>OX638382.1:6560528-7760528 GCA_951813785.1 Criorhina ranunculi | reverse complement strand
AAAGAAATAGCACTCCAACTCCATCTTAGTCCATGGATTCATGACTAAAATTTGCAAAGTGAAAAATATGATAATCGAATAGTCGACCCTGAAACTTATGTACGGTACTTGGTGCCGTCGTAAATAATCGCAAAAATTGTCCACAGATACTAGCACTGTCTTTAGAATTTTTGTCAACTCAGTAAAAGATGATAACATTTGCAAATTATATCAATAACCATCCTTGGGACTACTTACCATATCCTTGCCTATAAAATCCATTAGACTTCATGTCGTCTTTTTATATCGCTATCCTGCTGAATCATCCATAACTGTATCTCTCGCTCTCTGGGGCTTACGTAAACACTTTCATTCTAGTTTTGCTGTGCGTTCCACAAATCTCTAACCTTCACATACATTCTTGTTGTGTGTGCTGTGCTGCTTCCCTTCGGTTGGGATTGGGATGGTGCTACTGGAAAATCAAGTTTTTTTTCGCCATAACTCGCGGGACAACCCTTAGTTTTGCATGACATCAAGTACTATCGTCGTAGGTATATCCTATAGTCAGTCAGGTCACGCAAGTTTTTTTTTTTTTCTTTTGGCACACCTTCCCGATGGAGTAAGCACATCCTGCGATGTGTTTTCGTTCGTAAAGAACTCGATGACACGTCTTATTATGCATCACTGCATATGCAAACACTTTCGAGGAAAAAAAAAAAATCGTGTAAGCGACGAACCGAATCGGGAACGGGTTTCGAAGAAGTTCGCAAAAAAAAAAAAAAAAAATCTTGTATGCCTGGATAACGAATTAAAAATGCAAATGTCAGGAGAAGGAAGACCTAGCAACTGTGAAGTCATCTAAGCGAATTTCCTTCCTTCCTGTTGGCGAGAAGATACAAGTTTTTATCCATACCACAGTTGGTTGTTGCTACTGCTACTGTGTGCGCCTCCCTTCGTAATTATTCAATTAAATGTCTTCAGAGCGGCCTCGAGATTGCATTATAGTTGGACGTCCCTCTGGTTTGTACACTTGGGGCTGTGCGCCTCTGGGAAAATTGTGTGTTTTTCCACTTTTCTCAGTGTGAAGTGTGCGTGTGAGATGATTTATTTTGAAACTACATTTTGACATCCATCATGAGGGCGCTCATGACATCCCTCCAGGCAAGAGGGTGTTGGAGCTTTCCACTTGAATTTCACGGAATGCGCAGCAAATTTTAGTTAAAAATTCGATTCGGGCGGTGGGTGTTTGAGTTGAATGCACTTTAGGGAGGCCAGAGCCGTAGATGTTTTCTGTTTTGTTTTTTTTTTGGGGGGAATTTCGAAATTGAATTCTTGGGTGAGAGGTGGTTTTTTTTTTTTTTTGGTGGGGAAATTCCATGTTTCTCTGAGTGTTTGTTAATCATGTGGAATGTTATGTTAAAACCAACAGAGTAATGGGGTTTCGATGAGGGAAAACAAGTGTGGAAGACTTTGATCGAGTGAGTTATGAGTCTTCAGAGAATTGTTGTTGGAGCTAGGTTGGTTTTGTTGTGCAATTCAAGGCGATCGATAGCTGTTGAAGAAAGATACCTTCTATTATCGTGCTATCACTCTGGAGGGCTTCTTTGAAGACATGCTTTCCATCACGATCGTTGAAGAACCTTTATAAAGGAACAAAAACCTGAACAGATTTCTCAAGGTACTTGATCGTAACTTAAGTGCGGACCGTTTGGATGACTTAACATAGTAGGGGTTTCGATTAGTATCCTTGCCCATCTACATACATACATCTATATATCTCCAGCTGAGCTCCTAAAGGTTCCTCTTTACTCTGTCTGGAGAAAGGTAGGGGACATGTCTTATAAGCGATCTTTCGGTTCTGTTATGTAATGTTTCGTTGTTGTTATGTCTTAAGTTCTTCTGTTCTTGATTTGTAACAACTCCAGCTCTACCCAAAGCCATTTTCTAGGTGAAAGACTCGTCCTTGCTTAATCGTCCTGCTAGTCAAAGAATACTTCGTCGTTGTCAGCCTAAGCCGGTGTTTGGTGCAGTCTATTTTGCCTTGATTATCTCAAGACCAGGATAGTGCTACAGTTTCTTTGTCAAAGCAATGACAGTCGTCATTTTGTTTAGCATTAAGTCCATGATGGAGACCGTGGAGCTGACTTCGCATATGTATTTGATCGTAAAGTGTGAACGTTGGATCAACACACAGGACATGTGCGGGTTGACATAATAACAGACCTAGTTTTACTTGGAATGTGGTTCTTCATCTTAAACGAGCGAGTTAGCATACAATCGAAGCCCCTCCGCATTGTAGTGGAGGCCCTTCTAGCATTGCGGCCCAGTGTTACCACTCGAATCTCATTTAGCCGAAAGTTTTAGTTTCATTTTGTGTAAGAACTTAAGCGTCAGTCTTGGAGGTAAGTGATTGTGCTTTGTAGTAGGAACCTCTGAAAGCCCTGCCGGAGTCTGCTGAGAGTTATGACAGTTTCCTAGACTTAAAAGCAGGGTTGCCATACCAAGATTTTTGAGCCTCTCCTCTCAGCGGGAAAAGTCCTTGACTTGTCCTGGTCCTTGTGCTAAGTATTACACTGTGAGATTATCCTAGTGTTAACAAGAGTTTATCTTGTTTCCTTTGATGCTCTCATGCCCGAGAGTCCACATAAAGAGCTGTGAGGTTCAGTCATCCGGACTGAACCTGCCTTCTGGAGTAAGTGTGAGTGGATTTGTCCTTTAACTGCTCCTAATGGGATGTGGATCCTTGCCGCGAGTGATCCGTGTAGGCCTGAGCCTTGTCTAGCCAGGCGTGGGCTAAGAAGGTTTCGATTGACCACGGAGTCAATGCGTCAAAAGCTCTAAATCAGGCTCCATTACGATGGGGATCCTAGCTAATTTCGAGTGAGGAACAGGTCATTGAATTCAATTGAACTACAGATGTTCTAATGTGTGGTGGCTTTCTCAACAATGTTTTAATCTTAACAGCACTCTTGTCCCATATGAAACAGTTGACTGAACATTTTTGAAGGGAGGTTTTCCATTTTCTAAAAGTTAAGTTCTTGAGCCCCAACATGTGGTTCAAGTTTTTCTTATGCATAAGCTAATGACGCAATATTCTCCTGCTCCTAGGCAAGCAAGGTGATTCCTCCATTTGCAGTTAGAACGTTGCATAACTGCCATCTATATAAAGTCCACTCACCAGCGGAAGGCCCCATAAATTCCGAGTTTAACCACCAAATATGCAAAGTGATATAACCTATCTAACGATCAAACCCAAACTCGTTTGAATATCTCGTGTATCTTTTTTTGTGTATGACTTCAATTAATGTCAACCATATATTCTCGTATATTGCTCCCACAATTATGCTCCCAATTGAAAGCGGCCCTCTAATTGAAGATTCCAAATTGAAAATTCATATCTCACACACACAGAGAGAGAGAGAGAGCGAGAGAAACCCCCAAAAACAATTTCATGAAACGGGTGTGACTGACGATATAGTATCTCATTCGCATGAGACGCCAAACAATATAAGCAATTAAAAAACGTGTCATTGCATCTATTTACGATGTCACTCTAAATAAATGAAGAAAAGTTGAAGTAAAAAGTAATAAACTTCCATGTGAATGCAGACGAACGTCAGATATCTCTCTACTTTCAGTGGAAGGTATTCAAAATTGTACATTCAATCCGCGTGTCGTTTTGTTCACTCATCTGAATGCATCTTAACATTTTTAATTGCTGCACTCCATCTATGGTTTGTTGCTTCGTCAAGAGAATAATTGAATAGAAGACGCACGCACACACACACACAGATGAAGATTGTAACTACTCTTGGGTTCTTCATAACACAAACACTATACAGTGTGGAGATGGTATAGATTTGCATTTTCAAAATGAGATCATGTGGAGTCCTTGTTGACGGCTGGGCCTCGTTTTGTACGAAATTTCATTAAAAAAATGATTTGCTTTCAAGATGGTGTCTGTGTTTAAAAATGTAGCTCATTAGGTTGGGCCTGCGACTGTCTATGACATCAAGACGGTTTCGGGACCGAGCGGATTTGAATAACATCTTTCAGTGGATGTGCACCCGCAGTAGGAGTCGGAATATACTAGTTCTACTCCCCAAGCCAGTGCAGGTAACGGTCTTTGTCTTTGTTAACTTTGTAGAGAAATCCTTCCTAAAAAAAAAACTTCAGTCCGTGGTCTAACCAAGTCACTAGTTAATTTCATCAAATGGTCGGCGTGGCTTAGTGGTTAGAACATTGGTAGGATAGCTTAGGTTCGAGGAACCACTGTGAGAAGATGGACGAAAAAGAACAATTGTGATCTGTTTCTATCAATTTGGGATCAATTCCGCTCTAGTATGTGGTTAATAAGTCTTGAGTGCCATAGAGTACCAGTTGTCGATGCTCAGATATCTTTTTCTGTATCGTTGTCTTACTCCCGAGTCCACCTGCAGTATAGTTCCTCTGTAAGGTGTATATTGGCTCAAGACTTTTTAGTCTTATGTTGGCTAGGATAAGACAATCGCTAAGTCGATGTCTAACAGACTTATTCGATTTCAGAAGCTAAACGGTTTTCATGTATATTTACCTAAGACACAGTGTCCAGAATGTTAGACACCACACGTGCAACTTTTCGATACAGTTTAACTAGAGAACGAGTTCATTTCCTGTCGAAGACCGACTGCGGTAGGTACTTGGCAAAAATTCTTAAGCCACCTCATTAGGAGACGAACAATTGTTAAGAGTGATGTTCTTGAACTCGATTTCAGAGCTTCTGTTGTAGTTTAGATGTTTGTGGACAAAAGTGTGCTTATAACCGAGTCAAGGCCTTCCAAAATGGTTTCAACTTTCAGATACAGAACTTTCTTACTATCCCTTTCGGAAAGATCGTGCCACTAAAAGGGTTTGTGATCTTGACTCGTCAGTTGACCGAAAAGTGATCAGTTTCTCACATGATCACTCAAATTTTTAAAGCCTTTCCTGTGAAACCTCAGTACGATCTCTGCTCTCCTTAACGTGCCACAAAAATTGATGCATATCCATTGTCTGGAGGGTGATTCCACTTTACATTGCACACATTACAGACCTCTTTACCTCCTTACAATGCACTTGTGTTAAATCCATGCAAGGGTAGAGTATCACTTGTCGTAGTGTTCACTTTGAAAGTTCCTTCCCACTAAAAGGTATCGTTTATTTAACATTTCCATTTCCCGTTTCCCTGTTAAATGCTTCCCCCAATCGAGGCACATCCCCACTAAAGGCAAAACTGTCGAGACTTACCACAACACTATACTTTTGTCCCATCCTTTGGCATAACTGCAAAACTTCACAGACCGGAAGGGGGAACCATCTTTCTTCGTCGTTTTCTGCGCGACATGTAAAACTATCATAAAATTATGAACGAGGCCTACTTGGTGATCACCGATGTGCATTAAACTCGCACAGCAGCACCTCCTTCATCATCATCATCAGGAAAAGAGCAACATGCAATGGAGATCTGTATCTCATCCAGATTCACTGTTACCATCTATTCCTGTTCAAAACGGACATGTACTTACATCTCAGAGGCAGACAAACAGATAGTCATCCATACTCTATGCCAATTGCCTTGTTGTGAAAACTTTGTCTTGAGTGTTGGACAAACTAGGAGTACGACTGACATCTCTCTAGCTCTAGCTGTGTAGAGATGTCATTGAACCCCCCCATGGTGAACAAACTACAAAATCGTCATCATCATAAAAACCGGCACACACATCACAATCACAACAACAACGCAACAGCAACACAACAGAGAATACACTGCGCTTTACAGTTTAGGTCGGTCGGTCGGTCCTTGTGCGTATGTGTGTGTGTCTATCTACGGTGGGTTTTTCAACTTGGTTTCATCGTGGTGTCGTTCTTATTCTAGTGCCGAGCGAGAGGAGCAAATGAAATAATTTCCAGATTCATCTGTCATTCTGTAGGAGTATCTCGTTTTTTTTTGGTTTCATTCTTCGCCGAATGCAAACTGTCTGTTTGCCGGTCGTTGGACTATTCCAGAATACGAATTGTATCTGTGCATGGAAAAATGTATCTTTCTTGTGCAGAGAGAGAGATACAAATGCATTCATTTACTCATTCCGTTCGTCTGGCGTTTAGCTGTGGTTCCTATGCGAACTGGGGTTTATGGTTCGAGGTGTCGCACACCGATGACATATGTATGCCATAGAGATTTGGTGTTCGGTCTTGTGTGGCATTATAAAAAAGTTTTCACCTATTTGTGATGAATGTAAAGTCGGTTCGATGAATAGGCTGTTGGAAGTGTGGTTCATTGTTGTCAAAATTGTTATAGGGTTGGGTTGGGCCTACTTTTTGTCAATGTGGAACGTACCATAACGTGGTTTTTATGTTTCAAAGTTGTTTAGTGAGTCGATAACACTCGTGATGTTGCATTGTTTTGCATTGAATGAGATGAAAGCCCCTTTGATTGGATAAAGTTGTGAATGGGGGAGAGAGAGTGGAGTGAGATATTCTTTGAAAGTTTGGATTGACGGAAGGGAGCTGAGGAGATCCATTTGGCATTCGAGAAAGTGCAATCGAATAGAGAATATTCGACGGCCGACGGGTAGAATGCCATCCTAAACAGATATAACGTTGAAGCAGTTGAGGACTTTGTCTACCAAGGTTTCCCTATTAACTCAGACAATCACAGCGATGAGAACAAGCGCAGAACAACTCTTGCCAATCGCTGTTCCTTTTGGTAAGAGGAAGGCAATTGAGTAGCAAATCCCTTTCTCACTCTATACAAGATCCTGAGCATCCCAGTCTTGTTTTGTGGTGAAAGAAGTCTGAACTTTGTCAAGAATGGATGTGGTGTAGCCCTTGTTTGTTTTGAAAGAACAATTCTTCGGGTGATCTACTGTTTCATTTGCATAGAAGGAGAAGATAGAATTACGAACGTACAGGGCGGTTTAGCGACATCGACCTTAAAATAGTTTAGATACCACGACTATACTGGCTGGGACATGTTGAGCAGATGCGAATCTGAACTTCGACCCAGAAAGTAGTACAATTCACCCCAGGGAGACGGCGTTATAGAGGAAGACCGCCGTCTGAGGTGGCGTACACAAGTAGAAAAGAACCTTAACCAACTAGGCGTGCGAGATTGGAGGCAGCTTGCTGAAGATCGAGCTGACTGGAGAGGCTTGCTGGTTGAGGCCCACATTTAACTTGAACTTACATTTTTTTCTATGACTTCTGCCTTTGAAGGCGTCTTGTTTAAGGACGGTTGCGCCATCATAAGCAACCTTTGGGTTGGACTTCAAAATTTGTTTAAGACGTCTACCTTCGAAGGCGTCTTGCTCAAATGTTTCCACTTCAGCCTTTCATTTCTGTAAAGGAATGACGGATACCTTAAACGCGTTAAATCAATTTAAGAGCATGAACTGTTGACGCCCTTTTTCTCACGAGTAGCTTCAGGATCTTCACTGTAAGAGTTCGGACCACTCCAGCTACAGTTGCAACATCTATCAGTCATTGACATCAAATTTTTCTTGTTCCATTGGTTTAGAAATTTCTAATTTACCAGCTTCGCTTCTTCACTTATTGCGTCCTAATTTCAATGAAAAACAAAACTCTCCCTTATCCACATCCGAGAGTTGGTACTTCCTTTGAACAGCATCCGCCCACATAGAGTTCCTTAGCTAAAGCTTGTTTGCCAATTAACAAGAACGAGTAGTGACTTGCAACGAAAAAAAACAGAAAAACAGAAAAAAGAAGACACACACACAAACAAAGCGGACAAAGCGTAGAAATAACGAAACGAAAAGCACAAAAGTACTTGAGTAAATAAAATTTATTATTTATCCCCGGCAAGTATCTGTTGGATGTAGTAGGTATTGCCTCGCGGTGTGTTCTCTCAGTGACAGGGCGGCAAAAGTATCCAATAGTGCACCTCTTTTGTCGACCATGGAGTAGAGATGAGATTGACTGCAGTTGTTGCAGTTTGCCTTCAAGCACAATTTGAGGTGCAATGAACGCATAAGTTTTCCCAAGCATTTTCCATTGTATTCAGCACGTAGATACACACATTTATCTTTTTAAATTGAGATAGAAAGATTGAATTTTATTGCATCGGTGTCAGTGGGGTTGAATTGGTGCACTTCGGATGGTTGGTTGGAAGCACTCTCTGTGGTTAGTCATCAAGATATTGAATATCGTCGAACAACCTAATAAATGGGTTTTTACTTATCTCGAGGTAAATAAACGAAACGAACGATTGAACGAACATCGATGAAAGGAAAAATGTGAAAAACACGTTTTTTTTTTATCTAGATTCAGACCCAAGTTTAGCTTGTTGACTTTCGCTGCCGGGCGAGGGTTAGGTGTTATCTGGAAGAGTGACAATTGATACGTTACGTACGATATCGCATTTTGCTTTCTTTGAACTTGTCCTTAAGGCGGTATTGCTGATCGGAGTATTTATTACGGTTCAATGGTGGTTTTTTTCTTTGAAACACTTTTGAAAGTGGACAACTTTTGTTGTTATCTAATCGATGATAGATCGTTGAAGGCTTGTCGTTTTTCAAAAGAAGAATTTTTATTTGATTGATTGTATCAGTAGGGTGCTGTCGCTTTCTCGATATCGTCTGTTGGATTTATTTATCAATAAGTTTGAAGGCACAAAACTGTTTATCAAACTGATAGTTGAAACCGGAAATTAGGTTAGGCTTCAATGGCTGTCTACACTTAGGCACAGATACACTTAGACCAGAAGTGTATAGGTCCATTGTGGTACCACAACGATCCAGATTTTTCCAAAATTATCCGCCGTATATGAAGAGTTGGGGGGCACCACATTTGCCTGGCCTTCAAGACGATCGCAGGTGAAAGTTGAAGAAGTTAAATAAGCTTCCTTCTAATGAAGTGTGCTGGACAAGTACAGACAAGATAACAAGCTCCTACAGAAATCATTAGAGCAGACAGCAAGCCTAGCGGCGTGCCTTCCCATGAGGCAGTGGCTAGCCTTGACACCTATTGTGGTGTTGATAACCGATCTTTTCAGTGAAATCAAGCTACTAGAGTGTTTCTGATCCACCTCAGGCCAAATATGTTTAGTAGCCTAACCAGCAGTTGGTTTTGCTGATCGCATCCAACCTAAGTAACAGTTTATATGTAGGGAGAGGCATGGTGAAATCTCTTGTCTCCAGTAGAGCCTATTAGTGTGCCCAGGCACTCAGAGTAGAAGAATGTTGGAACTGTTCAGCCATTTCGTCGAGAGAAAGGCAACATTCTAGGGCGGTCTTAGAGTTGAAAGAGACCGATTCCAGGGACTCACTAAAAATGCCAACTTTCACTTCAGATATTGCATTCCACCTAAGCCACGACAGAGCCTTTAGCATTATCATAATCTCCATCTGGAAGATTGTACAATGACCTAAGAGGCAGAAGGAGATATTGATGTTAACATCGTCGAATGCATCACAATAGACTCTGAGTCTAAGTGAGGCGCACGGGACACATTTCTTCCTACCTTACAACCTCGAAGAAGGCTCCATTTCCCATTTGAAGAGGGAATACTTCATGCACCGTCAAGGGTGACCAGGTTCCCCCAATGTATCGGATTCTTACCGACTAAATCTTCCCCATCTTCAGGCGCACTTACCTCAGAACTGGTTCTTGAATTTGGTGTCAATTTTCGTATCTGCTATGATCTCAACGGATTTACATATGTCCTGTTAGCTTCTCTATACCTCGATTTAGGAGCACAATCGGTGTGATTCCGTCTACCTCCGTCTCTCTGCAAGGCATCACGTGCCTTTGGCGTTGTCTTGAGTCGAGACTCCATGCTGGGTTCGCTGTGTTTCTTAGTCTGTGAAGATACTGGTTGAAGCATCCATGTCCCGTAAGGAATGTGAGGTAGAAACTCACATCGCTAGTTTTTAAGCTTTCTTGTCCGTGACACTGTGTGATCTCCTTGCATCTGTTGTTGCCAATTCCTCTCGTATTCATTTTTTTTCCTCCGGGCTTACTCCCGTGACTGCAAGAATGGTTGATTCTGAGACTGTTCGATAGGAACTTGCCACTTCAAGAGCTTCACTTTGCGGTATCCCTGCCATTTGCCGTCTATACTTTTCGAAGAGGAGCGCGCAACATTGCAGATCTCAAAGGACAGTGCGTAACTGTCATGAGTAGTTTGGGCCTGCTTGCCGTGGTGCCTCTCCAAGTTTGGCATTAGTATGCTTAACGTTCAGGTGTTCCTCGCAGCCCAAGGTATAGTTGGTATTGTCCGAATTGTAGTGTGGACCACTGAGAGGTAGCCTTAAATCTAATGGCTGCACGAGCTTGAATATAAACTTCGATTTCTTCTGGGACTCGAACCTAATCCAGCTTGATTAGCATTTCAATTGTGTTAACACTGAGCTAATATTTCTAGGTCTGTCGACTTCAGAATTTGTATTTGAAAAAGTTTGATCGCGGTATTTGAGAGCGAAGTAGCCAGGCTCAACCCTAAAGACAGACAGCTTTCGTCAAAAAGACTAACTTTTTAACAAAATCTAGAACTAAATTCCCTATCTCGCTAAAGGTTCTTGTTGTTCTTCTTCAAATTTTCAAATTTGTGTACAATTGCCAACCCTGTGGAACCCCAGAATAGTTCTGAATTTCGGAATGCTTTATAGATTTTCGTGATCGAATTATGTGTGAAATATATCGTTCCATCTATACACTTCAATCCATCAAACCAAATGATGATGAAATACACATGTAAATAAAGTTATAAACATTTATAATGCATTTTTCCGTAAATTTTCATCGCCAAAGACAGCAAGAAGCTGTCTTATATTCTTCCACCGGTAGGTGTATATAAATCGATAGTTTTGACCTTAATACCGATTTTTATTTTTCAAAACACCAAAAACTCATTTAATCCGTGTAAACCCATTCCATTATCAGATCAAGATCATTTTGTTTTGGACAATTTGGACCGTAAAACATGATAAGTGTCATTTCAACGAGTGACAGACGCTCAAAGTGATCAGGGGGGCCAACCTATTTTCGTCTAATTTTACATTTTATCACTTAAATTAGCATTATTACCGTCGTCGGTCGTCTTAAACTCTTTATTATACCCCCGTTGTGTGTATCATTTACATTTTTGACCGACACAATCCACAAAGAATATGATGCGTCCCCTTGGCTTGGCACGGACATGTTAGACGTACGTATCAAATGTCTTGATGGGAAAATTCCCACAAACTGAAATGCTCCATCAAATAGTTAAAGCAAGGGGGGGATTAATCCCCAGTCCATATAATTTTTTTTCTTTTTTTTACTATTGTCTGCCCGAGCGTGCGTGTAATTTGTGTAATGTAACACATGAGTGTCTCACAGCCGTCTTAGTTTTCATGAGCATGCCGTCGTCGTCATCGTTAATGGCGAAGAAAGCTAAATCCAAAAAAATCCTTTTATAGAGTTGAGCACCATCGCACATACTGGTGACTGGTTACTGGTTACTGGTGACTGGTCTGAGTATCACTGTTAAAGGTGTGAAAGACTTTTTTCGAATGTAACTAAAAAAAAGTCGTAAAATTTGCGAAGCCTTACGAAGGACTCGGGTGTACACCTAGGCAGATTCCTGTCGGTTTAATGTCTGTGAACGAATGAGGTTCAAATTACTTGGAGCAGGATGAAGAGGGTTTCGGATGGCAGCCTTTTTTTTTGTGTGTTTCCCCTCGTTTTATGTGTTTGGAGTTAGGAGGCATGGGGTGGGGATATCGTTTGGATTTAATGAGCGGGATAGTGTTTTTTTTTTTGGAAATCCAAATTTAATGGCGTAGATTATGGTGAATTAATTTAAAAGGTCCGAGATTAATCGATAAATCATGTAAAACCACTTGGAAATTTATATTGTTTTATGGAAGAACAGCAACAACAAGAAGGGAGGATGGATTTGATTTACGGAAGCAAAAGAGTTATGATTCTGTCAACCTTAGTCTCTCGTTTTGGTGGTCTTTTTTTTGGTCCCACGCAGTTGTGAGATGATTTAATTTTGGGCAAGCTAATTGGTTCAGTTCCTCGAATATGGTGTCGATATACATTTCTTCTTTGTTGGGGTTCTTCGTATTTGTTGATCGGAAATCAGTTGTCTGTTTTGTATTCTTGGTCCGTATGTCACTGTGCCATCATTGGCGTTCTTGGAGCTCCTTGAATACTTATACGATATGTGTTTGGTATGAATTCCTAGAGTTGATCGCATAGCTTGTTCAAAGGTGGTCATTTCCTGAGAGAAATGACATCTCAATCTCTATTTCCTGTTGGTAACGTTGGTAAGGTTGAAGTGGCTGCCAGCTGTTGCTAGCACACTTAGACCAATGATAGGTCCAACGTGAAACCCTATGGATCTGAAGAGATCTCCTTACCAACTCGTTGAATCAGTTGGAGCTTCTGATGAAGTGTAGAATGCTTCCGACATCTGTAAGTCGTTAAAGTGATTCTCCTAAATCAAGCATTCTTTTGACGCAGAGAGTTGAGCAGCTACAAAGAAAATGGGGAATAGTTTCCTCCTCCTCTTTGTCCATGCAGCTTTTACAAAAAATGGTTTGAATGTTCGCTAAGGCTTGTTGTATGCTTGCCTATTAGACAGTGTCCTGTGATGACACCTATAACGGTTCAATTTGTTAAAGGAAATCGTGTCTTTAGCTGGCTTCCGCTGGCGCCACGCTGACTGGAGCAATCAGATACAAAAAGAGTTCAATTGTACTACCAGCAGGTACAACCCTTTTACTGTCTTTTCATCGTCTTTCTAAGAAACTAGAGTGAGAGCTTCAGGGATGAGAGGCTTAGGTTACCAGCACTCACCATATCAGCCCCAAAAATCTGCCACCTGCTACGAGCAAAGTGTCCCGCAGTGTCGTTGCTCTTTCTACAGGCGTTACAGGTTGTGGTGTCACTTAAACCTAACACGCTGAGATGTAAGCAAAGGCGTAGTGTTCCGTTATAACGCCTTTTCTGTTGAGAGACAGCAAGAATGCTGCGGACTTCTAACAGACTTCGGGAAGTATCTGTTTAGTCTGCCTGCATTCATGCCACCTTCAGTTGTGTTTGCTAGAAACCTAACCATCGATAGAAGCCCTAACCGAAGAAACGGGCAAAACGTGACTTTTCAGGGCCGGGGAAGTTCTCTTTTGAACCTTGCCTGACAAGCTGATCGGAGAACTCATTTCCGGTTATCTCATTGTGTTCTGGGTCCCTGACAAGCCTTAGTAAATTCAGTTTTTTAATCGAATTCAAACTAGACCTGCATTCTCGAACTATTTTGGATCTAGTAAGAGGATTGAGAAAGGCCTTGAGCGCAGCCAGACTGTCGCTACAGGCGCAGATACTCCATCCCCTCCAATGGTTGTAGTTGCAATTCCTCGTCCTGTTATACAAACGAGCACCATCTGCAAACTTTCCAGCTCCCACACGCCTGAAATTCAATCCTTTTGCTCATGCAAAACATAATTGCAACACGATGTATCTCACCACACAAACGACAACGATAAAACCAACCAACTAACCACCCCCTCAATTCAGTTACACACTTCAATTAACGAAACCAAACACGCTTTTCAATTCTCCCATACATATCCGTACAAACTAGTTTTGTAAGGTTCTCCTATGTGCACCTTGCAGAGCTAAAATCGAAACCAAAACAACTTAACTATTGCACAACGTATTCTTAGCCATGAAATCGAAAGACCCCATGTAGATAAAGCTCAAGCCAGTCACTCTCCGATCAAATGTCCACGATCGCGGTACAACCGGCTCGGCGGCGTCTCCACATCGTCGTCCCTGTCACCATTTGCAAGCTGACTGACTGCAAATTCACTTGGAGATACATGACGCAGATACACCTACTCCGCATGCTATGCGGAAACTAATTTTCATTTCTGTCTCATAAGCGTCATATGAGCCTAATAGCTCGTATCGATTAGATGTCAATGGATAGCCAAGCACCAAGTACTGACAATTGAATTTAATCATCGCTCGCGTTCAATTGCATTACAAATGGAGAGAGCAACAACAGAGAGAAACCAAACACAATAAGAGAACGAAAAAAAAGTCATTAAAAGAAATAAATCCTATCGCCGCTTTGATTAATTCCATTTAAACTGTCCAGCGTTTCCATAGAAGCGCGCAAAACACGACTAACATTGGCGCCATAAGGCACGTACACGGTAAGCTCCTTACCCCGGGTACAGACGGAGACGGATCTGATAGGATGACGCGAAATGAAAGTTATAGCCTTATCGAGTCAAATTTAAAATTATTATCACAGCTTTGATGGGACGGCGACAGTCTTGATGAAGGTCGGCTGCGGGGGGGATGGGTGGGGAACTGCTAGCGGTCTGCCCCTTTTATGCCAATTAATATCCTCTCTCGTGTCTCGAGCGAGACGCGTGGGCAAAGCAATGAATATGCGCTTAGCAGGGAATGATCTAATGTGCGGAATGGTATTATTAGATGTTGTGAGTGGTTTTCTGTCGTAAGGCGCCTATCTGGTGTGCCTTGTTATGTTTGGTAATTAAGTTCGCGTCAAGTTCCGCTTAAAGGCATTGTAATTGGATTTTTGGAGGATAGTTTGTTCAGAGAATTAGAGCGGATCTGGAAAATTGAATATGATTTGACAGTTTTTGTTTGTTTTGACATGTCATGTGGTTGTTGTGGTGAATGGGGTATTTAAAAGCTTGCCACGCGAGAGTTTGTCATTGACGTCGATTTGGATTTGAAGGGCATCACACATCTTAAGGAGGTTTTTGTCCGATTTCGTGTTATAAATGTTTGAAAACAACAAAACAGCTCATAAGGCCCGCTTTTGACAAGTTTCAGTCTAAGGTTGCTCATTGTAGGCATAGACAGGTCCAGATCCAAGTTGTTGAAGTAATATTCACCAAGGGCCGTCTTTTTGATTCTGCAGGGGCTGGGACATTCGTATATGAAGTGGGCTTTGCTCTCTTCTAAGACTATATCACCGAACCGTAGTGGTATGATGAGAGTGCGCTCCATCTCTCGTCGGCTTGTCTTTGAAAGCCTAGTGATATGTTTGATTTAACGAATATTAGGGTACTTATCATCGACCAATGATAGGTCCTGTTCTGATCCCTTCCTAGTCATCTCATTCGCCATTTTGTTTCCGTGTGTCCCGGATCCCACCAGAGTATTGACGCGGTCTTAACCGAAGAAGCCTCCCTTAGTTAGTTCATCTCTCTACCCTCTAAACAGTCAAGTCTGTGTTTGAGATACAAACGGCTATGGCGCAGGGTGTCCCCTTTTCTTTTCCCCTTTCCTCGTAAGAGACTCTTGTATCCTGTCTCATTATCTAGTGTAAGCCTTCATTCTCGTGGTAAAGTCAATAAAGTTTGCTTCGTCCTTGCTTTAGGTCATCACTGTGAATGCCATTCCACAATAAGGGACCAAGTAGTGACCGCCCATGATTTTGTGCTGTCGCCGGTGTAGAAAAAGAGTCTGCGTCTGAAATAATTGGTGATGAATTCAGGCTTTCTTAATTTTGGTAGCAGTCTTGGAGCCTTTTCTCTAACTTTTCACTTCCCTGAGGTCGTTCCAATCACTGAGCTGTTAACTTGCTTACCAGGAGTCAAATTGTTGTTTTGGAAGGTCTTCTGACTCTTCTTTAGCTATTTCTAATCTGCTTCAGTACTTTGCCCATAACGTCTGCCAAAGCGATCGAAGTCGGCAACCTGAACTGTGAAGGGGTTTTCCACGTCTTCGAAGGTTCGTTTAGAGCAACTTTCTCTTACAATGGTGAACTTAGACCGAGAAGTCTTGGATTTTTCACGTTTTTGTTACGAAAACAACTTTAACTGCCGAAAAATCTCTCAAATTTCCTTTCCATCAGTCAATCTTCCTGTCGACGAAAATATCACTTCCCAGATGTACCATAAAGACTGAAGGACATAGGTAAGTACTCAAATGTCGCATCTATAAAGACATGAAATATGACATTTGGGTATACGTCCTTCAGTCATAAAGTCTACACTGACAGACATGGATGGATTAATTGATGCACATCCTACGTAACTTTGAACAAAACACAAGCTCCATAGAGTGTAACCTTCTCCAAATTGACAAAGATTTCATTTCAAAAAAACCACTTTAGCGCTTTGGCACATGTTAATTTTCCACCTGCCTGCCTGTGTAGTCACATCACCCTGACTCTCATAACCACATTTGCTGCTGTCATCATCAACACAACCATACCCCGTACAAATTGCAAAAAAAAATATTTTTTTCCCTTGAAATTAAATTTAAAATTAATATTTCGCCATCACGAAGGATCCTACATCGCCCGGGCCATCTGTAGATACACATCACAACAACAAAAAAGATACATACTACGACTAGTATACGATCTAAAGTTGATGAGCTATAATTCACATCACAGCATACGGGGTTATATAAATTAACTGGTGTTGCAGCTTGCTGTAGCAAAATTGCTGCTACCAACAGAGTAGCGCAGATGCAATAGTATATCACCTGCGAGCCTGGTTTGTCCTGGTTGCAGTTCGTCGCTCGTCCCTTTTTTTTTTTGTTTTGTCAAGGAAAAGTGTAAAACAGACGCAGGCAGCGAAATTGACATCCTTAGTGTGTTACATCGTGTTGGGCTAATTGAAATTTCATTATTCCAAGCCAAATTGAATGCCGATGGTATAAATTGCATTTGAAGTAGCTAAGTGGTTAAATTAGATAGATACACACACGTAAAAAGATAGGACACGTGGTGTAGAGTACACACTATCTAAATGGGTCATGTCCCTGAGTAAATTGCAATTTTCATCGCGTTTCGCGCTTCAAATGGGTGCGGTTCTTCTAAATGTGGAAATTTAATATTCCAGGGCAAAAAGGATACACACACAAACACACTCATAGAGAAAGAATGATGGGTAGAGGAGACAACTACTTGAAATGGATTTTGCTACTTCGTGCAGAGACCTCTTGAACTTTTGACCGAAAAACATTCATCATTGCTAGGACGAATCTTTTCCTAAAGTTTTAGTTGAGAAAATATTATTTTTTAGCCTTCAAGTTAGGAAGGTACAATTGAATCCAGTTTCATCGAAAATCCGATTGTCCTTTGACAAAAAAAAAAAAACAGAAAAGGGAGAGAAAAGATTGAAAGTCAGGAAAGCATTTCACAACTGACTGAGCTTTAGAGAGCGACCGTGTGTGTGCTGTGCAGTGTGCATGTTGATGAAGAATAACAGAAAAAAATTTGGAGCAAGGATAACAGGGAAAGTCCTTCAATGTGATTTTTTTTTTTCTGGTTGAATGGAGAATAGAGTAAAACTATTTGAACGAATATGTGTCAAATTTTCGTCGCTCACACGGCGACGAAAGGATGTTAAGGAAACGAAATTTCATTTTATGATTTAATGAGGGAAAAAGGAAAAAAGGAAAGCCACTTACCGTTGGTATTAGTCTTGAGTCGAAGACTGAAGTGGATTTAAGGGGATATTGTGGTTGCTTGAGTCTGTGAAATCAGGCATAAGGACATGAGATAATTGAATTTAAAGTCAAAATGTTCCTTGGGTTCATTCTCCACTCGAATCGTGTCTAATAGAAGCCTTGGCAAGGGTAAGACTGCAGTCTTCAAATATATTGAATGACAACCTAATCTGGGACATCACAGTCTTTAAATGTCGACAAACTGGTCGAAAAGGAATCTTTTGGTAGCTACGATTCCTATTGTCCATCAAGAGAGCTAATCCGATACACAAACCCTGGAACATTCAAGTTGGTTTATGTTGTGTGTGTTCAGAAGGGTAGTTTACAGCTTTTGGTACTTTGATTTCTCTTCAGAATTCTATTGTGCCTTGCAAGCTGGGGGTTGGCTGACTAGTCGCCATCGCCACTATCTCTTACTTGGAAAATGTCGACTCAGAACCTTGTAAAACGAACTGTTGAAGTTTAAGTTAGTCAATTGGAGGGACATGCACCTTAGAAAACCAAACGGGATAAGAGCCCCTTCATGGAATCGCAATTGGAAGGGAATGATTTCCATTGAAAGAGGAAGTAATGTTGGACGAGAATAGTTGGGAAAACACAACATTTTTTTTTCGAACAAAGAAAATTAAATTTTTCTTGATTAAAAGGTGGTACAAGAGGGAGGGAGCTCAGTCGTAAGGTAGCTGTCGTGGGGTGCACATTGTGCAGTGTTGGGTTCAAGTGAACTTGTTGGTCATATTGTGAGTACCCAGGTCTATGTTGGTGAGAGGGAGCGTGAGAGAGAGAGACGGAGGGTTAAAATGAGAGAGCGAGCAAGGTAGAGGTAGGGAACATTAGCGGAGTCTCCTCTGACTTCATCTATGGTGACGTCCTGTCCGAGACGTCAGCTTTGGGTGTTCTTTCTTTGAATACTTGGTCGATGGTGGGTTTTCCTGGCCTAAAGCCACGCTGACATGCAGCGATCAGGTTGTTGACGAACGGCCTCAAGTGTTCACACAACACGGCAAATAAGATCCTGCAGGCGATGTGAACAAGGCTCTGTAGTTTGCACAGTATAGAGGAGGGCAAACAATGCTGAGGTTCCGTTCATCGGGCGTACTTTCATTCGACCATATTTTACAGAGAAGTTGGTGCATGCTCCTTTCCATTTGAAAACCCTTAACAGGCACACTCCACTTCCTACGTTTGAAAGGCCTTTTCTCAGTTTAGCGCTACGTAAATGATGGAGGACAAAGAACCATAGTTTCAAAGCACATTTTTGAATTTTGAAGCGAGTGAAGTGAGCGACTGGCTCTAGGACATTAAATGACAGATTTTCATGTGTGGCCAAGATGAACGACAGATACCTCTATGTTTTCCAACGATCCATGATTTTTAAGACGTCATTGTGCTAATGAACACTTCCTATTTACAGCATCAACGAGGGATACGTCCATTAATGATGCTTTGTCAAGTCTTGGTATTTGAAATTTGTCTATGGCACGTGGATCCTTCCTAATGACCACGGTTGGCCGCGTCCTTTCAAAAGACATTTTTTCTTTCCTTCTCTACCGCTCCCGATGGTGGTAGACCATTATTTTCTAAAGAAAATCCATTTACTTGTTAAAATGCACTTAAACCACTTCTTTTTGTGCGTTTAACTATGACTCATGGTCTTGTGTAGTGTATACACACACCTCGGTTCCAAGACAATGCCTCGTTGGATATTAATGTCAAGTTGTACCTTCTTGTTTTTTTTTTTCCTACTTAAGTCTTTAGTTTTTCTATTCACAAGATAGTTATGGCTTTGTTCGTGTCAAAGAATTTTATGATATCAAATGTGTTTGGGGACAGTAAAAGATGGAAAGGTATAAGTTTTCCGGTACCGTACCTGAAGTACTTGTGTCTTCTTTGATGGAAAAAAAAAAAGAAGAAGACAATTAGTGTTGCGGCGACATAACCCGGGAGGAGATGCCTCTTTTATTGTCTTGTTCGGTTGGTAATTATATATGCAAACGTGCGCACGCGTACAATAGCTCACTTGACTTATTGGCAACGCGGTGCGGTGTTTTAACACTCGAACGCTCGTGCCAAGTACAAAAGATGAAATAATTAAAAATTCGTGATGAGATATGGTCTTTTGTTTTATTGAAATTGAAGGGAACGGTATGAATTGGAAAATCGTGCCAGAAGGGTGTCTGAATGACATCCTGGGGTTTCCAATTAAGTTGTGTGTCGAAAGGGTCCAAATTGTGTTTTGAAAATAAATTGCCTAATGTGCTGTCAAGTGTGTGTACATACAACTGCAAAACCATCTGAACAATGCCGGTGTTCATAAAGTTCATGTCAACGAAAACAATGGTCATTGAGAATTTTGATTTCAGTCGAGTGTTTGGATTGGGCCTTTAGGTTGTTGCAGTTAATCAGTAGTGTGTGGGTGTATCGAGTCTTATTGAATTAATTTAACTTGAAGCTGGATGAAGTCGACTTGGATCTTTTGCAAAATCAATTCTAGATTTTGTGACATTTGCGATTCTAATTAAGTGCTCAGATGACATCGGTATTTCGAATTTGATTCCTATGTTGGAGCCAATGGCCACCTGGTGGTGTTTCGATTGCCAGACTGGCCGTACTATTTAGGTCGTCTAAGTATACATTGTGTGATTCCTTGAATCGCTGAGTGCAGTCTTCGTTGTACCACGGGTTCTCTTTTTCCAAGACTGTCTCTCGATAGACTTTAGCCGCTTGATGAATTAGTTACTTGGTTTGGCGTGGCTTCCGAATAAAGTAAATTCATTGCGTGAAAGACGTGGTTGGGCTCTTCTTATCCTGGAATCATTCGCCATTTTCCGTTGAGGCGTTCTATTTTAGTCATGCGGGCTTCATTAAGATTACCAGAAGTAGTCTCTGCTTTTTCTTCGTCATCACTATAACAGCTGTAGAAACCATAACAATGTCTGATTTGTGTGACTCTTGTGTTCCAGCAGTTCGTTTCGCCTTTGATTTGATCCACTGCAGAACGTCTTCGTTGAAATTGCCAGAAGCTTCTGTCTGTAAAGTCAGGTACTTAGCGAATGCCATAGTTGCGCTGATATTAGACACATGTTTGCCACTTATGCGCTTCCTCGTGAGATATACAATTTGTTGGTATATCACTAAGCTAGCACCCATCAAAGGGTAAGATTGCAATTCTTCATGAAGGTGGTTTCACTGCCCCAGCTTTTAAGATTGATTGTTTCTCTTAATACTCCATAGATGGCAATCTAGTCCCAACTAGGGACTTGATAATGTGTATTGATATGTTAAGCAAGGAGTAAAAGATACAAGACCAAGCTTGGGGCATCTATTCGAAGGGTCAAAAATGTTCCGACCTTGTAAGTCTTGCTTAGTGCAGTTCATCAGACTGATGATCAGTTTTTAGGATTGCAAAGTACATACAACGATGCAAAGTTTGAAGTCCGCAATTTTGGTTTTGATGACGAGATCAAGTGTGCATCTTGAAGTTTATTTTACCCGGCAGTGTTCAGATCGACTTAGTCATTTTGACTCTTACTCCGTGAAGTCTCACCAGGAAAACCTAAAACTGCTTAAAAGTGTCCATCTATCGGCAAATTGAGTTATCAGTGGTTCATATCTGCGCTAAATTCGTCAGAATTCATACTTACCTCCATTATGAAATCGTTTCATCTAGTAAGTACGAGCAAATGTCATGTCATCAGGGATGGCTTGGTCTTAAGCCACTTAGTCTTTCTTAAAGATTTTTTCAAAATTTTGTCAATTCGTAGTTAGTTTACACAACAAGTTTTCATGCATTTGCGTCATAGGGAGAAGCCATTCTGGTTATAAGACATGCTTTAGTCCATCCATACTTGATTGATCACTTATTCCAGATTTGGTAAATATTTGAAAACAAGCTATAGAAATCGGTAGATGGTAGGTGGTATTCGGTAGCTGGTAGCACAGTATGACTTCAGCTAAACGATGTTGTCACTGCCTGTTGGCGTTTGTTGATAGTGAAATAAGAGAAAGACAGAAAGGTTGTAAAAGTGCTAGAGTAAACTACTTGGGTAGGGGATCTACTTCTTATAGTGAATAGACCCCCAAGGAGTTCCGCCGCTCAACAGTGCTCAACATGCCTTTACAGAGCATCCCTGCCAAAGTTACAGTTCCAGTTTTTGTCTATACTCACTCCCGAGATGTGTTCTGAGTTTATAATGACACCTTCGAATGTCTTTATAAATGCGAAGTCGACTTATGTTCATGGTGATGCAAGCTCGTATGGTTATGGTCTCTAAGAAGTTCTTCAGTATGCCTGAGTTCAAGCAATTCGATCCAGCACTCAGAGCCTTGATGCTGGCCTGCCTATTTGAAAATATAACAATGTCTGGCCCACAATATGTCGTATCCTTCTTTGACATCCTCCCTGGGTGAGCTCTGACATCGCCTCTAGTGCCTTTTGGGACGGATTTTCTTCTTTTAATGCAGATCCAAGTTAGTTTTTGCACTTTTTGAAGAATTTTCATTGTCATATCCATATGTACCATGTTTTTTTTTCAAAAATACTATCTACTCTGGATATCACAATTTTCACTGATAGTCAGGCTTCGATAAAATCTCTGGAGTCTATTGCCTTTAACTCAGAAACAGCCGCTGGTCTCTTAACGAAATGGCTGAGCAATTCAAAATTCACATTATGCAGGTGCCGGGACATAACGACATTCCACGTAACTGCATGGCTGACGAGCTCGCCAGAGAGAGCGCAACTTTACCAATTCCACCGGAAAAGGGTAGTGCTTCTCGCCACCTGCAAATAGCTACAGAAAAGAATGCTCATAAGTACCACAGGCAAGCACACCAATAGGCTGGGCCTTTTCTACAAAAATTTTTGCAGAAGCTGCATGGATGAGAAGGTGGAGGAGACAGCAAATTTTCCATCTTCTCTGCAGTTGTCCTTAGAAGCCAGCTTCTTTCATCACCTTAACTGCCTGACATCAGCAAAGGTAGCCTCCAGTGCTTTATAGAAAGCTCCGGTTGTTTCTACGGGTTGTATTTCTGGTTGAAATACAGATCTATGTGTGGTTGCAATTTGCAGCCTGCCACTCTTACCTAACCATCCTGCACACCTTGAGCTTCCAGTGGCTTCACCTATGAGCGTTTGCCATTTAATGGGATGCAGCGTTTCTTTCATATTTCAGTCTTGGAACTATCTCAACTTTCGACGCCTACTTTGGATGTAAAAGCAAAACGTTTCCGTCATCATTACTAAAAGATACTCTAAATACAAGTCCCCATGGTCCTCTACCTAAATTTAGTAATTTTTCATCTACCATCGTTCGCTATGTAAATTCTGATTTGATAAATGAAACAGCATCACTAATTAGCAGTTGTATTCTTCTAAATCCAATCCAAATATGATGTCACATACATACTTGGCCGATTGTATAGCCCAAATGTCCAAATGTTTGATTTAAAATTCGAATTTTTCACTCCAAAATGAGCATGTTTTAACCTAATCCAATCTACTACCGTGGCTAGGGCGGCTCTTCTTCTTAATTAAACTCCGGAAACCCCATCTCATTCATCTCAATCTGAGGCAAATTAATTTGCACCGTGATAATGAAAGTTATAAACGACACACAATCAAAAAAAACACCAAGAAGATGATGAATCCAATCAAGAGTAGTAAAACGCATAAAAATTTACAAAAATAGTGAAAGATACTGTTAAAGATGAACGTGGATCATCCCACGCTTCATGTAATCCGTGGCGACACTCAAACCCACACAAGGTGTTCATTTTTTCATTCATGAACACGGTGTTGTTGTGTAAAAAAGAAGCTATAACGCCTTAATTTGGATTTGGACAATCTTTTGTCGGTCATAAAAACTGAAAAGTATATCTCACAACAGTTTTGTTTAAGAATCCAAAAGAGGACAAGACAAAAGGAAAAAAAAAAAAAAAAGAAGAATAAACGGGTCACCACCAGATGAATGTCCTTTAGTAGTTGACTAACCTGAATAAACATGAAGCGCACAGTCCAAGTGGATGATGCCAGGATTAGAAAGATTTCGAATTGTTATGTAGTTCTTCTCTTGGTTCTGTTGCACTGTGGAGTTCATTAAACTTGAGGGTGTACACACACATTTTTTGTTTCCGAGAGTTTTCTCTGGGTCTCATCCAAATCAATGTCCTCCAGTCCTCGAACGGGCATAAAGGAACAGCAAGGAAGGAAATATGACTGCTTTGCATCCGCTTCCGAATGAATGGATCTTAGGGTTGGTTGGGCGATTCCATGCGGATAACATTCAACTTTTGAAGTTTTGTGTGTAAGTTGTGTGTGAGATGTGTCATTGGACGGTCAGTTTAAGAAGGAATATCTGATAAGAAGGTTTTTTTTTGTTTGTTTGTTTGTGTCCTGGACATGAATCTGACAGTTGCTGATAAAAGCTTTTTTGTGCTTGTTGTGTGCTCTATTGAAGTGAAATTCTAATGCTTTCAAGAAAAGACGTTTAATGGAGGACAATCTTTAAATGTTTCTGCTTGTGTTGACATTTTGGCAGATTTTTACATAAATTTGGTCTTCACAGTGATATCGGATTTTCTGTTTATTTGGCTCACATCATCCCAGCTTGTCAACTTTTTCAGTCTCCTACGTATGAATTTGTCTGCAGAGTATGACCCTGTGGCGTTCGAAGTCCAAACCTTGGGTTTTTGATCAAAAATCATTCAGAACAGTTTGATTACATTTCTGATGGCAGATGGTTGCTATTCTGGAAGACACGACAAGCGTTGAAGCCTTGTAAGTGTCGTAATCGAATAGTGCGGCACTAATTCGAAGGACTATTCGGGTTCGAAGAGCCTTTTACGCTTATACAACCCAACCTTTTCTCATAGAGGTCCTGATTGCATAAAGAACCGACGCCGACCACAGGTTAGGTTAAGTTATTGGATTGACGTTGGGAGCTATTCTGCCTTTGTCACATTCTGATCAAGCAGTCCAAAATGCTCAAGGAGTTGCCTTTCATCGATGGTTGGTGACGATGATTCCGTCGCTCTGCTAAAAAGTCGGTTACAGTCTGAATCATTTTTTGATTTCGGCTTCCCCCTTTACATTGGCCAACATGACTCATTGGCTAGAGTATTAGATTGTTTAAGGTGCTTACAAAGGTTCGGCCACGATAAAATTCCTGGAATCTGTCGCCTTTAACTCAAAAACAGCACTAAATTGTCGCTTGTCTCTTAACGAGATGACTGAGCAATTCAAAATTCACCTTATATGGGTGCCGGGGCACGGAGACATTCCAGGCAACTGCATGACGGACGAACTCGCTAGAGAGGGCACAACTCTAAAAGTTCTTCCGGATAAAGGGAATCTAAGTATGCCTCTCGCCACCTGCAAATTGCTACTCAATAGAAACGCGATCAATATCGCCAATCATAGATGGACAGTAGGAAGTCCCCTTTCTTATCACCAGGCAGATTTGGCCAAAGCTGGATCTCAAACGTTTCCACTGTCTCATCAGACAAAATATACTGCTAATAAGCACCTTAGTGGGTGTCATAACGGGACACTGCACCATCGACAAGCATGCCTATAGGCTGGGCCTCCTTTATAACGACTTCTACAGAAGCTGCATGGATGAGGAAGAGGAGGAGACGATTCTCCACCTTCTCTGTACATGCCCGGCCCTTTCACCTCGGAGAAGAGCATACCTAGGAGCCAGCTTCTTCAGCAACCTAAGTGAACTGGCTGACATCAGCATAGGCAGTCTCCAGCGCTTCATAGTAAGCTCCGGCTGGTTTTGCGGGTAGTATTTCTGGTGAAATACAGATCCTGGTGGTAACACAAAGGACCTTATCTGATCTAAGTGAGGTTACAATTTGCAGCCTGCCACTCTTACCTAACGCGGCAAAGAAGATAAACGTACGTTTTTTGGGTGGCACCTTCTCTCGCGAGGCAACGAGAAAGGAGTACAATTTGCCATAAGAAGAAGCTTAGAGTCCTATACGTACAATAGGAATGCTTCCGAGAAACTAGGACTTTAGCACTCTATTGCTAAAGCTGGACCAATTTTTTTTTTTATTGATAAGCATGTTGTACTCAAGTCATTCTATTGAACTTCTCAAATAGTACCTCCGCGGACTCTCATCTTTACCATCTTTCTGAGCTTCTGAATAGGGAAATTTAAAAACTGGCGACTTGAAGACTCTAAGTCTTGAACCTCACATTTTCGTCTTTCAACTTGCAAACTGTTTGTGGAAGAAATTTTTAAAAGAAAATTTGTGTATCGACGGCCGAATGAGACAACCTTCTCAGTCAGTCATACCAGATGTAAGGGAATGCATTCAAACCCTAGCACCTTGTTTGTTTTGAGTGCATTGATCGTAATCAGTCCATTATCGTTTCAGTGAAGAATGCAATGTCTTTCGGAAGTAATTTAGATACGAAACCATGTTGTTGTTGTCTTCATAATCGAGAATGAGATCGATAAATCGCCTACACAATCGTTTCAGTGGGTGATAAGAAGTCTTATAGTAGGTGTGGTATTTCTTCAAACGAATATTGTACTGTGACGTATGAGAGAGTAGACAATTTGAAGGTGGTTTTGCTATTGGCTTCACACTCATTTGAACCGTCTAAATGGGTGACGACGAATCTTCTTTAACGTTCAGTGAATAGAAGTAGGGAAGTGACTGATTTTCTGGCAGCTCCTATGCTCAATCGAAATGCCTGTTAACAAAAGGCCAAGACGTTCTAGATTCATAGTTGAAAAAGTCTAGTGGTTTATTCCTTAGGAGTTCTTGTTGTTCCAATCATTGTGGTAGCAGAGGCTGGAAGCAGACCTATAGTTTCGTCCTATTTTATCATTTCTCTCTAGAAGCTGGTCAACCTTTCTAATGAAGTCAACGACAACGTTGACCTCATCCCCTTCTACGGACAGTCTGCTTTCAGTTGAGGTGTCAGTGATGGAACGAAATGGTCATCACTTGTATAAAACCCGCCTTCATATGTCTTAAGTTCTTCTCCTGAAAGGATGGGTGCTTCGTATGTTTGAGTCCTTTTCCTAACTGGACATGCACTCTATTCTTTGGTGCCCTGAGGCCCATCCGAGTTTGACAAGTTACTATGAGTTCTTCTTTTAGGCCCCCCCCCCACGTAGGTCAATGCGCTGCACTTGCCTGTCCGTCGATGTTGGCAAGTCGAGCTTGTCCTGGAAAGCACTGGAAAACATTTGCATTGGCTTTGCAATTGTATGTCTTCACCTTTAAACCATTGGTATACCACATGACTCCATTAGGATGAAATGACAATCCCAGTAGTCTTCTTAAGACGGCGCTAGAGTCCGGGGTGGACATGGGCTTCAACCAACAAGCGTCTTCAGGCAGCTAGCTGCCTCGAGTACGTTAGTTGAGATCCCCTTCCAGTTGCGTGCGCTACCTGAGTCCCGGTCTTTTTCTACTCGGTTGACCCTCGGGGATCGATTCGAAGATTTTCCGGACTGGAGCATTGATGTCTATCCGCTCTACATAACCCAGCCACCTCAATCATTGTCTAAACTCTCTTTCTCAAACTTGTCTATGACTCTGGTGAATTCGACTGTTTGCAGATTCTTTGAAGGAGTTTCGGCTATTCTTTCGAAACTATGTATGGACATCTAATTGAATTCCACGCTGTGATTTGCAAAAGACTCCATCGTTCATAGAATTTTCATTGGAATACAATTAAATTGAAATTATCCCCCACAGAGGCGACCGACAACCATTACCACCACCCATATCCTTTCATCTTGCCACCATCGTAATCCACAGTGCGCAACTCAAGTGCTAATCAACGAAACATAAAATATTTAAAGATGTTTGCACACTTGACTGTTTCTATTTAATGTTCCTTCTGCCTCACATAAGACGGAACGACGACGACGACCGAGTGGACTTTGATGTATCTCGGGGTATAAACAAAAGTTTCACATCAAACTTGTACTATCTACAGCAGCAACATCAAAGTGAATTATAGATGCTTGTAGTAGATGCAAGTGTTTAAGTGGCAATAGGTCCACAGACATACGGTAACGGTACATATGCCAATAATTAACCAATTACATGCGCAGACACCTTTAACCGACACCCACGCCACACATACATATACTTTGCATGGATTAACAATTTAACAGTCTTTATGGCACTTTCGGGATGTCTGGCAGGAATACAACTTTTTTTTTTTCATCAAAATTAATTCAATTTCAATTACCTTTCTCTCTCTCCCTCCCTCCACTAAAACATTATTATCATAATTCACTTGGAGTAAGTGGCTTGGCAAATTTACATCCTCGTGCTAAAGGATCCAGCATCACCATCAGAACAGTGCCCACCCAGATATGCCATTGCAAAACGAGTGCAACGTTTTATTATGTCTACATGCTGTCCGACAAAATGCAATTCAATTAATTGATGAAATTATTTTATTTGCGGCATGGAGCCGGTGATTTAGTCTCTCTTCTCGCTCTCCTCCTCCGTGCAGTACCCCCGACAGAAGTCTAGTAAATCAACATTGGGTGCAATGCAGTGGGGTTGTATCTCCACGTTCTAACGCAGCATGCGGTGCAATTGTGCATTTGTGGTACAGCGCACTACCATTGAATGTTGGCAATTTCTATGTGTGCGGTGTTGCATTAGAGTTTTTACTTACGGGGCCACGATTAATGAGCTTATAAACGGCACTTGTTACTCATTATTGGCATAAGTTATTTGTCCGTTTAGGGTAACTTGATTTGTGGGATTTTCGGACGGACTTGGAGGCGCCAACTTGGCATGAAAATTAAGTGAAAAGTGACTTGAAACTCTATAACTTGACGGTGGACATTCGGTCTTGTATCTGTTCGGTCGTGGAACATGACGTTTTGTGCGTTCTTAAGGGTGACGCAGTAGGAGTGTGATTCAAAGTTGACAAGTTGCATGGCTCTAGTTTGGTACCTGTCTCACCAACCACGCGTTGGATTTTAGTAATAATTTGTGGTTTGGCGTCATCAACCTGTGATTCCATAAATGAAGACGCACAGCATTATATCTCACCATGTTGCTCGCAAATTGGTGTCGGTTTTTGACTTGTAAATTCTTGCCGCAAAAAACTGGCGTATTATGACAGATGTTGGAGCCACATGCCATCAATGTCATGGTACTTTCGTCATAATCATTGTAAAAGTACGACGCAATCCCTCCGCTTGCCCAATTACCACACAGTGACTTGTGTTGGGGGCTTCACTTGATAAAATTTTATTTGATAATGTGCTTCATCACTGAAGACGGGAGGAAATCGTCGTCCTACTCTTGGTTCTCAAGAACCCTACTGAACTGTCGGCTCTTAATTTAGTCTTCTGGATTTTGTTTTTACAAGTCTTCTGTGAGAACTCACTACAGGAAGCTTTTCGAACTTTTTTTTTGATTGGCTCTGCGACTGATACAAGAGGCACTGCGACCTATAAGATCTAGTATTCCAAGAGCTTGTTAAATTAGGAGATCCTCGATATTTTTAATACAGTCAGGAGTCAGGATTTCCTTGAAGGAGGAAAACCGCCTCCTGATGTAGCAAAAAGTCACACACTCAGACTGTACGCGTTCCGCTGATTCGTCTTCCTCTAGATAAAGTCGACATTCAAAAAGTGTGTCCCGGAATCTGGATCTGGAAGTTTCTGCCCAAAATGGCATAAAGTTGGATACCGTGCTGATAATTTCAAGTTCGGGAATGTCGGGGAGAACAGCCAGGTAACCCTTTTTTTTACTTGACTGGATTCCTATAGAGCATTGAAGGCTAACCTCACTACGTATGCCACTTTTTTTCTGACAAAGATGTTCAATGAAATAAGTCCAATACGTGTCTATGGGACCGCCGTAGGCCAAGTTCGGATATTCTTTCAGATTTTTGTCTCTGTAATGGATTTTCATAATAATAAAGGCTTTCTTCTTCATGAAGCGTTCCAAAACTATTATTAAAATCGTAACAATATCTGATCAAGGTCGCCAACCTTAAAAAAGGACTTCGAAGCGCCAAAGTATGCGTTCCTAATGGGACATCCTTCCCTAATCTTCCCAACTTGACGTGAGACATCAGAGATATTCGCTCCATTTTCGCCCACATTCCGTAACAAAGGGTTGGGCATAATGCTGACTAATGGAGCTACAAGATTCCTAGCTACTTCTACAAAAGCCTTGTTGGACATACGTTATTCTAATAACAAACACGTAAACTTTAAATTGAATTACACTCTCTATGGACATGTAAAACATAAAGTAGACTCGTAACTCAAGTCTGGACATAACTTTCCACACGTAATCAACTCCATTTGCAAATATATAAACTTTCACTTCACATCCTTGCTTGTTCCCTTACCCATACCTACAAGTGTCCAAAAATACACACTCAAAAACAAAATTTTAATTAATTCATTTCGTCTACAATCAAACTTTTAATCCCATCGACTTTGACATGATTAATGAGCTCTTAGTAGCCCTCGAAAACCTACTCGTAGCTCCACCTTGAAAATGAACTTTTAACTATGCGCCACCAAAGTACGCGGATCTTTTCCACAACAAGAAAAACCGAAATATAATCATCTGTCATTTGTAGATCCTCATGAATATTCAGATTAATTTCCTTTATAATTAACAGAGCGGAAGTTAGGTCACATGTGTGTGTGTGTGTGTTTTTGCTCCAACGGAATCTCCCCATTTTGGAGCCATCCCATTCCAGGTCTTGGTTATGAGTGGTATTTTTGGATGATTACACTCCAATTCACTTTAGGTGCCGAAGAATGAAGATTTTTTTTTTTTCGATTGAAATACCTCGGGGAAAATATTTGCCCTAAAAATGTCAAAACCCCTTCTGTGACTATAAATCATACGAGAGCACATATGACTTTGGGACGAGTTTCCTTTTCTTTTTTTTTCCCGGATAATATGTCTACAAGTGCGCTTCACTAATTGGACTCAAAAGACGAAAAAATCGAGGCAAATTGTAGCCTAAAAACACAGAGAAAATAGGACCAAGAGTAGCCGTCTTCTTGTGCATGGACAAGAACACTGTTGAGAATGCAAACGAAAATAAGGGTCGAGTAGAGAGTGCACGGATAGACGACGGTGATGGTGCAATGTTGAAGTGCACCCAGGGCATGTAATTAGTTTGGTTTTTCCCCTTTTGCATTTGCGATTGGCAGAAGTCGGAAAACAAAAACGAAAGAGGGTGAATAGATGAGAGACAGCAGAAGGCCATAGATAGAAAAGAAAAAACTGTGTGACAACAACATGGTCGGTTAGAAGAGTGATTAGGCAACAAAAAGGACAGCAGGTTAGTTTAGGAAAAAAACCAGAAGTTGTAATCACGTTTTTCAGTAGCTGATTGAAGTTGTTACATGTTGTAGAGGTTGACAGGCTTAACTGGAGATGTTAAGGTTAATTTGCAGGATTTGTACGTTGTTTGTGGTTGTCAGAGTTGTGTTTTGCTGTCGTTTTCTGGTTGCCGTGAGAGAGCTTGGAAGAATAAGTGCTGATGAGCCTGATTTTTAGAAATTAAGTTTACCAACATCTATGGTTGACAATAGCATTATTGTAAGCTTGGTTTTTGTAAAACATTTTATATAACCCTCTAAGTTCACTGCGATTTTCATCTTGGCGTACAATTAGAGAGAATAAGGGGGACAGTCTACAAGCTTGTTGAACCCTAATAAGAACTACAAATTTCTCTGACAACTTACTCCTATGCAACATGTGACTCTAGGTGCCTTTAAATCTTACTTTGATATCATCTGTCAGTTTCTTTAGGAATACCTCTCCTTGTCCAGACCAGACCTTAGCATATGACATCTATGTAGATGTAGGATGTGGTTGCACTACAAAGGCAGATGGTGACTTCGTTCCATTTCAATGTCAGCTCCTCCTGTGTTTCGATTAGAACTTCTAGTCGAAACCAACTTTGACAAGGCGGTTGATGCTGCAGAAACTCAAAACCCTGTCATTTCAATCGTCCACGCCGTCATTTTCTATGGCATGTCGTTTAGACGCTTCGTTGTCGTTGCATACTTTGCATTCAGGTCCGCCAACACGATGATTACAAACAATGATAAGCCATAGTCTTCCCCTTAATCGGACCATCTGTCTCCATTCGAGCTAGAAGCAAACTTGCACCAGCCTAAAACACGCTTCAAGCCTATTTTCTAGAGCAGCGAACGATTGTTTTACGTGTTGGATTGAACCATCTTATTCACTTAGCCCCAAGATGGTTCAAAAATTAATCATTGTCCCGAAAACAACTAAAAACCGTCATCGTGTGACCATGCGTTATCCGCGGTTTGGTTCAAGTTTCGAAAGTCGAAAGTTACCCAAATCCAGATGTTTTCCACAATTTATGAAACTTTTAGTCGATGTCCCCTCTACTGCTACAGTTGAGTTGAATGTTTTTCCATTCACCAAGCCCGTTCAAGGATATCCACAAACACAACCTCTGTCTGTTGCGTACTTTCATTCCTCGACCGACTTTACAACCGGCTTTATGCCGCTAATTCAATTCAAATTCCACACCCTGATGAGCATTTTTTTTATTACGAAAATAAAACTTTAATAACACACATTCCACCATTACCCCAGTGACACACCCTTATTTGCATTGGAATCGCAATAAAAATCCTTGAACCATCTTTAACAACAGTCTGGTGTGGGTTGGATGCCAATTGAAAAGAGAATTGTAAAACATCCACTTGACCATCCATGGGGTAAACTTTGTCCTTATATGCAATTTGCTTCCGTGTAGACATGATGTGTAATCACATATTAAGTACTTAGTACCAAAACCTTATCTTTCTTGTCGTGTGAATCTTTCATCGTGTCCTTAAATACTTTTTTTTTTCAGACTAAATGTGTACATGTTCACTGATGACTTTATTCAATTACAGTTTGCTTGCCACCCATCGTTTGGCAGGACATTAGGATATCTTCCAGTGATGTAAAAAGTTATGTATCCCATAAAACAGGACATTTGTGTAACAACTCTTCGACATGAGTAGAGTACACTCGACATAGTGCAATTTTGGTAGTTTTTTTTGGAAGAGAACAACTGCGCAATAGCTTTGTAGTCTCTTAAAATCTCACAAATTCTCTTATGGGGTTATTCATATGGTTTGGGGGTGGGTTATGGTATCCAACCACAAGTCCTTTGGCATTTAATTGCCGACTGACATTCCATTCTCCAGCGTTGATATCGTAAAGAAAAAAAAAAACCTATAAAACGCAGAAAAATTCCATCAAAGGTCCACTTAACCCCTTCCTCCAGCGCAGCTGATGAACACCAAAATCCATCTTCGCAATGTGGATTATATAAGTATGCGTTAACGACACGCAATCCACGCCACCCACGGCCATTCATTTGAAGGTCACAATGGATGTGAAATAGCAGCCAAAACACAGACACAAATGGTTATTTTTTTCGTTTCACAAAGATACACCAAAAAGGACGACACTGCTGCTGGCAACATTGTTACACGGTTAGGGGATGACTTTCACATCTGGCAACTTGTGAGTTACGTAGATTTTGGTTGCATTCTTTGCTGCGCAGTCATTCTATTTCCGACGAATGACATAAAACGGAATTCCGTGCCTTCCGAAATACAACCGTCGACGTTGGGCCCTCTGGCAGGCAGGCAGGAGAGTACACATTTCATCCCTTGTTCAGTTGACTGCTCGGGATAATACCCACTCAAAGGAGCATAAATGCAGTTTGGAAAGGGGGTGGTGGTTTTTTTTTTGCTTTTCCTTTCCATTACTTTGGTGTGTGTGTTTTTTTTTTGATACGCATAAAATATGTAGGATATAGACACGTGCATATCCACCTATCACCATCTGCGTTGGGATAAGTGGAAACTGGCATCAGCCCTAAGTACAGTTGTTTGCATTACAATACAACGAACCCCTCGGTGTGATGGGTTTAATGTTTGTTTGCTTCCCTCTCTTTTGGTGGGTTTTTTTTTTCAGTGACGTGGACGAGGACGAGGACGAGGACTCTCTCTTGAGAGAGAGAGGTTTGCTTTTGTTTGGCTTTTTGTTGAGGAAGTGTTGCCAAGATGAAAAAGGTCCTGTTCGTGTGATTTTAGAGTGGTGTCCGCTACACGGTTCAAAATTGTCCATTCAAAGCATAGAAAGTGTTACAAACATTTTTAGGTTAGGATATGGTTTTGTAAAAAAAAAAAAAAAAAAGAAGCTCAATTGCCATGACATTCAACTGTCCATATGACGTCGATAGAAATGGTGAAATAAGTAGTAGATCAACTATCGTTGTACCGCATCCTTCCTGGGCGATGCACCAATATTTGGTTTGGTAGCATGAGTGGAAGTTTAGCTTATGCAACTTCTGGGAAAGGCCACGGAAAAAACGACTCTGAGAATCAACATTTAGTGGACTTCATTGAAGGCTACTGTCAGGCTATGTCATGCAATTGGCCCATCTAACGAGGAAGCGTTCAAGAAGCTGTAGCGACATAGACGCGGAAGAGGATATGACTTACTTCCTTTGCGACTGCTCAAGCCCCAGAAGAACCAGAAAAACAGCCCTAGGGTCTTATTTCTTTAAAGACCAGGGCATCTGTCAACTATGCCACCGAAGGCCATTTTAAAATTTATACTGGATTCGGGGGGTTTAGGGAGGTGACCAATACACAAAACTTACTTCCAAACAGGTACACCTATGTAGAATCTCACAACGGGGAACATAATAGATCCATGAAGATCCGAATGAGGCTGTGCTTAACATCAAGCCGTCACCTCTTTAATCTAACCTAGCCATACATGCGTGGAGTGTGCGCGACATCTGTAGTTCTGATCTGGTTTCGTGTAGACCCCCAATCTCGACACAACCTCCTCTCAATGCAGCCTTGAAAGCATCAAGCAATTTTATTTATTTATTTTATTCTGGCAACACCACCCCATCATCCTTGCATCATGGTCATAAACCATCAGACTAAGAATTAGGGTTGTTGTCTATCGGTAGCACAATCGGCCACCCTCTATCCACCGCATAGTTTTTTCTTTCTTTCTATTTTCGAATAGCCATCCACCCGCGCCTGGTACTATACATATCCTGACAAGAGTGGAAAAATAAAACGGAAGTGTCTCATTGCCACCCACCACCATCTGTGAGCATCTCTATGTATTTGTACGTGCGTATTTCACACTACATCTGCGTATATTCTTTATTCCTCCAACGTGTAGGTACATCTGTACATCGTTCTGTTCTGTTCACTCTCATTATTTCTCTCTCAATAGATTTAGGGGATGAATATACATAACATACCGTACCGTACCCGTACTCCCTTTTGACGGTGCTACTGTGTGAAACTGCTGTTCTGAGACAAAAACTTACCCTTCGTTCAGTAGCTGTTGCGAGAAACTTCAGTTCTTAAACGATTTTCTCGTGAAAATGACGGAAGAGACAGTCCTACATTTGTTAACAATTCGGAAGTGAGAGCACAAAGCGATACAAGTTCTAATATTTATTTTGTTTAAACAAAACTTCTAACTCTAATCTGCCTTTCGAGAATGAATCTTTGAAATAGGCTTTCCCATTCGATTTGTATCTCTCGCGATGTTTTATTTTTTTAAATTTTTTTTTCTTCTCCTTTGAGTTTAGTTTAATTGCGACCCGGTGTTTATGTAATTCTCTGTAAAGCCCCTCTGTCTGGCTGTCCTTTCCTCTCCTCCATTCGTGTGTATAGATATGTGTCGTCTTGGAAGCCATTTTGTTGTATAAAAGTGAAAGTTTTACTGTAAATTTTCATCAAACAAATGAAGTAGAATCCAAATGAGGAGATATAGCAAAAGAAATTGAAAATAGAAAAAAAAAAAAAAAGAAACCGCCGTCCATTTTATTTCGTTCCGCCCTAGTGCTGTGTGTACGTTTCCTATTGTGTCTGTGTATTGTATTTATGCGTGTGTTTTAGTGTGTTTTGATATAACAACCACCCTTGTAATAATTCACCCCTCCACCCTGTGTTGGATTACGTTAGCGGTGAAAGTGAAAAACCACCTTCAGTCCACCACCACCACCATCAGTTCCACCGAGGAAAAGTCATCAACCCCCTGCCGTGTGCTTGTGTTTTTGGTGTTTCAACTTCAACCAACATGTTGACATCAAATGATGTTTATTGGTGAGTACTGTCGACGCGACGACGGTGTCGTCGTGGTGTATCTAGAGTTATTTCCTTAAAAAAGAAAACGCATAAAATTCCCTTTCAAAGGTATATACACAGCTGAGCACCACCACCCCCTAGGAAATCACCCCCAAAAAAACGAGATTAAAACACAGACGACAGTTTGTCTGGCTGAATTGTGTATATTTCATTAAATCATACATAGATACTCCACACACACATTTATACACGTAAAAACATATAAGAAAATCGATATCCTTTTTTTTTTGGGGGAACTTTTAGAGGATTTCTCTCTCTTGAACGATCCTGGTTTGGGATGTCCTTCGCTGTGCGCTATTGTTCTTGAGAAGGTTCAATATCAATTGGATACGAGTATCTTGTTATGGATCGAATTTTATTTGCCCTTGGAATGTAATACGTGATTTTGTATTTTCTTCTGATTTTTCCATGTTCATTCGATTCGTCTTTTGTGATCTCGTCCTTTTTTTTTGTTTTTTTTTTGCTCATTCTTTTGAAACTTTTTGTTTTTTATTTTTTACTTTTTCCTTTAGGCACTTGTAGTCGGGAGATAAGTTGTTTATGTGTATCTTGGAGGGTGGGTAGACAGCTCTGTTGGAATATGATGATTAGATCTAGGAAAATGGGGATGGTAGGGAAGGATAATGGTGATGATGCGATGGCATTCATTCAAGATTTGCCTCTTTTTTTTTGCTGACAACTTTTTCTTTTTTTGCTTTTCTTTCAAGGGAACCTTTAATCGATTTTTTTTTTCTCCTCTTCTTGAAATGTTATGACGAGTGGTGGAAGTGATGGAAGATTGTCTTGATTAGGGTTCCAATTTTTGGGGGAAAGATACGTGCTTTAAGCAATTTATAAGGATCAGTAGATAAGTTATGAATGAGTAGGTTAGGTGGCATTTGATGATGGCTTTGAATGAATATTTACTTGGTCTACTTAGCACGTGTTTGAGGCGATAAAAAGCTTAGTGAATGGTTGTGGGCACTTAGTATTGGACGTCGTCAAGGTTGTTATGATCCTAAGTGATAAGAGTATAAAGGTTCTTGAGTCATTTTCTTAATACTTGTCTCAGAAATGAAGACGTCACTGACTTTAAGTGACGCTACAGTCCGGGATGGACCTGGGCCTCAAGCAACAAGCGTCTCCAACTAGTTCGGTCTTTAGTCAGCTGCCTACACTTGGGTGAGGTCGCCTTCCACTAGCGTTCGCTAACTGAATCGCGATCTTTCTCAACTTTGTCTTCCCTTAGGGGTGGATTCGAAGGTTTTTCGGGCCAAAGCACCCTTCTTAGTCGTTGGACCTTCAGTCTTGTGTCTAAGTCAATGTCGCTGTACAACCCGTAGAGTTCGTCGTTGTATCTCCTCCTCCACTTACCGTTTATGCAGACGGTACTGAAAATCACTCGAAGAATTTTTCTCTCAAAGCAGCCAAGAACAACTTCATCTATTCTTGACCAGATCCATGCATCTGCGCCATAGAGCAGGACGGAGATAAATAACGTCGAGAAAGACTTTGCTTCTGGAAATCGCTGCTGGGTGGAAATCGCCTTCTAAGCACAAGCAGCTTTGTTTGATTTCCCTTCACTTCGTCTAGGTCGGGTGGGCGGAATTGTTGGTATATATCGTCCACGTTGAATGGCTCATTCTTCCTGGCGGCGGGATTCTGAAAGTCTGAAGAAATAGTTCATCAGTATCAGCATCTACAACGATGTTCTCTTGATAGTGCTTGCAAACATCCGAACATCAAACATTCATGAGCATTTCTAATTTATCGATCACGCGCTTCTCAAGCTCCGTTTCTTGAAAAACCCTCATTTTCTGCTCGTAGGGCCCACGAGCAGCCCTAGTCCTATTATGCAGAGCTGCTTTGTAAGCCTCTTGGTTATCTGCATGTACTTGCCGGCACTTGTCGCAAACTATATTCATTTAAAAAAAGTGGTTTTCGTACATGTTCATCTTTTTAGTCTTTATCCTTGCTACACGGTATAGAGTATGAGCCTATGACTAATGCAATAAGCCGAACTATAAACAGAAATGAACCCGATCAATATTTGTTTAGTGGATCTCGAGTTATAAGCGAACAAACAGACCCTGTTACGTCAGCTATTGACTAGCAAGTGACGTCCAAAGTAGAAAAAGTCGAATACCCAAAGTTTGAACACCATCTGGTGTCTCATATTCATTCCCAGGAACACAAACTACTATTCAAGGTTCACAAAACGACATGACGTTGCTCCACATCCAATCGCGACTTGAAAGTATCTATAAATTAAAGAAACTACCCCCAAAGTGTCTTTAACCTAAATACCATCGGTAGCGACAGAAAGGAAACCATGAATCGATTCAAAATTAGGACACGTAGGGCGATTGAAGTCGTAAATGCTAATTCATTCCCTGAAATATGAGTTACCCCGTCGTTTCTATTTTTGTATATCCCCCTCATAAAGACACTCCAGCTTCCGAGTATCTATACTTAAATTCTTATTAGTACGGTACTTTAAGTTGGAAAAATATTGTCTACCACTCTCGTCTCGTTTGGGGTGATATTCATCTTAATAAGTGCTCTCGTCTCTCCCGATGAAGTCATGCGTTTGGGCTTTTTTCCTAAATTAATTTTTATAGTGGAGGATCCATCCAACGAAGATATCCCTTGCATGTCTGTCAGTGTCAGAGAAGAAAACTGTCTGTCCATCATCCTTTTACCAGAGACAAGCATGTTGTCAACCCTAATGGGAGGAATAAAACTTTCATGTCAGTTGTTCATTATCGTCAGCGTGTGGCTTTACGATGGCGCGACATTGATGATGTGTTCCGCAAGAACTATGACTCATTTTTATAAACATCAGCGCAACAGTTTTACAAAAATGGAAAAATGGTGTGAGATACTTCCAATGAACTCTGACCTCGTACAGAGGTCATTCGTTGAAAAGTTTTAAACAGGGGTCCACTAACCAAATGAATCTGTGAATTGAAATAAATTGCCTTTGTACCGCCGCCGCTGCCGCTGTTGGGTCTTTTAGTTTTCCATTTCAATAGCGCGAGAGTACCCTTGAAAATTGTGCATTTTTCGTCCATATACCAAGTATGCATGTGTAGTCATAGTAAAGACCATCTGGGTTGAAGGTTACACTTTTATTACTGTGCGCCTTCACATTGGGGTTGTCGGGTGGGTAGTTTTTATTGCCTTTTCTGTGGTTGCATTGACGTCATTTCATTACATTCGAACTGTCTACTGCCAATGCCATGCACATGATGGCTCTCGGTTAGTTGAGTTATTGCTGCAGGCATTCAATCCCGGCATACAACACAATGCAGAAGTTTTGCACCCCACCCATGGAATGCTTTTGGAACAATTTGAAGTGGGAAATTTATTTGTTTTTCCCATTCGGTCTTGCCTTTCCTGCACTTAAATTTCAAGAATGCCAATGAGGGAGACAAGGGAATTTTTCAATAACGTCCGGTCATTCGATTTTAAAGGCTTCAATGGCATACGAATATGGACACTGGATAGTGTTATTCATGGTCCCCAAGGACCTTTAACTATCAAATTATGAAATTGAAAACAATGAGCAAGTGTTACCATACACTCCCCTTGAGGAACATTCGAATTCTAAAGTCGCAAAATCAAAATTAAATTCAAATCACGAAGAGGAGCACAGTTTTTTAATGGTTGTCCTCCCGCTGAGGTTACAATCGACAATGTGATGTCTACCAGCACGTCTGCGTCATAAAACTACATAAATAAATTTTGTTATACAAATGCCAGAAGTTGTGTATGCCTATGGGCCTAAGAAAACAAATGGCAGACATTTAAAGATGGTTAAGGGCTTATTTTGAATTCGTAAAGAGACTATATTAACATGTTTTTGTTTTCGATCTGTCGAAGGATGTCACAAGGGGATTTTATGCTTAAGCATGTTTGGGTGATTCTTGAAAATGGTCAATAACTGGCTAGAGTCTTGAAATTCTCAGCCGGGAATGAATGGTGTGGGCTCCTCCTCCTTAAATTCGAAACGAATGTTACAAAAATTTGTAAGCCAACGTCTAATGTGTGTGTCCTTAGCTTCTCCTTTCTTCTCATGTGTAAATATTGCATCATCTTCTAGCAAATTCTAAATTGCATTCCAAATTCTTTGGAAAAATACTGGCACACCCACAAATATGTATTTAAAAAAGAAATCTTCAAAGCAAAAGTACAGAGAATTGATTTTCTCTTCTCCCGCAACTCTTGGAGAGAATACACGCTTCTTGAAAGTGGATCCAGTGGATAAATAAACAAACACACTCACGCACGCATATAATTTTACCCCATACAATGAAAATTATTTTCACGGTACGGATTATAAATAGAAAATACTGGAGCAGAGGTATTCAAAAAAAAAAAAGATTTTCTTTTCTTTTAAAAATGAAAATTGTAAAACCAGTAGCTGTCAACACTAATTGTTTATTACGTAACAGAGAGGAGTCAATAAAAAAGAAACGGAAAAACTGGTTTTAAAGGGTCAAAATTAAGAGTTTTGTGTATTCACAGGGAGTATAAGGATAAACATTAACATCTGATTGGATGTGTCTATTGATGCATCTAATGAGGTCGCATTAGATGGGAATGTTGTGTCTTGGGTTCAGCCATCACTCAAGTTTGGATGTGTGCATCGTTAGAAGGATTATTGCTTTTGAGGTAATAAATGGTGAAAGACATTTTAATTAGTGAATTTGATGGGGGATGAGACTCATGGGGAGTTACTGTAATAAGCTCAACTTTTTCTGTCAACATTGGTCTTGAGAAAGAAAGAAAGCATGTTACCCAAAGTTCTCGAGTAAAAATTTCAATTCTCTAGCATGTCTAGAAGATTGTTGCGTTTACTAAGGATGGTCCTTCAACCTCCCACGGTTAAACCAACTCAAGATGGTTGACAATTCTGCTTTTACCAAATTTTACAGTGGTGTACGCAGTACATGTGCATCCAAATCAGCCTTAAGTCGATGATTGGAGAAGAGCATCAAATACAACCTTCTACGGGGTATTATGAGGTCCAATGGTACTATGCACATGTGCTATTTCATCAATCTGATCTTGAAAATACATAGTTTACATCCTCATAGTTAGTATGTTGCTTCAAGCGCTTTGACTTGGCTTGATCATTGACAAAGGCTGTGCTACATGTTCCCTTCTGTGTCTATGTACATTATGTCGTTGCAGTCTTTATAGAGATTGGTTTTACTTAAGCGAACTTTTTTCTTAACCAGACAGGAGTGTTAGAATATGTTTACAACGAGCTATGCAAGGTGCACTTTTGTTTAAGCGTCTGCAATTATTAACGTTTGCAGACAAATGAGCAAGACCTTGTGCAAAAACACTACTTGTCCTCACACTCGCACAAGGACCTTCAACTGAATCGTCATTCCAACACATACAATGCCATGACGGAAATGTACAAAACCATCATGAAATGAAAGCACAAAAAGTGATGCATACCTCGTCGTCCTTAATGATAGTTTTCTCCCCTTTTTTCAATCGGAATATGCATACAATACTCCCCGTGCTATCTCAGGCATCTACAACATGTCAACTCCGGCAAGGTTTTGTATACATTTCCGAAGATGTAAATAAATTCTTTTTAACTCCTCGACCCTATTCAACCGCAAAATAAACTTGTCAATCAGACGCCTGTACACATATGCACGACCATCATTATCTTTATCGTCGTCGTCGCTCCAATTCCCCCCAAACGTTTTTATGAGCCATTTCAAATTTAAGATCTCAATTTGCACATGTACCTAGCATGTGTATCTGCAGACCTTCAGAGCCCAGATGTGCAGTGACCTTAAAGACGGCCACTACTCCTGCTGAGGTTAGTTTTTTTTTTGTTGTTGTTTACAATTTCAACGCTGCAAATCGGAATTAGATACTCAAAGGCCAAGTGGCGAATAGCTGGAGCTATACACGGCCTCTAGAGGTGTATTTACAACTTCTTCTTTGTCTGTCCCTCCTCCTTCTCCTCTGGAGCATGGAGGTTGTTTTTTTTGTGCAAAATAATTTTTATTTTTAACTCGCTCAGCCGCCCCATCGCCATAACAGAGACTACGTGAGTGCGATTTTGTTTACAATGGAACTCATCCGCGCCGGTTGTACCATCGCGGAGATATAAAATTTTTTTTGATAAATGAGTATCTTTTCACAAGAAAACTCATCAACGCCATGTGGATGGATGGTTATGGTGCCACATTATGCGGGGGATCGAAGTACTTTTTCACGTGCTAGATACAAAAATTCAATTATCACGTCAGTTAAGTGCTTATTAATGAATGACGCTTTCCATTTCGATTATTGCAAGTTTCGCCTGAATGAATTGAGATGCACAAATGGCATGAAAAAAAAAACGATTCAGTTTCACCTTGTGCATCCCACATAGAAAAAAAAGTATCTAAGACCACTCTCTCGTGTTTGTATCGCAATTAACTAATCAATCTTCACTCATCTGAGTGAACCCATAGTTAAATGGCGAAAACTGTTAAGGGAACTCAATCTATTCATGTTGACAGATTGGTGAGACTAATTGACATATACACACACAAAGTGTTGGTAACAACCGCCTACTTTTCGCTCTATCTATGAGATACAAAACTTGACCAAATAGAAAAAATTGTGCCACACAATGGCGGGTAATAACGAGGAAATCAACTTGTACAACTTAGGTGTGACCTTGCTAATGAGATTTGATTTGTAATCCAAACATGGCGGGACTGTGTGAATGGTCAATTAATTGAATGGTAAACACTTGGAGCAGTTCAAGACACGAGAGGATGGCATGAACAATAGCTCGGAGATATTTATAAAATCGTTTTATAAACATACACAAACCACAAGAAGGTTGAGTAACTAAGTCTTTCTTGTATGAAATGCGTTTTGTTTTGTTAAGCGGAATTGATGCTTTGAAGTTTAGATTGTGGACAGAGGGTCATGAGTGAAGATTCATGAAGTGTAGACGACATGGTTGTCATTGTAAAAAAGCAGGCAGATCGCAACGACAACATTTTTAAGCAATGCCGTTCAGTCTTTCTGACACATTTATCCTCTTCTTGTCCCTTGGGGCATTCAGTGGTTCCATTCGAGCAATGTTTAGTCTTCGACTTGTATTCGTGCAATCGATTCTGTTTCTCGATGGTCTTCACAATTTGTCTTGGACACTTATTTGTGGGCACCTACAGCGTTAAGATCTTAAAGAACGAAGGAAATGTCTACGATTAATCGGAAGGTCGATTCTGCCCGAAAATGCTTGTTGGGTCAGCGTACATACTAAACTTTTCGATCACGATGATCACTTTACCTTTAACCATTAAAAGTTGTGGTATTTTAGGAACCGCCTAACAAAAAGGCACACCTAGTGCTACTTGGGCTCATGTTGAACCGCCACCTCTACCTAGGAACCGCCGATGCAGTTTAGCCTTCAGTGTGCATTTGTTCTTAGGGGTTTATAGCCCTCTTCTCATAATTAATGAAAAAAATAGTTGAGTGGTGCTTCAAACCATTTGGACATTTTTCACGAGCAGTCATATCAATATTAGTCCAGTGTACAACCCTTTGGCTTGCTCAACATAAGATAAGTTGCAGTTAAACGGGCAAGTCTGTCTTTTCCTTAGACACTTTCTTAGACGTGTTCTAAGAGACTTTACATTGTTTTGACTATTTAGCCATTTTAACTTCATAAGTCAGCTCGGTGTTGTCAGTTTTTACTTTAGCTGTTAAACGAGATCCTCTCAGACCACAAACGGGATGAACGTCAGTCTCAAATAATATGCATCTATCGCCTAGTAAGTTCCTTTTTAGCTACGGACGCCACCTCAGATAAAGTTTTTCTTTACCGCGTTGTCCCTCCAGAGAAAAAAACATCCTCTCCTTGTGGTATCTTTACGTTCTACAAAACTTTAGGGCTCTTTAAAGTTCGTGTCAAAGATAGCCTCGTTTCGAATTTGGATGTTTATTTTTAAGTTATACCGTGGGTGATGTTCTTACAATGGTAAATGCCTAAAGGTTGTTCTACTCTGACAGAGAATTTTCCAAATTTGTTTCTTCCACATAATATCCCCCAGTTGCTCAAGTATTACGATAGATGGCGTCCAAATATATGACAGTGGTTGGTGTCAAACAATTATAGTGGTGGCATCAGTGATCAATCCTTTGATCGGCTCTACCAATCCTCGCTAATTTGTCTTTTAAGAAGGAATTTGGATGCTTAAAACTCCTACAAGTTGCTTGGTTCGTATGCGCCGTGTAGCACAATATAACCTCATACACACGTGAGCCCACATCTGCATTGAAGGTGTTTAAAACACTTGTAATTACCATCACTTGCATCCGCTGTAATCACAAGTCCTTCACTTTGGTCATTCACCCCTTGGGGACATTGGACAGAATAGCGCTAAGTTCCTGCTTTTGCTAAAAACACCTAAAGTGCTACTAAGGTTCACCCGTATGGTCAATAAACCCTTTCGCCATCAAACGCTCTAAGCAAAGTCATTATTCTACCGCATTCCGCATATGGGTACGCACCCCTTGAGGCGACTAAATTGCGAGACAATAACAAACAAAAAAGTCTAAAGGTGCCATCAACTATTGTTTTGCAGTGACAATGCGGACATGTTCCATATCGCTGCCATTTCCTACCGCCGGAGGTTCCTCTTCTCCAGCACCCTACATCGCGCACAACAAGAATGCCTGCTGGAGTTACTCATTGGCTTTAGCAGTTGTTTGGTGCATTCCAGTACTCTTATGCTCCGGTTCAAGTTTGAAGAAGAAAGAGTATAGTAGCAGCATACCCATGCTATCGTCGTTTCCTTGGTTCTCTAGGGAAATCCATGCTTTACTTTACACACTCAGATACCCGCACAAACAATGTGGGCCATTAAATTGTCTTTTGGAGTCTTCTAGTCTTCTTGTCTTCCCGCCTCCCCTCCTCTTCAACGATGTTGTGTCTTGTTATTGTTTTTCTTTCTTTTTTTTTCTGGTATTCCTTGAATTTTAATCGACGAAATAGGGAAGTGCCTCTATCAATTGTTTTGTTGTTCTTCTGTCGATGCTCGTGGCGCTATAGATGGGGAGTAATTAAGCACAGATCTGTGCACACTTATGCTCTCTAATTGCATGTATGTGCGTGTGTGTGGGGGTTTGTTTGTATCAAGTAATCCTTGATGAGAGTGTAGAATCTATGCAAATCCAGGTCAAATGGCAAGCATACAAGAGCACACACGCTGGTAAGCCTGTGTAATCCGGTTTTCTACTCGAGTTGTTATACTGTTGGGATAATGAGAGCCTGGAAAATATGTGTTGGTTGCTTGCCATTAACTAGCTGGAAAGTTTAAGCCTCTTGTCCAAAGTGGTGGGTGCTTCCATTGATAATGGGAGAACAAAAGCGAGAGCGGATTATTTTTGCAGTTTTTTTTCCAAAAGAATTTTTAATAAATCAAACTTTAAATGTAGTGGTAGGATAATGATTTGTTTTTTTCTGTTTACTTTCAGGTATGTACACAAACTGTTACAAACTGTAGACAGAGTGAGTAAAAATGCGCAAATTTTATTGTTTGAAGCGCAGCGAGTGAAGGCACTCAAATAACAAATCTACGATTCCACTTTGTTCGATTTGCATAAAATTTTGAAAATAGACAGATCTAGCTTATCTTTAGGTTGTGATGAAGCCAGAATATTGAAATTCGGCCTAGAACTCGTCGAAAACATCAAACGTGTTGAAGCAAATGGCTTAGATTCATAACTGCCACTCCGTGTTGATCTGTGTAACCGGAGCTTGTGAACAGTTGGATATCTTATTTACGACACTCCTTCAACTGCTAATGAGAACATGGTTCCACCAGAGCTTCCTCTGTGCGTTCTGGTTGATTTTGACAAGCACAATGGTCGTCCTACATTACAACAAAGTCATTCTTTTCACACCATTTAAGGCGTTATTCAAGAAAAATTCATGCAGTTCTCCGAAAACAGTCTCTTTTAGGATTGGCTCACGCAATAAGTATCCATCGCTCTCAAGGGTTACATATCAGAAAGCTGTTGTTGACATTGGTCCTTGTTTTTACTCGGCATGTCTTGTCGGCCGTCGCGACAGCATCTGATAATCACATTATCTAAACGAGAAGAGCTTTCAAAAGTATGCAATGCATTTTTCTTTTTCGTATGTGATGTTTCTATAGACAGGCAGATGGCGCTTAAAGTGTGTTCGGCCTAAAGTATGCAATGTTTTTATTTTATGAGGAGAAATGGTCGGATGTGTACCATATGTGCAGGCTGAAGTTGTCTAGTGCAGTTTGAAAAATATACAACGACTGACGTCAAGGGAAGTTCTATCTCTGACGCTTTAGGCATATGAAATGGAAAGTTTGCGCGAAAGTGGGGGTTGTATACGAATTTAGTTTGAAGTAGGCTGTCAGATCATCAATGAAATTTTCAGATGTTTTCTTGCTGAACTCTGATGATGACGAGTTCGTCTATTTCTTTCAATCGATGATGCAAAATAGTCATCGATCCAGTTAGTACAGCAGATAGTGGACAGGCTTGTGGAACCCTTGATTGAATCTTAAACTCCATCGTCAACCAACTCCGTCAAGAATCCAACAAATATTATAGATGGACTTAATGCGTCTCTTTCATGACGGAGTTTATCTCGCGAAGCTGCAGCTCTGCATCATTTGTTCATCGAAGTAGGACACATCTTCAAACAGTTCAAGATGACGTTGGAAGTCATAACTCGCGTGTCCACTTTCTAACGTAAGGCAAATGCTGTGGGAAGGCATATCCCGATAGCCTATGAAAGTCAAAGCTCTGCCTCGACTGACACCATTCGAGGTAATTTTACTGCACAGCTGTACACATTCATTTTATCAACTTGATCTGCAAGTTTCTACTCTTATCCGTTGTGCTACTGCAAATTTAATGCTTACTCCTCAAGACTTCGCAGATACTTAATATTCATCGCTCCCTCTCGCCTAGTTAGCATAATCCCTAGAATTTTATCTGCGCTAACGCAACACTGTTTGCATCGCTCCTCAATTATACGCCAAACGGCCTTCAAATTAATGTGCCAGTGGTGGTGAGCACCCAGGCTAATGACCAAACAGCCTAACATTAGCACTTAATCACACACTCTCTTCCCCAGCTGATTTGATTGCACTGCGCGAGTAACTGGCATCGAAACTGCGTGCGTATACAGCAGCACAACATTCACGTCACGTTAATTCACCAACGTTAAGTGACCCAATTGGAAAATGGAATCTCAAAAACCTGATTTCTCGTACAACTGACCAGAATAAGCAACCGAGTCTCTATGGAGATCTGCATAACTTCCTCTCACCTGGTAGTTCCATTTTGTTTGTCTTTGCTTGTGGGGATTCAACTAAAATGTTGCATAAGAGTTTGCATAAATGTGTCAATTGAGATGTGACCACTGATGGTCATGATTTCTATTAACTTGCACAGGAAGGGAGTCGGAAGAGAGAGTGAGCGAAAAAAAACCCTGCAACTGAAAAAAAAAAAAAAATTGAAAGTCACCATCATACATTATGAGTGCTTCTAATTATTCTTGTCGTCGTATCCGCTTTAGATGGAACGTTCTTCAATGTCGCACTGTCACCGAATCAAGCATCCAACTTGGAAATGCAAATTAAGCGCCAGAACCGGATTAACCAATAGTAGACGAGAAGGCGAATAAAAATTAAATTAAACGATCGTGTAGGCAACAATATAAAGGTCGAAGTGCTTGGATGCAGGTGCTATGGGTATAGGATAACAGTTTTGTGTATTTTGGACCATTACGAGAGTGCACGTTATATGATCTTGAACCTATATATCCATTATCCAATCGAATGCAATCACAAGATATGTTGATGCTGTTCGGCTGGTTGAGCGCTTAATAAGGTTTTAATTGAAATGACGCAGCGGTATGCAGAGATCATGTGAATGAGAAAGGTCAGTTGGCAGTGCCCTTACATGCCATTTGTGGGTAATGAGCTCTCTTGTGTGCAACCTCATTAGGGTATTGCATTCTGTGAAGTCATCATCAAATGTGGTAACTATTATTGAAAGTCTGTTCAAGAATGCGACTTGATGTATAGAATCGTTGACCGATTTAGAAATAAGTTAGTTTTGTGGCTAATTTCCAATGTAAATCCTTAAAAATCAATCAGTAGCGAGGGATATGTCGGAAAATGACAAAATGCGTCACATAGAAATAATAGATAAACTTTAACTCGATGACATTTTGTTTCTTCATACACTTGTCGGCCATTGACAGTTAGCAAATGTTGTCTTGCGACTCCCTTGGGACTTCTTGCGAAACTCCCCCGTGCCGAAAAACTTACTCGAAACCATCAAAATGTCAATTCACGGTGTCCGTCGTCGGTCGATCAGAAGTAAGTTTGTCTTGCACTTCGATTGCAGGGATTTCGTGAGCCTTGACTTCACTGCAACACTATGATCAGCTGCTCGGATCGAATTGTTGGAATGCATTTTTAACCTCCTCTAGAAAGTTTGTGTAGCCTGTCATGTAGTTAGGGGAGACATTATGCTGCCGAATCCTTAACTGCCTACCGACGCATTGCTTCCAGCTAACGCATTCGAATTAAAGGGACCCCTTACCTTCCTAAGTAGAGATTAAAAAAATACTGCGGCTATGTCGAGCTGGATTTTCCTTCAACTGGAAAATGTTGTGATCCGAAGCAAGATGACGTCACGTAGGAACCTCAGGTTTATGCTTGCGGATGGACGGTTGATTTTCTAATATAAATCCCCTGCCTAAGTGTTTTTGCCTGCCTCGTGCTATGATGAAACTTTCGCACGAAATGTGTTTTGACGGTTTATATCCGAAAGGTAATAGTTAAGTGAGCAATTGACGGTTAGGAAGTACGTCAGGCGCTTAGTCCCCCACCCTTGCTTAGTACAAGCTTTTTTTTTGACTTATCTCATTGCTTGAGGGGTTAATGCCCTGGAACTGCATTGGGTTAAATTCCACTTTTGTATCTGTAAACTTGTTGCCTTCAATGCTCAATTAATGTAATTTCTGTTGTTGCCTTCAATGCACAATAAATGTAAATTTTGTTGTGAACAGCTACCTACTTGAGGGTGCGTATCTAGCTCCAGGCAATCAGCTGAAAAGATAGAAGCTCAACGTTTTTATCGCTGCCTGGCTGCCAGCCAGAACACACCTTATCTACCTACTTTCATCTTTAAGCTGATCATCATGCCCATTACCTCTCTCCGATTAACCATCGTCAAACAAATTGCATAGCTTCCGTCACCGATGCATTTACAAATTCACTACCGCGTTACCGCCTTACACACTCACTCTGTCACAAAAGACCGTCCAGATGAAAAGAAAAGAATAATTTAATTTCCATTTAAAGCTGTGGACTGTCCCATCTCATGGTGCTTTCAACAAAATCGTATATTGTGTCCGACGATATCTCTGGCAATTTTAATTAAAACAAAGAAATAGCCACCATAAGCTGTGTCTGCATTGTCTTGCTCCCATTTCGTAGTTTGTTCGGTACAAAAATCACAGCTATTGTGTGTGCTGTTGGTTCCGGAAGACAAATCAAATGACGGACTCCATCAACCTTCAGGTATGGTGTTTGCTGTATTTTTTCAGATACAAAAAAACAAAAACAAATGTGCAAAAGCGACACATAAAAATACGAAGAGAAACAATGGTTGCATAATGGGATTTGGGATGGATGGCTAGTGCAACATCGAGATACAATCGATGCAGTGTGAACGTGTTTTTGAAAGACTTTCACGCCGATCTCGAAAGACAAGTGCTAGGTGTGGTCGATGAAATGTTGGGCATAGAGAGGAACTATTAGGTAAGCACTTGGAAGTGAAAAGTGTGTTATAACTAATCAGTGTGCGTGTGATGTCATCCAACAACAACTTGCAACTAATATTGAAAGAATCATCATATAAGAGAACCTCCAAAAAGCTATCAAAAACGTTGCTAATTACGTTTTCCATTGGCGTATCAATTTCTAATTTTTGCGCAATTTCACATCGACACACAGCCCACAGCATTGTAACTTAAATTGACTACCGCTCTACGTTTAACGACTGAGAGACCATTAATGCCTCATCACACCGGTGGTCGTTGTCGGCCATAAGTCAAATATCAATTATATCGCTTTCAGTTGTTTTTAATTGTACGTTTTCCACACAATTGTTGACACATTTGGCAGACTTGTAGGCTTTTACGTCGATGTATGCAAAAAAGTAAACAACAATAAAATTGCACAAAAGAAAGCTAAACATTTACACAATCAGCTTGCACTCGTATCGTTTTTTAAAACTTTTGAAATAATATAAATGTTCGCGCCCGCATAAATTAAATGGGGGAGCATGCGATTGCAAACGAATGCTTGAAAGTAGCGATCGGAATAGGGTACGGGGTTGTAATTTGTGGGCTATAAGTGCAAAAACATGACCAATTTGCGTTATGAAAATGGGGGATATGGAAGTGAGCTGGTGCTTGGTGTATGCTGTTTCAAAACTCTGACTTCTGACATAAATTAGAATATGTCTAAACACGGCCACGAATCCAGGTCCAGAGTAGATTATCTGCATGTGTAGGTTACTTCTTGTTTCGCAATTACGAGTCCTCTCAGCCAGAGATATGCTCTAGATTTCTCAATTGTTCCTTACTCCTATCGGTTTTTCGTTAACTGCTAGCGTTTCCATAAAGGATACTTGGGAAGTCCTCTGAGTTTTGATTCAAAGTTATCTTGTTTCTCCTTTAGTTGGACATCGTCTAAGTATAGTCTGACAAGCTTACCGATTTGTCTCCACAATTTTGGGTGCTGATTTGCACTACAAAGTAATAAATGCGATTTCGCGACTGATCCCTGCTTTGGTGGGCATCGTTCTTTCCATTTTCTTCGACCACTAGGTGTCTTTTTACCAAAGTCAGGATCAAAATCGTAATAGAAGGTCTAGACAGCGACATTCTGGGAGTTCAAAGCCTCAAAGCCCAAGCGAATAAAGCGAGTGAAGCGAGCAATCAACCCTTAAAGGGATGTGGAGATACCCATTACTTGATCCATTTTGCTTTCTTATGCTCCCCTTTACAATTTTTGAGAAAAGTTCGTTTGCTTTACTCGCTTTGGTAAAGGTCTTGTGTGCATAGAATGTCATTAGAGGGTTGCTTTGTTCTATTGAAGTATTTAAGGCCATATTTCGCTCTTTCTTTGGCTTTACTCAGGTGAACCTTGCTCTTAACCAACGCTGCCGTTCTAGCTACCATCTCCGTCTAGTTCATTGGTTTGAACACAATCCTCGCTGTCAGGTTCAAAACGACACGACAAGTCCATTTTTACAGTCCTCGTGTCAAGAGGGAAGGCCTCTACCAATGAGATCGGTCGATCGGATAAGACTTGGGCGGTCTTCTGAAATCACCCCATTTTGACGTCAGTCTCCTTATAGTCCGAATGTGCTTGCTTGGAACCTTCTGATGTTCAAAGTATTGTGGCAACGACTTGAGTTGATCGCAAAAATCCATTCCTTCATATTATTACTTTGGTTAGCGCCGTCCTGCTTATCCAAAGTGAGTTCTGGCGCATCTTTAAAGTGATTCATCTTAAGCTAGCTGCTTTCCTTCATGAAAAAATCACACACATCTTTGAAAACGAGTCAAGGTCCTGCACTCGTACATGGCTTGCTGCCGCCACTCTTAGGTTTTTTATATCAATTTCCAATCCCAGTCAATTAGGTATACCAAAATCGATCGTAAAGAATCGCCACTTTATCAGCAATCGATCGCGCGCTCGCAAAAACTTATACTCACCCACCTTGCTCATGCTACTTGTATGAGTGTGCACCGTATAAGGTCACGTCAAGGCAAAGTGATTGACTGCCACTGAATGGCTGATGACTGCTAGCTAATAATAAATCTGTTAGTTAAAGTGTTAAACACCTCTGCAATGTACGAGTATACCGTGTGTACATAGCCTCCACGTTGTTTTGAAATTACTTAACACACTCCCGAGTCGATCCTCATCATAACCTTAGACATAGTGGTGGTCCATTACACGGACAATAAAAGGAAAGGCACTCAATTAGTCCCTGCAATCCATGCTGATGATGATATGCTGAAGAATTTTTTTGTTATTACGAAAAACCAGTAACCACAACCTAACCACCTTTCAAAAATCTTACCTCATCCAATGGATACAACGACGATACGTTCTCATCTCGCGTTGGTAAATAATTCGCAAAAAAAAAAAAAAATCGGACATTCGTTGTCAGAACCGCCGCCGCGTAGACCCACCGGACTGCAAAGGGGCCATTGAACGATTCCCGCATTTGTGTCTGTACATCTGTGTAACTGTGTGTGGGTAACAGTCAAAATGGAAATATGACCAACAAATTTTTTTAAGCAAAAATTCGAGTTTTTTTTTTTTTTTTTCTTGAGAACGGGTTCCAGCCACAAGTCGTGATATACCTTCGCATGTTCGAGTTGGAGTTACTCGTACTCCATCCTGGTGCTGGTGGCGCTGGTATTCGTAACGCCGTGGAAGGCGTCATCAGATTCGTCGTTGTTGTCGTAAGTGCACTTAAGCACATAACCATGTTCTGAGCTGCGAAAGAGATACGAATATAGGCCTAGAGACCTAGAGCCCCACAAAAGTGTTTTTCTTCTTTTTCTCTCACTCTCTGCCTCCTTTGCTGCTGTTTTTTTCTATTTGCGCGGGTATTTTACAATTCGCGGTGGGGAAATGGGGCAGTTGCGCTGAAAGATAAGAGCATTAAATTGAAGTTAATCTGTTAGTGCAAGTCGATGGTGGTGTAGCCACCGGTGGTAAAGTCTGGAATGAGTGAACGAAGCCCGATAGGAGTTAGAAAAATGGAAAATGAAAACGAATTGCTGACACAATTCCCGAGGCAGACTTGGAATTGCAATTTTACGGTATCTCCTAGATTTGTGCATATTTTAAGGAGTGTTTTCGATTTTTATCAATTAAGTGCGGCGTAAACAAATTAGAACAGGGTTGGGGATCGGTTGTAGAAAAGAATCCTATTTATCTCATTCGGGTAGTCTTGTTTTGGAAGAACGTGGTTCTGCAATAGACTGGGAATTGAAAGCGTTTATATCGATGGCTTACCATAATGAACTAGAGTTCGGTAATTAATCTCCTGTTAAACTTTCATCAGATTAGATTTGGCACTAAACTTAATCGGCAATAGATACACAGATGTTTAGAACTGATCGAAGAGCATATCTGTCCACGATTTCGAGTTGGAACCGCTTTGTACGAGTTTATCTAGGTAAATTTACGACGGAGGCAAAAGGAGGTTGTGATGCACTTTGGTTTTAAATGCTTGTGGATTGTAAGATTGAGTACGACATTCCACTCATATACGTCGTGGACTGATGCTGCTTTACTTCTTCAAGACCAACTCGTTTCTCTTCGTCTTCAATTGCCGTGAAAGCCTCTTCGGTACGCTGGGTGCGTCTGATGATGTCAGCATCGTCTGCGTATCCCAAGAGTTGGATGAATTTGGGAAAGAGTACCTGCCCTGCGCAACATCTGCTTCAGCACGAGAATGAAGAAGTCACATGATATGGTATTTTCTTGCTCCGAAATCCGAAGATTAGTTCGATAGATCCTAAATTCACGCATTGTCGGGTAGAGATCAAGACAATTACTATCGTATGAAGCTTTAAAGTCAATGAAGACGCGGAGAGTTTCGACTTTTGAAAATTTGGTCTACGTTCCGTGGCGGAATCCACACCGGTAAGTGTGCTGCAGAAAGGCTTGAGGCGAGCTGTACGACTCTATGAAGATTTGACCAAAGAATCTCGTAAAATGATAAGCAGACATTTGGGTCAGTGGAAATCACCTTCTAATTAGGGACTCTCCATTGCTTTAGTTTGTTTTCGTGGCTAAAATCCTGAACTCCATTTTGTTTGCTTCAACATCAAGACTATAGACCCAAGTCCATTGCCATGTGTGGAATCAGTCAACCATCGTCAGTCTTACCTATACAATCGAGGTGTGATGTCACTGCGGTTTGTATTCTATAATCAGCGTTTATGAAAGTTATACGACAAATATCGTGTCCACTAGAAACAACAGGAGTGAAAGTAAGCAGCCTTGTGGTGTTCATCTGAAATTATCAAACGCGGCATTTGATGACTTTCCTTTCGATTGACGCTGTCGAAAGCCTTCGTGATGTCGATGGGATATGAATGAAAGATATATCTGCTCTCTCGTTCGTCAACTGGCTTAACATCGAAAAATGTATCTATGAGTTTCTTGATTCTACCTAGAATCATTCTTGCTAATCCTTTGATAAGTGCCGGGAGAACGCAGTTTCTACACTCATCCGGTTTCCAGTTGTTCGAAGACTTAGGTAAACTATGCGGTGTGACAATTTTAGAGTATTATTCTGTCTTTGGTAGACCACCAGCCAATAAGTAGTAATTTGACTTCTTACCTCATGTTCGTAGCTTAAAAAAGGTCGGAATCTATGGTTGGCATCCAATGCAAGAGGTTTCATGTCGTTAGTCCTTGTGCCAAAATTTGAAAGGTTGTGAAGAATTTTATAAAATAAAAAAAGGAATAACCTAATTGTAAAAATTGAGAATTTGTTGCACTGATGAGACAATTAGTTTCGTATCTTCTTATCGAAGGACGCACCCTAACCCATAGAAATCTGTCGCTTTATCAAGGCAAAGTGTCTTCAACGCCCTATACGGTATAATCTTGTGCTCCAGTCTTCTCTTGGTGTCAACTTCAGAATCATAGTATAAAACAAATCTTTTCCTGTCTCTGAGCTATTGAACTTTCTCGAATTCAGTTAAGCTAGTTGAAAAAGGACAAGGCAAATAATGCTACCTTGTGGAACCTAATTTTTTACTTTTACGTAGGTTGTTGGAGAAATACGACAACTATCTTCTGTTCTTGAATGTACCGATGCTCTTCAATGCCTTGTCAGGAGGTGTGTTTGCCAGCTGAATTGCAAAGGTTTGAGAGCTCATTTACCAGATGTCTCTGAAATCCGTCGACTCATCATTGTTTGTCTTTTTTCTTATCATGCTATTGCCTTCTTTAAAGACATTCAATACCAAGAATAATATTTATTTCTTTTGTTTTCTTTTCAGGTAAGTCCATCCAGAAACTCCATTAAAATATAATTGTACCTTAATCAAAGTAAGTGTTCAAACAGAAGCCAATACAAAAAAAAAACATTCATCCTCATTTACAATGGAAATAAAATCCAATTGAAAGAAATGTTCTCCTAAATTACTGCAATTATTGATGCTTGTGCAACGGAAAATACAATTATTTATTCACGGATATAAAGTATCTTTTCTCTTATTCTATGTCAATCGTTCTAAATAGGAAAAAAAAAAAAAAAACCGGAAAATTCAATTAGAAAACAGTTCGGCGTTCACATTGACGCATGATTGGCACTTGTCTTGTTGAATTACTCACGCACTACTTGTGCGTCTTCTCTCTAATTATAATAAATGCATATTTTACTTTTTAAACTTGTCAACAAGCTTTTAAGTGCGATTTCAAAATGAAGTTTACTTTGTATGAACCATTCCGTAATGTACTCGTATTTGATGTTTGCTGGGTCAGCCTACACTTTAAATGGCGTTCCACTATGCCTTTAGTTTTTGTCGAAATCGTCTCCTGACCTTACTCTGTCCGTGTCGTTTAAAGTACTTGTCATTGTTGGCTAATGTCATTGACACACACACAATGGATTACTCAATTTGAATGGCCATTTATTTCAATCAATTGGCCGCTTGGCTCTAAAGTAGGAACTTTTATTATTGTCTTTTTCTGACTTTGAACTCTCCGTACTTTTGGGGTCAGGCATTTTTTTTTTGGATTTCGCTTGAAGGTGGATGAAAATCGTTAATGGAATTCGGAAGTGTGACAAATGAATTAAGCTGTTGTCAGGGGAGATAATCAAGGGTGTGCTTTTCCTTGTGCCGTAACAGCAGATATTGTCATTAATCTTCTACTAGGGTGGTGTTGTCTTAAAGAGGCTCTTGTTACATAGATTGTACTATTGATCCAATCGACTTAGGAGTCCCTAGTAACATCTTACTTTAGGATACAATTGGTACAAGCAAAAACAACAACTTGACGAAAATCGACAGGTTGTTCAAAGAAAAAAACGTAAATAGACTTTACAATGTATAAAAGCAAGCAATTTGACTAATTTCCAGAGATATCTGTATCTAATCCATGCTCCATACTTTTTTTATTCTGAAATCCAAACCAGTTGCAATCATTGACTTCTTTCGCTCGCCAGTTTAATGTCCCACCTTAATACAAAAACCAGTAATCTACAAATTACCAATCTCCATCTAGTGGCAACACATCAAAGTGTTGGTTGAGATACTTGCTTAATCAACTGTGAGTTGATTTTACTGGTTCATGAATGAAATGTACAATTTTCAAAAACTTACCGGAACTTACTTTAGGTGGCTCTACAATCTCGGGTGGACTTAGTCCACAACCAACAAGCTTAGCTCGATCTTTAGCTAGATGCCTCCAGTTTTGCACGCTGAGTTGGTTGAGGTCCCCTTCCACTTGCGTGCGCCAGCTGGGTCCTGGTCTTCCTTTTTTGCGCCGTCATTGGGGGTGGATTCGAAGATTTTCCAGGCTGGAGCAGTGGTGTCCATACGCTTTACACGACCCAGCCCCTTTGGCCGTTGGACTGGTTCGATGTCGCTGTACAACTCGCACGATTCGTCATTGTCTCTCTTCCTTCTCTCACTGTCTACACAAATGGAACTGAAAATCACTCGGAGAAGAATTTTCTTTTAAGAGAGTGTGTTTCGAATTTCACTGAAAGCCTGTCCTGTCTTTAGTGCCGGTCAAGCTGTTATTCACCTAACAACGAGCTAATAGTTCAGGACTACATAGTTGTTGTCGTTTTCCCTTCTTAGGGTTTGAAGATCTTAATATCCACACCACATATGAAAAAATCAACTAGCCGCAGAGCTGACAATTTTGTAACGATTCTAGAAATTTGACAGCGACCTTCGTCAATCGTTATCGACTGGTTTTTCAAATTGCCTAGGATTCGGTTGAACCTGATGTGTAATTTGAGCGGAATTTAAAGAACTTCGGGTCAGAACTCGTCATTCTCACGTGAGAGTGTGTTTGCAAATTTGCAAATTTTTGCAAATTTTAGCTGGCGTTAGGGACCTCTTTATTTTGTTTAGGTGATGTCATATCAACCATCTTGTCCAACTCATCCCATCCCCAACCAATCCTTCTATTCTTTGAACATTAGTTTTGAAATATATTTTTTATTTTTTATAAGAAGAATAAGCAAGAGTTGCCAACCTTGTGGCACCCCACCATGGATAATGTTTGCCACCCTCTGAAGCACGAGTCAAATTTCGATTCTTTTTCGGAATAAATATTGAAGTAGTTCCCACGTCTGCCACCTTCTGCGGAACGCGAGTCAAATTTCTGTCCTTGTTCGGAAAAAACATTTAAGTAGGTTCCCATTGAAAAAATTCCTTAAATCAGATTGCATCAGACAGCCTTCAAGAAATTCCCCTTCAAAAGCAAATATTTCCAAGCGTGGGTTGTCTGCGACTTGAGATGAGAAATTTAATTTAAAAAAAAAACATCCCATCGTAGACGTAACGAAAATTACATCCCCAAGTGGCACTTAGTCAAGATCGTGCATGATTATGATAACCGATCGATGTGCGTTGCACATGCACGATCACATACTCGTTTTTTTTTTCGAATTTCGACCGCGACGAATTAAGCAATTGCACTTGGGATACTACTAACCGAATCCGATGACTATCTTTCATAAAAAAAAAAAAAAAAACTCAGAAGTCTTTCTCTTCAGATACAGTACCGAGTATATGTTGTTTGTATAACAAAACTGTACACGTAATTATGTCAAGGGGTTCCCCCGAGGCATCATCAGCAAATAAGAGAAAATTCAAAGAATGTTCTTCAACAGAACACCACCATGACTTGGAGGAAACAGAATGCATTGCCGCCGTATATTCAAACTGCAAACTGCATGGGAACACATGACACGAACGATGATGATCATGATGATGGTGATGATCGTGGCGCATGCAACTTAACCACATTCTTACGAATTCAATTTTATTTCCTGATCAAGTCTCTGATTGTGTTTTTTTTCCACGTTGTGTTACATATTTGCAGAACAATTAAAATTAATTTTTACCAACAGTCACGTTCAATAGATACAACTACTTAGATACAGTGTATCTTCTATGCGTAAGTGTATATTGATTTCTCTTCCGGAAGTGCTGTGATTATAATGAATTATCTCAGAGTTTGAACTTTGAAAAATGTTTGTTTGTTACTTGGACTATAAATTATGGAAGTAATATATGTAGTAGATGACAGAGAAGGTGTAGAGTAATGGAAAATAGTTGATGTTTTGAAAGATTAATCATTTCACTTACACTGACGTATGACTTTCTCTGATTTATTCCATATTTTATCGAACTGAATTGTTAAGTACATCTTATCCGTTTGTTTATATTGAAAAACTAGGTTGGGCTAGCTGTGCTAGATGGTTTTCATTTTCAAAGTAATGAAGGAATTAGGGCTTACTCAGGTGTATGTGTACTTCTTTTGAAGTTGTCGGTATTCAATTAACAAGAAAATGAAAGTAAGACAAATTTAGGGCGTGTACTCGCTTTCATCAAATAAAAAAGGTATTGATGTACAGCTTACTGGAAAATTTAACCAAAACTCGAAGTCTTTGCGTCATCAAGTGGCAGTCAGCACTAAATGAAGAGACAATTATTTTCATGTCCTCTAATCGAATAACGCACACTTACCTTTAGAAGTCATCCTCTCCATCAAGACAAATCTTGCCGAAAACTCTATTCGAATGTAACTTCAAGTCATATGCTCCAGTCTTCTCTTTGTGTTTACTTCAGCATCATAATTTTCCTACCTCAGTGTGATTTTTAGAGCAATTCTACTTCTCTCTTCAATTCAGTTATTCGTTTTAAACATTCTAATCCGCAGTTCGATGCTAGTCGAAAAAGTATAGGTTAAAGAATGCTAACTTGTGGAACCTCTTTTTTAAGTTCTAGGTTGTTGGGAGAAAAGCAACAAGTATCTTCTGAATATTATTTGCTAATTGAAAATGCAGGTCCCTTATTGTGGAAGCCTTACACATCGAGATTGTTAATTGGAACTGATTGAGTTTGACGCACTTCTGAGGTGATGTAGGATTTGCAGTCTACAGTTCTACATAAGTCAAGAATAAATCAGGCAACCATGAAGTGTACTCGGTCCTTTACGGTCTTTCCACCTCTTCTTGGTGTATCAGTGAATTGTTTGCATTAAAAGCTCTGTTTCCAAGTTATGTACTCAAAGAGACTGGTGCATTTTTTCTGGTCTGTGGAATGAGTGAAGGTTATTTCAAAAGCTACATCCAGCCACTCACAGTACAGCTCTGATCTCCTTAAAAACAAATCAAAGTTTGAACTTCAATAGGAAACACCCTTCAATTAATCACCACAAGCCTAAGCCCTTTGTCACACTCTATCTGTAGCCTATTCCCAGAGAGCTGGGAGACCTTTTGACATATCCTTGTAGAATGCCACACTTCTTCACACAATAGGCAGTGAAATTGTAACTCTGGTTTTTTGAGGATCCTAAATGCTTAAAGCTGTCTTTCACTGAACATAGAATCACCTTTCTTGAACTCTGAGACCCATAAATAGGAGGAACAATTTTACAACATACGTACTAGCATAGAGCTCGGATCCAGTCTTTTCAACGTTTCAATCGAAAATGAAAAAATAAAGCAAGTTCACTTCAGAGTCACTGTCAGCTGGAAACATGATACCAACAAGGACAAGCTCTTGCCAAAGTGATTTCTGGATTTCTGGATCGGAAGTATGTCATATCTTCGCAAAAGACTTGGTTGTTGCAGATAATCTGTAATCACAGTTACCAGCGACATTTTTGAGGTTCAGTCCATTTAAAAAGTAAATTCTATAAAACATTTCAATAGCCATCTATCGTCAACACTTTGAAACACTTGTCAAGTGGTTTCAATCTATGCTAAATGTGTCTGGAATTTCAATTTCTCTCACCTTTTAATTAAATCTTTTCGTATCACGAACTCACTACAAAAAGAAATTTCGCAAAATTGAATATTCATAGCAATAAGGTAAACATTCATAATTAAAAGATAATAAATCTTAAATTTTTCCTAGGCCCACCGGGAGCTCCATTGGCAAATCCAACAGTTTTCCAGGTCATGACTTAGTTCCGAAACAAAAACCATTTCGATGAAATTCTTATGTAAATCGGTGCAAATTTGATTATTTCTGCTTTTGTTTTTCGGTGTCAATGAATTTGGATTAACCCCCCCGACTAGCAAAGGGAAAATTCTTAACCGAAAGTAATCGAAAGTTTCCTATTGTTCATAGAACCCATCGAACAAAGTCACTAAAATCTAGTCCCTCACTTCCAAAGTGAAAGTCATTTTGAGAATGTCAGACGAAAACTGAACCATGACTGGAGAGACTATCACGACTCTGTTGGGTTGCCCTACTGAAATTAGAAATTATTATTAATTCATTATGTCGCGGTGTTGATATTAGCATTCTTCTTTGTGATTTGTTATTCCCGTGGTTTTAATCGCATACGTTGGTACTGGTACTGGGGTGATGATCTAGATGGAAAAAGTGAGATACACTTCGATGGCATAACGAACAAAACAATTGTCGCCTATGCCCAGACCGTACTACTGCCGCCATGTTGATCATCAATCTGGTGGACAGTTTTGTTTCACTTTCTTTTCCTTTTGTATTGAGAAATATCTTTTGAGATTTATTTGCTCGGTAGAGATACGTGCCAAAGGTTTCACTGTCTGGTGTGGTATTTCTTTTTTTTTTCTCCATAAAAAGTACAAGTACTCATCGTAATCATGTTTACATTGAAAACACTAAAAACAGACTTCGGAAAGTGTTAGATAGATAGATGGAAGCCAAAAACTGATGTCTGCTGGTGTATCTTGTGTGTTTAGTGTGCTGTACCGATATGGAGAAGTTAGCTTACATGCTACTTGCGTTTATAATGCACAATTTCACGTGAAAGAAAGTGTTAGATTTCGGATTCGTTGAGCTGTTTTGTTTTTACTACCAACAATTAGATTGAATTGACGATGGAACATGAATTAGTAATGTAAGTACACTCTCAAGTAATGCAATTTAATCATGCTGGTCGAGCATGACTTCGGAGAGGGGCATGTATGTATGTGCATAGATACACGGATTCAATTTGAATTTTCAATGTTTTCATGTTTTATGGATTTTTGTTTACAACACATGTTGTATGTGGACTGCTGCGCAGCATCAGTGAGTGGGAGTACCTCATAAAAATCTGTTTTCACTTTCAAAAATAATTTTCGATTTAATGGGCAATTGTTATAAGATTTTGTATTAAAGTGGAGTTCCGTAAGACAGTTACATTTTGATGCACTAAAGATGGAGTTCGTTTGATGGAAAGCCATTTTTGACTAAAGGATGTAGTTTGGCAAATATTCATTTTAATTTCTGTCTTCAAGCCTGAGTTAGAAGGAATTTAAATTTTTGATATTTTCATGGGCAATATCTCTGTAGAAAAAATCTGTCGTGTGAATTCATCAAGTTGATCTAGGGTAGCTCCAAGGACACATATCAACCGAACTCAGCTCTGATCATTATTATTTCGGATGCAGAACCCTAATCGATGCTTGGCTGTCCATGAAAATAAATGTCAATGTGCCTCTGATATCAGTGTTTGGGTTTGTTTTGCCGCTCAGGCATTCCCATTGGTTTTTAAAGATTTGTTTTTGGATCCCAAAATACCAGTTCCGAGTCCGGCATGTATTTTCGAACCATCACCATGACTAAATGCCGGTCCCTTTTTGGTACAGGTTTTTTCTCAGTCTAAGATCTCTGAGCAGAGCATATTCAGCTCTGGACGTACTTACATATACGATGTAGGAGATAAGTGGTCTTTTCAGTCTGAGGATCCAAGAAATGACAAAAAAGCCTTGAAATGTTGGTATAGTCAAAGACAAAGGCATTACATTGTCAATATGTAGTGATCTAGAACCCAATGTTGAGCTATTTAGCTATCTTGTTCAGAGACGCGCAGTGGTCCTTCACTGCACTAAATTTCATTACGTTGAATACAAGAGATCTGATCACAGCCTGACTGTCGATGAAAAATCACAATATCTACACCTGATAGCGGGTTAATCTTCTGCCATGCGGCGGTTTGATGCATAGATTTGACTTCAGCTTAAAAGACGCTACAGTGATAAGGAAGATTAAAGGAGCGGTGCATGGCAAGGTGTTCCAAAAGGATCACCGAAAAAAGAATTTCAGCCATGAAAACCTGTCCCATCTTAGCTTAGGTTTCCGGTACAGAGTCGATTGTCAGTCAGTCGTCAAGAATGTATCGTAAGCTTGTCTTAGGTTTCAGTTCAATCAAATGGTTTAAAACTGAGGTTTTCAAAGAAAGGTGTACAATGTATGACCTATTTGGAACTATCAGATCAACTAGCATTAGAGTCGAGTTTTGGAAAACTATCTGCTCATTCTGTTGGATTTCACAGTCTTCTCATTCCCTGGCGCCTTAGTCAGTGTTGCAGAGGTGCCATTTCTCTGTTTGTGTATAATTTTTATAAAATTTACATTTATTCACAATTAAGTTAAAAATTAATAATGAAAGTAAAATCCTATGTAGGGAAACATGTTCCATTAAAGGAATGCATAAACACCCAATCAAATAGTACTTCATTTTTATAAATTATTTCTTGTAACAAGCATTCCTTTAACATAACAACTTCCCTTAAATAGAGACCACAGCACTTAGTGTCAAATAATAAACAAGCCGCTTCCCACATGTAGATTTGTCAGAGGACAAGCCTCAAAGAGCCGACTCTCTGCCAAACAGGGAAATGTCAGTTCCGTTGTCTCACTTCAAATTTTAAACAAAATTATTGTACAATAACAGTTTTCAAAAGCCCCAAACGCTGTCAAAAAAGATACGTACAGGACAGATCACTGCAACCGCTCCCAAGTTATTCTTGCAAAAGTTCCTTCCGCCATTGTATGGATCCCGCTTCTCCATCATCATGGCGCTCAACAGAGAAAACATTGTATCTGTTGGTAAACACTTTACAATTCATTATTCGCTCATATGTATATACCGTGGATACACCTCGCTCCATTGTATTAGTTTGTTGTCTGCCTTTGCGGTACAGTGAGTCAGTTAAGCGTATTGTATGGATGTTGTCTCTCATTCTCTTTATCAAAAAACCAAACGTCATCTGTTGGTTATTTTCTCTTCTCTCTACGATGTGCCGCTACTAGCCAGCCAAACAGCCAGCTGTTTAGTTGTTTAATATTCCACTTGTAAAAGTATCTCTCGGATACTTTCCGTTGTATTTGAGCACCACCACCACCACCTCCTCAGCCGATGTGTATCCATATGGGTAGACCACAATTCAAAACAAGTGAGTCAAGTTAGTCAGTTGGTTCGTGTCTTGCGAGTACGGTATAACGTCGTTTATTTCGTATCGGCGGTGGTGTATCTAAAGCAACTAACGAACGGACATCGTCTTTTTCTTCTTTCTTTCGTAACTTTCTTCGCTTTAAACTCTATTTGTGTGTGTGTGTACGGCTGTATATTTTTATATTTTTACCTCGTTTTCATATTTTTTGTTTACATTTACGAGTTCGAAAAAAAAAAAAAAATTGCGAAATCTTCGATGCATTTTTGGAATCCATTGGAAATCTTTTCAACCAAAAAGTATCTATAACTTAATCACCTGCCGTGCCCTCCCCCTCCGAAGCCGATTCGAACACACGAATACGAATACGAAAACAAACAAAAAGTTATTAACGATTAATTTGCTGTGCAGTCCGGACCTTAACTACGCGAGGTGGTTTTGAATTTTTATTTTGTCGTTTCTGTTTTCGGAAGTTAATTTGAATACCGTATCCCTCGCGTGTAGTATTTGACTACTTCCGTTTCGAATGTCCGCGTAGTGAATATGCAAAACTGAAAAAAGAAACAAATAATTTCTGTTTAGTGAATTGGATAAAAATTCGAATTATCCTTTCAAGTGGAAGCCAATAAGGAAATATTAGTCCGTTTTGGTGATTTATTTTTTTTTTTGTGAAAAGTGATGGTATAGTGTTTAAAAATTGAATTTAAATCAACACTTGCATGAAGGATATACATACATTGTCATATGTTTCACAAAAGGCACTTTGGATAGCTTATTTTGGGTAAATTGCGATTGCGTGTATGGTGTCATCGATGCATCTGTTGTTTTCCATAAACGAAAAAAGGATTAACAGCTTCGAAAAGTATATTCTCTGTCAGGAGAGGGACAGATGTTGGATTGAGTCATGTTGAGCACGATGGTTGAGTAACACAGGGAATTGAGTTACATGACGAGAATTTGATATGTTGGACAGAAACTTACAAAACATGTCTCTAGTCCGTCGATCTTTTGGATGATTCGTATCAAGTTTTCGAACAAGGAACAAAGGACCGCCTGTGAAATAATTCACTACTATATTTCCCTACTTATCGTTCATCAAGTTATTTCTTAGGATGTACCACTGTCACTAGGTTCTATTCATTAGATATATGCTCCATGTGTTCTTTCACTTCAGGACCAATCTCCAAGTGATACAAAAGTTTCTCTACTATCTTTAGGCAAGTCCCTAAAAGCACTAGTCTCAGCGAAAGTAAACTCAAATGCAGAGAAGAGCTAATATCCAGAAGGAGCATTCTCAATTCACTTTGAATTCTTCGCGCTACAACTACGTTTAGAATAAAGAAGTAAGAAGGTGCCGTAGCCTGAGCCTTTTTGTAGAGTCGGAACAAGCTCTTTAAAAAGTCACATCAGGGATTTTATTGTACGCCATTGTGTTCTCTGGTGTGGAATACCATGTTTGACAGCGCGCAGAGATCATTGAAGTGGTGTTCTCCAATGGCTGTCTTTTTATTTCGGCTGAACTTGGTTTACACTAAGGGATTTGAGTTCGTCATGCCAGCATTTCAAAATTTGTTGTGGATCCTATGGCTGTTTGACTATCTACTCGTGTGTAGATGTCAATACATTTTCTCGGAACTGTCTGTTTGAGTAGTTCTGGCGAGGCCTCAACGATAACTAGAACCTCCGATTGGAGCCCGCTGTGTCTCCCTTTCGCATTAGAATACACGATCTCCTCTGTCACTCCAAAAATAAATTTGTATACTACTGCTCACATAAAAGATCGAAATCCGGTCTTATATGCGCTGATTGGCTTGATATAAAACGAATGTGATACCTTGTAGTCGCTGTAGTTCCAAATCTCAAATCCCCCAAACAGATCCTCTTATTAAGGCTTGTCGTGTATGCGTGGCTGCAGTCGATTATGGAAGTTCTTCATACAGTACCTTGATTCATTGTGAGCGTAACAATCCTACTTTGTTTCCTTCTTCCGATATTTACACTCTACAAGGTGAAAGAAGGAGTTCTTGATGTCCAAGGCTAAAAATGCACTTAAATCACATGTACATACATATCTTTTCAAGTGCCTTTCTACGGTTTGTTTACAACCAGTCTTATCTTCAGATGTCTACACATAAATCCACTTATTTTCCAGTTCTTCAAGGCGATTCAGTTGTGAGTTCAAATCGTAAAATCTGTTCCGATTTGCGACTGCGAACTTGACTGGGTAAGTCCTTCTTCGATAAATTTTATTAAAAGGACAGCCAATCACTATCATCCTTTCAATCGCTGTTTACCTTGACCCGTTTGAACGCCTTCGTACTTTCATATTGCCGTCGACAATCACCGGTTGAAACAAAATCGTCGCACCTGACGGCGAATGTCATCAACCCATTACACTGCGAGATACTTTGCTACACCCATACAAAATTATTGTATCTCCCACAATGATTCCCATTGTTTTTCCTGTCCCCCCCACCCCCGAACAACAACAATAACAAAAAGTTGTGCAATTTTCAATTGGATTCGACACTAGAGTCAATCGATTCTCCACTTGCGACGTCAGGTTCGTGTGTAGTCGACTAAACACGACTTACAACTTCTCAGTCATCCCAAGGTTATCTAGAACATGAGCAAGTTTTTTGTGTGGTAGCTCTCCGCTGTCACGCTGAGATCGAGTAGAATATTTTTATTCTCTCGTAATTAAATTAATTTGAATGTATTAATTGTTCGTGATATTTACCCGCGACACAGACGAGATCGCGAAATACCCGAACCATGGTGAAAGTGGTATCCAAGCAGAGGGTGGTGGTGGTTCCGATCAGATATTCAAATTCAAATCCAAATCCGAATCAGAAATGAAATGTGTGGAAATACTTTTGCGTGAAACTCACTACTGCTGAGTATTCTTTAAAAAAAAAAAATTTTTTTTTGGTCATCGATTCGCTACGTTCCGTTCGGCGTCCATTCGTCAGTCATCCATTTTTGGATACCCACCCATGAGGTAATCGTGCAAATAGAGTGCGCGCGAGGTTTATTTTTAAGGCCAAGTCGATGGAAAAGTAAACCATGACCTGATGTGGTGTGAAATCATTGAATAGTCTGTATACGCAACGTTGTACGGAGTATGTATCTGCTAAGTACTTCATCGATGATTTTAATCCGGGTTTGGTGTGAAATAGTGTTTTGTTGATGGCGATGTTTTTTTTTTTTCGCTCATTTCGGCATAATTCGAAACTGTAAACATTTTCGTAGAGAAATGTGTAATTAGAAACTAATTTTGCGTGATTGTATTTGGATGAGTGCGGGGACATTAATCATACTTAGAGGAGTCAAGCGGGCATTAGCGAATGTATTCCATGTTCAGCGGACACTCAATGGGGTATTGAATATCGATTTCGCGAAATGAAAGCAATTTAGAGTGACTTAAGAGTTACGGGAGGGTTTTGATTTATTTGTAAGCCACTGTGGACAAATTTGTGAACATCTGGGATTTTCAAGAGCAGATTAGTAGCGTCCTCTCAGTTGCATCAAACTTGCAGAATTGGATTGTGTTGGTTGTATTTGTTAATGTTCCAATTCGTTGCGTAAGATGGCGCTACAGTCCTGACTGACCAATAGGCTTTTCACCCAGCTCGGTCTGTAGCTAACTGCGTCCCATGGACTTCCACTCTGTAAGCTAATAAGCAAAGTCAATGCTTTCAACGTTTTCATCAATCAATGTACATACTAGCACATAGCTAAGGAGTATTGGGGAGCGACTTAACCACACTGCCAGTCATCTGTAAACCAGAAAAGTGGTATCAGATGATGGAGTGCTGTCTAATGCTGCGAATCTTTGAACTTTCCTTAGAAGCTGTTGATGGTGTTTTTTTTAATTGATCACGGACACATTTAGCCAGAATATATTGAGGTAAAGGAAGGATCGCAACTCATAGTGGATATTCGATAAGTGGTTTTATTAAGCAATCGTTTCTTACAACTTGTGATGCAAAAAAACACTCTCAACTTTCCTTAAGAATAGCTCCAATTGGTTCAACGAGTAGGTACGGAGATCTTTTCAGATCCATGTGGTATCACAATGGACTTGTCACTGGTCTAAGTGTGCTGGCTATAGCCGGCAGCCACTTCAACCTAACCTAACCTAACCTTTTTTAAGAATAGTAAATACTCAAACCCCTTAAAACCGCACCCATCAGAACTGTTTTGATACTTTCATTCGTTTTCTAATCTAATCTGAACCCGTAAGGCCGTCAGTATGATCTTTTTATGATGTATCAAAGCAACCTTCTTATTCTCTTATGGTAGAACCCAAGAAAAAGCCCTCTAAGGCTATCTAAAGCTAGTATGCTGAAGCACCTTTCGTATTTGTATGCTAGAACCCAGGAAGTAGTTCCCTAACGCTTTCAATATTAAACTTTCATACGACGAAGCACCCGTCGCATTTTTATAGTATAATCCAGGAAGTAGTTTACTAACCAGCCGACTTATCTAAAGGGCGACAAGCCTTTTAAAAATTACTTACCTCATCTCAAACCAGGAAGTATTTTGGTAATTTTCAATTTTTTTTTTTGTAGAAGCAACTGACTTCATTAACTGTATGACTATGTCCCAACATTTAGTGAACGAAATCTCACACTAAAGTTAATCTTCACAACTGATTTCAATATGACCTCGAAAGCTGTACATTATACCGCGCATTAGAACATAATTTTTTTTTTTAGTGGAAGTCATTAGGTGGGTAAAAGCCTAGTAAACAACTCTAGGAACAGTCAACATTTAATTGCTTTGTGATTAAAAATTAGAGGAGGCCATCTGTATGATGGTTATGAATGAGTGTAAGCCATGTTTCATATGAAAGTATGATAGTACGAAAGCTTTAGAAGAAGATAAGTTAATACCCCGTTGTTACTTCTCACTACAGTGATTAGAAGTCATAGTCACTTTAAAGACCAATAGAGTTTTCTGATCAAGGGAAAGCATAGATCACAAATCACGGGCTAAAGTGGTTATGACTACCCTTAAGCATAAGAGTGATTATAGGAGATACGAAGGAGATACTAATGCAGATTGGTTTTAAATGTTTGCAGGTTATATTGATGGGAAAATACAGAGATACGATTCGTATTGTAAGAAAGACTCCATATATAAGACAGTACACATGTCCGAACGTAGGCTGAAGGGTAAACTGATGTGCATTCAATGCAAAACGCATATTACGAGTGATGTGGAAGGGATGGAATGCTACTTACCTATTTAGTCTGAGTGCCGACTGAAAACATTTCTTCTGTGTTCATGCGAGTCTACGGCAGGCATGCCATCAGAATGGGTGTCCCTTCTATAGATTATATAGGAAGCAACGGTTACACACCTTCTTTGCACCTGCACAGTCCTATCAAGGCTGAGGAGGAAAACCCTAGGAGAGTACTTCTTCGATGACATCAAAGACTTAGTCAGGCTCGACATCTTTAAAATTAAGAATTTTGTTTGTGGGTCCAACTGGTTCTGCACAGGAAAAGGGTTTACACCGATACGGTTACTCAGAGTCTTTATCGCGGTGAAGAAATTCTACATGTGCTGTTTCTGATGATGGGTTTTTCCGGTTTCTCTACGTGGTGTATTGTGACACCTTCGTTTCTGGCCTAAGTGTGTCCCTGCTTAGCGGAGACAACCACCTAACCTATGCAATACGAGTATCTATGTCACTAATAAATCTTAACAATCAGGACAGTTTTTGGTGCAACAAACCAGATGTGGGCATTGTTCTCAAGCTTTCGACAAATGATCGAGGAAACTTAGACATTTCTCAGCTTATTTAGTAGTTCCAACGAGGGATATGGTCTTTCGGTTACGACAATGCAAGTACCATTCATGGAAAATGGCTCGAGGCTTGAGTTTCGCTTCTGTTCAAAGTTATTAAGCATATCAATGGGTTCATATTTATCACCACTAACTGTCGTTAATCGATACTTTCGGAGATCCTAATACGTAAGCAGAGACCTAATTAAAGGCGGCTTCTCTTATATCATTCTACACGAGAGAGTTCATAAGACTGGAAAGTTAAGGCTAAGCAAGCGTAGGTTGTGCAACCCTAATCCAAGTTATACACTCAATAAATAACCTCAACAGTGTCAAATCGATATCAAATTAAAAAAAAGTTGAAAATATAAAAAAATTATAATAATAACAGTATTTAAACAAAATTGGAAAAAACACAGATGGCAGAGATATAAAGATGACATGAAATTTATGACAAGCTATAGTTTATATGGCGTGTGCTTGATCACAGAGTGATTAAATAACAGAAAGCTATACACTAGGCACGCAATCGTGACATCATTTTGTTATTTAAAAAAAAAAAAATTTATATAAAGTTTTCTTGATTTTTATTGTGTAAAATATAAGTGTATCCATGCAAGTGTTAAAAAGTGCAACGTACATGATCTTCTGTTCACAATCGAAAGGATTAAATTACCTTCATCTCAGGCAACACAACGGATATCATATATATCACGTTTCCTATTGTATGTACCCAACGCAACGAAATGAACAAAAATTTCGCAATTATAAAACTCCCAAGACATATAGATGAAGGAAGTCACGCCAGAACGCACGTCTTGAAAGAGCAGTACAAGAAATAAAAGAGAACCTCTTTACACCAGACAGGATAATGGTCGTTATTGTTCTTCTTTTTTTTGATTTTCCAGTTACAAACTCCGATTTGATTGTTATTTAGCGGATGTATGGAATTTGTTTCCCTCTTTAATTGTAATTTTTCCAAAGAATACGCAACAGAAAAACGAATGCAAAAAAGTATCTTTCAGTTCTTAATGAGAATATATATTCCATAGGTGGAGATAGAGACGGTTTTTTTTTTATATCGTTCTGCTAGGATGGCTTTTATAGTCTGCGTATATCCTTTCCATTGGTTGGGGCTTTGAATTAAAACGGATTTTTTAAGCAAATTTTTGTTGATTTCACTGGAATTTTGTAAAGAAAAATTAAAATGAACAGCCAGCCGTTGGCCTCTTCGGTTGGATGTGTCTGTAGATTTTTTATTTGATTTCATTGCCTTTGCGATGTTTCATTGACGTTATTTAAACAGAATAATAAGCAACAAAGTAAGAAATAGGTGAATTAACCATGATTGGGAGACTGATTGACGGTTGGGAGCAAGAGCATTCCAATTACCAGTTGATACAATTCAATTGAAAGCGGATACTTGTGGGTGATACGTGACTAAGATTGTCAATTTGGACAGTGTTTGCAGAAAAAAATTGTGAAACTATTTTATGTTGGCGATTTGCATGAAACGTAACGTCACGAATCGAGGATAACGTTAGGTCGAAATATTGTAGAATGTATTCGAGGTAAATACTCGTAAAGTTTATCTTTAGTGAACATACTATTTCAGGTTCGAATCTCACCAAACTAATCCATTACTTCCTCCCGGCAAGCAATGGCAAATTTGCGAGAAAACAGTTTGTCATGAGAAGCTTCTGATCTCCTACATCAAGTCGTCGTTTCGCTACTCACTAAAAGATTTTGTCAAGTTTTTCATGTTCGACATACTCCGGGTATCAAAACGGTCTTATGCTTCGTTATGACTTAGGACATCAGCTGCGTCCAAGCGGGTTAAAAGGAATTGTCCACCTTAGCACCGCTGTAGAATCTAGACCGTCCTTCATGCTTAAGAAAATTTAAGAAACAGCCAGTATACTAAGAGTTAACTTCTTTAACAACTTTGTAGCCAGTAGCTTCTGCTTATAAAGTAAAATCGTAGTCATCCCAGATACCTTTCAATTCACGCTGTTTTCAGAAGTCTCAGAATCTCCCAAATGCTGGTCTTTTCCTACGTATGTGCTTTAGAATTGCACGACCTTGATTTAAGACTTCTTTTTGTTAGAAACCTTTGTGTTCTATCAAGTTTTTTCTATAAGCTGATTCAAAAGGTCTGTCGATGTGGTTGTACTTAATATAACCAGAGAGGCAGTAGCCCGGTTCTGTGCTAAGAGCACATCTGTACATCAATCTGGACCAACAATTACAATTGTCTTAATAACGTTCCTATAGATAACTTTATACGCAGTCTGGTTCCATGGTACAACTTGGGTGATGTCAGGCTCTGGAGTTATGTCATACAAACTCCGTTTTCTGCAACGCAGTTCACTCTTCATGCAACTGTGACTTTGATAGTTCTCTTGACTGTCGAGAGAAGTTCGCATGAGCTGTGAACCTATAGGCTTCTCCTTCATTTGGTCAAATTTGATCTCTTAGCCTTTGCAATTGCTGAAGCATGTGGTCCAGGCTTAAGGTGCTGAGACCTTCATGCTTGAAGACGGTCTCAGTTAGTTGGGACGCATTTAATGCGATCTGATCGATGGGATCGATCTGTGGGAATTCTCCAACTTAAAAAAGGAGGACCTGAAATTCGTGTCAAATCACCTTAGTTTCTTCACCCTCAACTTTTAACCTCACAAATGATTCCATGCTTGTTTGTTGTATAAGATAAGTTTTCCTACAAAATTTCAAGTGATTATTGTGCGTTGATGATTCACTAAATGAATTCTCACTTACCTTCATATGATCCAGTGATCCAATTTGTTTTGAACTTTTCATAATCTACTGTGTGCCGGCTTAAAAGTTATAGTCCAACTTAATTGCACATGGTTTACATTCAATAAATTCCCTCTCTCTCTCTCTTGATACTGACACCACTAAAAACGATGCAACACCATATAAAACGCAGCATAAAACCTCACCTCAAGCCTGCGGTGCATGACTGCAATTGAATAGAGGGCATATCGTATTTACATACAAGTGCGGAAAGCCACACTCTGTGTAACTTCAATAGATAAAATTCCTATCTGCAAGCGAAAGGAAAAAATAAATATAAAAAAAGCGACAAAGGTGGGTAATTAGTATACCTCAACTCGTATTGCATTTCCATTTCCAAACCGTGGTTCTTAATAATGTGTGTGTTGTACTGCTCTGCACACCATATGTTTTCATAAGATACATACGAGTATCTTATTACCAACAGAACCGGCATAATGCCGCTCCGCAATTGAAGCAAATATTACCTACATAATGAGGAAGCAGTAGATATACTCGTTCAACAAACACAGATACAACAGAAGAGCTACACACGAAAAAAAAAAAAAGTAAACCAAACCAAACTAAAACCAGATCTCTTATGCAAGATACTTTTTTTTTGTTTTTTTATTTGCGGTTCTGAAACGTGAAATGTGAATTTTTGCGTTATTTTTACTTTACCCGTGTGCCTTAACTACTTTTTGCGGGTTTGACTTAAGCGCTACGCTCAAATAGGATGTATTAAATCATTGTTTGCACGAGATTTAGTTAAAATAAAAAAACAAGATGGTGGAGAAGCAAATAATGGTAAATGCGTCAGTGTGGGACTTTCCGTTGGGAAATAGACAAAACGCCACCGCATTACAATAGAATGATAGATACTCTACTTCAAAATGCACACGAGATGAAGGTGTGTGTATCTTCTTTTTATATACATCCGGTCTTAAATAGTTTTTTTTTTTGTTCCCCCCTTTGATAGATCTTTATTTTGATGCATAGACTAACAAGTTCACAAAAGTAAAACGAATAACGAATGACAAACTGTGTGAGATGATTGAGGAAGAGAAAGGTTCAAAATGAGGTCTCTTAAGTTGGTTTTTTGTTTGTTTTCCTCTTTTCCTTGGACTAGAATTTGATCACGATCGATAAAATGTCGTGAATGAAACTAACGATTTTTTTTGGCAGATGAATTAAATGTTTATTGAGCTTTACTACGGTGGTTCGGGTTTAGGGTGACCTGAGATCTTAAAAATGTATAAAAATCTTTACCTCAACCTTTCAATGGAATATGCTATTCAACTCGATGAAGGTAAACGAACCTTGGAAATATTTTTCACAACTTTTTAAGCAGTTTTCGAACCGAAAAATTGTATTTTTTAAATATAAAACCCGCTTTTGGTTCGTGTCTTTGATATTTCTACACTTAAGATCTCACTCTCTACCCACGTGTTGAGGGTAATAAAGATCCGCTCAAGGAAATAAAATTAATTACATACGATATAGGCCTTTAGTATATGCAAACACACTAGCGATGGTAGTAAATTCAAATTTAAAAATTATTTAATTACCCACTTAGTCGTATACGTAATATTTAAAAAAAATAAAAAATTGAAATTTCCCTCAAAGCGCATGTCCGCCGAAAACACTTAAATTTAATTCGATTTTTAATAAACATATCGTTAACATACATTTAAAATGTTAAAGCACTTGAGGATCTTTCTACTTTCTAGCGAGCACTTGAAACAAATTACCACGGGCATCTCTGTAGGACTTTCACTAAAAATCTGATCGAAACCATAAATTTATTCTGCAAAGATTGACGATTGATACCAGCGGCAACTATGATTTGGAATGGTCATTTATTCGTTTGATAATTAATTGGAAATAGTATAACAAATCGTAAGTGTTAATTATTGATGGATGAGATTTATTTTTATGTGTGTAAAATGAATGTAACTTATGTAGACTTGATTTGATGACCTCTAGTGTGGAACTTGTTTAGTTGTTGTTTTTTTTTTTGCGAATGATTTTGTGATTTATGTATGTGGTGTTAAGGAGAGTGAGTGTTGAGGAAATGCCAAACGGCCTTTAAGCAACTATTTTCAGGAAATACTGTTTTGAATTTAGATTAGTTTTGCCACTTTCAAACAAGTAAGATACCTCAAGATGCAGTCGGCTGTGAAAATGTGAGGATAAAACCTTGTTGATAGCAGACATGTTTTCGTTTGACCATATTCTACAGAAGAGCTAGTAGGGTCATCCAACAAGAGATGTCATTTTAAATTCTGCGCCATTGTTGAACTGTCAACATTCAACTATCATTGCGAAGACTTTTGATAAGTTAATACTTGGATCGATACACACTCGCACAACGTGTTGAAGTAGTAAATATTCACTACAAAAACGGTGAAAATATCGCGGAAACGTTTCACAAAGTTCGTACCGTTTCTGGTCATCATCAAGCGCTTTCTCGCACAGCTATAGTGAATTTATCCGATAAATTTGAACGTCTCGGACAGGGAAGTGATGTGAAGACTCCGCCGTAGGTGAGTGTGTGAAAACCCAAGTGTGTCCATTTCAAAACGATCACACGAATTGAGCCTATCCGAAACCACTTTGCACCACATTTTGTATAAACAATTTGGCCTACATGCTTATAAGGTCCAGGTGATACAAGAATTGAAGCCAGCAGACCATGCACAATGCCGTACTTCAGCTGATTGGGTGCTGGACTTCATTCATTTCCAAATCATGATTTTTTCTTACACAAAAGTATTCTGATAGAAATGATTTAATTTGTCTGTGTACGTAAACAAACAGAACTGTTGTATCTAGGACTTCGAAAATCGCAGAGAAATAGTGGAGCAATCTCTCCATCCACAAAGAGTGACAGTTTGGTGCTGTTTTTGGACTAGGGGTCTCATTGGGCCATATTTTGTTTCCAAAATGATGCTGGTGCGACCATTTCAGTGAATGCATGGATGGACGGCGCCACATACCACACAGCTGGTGAAACAATGGTCCTATTACGTGACAAATTTCCTGGACGTGTGATTTCCCTAAAAATGTAGCGTTTTTCTACTGATTTAAAATTACATCTCTTTTTGGATGACCCTATACATGGTCTTTAAGATCATTTTCTTTTCCTTTGTTAGCAGTGGCTACTCAGACGAAAAATGTTCTATTATACTGCCAACTGGGTTGCACTATTGAACATTTCCCGTCTTTCGTTAAAAGGCCTTTAAGCGCTTTGAAGTGTCAAGGTTATCAACAGCTTCAAAAATCGACGAGAAGCTTGCAATTCATCCGTTATGTGGTTCATGATAATACACAGTTGTCTCTATGTTTCTCTATTAAGATTGTAACCGAGTGAAGAGCTTCCGTGGTGGATTTTCCACCGTCAAACTCGCATTGGTTCTCAGTCACTTCCATGGCTCCAAGTAATCTTTTGTTGTATCATTAACCTGAATAATAAAATAAATATTTTCACCCAGTTCATATAGATTTTTAAATTAATTTGCCTTTAGGGCATATAATATCCTACTTAACTATTTTTTTTTGCATCAGAAAGTAAAATATGATATTTCCGATTTCACTTTCCACTTTTTGCTCTCATGAAAGTCAACAAAAGAGCTACAAAATCTACATACACATTAACGCATTCTAACTAACTAATAATAATTTATAAATAATGAAATATTCGCCTAAAATTAATGACCCAGGGTTAGGACTTAAACGCGAGAGGTAGAGAGCAGAAAAGTTAAGTTAATTATTCAAAAAAATAAAACAAAATGTCATGAATCATTGTGTGGAGACATAAGAAAGGAAAACAATTCCATTGAAGTTGTCCGTTTTGTTGTTTATTATTATTATGTAGGTACTTGTTTTTTTTTTTTTGAGGTTTCCATTTATTTTTTTTTTTTCATTGTCAAGTAGGTTTTATAATTTCGTTTCTACTCGATTGCGTAATTGTGCTTTGGACTTGGCTTAAAGGTTCGAGATAAGGTTAATATTTTTTTTTAACTTCAAAAATAAAAATTAAGCCATTTAAATGCAATTTTCTGTTCTATTAGCAAGTTGTTAATAAAATTTCGTGAATATTTGTTTGGCGATATCGTAGACAATTCACTAAGTAAATTTTTGTTTATTTGTATTTCCATCTTGAATGGAAAAATAGCACTTGATTGTGTGGTGAATTATTTAGTTAAACATTTGTCATGGGATATTTAAGAGTGTTGGCAGTGCTATATTAGGTCATCAGAAGTTTGGGAACAAAAAAATCACGTGAGAGCTCCTGAAATCCATGCGGCACGTGGTGCGACTGTAAATTTGAATAGTGTTTGTCTTCTTTGAGATCGCCAGTAGCAGTGGATGGACAGAATAAATGAAGCACGTTTGTGTAGATTTTAATTAAAATTTCAAATAGATGAGAGACGGTTTTAGTGGGTGAAGTGGTATGAGATCATCTCAGTTTGAGGTACTGAGATGTATGTACGTGTCCAGAGAGAAATGGCTGGGTATCCTTTCATTTCTTTCGATACTGTCATACCGCTTAAAACTTGTTGATTTTTTCTGGGACTTAAACCTAAGACAGCTTGTCAAACGCTCTAAACCCTGAGCCACAGCGACCACGTTTTGAATGAACATTTGACGTAAGACTTCTTGGTGATGATTCCAAGAAACCATTTTTGCAGTGTTTCAGCCGTTTAAAGGAAGAGTATATTAAAGACTGTGCTTAAAGTACGACTTAAGTTGGCTTTCTGTGTAATGAAGAGGATGGTAAACGCAGTTCCTTGACTAAGCCCCTTAGCATTGCTATTAATGTTAATCCTAAAAATCATACCTTACATCTCTGGTAAAGCCTGAGTTAGACTAATTTGAATCGATACTCTTACCGAAAGAAGCAGACCGTGTACCTAGCTTGTTCTTCCGAAGTTCCATCTGAAAAAATGTTTTTAGTAGAAGCTGCAATAAGGTATAAGTCCCTCTTTTTCACTCCAAGGTTTCTAGTTGCAGTTGTCTTTATGTAAGGACAAAGTGATTTGCAAAGTAAGGTGAGGAACATTTGAAGCTCTATATTATAGAGTATATTATAGGTGCGCTTTAAGAAGCTTTTTTCAAGAAGAACATCCTGTAACGATTGTATGAATTTTCTATTTCATACTTCATTTCGTCTAGATAGACAAAGAGTTCTGTGTACATATGTTACTTAATAAAATTTGAAGATGGCAGACAACTGCAGTCTTGGATGTTATTCAAGGCATTGCCTTCTGGATACGATTTTTATAAGAAATGTAAAAGCTAAGACGACAAAGAGACAACTTCACGTGCCTAGCCCTATTTTTAGAACAAAACTCTTCGACAGTTCCAATACCTTGACGAAAATGAGGTATTCAGTGTCTACCTTTGAAAAGTTATAGTTCTAGAACTAAATGTGATCGTACTGCACCTTTCGGCGCTTAATCGAGTCTATAACTACAACGAGGTTAATGTTTCTACAGCTTCACGAAATGAATGTACAACATTTCTGTGCAAAGTTCCAGCTTAAAGGGCCTCCGTCAAGCACGTCAATTCCTTATAATTAGCGTGCGGTGAAGCTTCCTTTATACTAGAGCACGGGCATTCAAAATTAAAAGTGAGGCAAAGGAGATACCAATGCACATTGTAGTGATAAGGAAACACGGAGCTAAGTAGGTCATTTCATATTCGTGTTGTATGGCTTAGGAGAGAATACCTATATTTAACAGTAGGACCAAAAGTAGGCATTAAGGGTAAACTGATGTGTCTTCGAAGCATGACCAGTATTGCGGGTGAAGTTCGCTCTAAGGTTTCTTGTAGTTTCGAATTCGAGGTCTGACTCTCTTTCTCAGAGCATTGTTGCTTATTCTCTCATCATTCTTGGGATTTTTGCAATACAGGGTGGGCAAATGTCTTTTTGGTGGAGTTTCTGTTGAGTACTTAGATTTGAAATTGAGTCGGAACAGTCCACGGTTCAGTGGAATACAAAGTTACCATCTGTTACTAAAGTATATTCACAAGCAAATCGTGGACGATTTGAACAATCCGTTTTTCGATTTTTTTTTTATCTAAATCCTTAGAACTCACATAAATACGGGAATTCTTAGAACTATTCGAATAAATTTCCCAAAAAATGTAATCATCGATTAGATTTCCAAAAATGTTAACTATTTCATCTAATCGTTTCGCTTTCCTTTAGATAACTTGTTTAAAATAAAAAGTAAAACTTCGACTTTGAACTTGTAAATATTAAAAGATATTTGACAACTGTCAGAACAATAATAAATGACCATGTTTATGTTGGTGTTACCAACAAAGCATGTTTTAATTTATATCTCTGATATCTTATTATCTAGACAAAGCTTCGACAAACTTAAATGTCGATAAAAGAAAAAAGTCTTATCACCCAATTGACCCGTGGTAAATAAATAAAAAATAAAAAAATATCGCAAGTCATTGATTTATCGAATTAATAGTTAACTTTCCCGAGGAAAGGTATTCCCTAACTGATAACAATACATCACCTGTCCACTGTGAGACAGACACAAAGAAAGAGTTAATTTTACATGTTCATTTTTTTAAACACTTGAATCTTTGTACAATTGCCCCCTCGAACTTAATAAAAAATAAAATGAGCAAATGTCTGCATACATACATATATGGTGAGCATGACCTTTAAGTAATTGGAGTCACTTGAGCAGCAAAGTGCGTGTATAAATGGTGTGGACTTTTGTTTTAAAGTGTCCCTCAAAATGTTAACAACAAAATAAATAGTATTTTCATTTTTAGTAAAGCCGATGACCTTTGTAGCTCTCCAAAAAAAAAAAAGAGGCTTCCAAGATTCAAGGGAGGGCACATGAAATTGAGTTTTTAACAATGACATACATATGAGTATATTTGTGTCAAAGTTTTTGCGAATTATTTGTACAAGGCGATGGGGACAAAATGTCTCAACTTTAACAGCCGATTAGATGTTGTCTTGGGTCGAGTCTTAGCTTTGTTCTTTTAGACTGCGTTTGTCCTTTTTTTTCACAGTTCCACACAATGGATCACATTTCATCAAAGAAAACGCCGTCTTTGATGGCACTCCAAGCCTAGAAACCCCCAAATTAAATGAACCGAATTGCGTTCTATCTACGAATTGTGGTTGACCTCAATTAAACCCAATCAATCTCAATTAATTATCAGAGAATCTAAAGTGCGAGAGGAAAATTGTTTTCGATTTGGAAAAACAATTCGATAACATGAAAATTGAATTCAATTAATCGAATTGGGAAAAATCAAAAGAAAAATGGAAACAACTTCCTTATTTCCAGCGACAGAGAGGGTGGCAAACCGAAAACAGATGGTCATTAGGGAAAATTTAATTAGGACACACGAAATTATTTACGGCGAACTGTGAGTTCCGGTCTTTTGTTTTCTCTCACTAGGATGTGGGTTAAAGCCAGCTTATTCCATCTGTTTTGGAGTGAACCAATGTGGAATTTACATTTTAATCTCCCAGACAGCATAATACTTTTATTTTTGATGTTTGTAATTGCGAAATTCCCAAGAATCATGTTTACAATCCGCAGCACGTTTAGTGAAATTTATCCACACATCTCTATCGGTGGAGATGTTGTAATGGGGAGGTGGAAGAATACCGTGAGAAATTTTGTAAACATGAGGCGCATAGTTTCCCCACTTGTTGTTAATGAGTTTTTAAGTTTTGTAACATCAATTGAACAAAAAAATACTTTAAAGAGTGTAGGATGTTCTCAAGGCTGATGTAGGTGAAATCCAGTGAATCGTTGCCAAATAAATCATATGACATATTTTCTTTGTTTTAAGGACGTCATTCTCATTCACTTTGGTCGTTATTTTGTAAAAATCGGGCTTGGCTAGGTCTTCGTAGAAATACGCTCTTTGTCTTCTCAGGCTTGATAGGGCAAGGCGTGTACAAAAAATATGTTAAATCGTTCCTTCCTCTTCCTCGTCTCTATTGCTTTTGCAGAAATTGGAAGGGACACCCATTCTAGTGGCGTGCCTTACCATCGGACAATGCTCCTTCAACAGTTCTTATACATTTCTCATTTATGGAAGTGGAATAAACAGAATTTTTTTCAGATCCAGGTTAGGCCAGATGTGTCTCGATGAAAGATATTTGTTGATATTGGCTCACCTGCTATAAGCCATTGTTCTCTCTTCAGTATCAAGTCAGAAAGGTTCTGACCTGGTTCCTCGATTGCCAGCTCGTATGGTCTGCAGTTGCCCGGAAAGCATGTGTATCCTGAACCCAACGTAACCCAGCAGCTGGTTAGTGCGATCATTGTGATAATTGTATTTAGTTGGTCGTTATTCGTAGCTTTGATGGTACTCTGCTTCTGATACTTAAAAGAATTCGGCATTCGACTCAATAGATAGTCAGCTCTCTTCCTTTCAACAGATTCACTTTGTACACTGTGACTTGACTTTTAAGTTGCAGAATGAGAGTACAGATGAAGACATTTATAACAACATGATGAGTCGGTTTGCTTAAAGTTGCTTTTCTTAGTTTAGTCAGGTTTCGTCGGCCTTAGGCACCTTAGATAAAATGGGAATGCTCTGCTCTGGAATGTCGAATGCTCAGGCCACAAAAAATCCATGAAAGGGAGCCTCAACCAATTTCAAATTAAGTCTGCCTACGACCTAAGCCCGATTATGCAATTTTAATTTTTTTTCTTAATAACATCTTTTCAACTCCATTACATGACTCCCGGTATCACAGTTCGTCCGGAGTCTTGCCTTATCTTCCATACACGCTTGTTTCCCATTTTCAATATTCGTTCCGGATAATTTCACAAGCACTCTCCTCTGGTTGGTACCACCATCACAAATCTAGTCGTAATTGCTTACGTTGTGCCTGCATCATCTCTTACAGTAGCGTGCGCACCAACACGATTCAGTGTTACTAATTTCCGGTAACAAAAAAGTGAATATACACACCGACGAGGAACGTAAACGTAAACGCAAATAACAACAAACCACTCCTTGTTACGTGGGTCATCGCTGTATTTGTTCCTCTCTTCTCTTACCACACGTTGCTTTTTGATGCATTAATAGCGTGTGTTCAGCGTAAGTGCAAATGGGGATTCAATTTTTATTCTCTGCGCCTGGCCCGCTTTTTTCCCGGTCTTAATTTAGCGCAGCACTATGCGTTCCACCTCATTTTCAAGTAGCCACAGATACAAACACACACACACACACACACGCATGCCCGCGTAAATACCATATACATTTCCCTGTTCCATTCACATCCCAGGGGCATTCGACCGATGAAATGAATACAGGCCGCCACTAAAAAAAAAGAGACCAGTGGACTCCTCTGACCACCAGCGCCAACAAGCACCGCTGACACTGAATATCATCATCATGAGCCACTGAAGCTCCGTAGATTGATTGGAGCCGTTTTCAGTTTCTTCAATTGCGAATGCGAATCTATGGCGCTGCGATAATGATATTGAAATCTGGTCGGAGGAGAAAGAGAACCGCTTAACCTTAAAAAAACAAAACCATTGCTAACGGATTTTTCCCATGACACTCAGAAGAGGTACACACATTCGTTTGTGTTTAAATGTTTGCAGTACTTAAGGAGGCAATTCAATCAACCGAATCGGATAGATTGAGAACTTTCTACGAGCGCCCTTAGTAATTAATATGCAATGGTCCGTGCGTGGTTGATTTGGAACACCTATTACAGGGGGGACATGCCCATGCCTATGAGGCGTATCTATGCATGCGGCAATAAAACAAAACTCCAATTAAACTGGACAGTAGCGCACTCACAAGAAATTGTTGGTTGTAAAAATATTTCAAGTGAAAAGTTTTCTTCAACTCTATGGCCGGGACGGATTGGCCGTAAGTAACCTTCTTCTAGCGTAACTAATGAATGACCATCTATGGATACGTTTATATGTGTGTGTCTGGCTATGTGATGTATCTCAATCTACTCTACATTTAGGCATACGCCAATGCCCTCAATGGGCTTTCTTCTATTTTGAAATTGAATTTGATTATCGTCTTTGCACCCAATTCCGGAGATGTCTACAAGACACACACAGCCACACAATTGTTATAAGTGAGACTCAAAATGATTGGGGGGTACCATTTGGTAGAAGTTGATTCGAAAAGCCATCTGCATGAATGCATTTCTTGTGTGCACTCAAGTGTGCAACGCTTGTGCAGACATTTAATATCTTCTCTTCGTTCGCCTTTTTTGATATCTATCGCAACTTAATGATGAGTTAACTACGACGACGTTGTGTTATGGAATTTGTCTGTTACATAGATGTGAAGGTGGTGTCAAGCCGGTCTGTTGGATTGGTAAATTTATTGTGGAATTGCAAGCAATGTACACATATGTATGTAATTCATAGGAAAAGGCACAAGTTGCGAAGTGTGGTAACTGTCAGTTGAATATTTGACCTGTTTTTGAAGAGGGAAGGATGTAATGAGGTTTGGCAAATACATATGCAAACAAAATGAAATTGATGGCATTTCGAAGCAGCGTTTTTCAATTTGTCACTGTCACAATGATTGACATTGATCAAGGCATCAAACAAACATAATTTTCTATCCTCAAAGTATGTCGAAAGCCTTCGTGTTTCAAAAATATCATTAAATAAAAGAGCCAGTAACACTGCGGACTCCATTTAACATTAACTTGACTTTTAGGTCTCTGACTAAGAAGTACTTGTTTCTTATGCGATTACTAACTACAAAGTTCGCTTCGCACACCATTGCTTTAAACTCCTGAATGGATGCAAAGAACAGATCTTAAGCTTTCAATAATCAATTCCATTCACTTGACAAAGTGTTAGTGTCAAACTTCATGTTTTAGGTCTTAACTGGAACCGACTTCTGCATGATGACAGGAGACAGTACTATTTTGCATCTTTAGGCAAAATGGCCCAAGCTCACCAACATTTTTCAAAGTGTCAACGTTTTCACTTTGGGCGCTTTTGTCTTGGATAGGACTTGAGCTACGACGTGAGGTCGCTGCCATGTTCACCAAAATTTCTGTCAAAGTATCAACACTTCAACGCTTACTTTCGTCAATTTTATCTTCAATAAAACTTAAGCTACGAAGAGAAGCTTTACTCGCTTCAAATTTGCGAGTATTAAACGCAAACGTAACCTACGGTCGAAAAAAATACTTTTCAAACGTGAGGCGTTAAACCTAGACCAAACAAATGAAGTCTTTGGTGTGCCATAGCATCGAAAATTTGCTTCTTTCTATAGCTTCCCAAGAACATACCCGCCTATTGGTCATAAGAAAATAGGGAATAAATCATAACTTCGATGCTATACAGTGTCGAAGCATCAAAGCGTTATTCATGACTTCTGTCGTGCTTTTAACGAGGGCGTTCAGTTCATTAGCTCTAAGGCGGGCAATAAATATACAAAAATAAATAAAACAGTAATTTCTTTCTACACAATTACTCTCGCCTCAAACTTCAATTGATAAATGACCCCAAATAAGTGGTTTCGATCGGCCACAGGATACACTCAATGACTTCAGGAAATAATTTCCACAGCAACATCCATCGCGACAATCAAAGGTTATTTAAGGTTAACCACTTAACCAACCATAAACCAAAAAGAAAAAAAAAGACGCAACGAATGAATAACAAATAAAAAAAGAAACAAGTGACTCTACTATCATTACCACTCTTGCACAGGAAGTCATTGTGGCGGTAGTAAAAGAAAGTTGTCATTACCCTGCGGTAGTTTTGTACATCGTTTGGCATTGCCTACTTCGTGATTTTGTAGTTTTCTTGTTTTGCAAAAGCCTTCTAATTGCTTACGAATACGTAATTTCACTTTCAAACGTAATTTCTCATTTGGTATGCCCTCCCCATAACCCGTCCCTAACGAATCTCCTGATATTGTACTTGAATGGCAATAAGTTCACATAGGTCAGCCGCGTGATTGTGTCTAGGAAACACTTAAAAAAATCGTTTTTCCCATAGCGCCATCTTTTGAGGGAGTATCCAAGATGTGTAATTATTTCAATTATTTCCACGTGAGGAGTTACTAGTATTGTGTAATGTGATGCAATATGGCAGTGTCTGATTTGGGTGCACTGTTAAAGTGTCTAGGGTTCAGGGAATCGAATGATTGATGGTGTGAATCTTTGCTAAAAAATTACATATTTTCCCATTACCCTATTTTCTTTTCTACAAAATTCGAACAATAAGTCAGTAATTGAATGTTTTCTTTATAAATCTCTACAGAGAACCAAGAATAGGAACGATGGATTAACAGTTAAAAGAATGATTCAAACGCGTTATGTATTACTCTGGACTTGATTAGCCAAGTCATGGATAGAGTAAGAATTTTATTTTATTTATTTTTTACGCTAGAGAAGTCATCGTCTTTATAGAAACGACTCTTCAAAATAGGAGAACAAAAAAAAAAAAAAACAACTTTAGCTGTTTTAAGATTAAGCACCTAAATTATTGAGGTCAATTAGAAGACGTTGAAAACTTCAAAGTTAGACGATGGATTTTAAACCTTTTGGATTGGATAGTGTGTGTGTGTGTTTGATTCGTAATCAAGTCATGATTAAGTTAGATTTCCGTTGAAATATCTGGATCAGTCATTTGAGACGACTCCTACGCTTTGGTTATACAGTTCCGCTTAAGGCGTTTTATTTATTTTTATGTTTTGACAAGATTTTTTTTTTTCTCTTTCTGGATTTTTTATGGAGTTATTGAGAACGTGCTTGTTGTTCAGAATAAATAAGTTAGACGTCCGTTTAGAAATTAGGTTATGAAATATAATATTGCAAAGAAATCCTTAAGATTTCATCGAACTAGACTTAAATTGGTTGTCTTTGTTGAAAACATGTGGAACACAAGTTATACTTTTCTAATCCTGCCATCTACATCGACTTTTATACCCTCGACGCCGAGGCAGTGTTTCTTTAACAAAGATAGTTAAATTGTTTCTCCTTTTTGGTTTTAGGGCTACTACCGGTTTTATGTGGCATCTTGGAGGATTCTTAATTCGACTGACAATATACTCTCCATCATCGAAACATCTGGCAAGCACCAAAAACTGTTTTAGTGTCCAGCTAGGATCTTTGAACGTTTTTGCAAAGTTGAAATACCAATCTTCTAAGAAGACTTCATTCATTTTGTTTTCTAGCATCTACCTTAGACACTATAGCTTTCCAAAAAGGTACACAAGTTTCTTGGAACTCCTACTTAAGCCTTCGTTTTCTAAACCTATTGTGACGATGAATGCGATTTAAAAGACGAGTAATAGGTGATCGATTTCGATTTGGAATCCATTGACAGAATCTGTCTTAGTATGGAGACTAAGGGTGGCTCCACACCAGATCAGTCAAAACGTTTTATTTTGACTTATCAAACAACAATACATTGATTCTTATGACCCGACACACACCAAAGTGAGCGAAACAAAAAGCAAAACCGGTGTATTTGCAGCCGGGTTAGTCAAAAAACGTGAAAAAACGTTTTGACTGATCCGGTGTGGAGCTACCCTAAGTCCTTAAACATTTTTAACTCGCAGGATTTTCTTTTTTCTTCTTCTTAGGTTAGGTTAGGTTAACGGGCTGATGGGAATGGTTACATCCTCTTCTTCTTGCTCAATATGTTATTCTCGCTGCTCTTGTTTTGAATTCCACTTATTTCTTAATTTTTGTTGTACGTACTCTCATCACACTATGAGTCTTCTTTAAACCCCTTCAAGAGTTAACCTACTAAAACCGTTTCGATTACCTCATCAATCACAGCACACTATTGACATTTAAAGGTCAAGATTTGAATACCTTATCGCAACCTTGCAATCGTTTCTAGGTCACACTCCTAAACTAGTTCTAAAAATGTCAACTATAAAAGGGCTAGCGTAGGTGGCCAAACTAGCTAATTTACAATCGATTCATCCACCGAAGATCGATATATTCAAGAACACCCAACGAGTGACAAATCATTTTTAACGTCATAATTACCATTTTCTTCTTCGCGGGGTCAAATTAAATTTTACCACCCACGCCGCCGTGTTAACGTTTTGTCACAAATAATTAAGTTGAACACCAGCCGTGTGCTGATTCATCATGATGGTTCATCCCTCATTTTGGTGTAATTACCTCCGCATAACACATGCAATTGCTTGGCCATAGCTAGAGAACATAATTCCCCAGAATTATGTTACTAATACCTCATCGGAGCTCATTGGGGGTTAAATTTAAACGAGTTCGTGGGAATTACGCCAACAAGTTTACACTGGAGTATATGATGTCACAGAGGGCAACATCCGGAACATGAGTTTCAAATTTTCACTTACCTCCAACCACCCACATTTCCCCTTAATCGTGTTTGCAGTCATAATTAATGCAAAATCAATAGATGAAAATAATAAAGATATTAAATCTGCAAGCTGGGGGCCCACCATATGGTCACAGGGGATTCGAAGTGGACGGACCAAGTTTAGTTGGGGAAAACTCATTTTCGAAGGTTTTTCACACGCTCTCCATGCTGTCTGTTGGTGGCTGGTGGCTGGTGGCGTCGTCTTGGTCGTGGTCGTGTTCGGGGAAAATGCCATGGCTAGCTGGTATACAGCGTTTATTTTAAAAACAAAAACAAAACAAGAAAAAGGAAAATAATAATATTATTGCTCTAAACTGGATTCTAATTGCTGTGGGCCGCCAATGTTGTTTTTGACTATGCGAGTGCTGTTCCTCTGTTGTCTATTGAAAGAACTAGAATCTGTTCGGCGTTTTGGAGGGACAAGAGTATCTGTCTACCCACTCTCCGCAGATACTGGGTAAATGTTGTTTTAACTAAAAATGGAGTGATTGCGTATAACGATTAAGCGTGTTTTTTTTTCTAACGAAATACATTGGGTGTGGAACCATGGTGGTTATGTTAAAGATGCTTTGTTGGGCTTGAGGTTTGTGTTTTGTAATGGCTGGAGATGGAGACTTTATACAATAACTTGTTTTGTAACTGTTTGCTTGGATTCAATTTGGAGGGAGAGACAGACGCTTGTAGGACACACGATGCTGGTGATGGTGGGTGAGAGTTCATTGATACTTTATGCGGACATGAAACCATTTTGGATGAAGCTGAATGTAAATATTGTGGTCTTGTTTGTGGTCGACGAAAATTCCAAGAGACATTGTTTTGTGGAATTATTTAAAGAAATCTCTTTGGTTTGCCAAGAATTTTTCGCAAATATATTGTTAAGTGTCTGATTATCCCATTTGTTTCAGTCAAGGTCGATCCAGTTCTATTTTCATCAAATGAATCACCGCTTTCAGAAGTAGGAGATGATAGATTTCAAGGTTATCACTGCTGAGACATTCTCCGAATGGTTGATGATTGTGTCAATTCTAGTGAAAATCTTTGTTCCAGTAGCCACATATTTATGTGCATACATTAAATTGCTCCACAAACCAATTTGTAATCAGATCATCTATAGTATCTCTCGGGGCTAAGGTTGTAAGCAAGCCTTTTGTATTTCAGTAATTCAGTCTATAAGGAGCAGCCATTACCACTTCATCTTAAGTCTTCTTCTTCTTCCTCACGAACACAACATTCTTAGAGTGAACTATTGTGCGGATTTGGATCCCAGTTAAACAGTCTTTGGATGTCAGTGTTTCCTTTGATGTTGACTTCTTGAAATGGGACTACTTAAAGATTTAGGCAAAGTAAACCGAAAAAAAAGTAATGCAGAGTCTTTTATCCGATGTTAGTCACAGCAAATGTATATTTGGCACGGCAGCTCATGGAGGGTCAAAGCCAAGCTTCTCACAACCATTCATGTTGTGCCTGTTATATTCTTCGCTCGAATGGAAGGGACCTACAGTTTAATGCCGACTCCGAACGGCGAGTTAAGAAGCTTTTCATGACAGATTGTACTCTTGCAGATTTGTCATGCCTGCGAAGAGGTGGTGCCGCGAAAAAACTTTTGGGTGTTTTTTTTTGTGTCTCTCGCGTAGCAGTCCAACGCTAACCACCAAGCCACGGCGACCACCACAAATATCTAATTTAAAACGGATATGCTGGGAGACAAGTTTTACTATCCCAATCGACTGCGGTCTCTAGCAGCTTAACTGCATCCAATGCAAGTGTACTTTTGGTCTAAGTGTACACCTTCTTAGAGAACCACTTTAAACTAACTAACTACCATGTCCGTCAATGTCGGGTCGTTATGCAGTTTATAAGCAATAGCCCAGGCGAAGATCCTACTCCAGCGTCGAGCTCTAAAGTTCTTTTAAGAAATAGCTCTCGAAGGTGCATTCACCTCCTCGTTTTGTTGCTTTTTCAATAGTTTGAAGGTTAATCCGATTCACAGCTCACTCAACATTGTTCGTGAGATTTTGAGACGGTTGTAGCACCAAAGGCGATCAACTGGCTTAAGGCTTTTCATGGTGACATCGTAATCTGAGCGCAGAGTAATATTAAGAATTGTATTTTTCTCTATTAGTATAAGCAAGGACAATTACTCGATTTCATTGACTCCCTAGGTATGCGAAGACCAACATTCATTTGAAGCTTTTAAAAGTTCCCTTAATCAAACATATTTTGTTCATAAAACAGCAAACAAAAGTTACTACATAAAGTTATGAAACATCTGTCATAAAAGCCCAACAGTCATGCACCAATCTTTGCCATAAAAGGCTGAAGGCGAAATGACTAAATGCAATTACATCGTCGTAAAGCCAAGTAACAATATTAGACTCAATCTAATTTGCAATAAATCACAAAATCGTAAAATGTGTCCAGTTCCAAAAAGAGACAGGAAAAGTGTTCCACGATGGCAAGTGGATTAGACCTAATGACTCCCATAACTATCTCCACTTGACACCGAGTAGGTATGGTTGTACTTTGGACACTCAGTCTCAGTTAAAAAAACAGACTTGCATTGAGGCTGTCAGTGTCGTGCTCCTAATACCCTCAATGACTCAATTAGAAACGATTAATAACTACAATCGAGTACCATGTTCACTGGATAGGCATTATGAAACCTCTTACAGAAAGGGGCAACTTCTAGTAATCATTAGATAATTATACGCGGATTGAAACCTGAAACTCTTTTGGCAGTTGAGAGATAGACGACGACGACGACGCGTAAGCGTAACTCTATTCGAAATGCCATGCATCAGGGAATCTACTGTGTCAGCTATGACTGCGCCAAAGGGAATTATCTTGCCAAGAGTCTTAGCGATTGCATAATCCATCAGCCACAACTCTCTTGATGCCAATCATTGGTCTTGATGGCAACAAAGCAGAGTTGGTAACACAGAAAATATTGTATTTCACAGATATACCAGGCGCGTTTGAGTATCTATTGAGAGAGTTTCCTCATTCGTTGAAGAAGAAAAAACAAAAAAAAATTGATTTTTACCATTCAACCAGAAGGGAGAGACCAAGAGAAGACCACAAATGAAGTTATAGCCTGCAGTTTAATAACTTTCACAATACGCCACACCAGCGGATACAATGTACTTCTGGTCTCCAGCAACAACAACGCCATCTGGTTGCGTATGAGAAAAGAGGAAAAAAAGAGTACAGAAAAGAAATTGGATTAAGTAAAAAAAAAAAATCATAAAAGCGTTAAAAAAAATGCATAAAATTTTGTTTAAAACAAAAAAAAATTAAAAAAAATCTTGTGCCCCGGAGTCATTGACCATTTCGATTGGATAAAGTAATGAAATTGCATGATCTGCTGCCATCTGACGGTGGTGTGAGGCGTAAAGTGATTGGTGGTCACTTATTGCATGACGACGCCGGAAGGTTTTTTATTTTTTTTTATTCGACTTCATCCACTCTATGCCCCGAGACAAAGCATTGATCCTACGTGGAGAGAATGCGGCGATAATGACTGCAATTGGTTATATTTATTCGTTTTTGGCGGTAAATTTGTTTTATTGCCGATCGGAGTGCTTACTTTGGGTGAAACTTTGCTGTATTTTTGTTAAAATTTGCATTTGACATAGTTCTCCTGGACAAGGAGTGTCAGATTGTCCATACAAGTGACAAGAAAGAGTTTGTCCAATCTACTTTTGTTGACATCGTGAGTGAGGATAACACACATTTTTTTTTATTGCATCTCGGGAATTTAGGATGTAGAATGAGATTGAAGCAAATAAGATGGAAAAAAAGAAGAAGCCGAAACGATGAGGTGTTGAAAAATGTGTATTTTTCAGTCCTTTGCCAAATTCTAGCCTTGAATAATATTTTGTTTTATAAATTTCATTTAGTTTTCGCCTTAACTTCTGCTTTTGCAGAAGTTTTAGCAAACTGCACAATCGACGCTACATTATCGATTATTGGAATGCAATTAGAATTCATTTGATGTAGCCGACGCTTTGTAATAAAAATTAATATTTTCCAATAAAAACGTTGTAAATTTGCAAAAAAAATTTAATTTTTCTTTGCAATAAATGTGTGCCAAATTGTTTTCAAGTACAAATTTGAATCAAAGTTATCAAAGTAATTGAATTCGAGTGGCTAATTGAAGTCAAAGGTTCAGGGGATTTTCCAGTGGTGCAGGAGAAAATTGGAATTACTTATTTCCGAAAAACAATTGTAAGAATGAATTCAGCATAATTTTTACATCAAGAATGTACAATTTAATCGTTTCGGCAAAGTTTTGTTTTATTATCTTGGGTGTTTTAGCTCTGATGAAACTTTTCATGCAAACTGTCGACCATTAGCGAGGAAAGCTAATTGTTGCTTTGCGACTCCCTTGAAACTTTTTGAGCAGTCCCTTCGAAAAATTTAACATTTTATTGGAAAAGGAATTTTTATTTGTGATTAAAGTGTGCTGAGTAGATTTCATGTCGAAAAATTGGCTAAAAAACGTCTTAATATTTGTTCGAAGTCGTTGTTCGTTTGGACATTTGCAAGGATGTCATGCTGCAGTTTGATTGCAGGAAGCTTGGGATGCATTCGAACTTTTCTTAAGGATTAAACGTTCACAATTTTAATTCTAGAAACCAAATTCTAGTGTTTTCATAAGCATTTTCTGAAGCCAATTTTGTTGATTTTTATTTAGTTGGATGGTTTGATGAGGCAGAGAGTCTGTTGGATTGCTGAAGATTAGGTGATTCAGTGTTTAACTTATTGTTACTTCTGCCTGCAGTTTTAGTGAGACTGGTCGACCTTTTTAGCTGTAAGATTTATTCCCTACATTTGGGCCTAAGCTTACACGGATTCAGAACAACAAACAACTTCTGTAGCAAGATTTGAGTTAGAAGAATATCGTTGTACGGAAACTCGTGAAGAGTCAGTAGATATCAGGATGCAACCTAGACTCAGCTGCCCGGACCCTATTAGTCTGTAATACGAAGATTCAATTTCCCTTAACATTTTCATTGTGCTTTCGTCGCAGTTTTAAGTTCGGTTTTCTCGTGTAGGTGAAAATAGAACTAGGTCACTGTAGATGTCAAGATGACTAGGCAATAACAATGGTTGGTGTTGAACGTTAGACCAACTCTTACTCAGGAGTCTTTCAGGGATTGAATAGTGACAGAGGAAATATTCCAGATTCTACTCCTATTCACATTGTTTTTGCAAATTGCAGTGTCAGCTACGGGCAGAATTTATGCATTCTATAGCATTGTGCTCTTGTGTCGCAATAAAATAACAGAGAGCGTTATTCAACGCAAATACCCCTGTGTCTAACTTCACCAAGAAATCCAGTATAGCATTGAGACATCCTGATTTTGTCTAAGCTGAGCATAAAAAGTCGTGAGGACTTACTTGGGTTCCCGATTTGACTTGGGACATTGTTTTTCTGATTCTCTGCGTGGTTCAATCGAAAACTTTTCGTACGTTATTTTACTCTCGAGTCTTAATGTAGAAAGTGTTAGTACCCATGACAGTGTGGTTAAAGCCTTGATTATCAAGTCACTCTTTCGCAAAACCATTTATATTGTATTGTGTAAAGTGTGTCTTAGCGCAAATCTGTAAAATTAGATCGGACTCAACCGCAGGCAGATGCTTCGAACTGGTTCCTAAGGCGCTGAAATTTTTTTTATAATTCACTATCGCTAAAGGGGTTATGAATACCCTTATGATGCTATTCACACAGCGCTAGTGTTGGTGTAGTGATTCTGAAACTCAGGTAGAATTAGGTTTCAGTCTTTTTGCTCCGAGGGTGGTGTCCAAAATGACTGGGGAGAATTATTGGTTCTGTTGCCATTGCTTATAATTCACAGTATTTCTTACGAACATACCGATGGCATAAGTACGAACAACACTTTTAAGCCATTGCCTACCCTACTGCCAGTGTTATGCCTATACAGTAGAGTTGACGTCAGCTTTTTTCGCAATTGACCGACTTTTTTTTTTGTCTGTGACATCGGGATTCGAACCTGGAACCTTCAGCGTGACAAGCGATGATGCAACCACTACACCATGGCCACGGATTTTGAAGCATAACATGCATTTGTCGTAGCTTTTCAGAACCGCAAAGTGCGGTGTGAACCTTCAAAGAGCTTACTACTTTTATGGACACTTGGTTTAATCGCGCTTGAACTGAAATGTGACAAAACCCGCAGATACTCATCGATCTTTGATTTCAACTATTTTGCACTCTCTTTTACACAGGGTGGTTCCAAAGATGTCAGTTTTAAAGAAATATTTCCACACGCTTAAAATTGTTTTCATGACCACCCTGTTAAACGTCCATGAAAAAAAAAAAAACAATCAATTGATGTCTATGTACAATAAATAAATGTCAATCGTTTCAATGACAAAGCCCCCAATGATTTACGATCAACTGACAATGACACCTTATATACATATAGATCATACATTGATGTCTATATTGGACTCTCTTATAGTTAGATGACTGGTCAGGTCGACATTCTCTTTCGAATCGGTAATTTCTAACGCATCTTCTCAAGTTTTTCCTTTCGACTTTGTTTCGTGAAAATATGCAATCAAATGAAAAACAAGAAAAAGATGACCAGTACAAGACAGAGAGAGATAGAGAGAAACAAACTTGAAAGTGAATTTTAATGATGATGATAGGATGATTAGTGTGGCGGGCTCTTGGGCCCTATAACTAAGAAAAAAATCGAAAGTGGAATCGATGGTATCCACTGGTTCGCCAACATCATTTCAAATTATCTTGCTACTATCAACATACATTCGAAATGACACCACGAACTGACCCACGAGGATTTATGTTCCATCAGTTATGTGATGATACTTTCACGACGACGACGGCGAATTGAATTCATTATGCAAGAAGATTAAAAAATAAAAAAAAAACACATCGAACCCAAGTGAAGATTTGAAGATACGATACGATAGAAGGGGCAAACCTATGTGTCTGTGATTTGTGGTTAATATTTTACGGTAGGGTCCCGGTACTTTGTAACGATTTGCAACTTTCTATTTCTTGTTTTCCCGTTTTTCTGGTAATAAATACAATTTTCATCGGGCCAGACAATTCCCTAAGATGAAGACGGGTACAGACACTGAGTACGATAAACGGAGAAAAAGAATCTCTTTCAATGGCAAAAAAACCACTTCAGACGTCATAAATTGGTTCTGTGCAGGTCGCGCGGCTATGGCTATAGCCGTTGAGTGCCGCACAGTGATCCCTTGGCAACTTAAATCAGTTAGAAGCGGAGAGAGTCCAAGGTGGATGTCCGTATCTGATGAATGCATACGTACGTGCCACACATACAAAGTAACTCGAAAGAGGGTTTCATTTATTGCAAAATGTATTGATACCCCATTCATACAGCAACCACCAGCAGTTAGCCGCTATGGATTGAGTGGAAAAGGTGTTGGACAAAAAATTTATTAGACACTTTGCAGTTAAGTGATGTATATTTCGCACTCAGTAGGCTAGGTGTTAAGTGGCCTTATATTTATGCGATTTATTAATGGGACCCTCTTTTGAAATGCCTCACTTTTGCAACATTGATTTGAAGCTTTACAGGTGCTGATTGCCCTCTTACGCCATTTAGTTCTCGGATGGATGTTCTAAGGTGGTTTTAACTTATTAGAGTTGCAACTTACTTTGTAGAAAAGTCATTAAGGTAGCACTCTGGGGCTCGAATGGACGTGGAATTTCTGAAATAGATTTGTACGCAGTGACTGATGTCAGATAGTTTGATTATTTACTAAGCTTGTACCTTCGTCATCTCTGAGGTGTGGTAAACTGATGTTTGCTCGTTAAAAAACCAGGGTGCAGCTGGCCCGGATGTCAGTAGCCTGTGAGGGCCCCAGGCTAACGGCAAAGACTTTTTAACGGCAGCGAAGGCAGAGAGTATACGAATCAGTATGACGGAGCTGGCAGACGGGGCTTAATGGACCACTAACCGGCCCACATTGTGGTATAAAATCGGGTGCTACAAGTCGTTTCGCGCAGTCTCCATTTTCCTATGATGACCTCACGTCTAATTTTTGGCATTCAAATCCTCAAAGACAATTTCTAACGTGCCCGTATTACGAGATTATCACACGATATATATTAACGCAATTCTCATTCAATTTTGCCACATCCACTTTGCATTCACAGAGTAATTTACTTCTATTATTATCTTTCACACAAAAATAATAATAGAAGTTGGAAAGGTCAAAATATACATACAACCAGCTTACGACTAGCTCTGGATAATTGCGACAATTTGCAGTCAACCATTAAAAAAAAATTACAGATATACAAATAATCTTCATTCAAATGCTAGTGATGCAAGCAGTAAATGAACTGCGATCAAATTGACGGCGTAGATACCAGATACATTACAATAGCTAGGTCGGGCATAAGTCAGAGTTTATTTTTTATTTATTTTTAAATCTAGTACAAGTTTTATTTAGTCATAGTTACAGGCGTGTTCATTGTGTATTTCAAACGATGGAGAGACCTTGTTAGTAATTAAGTAAACTGCACGTTTTCAATAAAAAAAATAATAATATGAAAGGCTCTGATTTTATCAAAAGGCTCACCGATGTCAGTTTTGAACACACGAACATTTATTGATTTCCTGTTATGAATTCTTAATTTAGCATGTCATGCGGAAGTTTAGACGCGCAGTATTTTTTTAATCATTGTTGTCACGTACAGATTTAATATGCAGTTTTGTGTAATAAAGGGTTCATATTTCAGTGAAATGGTTTTAAATTTTGAAATTAATTCTTAAGTGAGTAGGTTGATTTAAAATTCCATCAATAAGAGCGGCGTTTTAACATTCTCTTTCATTCGCACATTTAATCCATACCTTCGTTACAAAAGACAAGTTGTTACATCGCAATTGTCATAATTTTAACCTACTTTCTGGATCACTGACTGTGTGTGCCTCCATCAAAGTCTCACCGTAACGACCTTGTCAAATCCTTGACAGGCTAATAAATAATACGTAGCCAGCGCAATGTCACATCCTGTTCATTGCTCACTTGTTAATTTTGCTCATCAAATATCAATATATAGTCCATAAATCATTTGTCAAGAATTTTTAATTCAAAAACTTAGTTTGCTCCCTCCCTCACCAGCAAAGCGATAGAGAAAGTTGTCTTCCTCTGGCATCTTTCCACGCGATGGTATACAATGTAAAATTGTTCGCACTTTTTTTTTCGAATTCCAATTATCACAAATTCAACAGATTATACTCACATAATCATCAGTTACACTAAATAGATACAACTTTCCCACATGAATTTCCACTTGTACGCATTTTTTTATGAGTTTTTCACAAGTTTTACACAAAACGACAAGGAAAGGATATAAACTTCATCAATCAAAGTGTCATTCCACTTGTTTTTGATTAGATAAATGTAGATACGCCCCGTAGTCCTCATAATCTGCACCCATTTAAACCACACCAATATGTCTGTGTATCTGTGATTATTAGTTTAACCCGATTTTTTTTTTCAATTTCTTTTCCGCTGCTACTGCTGGTGGTAATTCCACAACAAATCGCGTAATCAACTTGTTATCCAATTCTTATGTGTCTATGTGTGGTGAAAAGTAAATTGATTTATGAGATTGCTCCACATATACTCGCGTTTTTATCTATAAGATGACCATCAAGTGGCAATGCAAATTGTTTAATCAGACATTTCCCTTAATTCCATGCCCAAGTCATGACCATGATCTGTTGTGTGCGAAAAAAAAAATACATATATATAGGACACAGATATGAATTCAACTAGAAACGTGTATGTTGACGGAAATGCGCAGTGTGTTTGGGCTTGAAAACATAACGGCAGTACCGACCTAAAAAGGCACAAGTAACACACAAAAAGAGCAAAGTTGCCATACTGGCTTTGACTGACGATGCAATTTGCAAGTCAACTGTCATTCTCGTTTGTCAAATTGACAAGTCATTCCGCAGTGTGAACGAGTAATGTACACGGTTTACGTTTCACAGTCACACGAATTAGAGAGGAGAGAGAAAGAGAGATACCTGTTAAACATGTTGCACACGTGACGTGAATTGAGTTTGAAACTTGAATAGTTATTAGATGGAATTAACTTATGAAAAAGTTTCCCAGGTTGAGAACTGGATTCACCCTCTATCGTTGTATCTCAAGATTCTCACAGATCTAAATTTAAAACCTGAGTGACGATCATAAATTTAGTTATGATTGGGTGTGAAGGGGGGGATCAATGAGCTTTATCTCATTGTGGTCAATTGTTTTAGATTGAGGCTTCCCTTGTCTGCTTGCTTTTTACAGTGTATAAATTCAAGGCTTTAACTAGGTAGCGGTCAGATGTGACAGTGTGGGGTACAAGAATGGAAGTTTCTTTAAATAACACGTTTTAGCAATCGAATAGGTTATAGTATCTAACCTTGACTCTTTTGATGTTTCATTTCTTCTACTCTGATTGACGTTGTCTTCGTCGTGTATTCTCGATTGTCTATAAAGGCTTCAACGATAGCTCTGTTTTGGTATCTGTGGTGAAAAGGTTATCAATCCACCGTTCAAAGTCAGCAATAAAAACTGCATCCTTGAACTGATCTACGAACTCACTAGCGACTTTTTGTGTCTGATCATAGATCATCCTATCGAATTGGGATTATTATATAAATATCTGTATGTCTGCAGATCCTGATGCGCCCTTTTTGCTTCCTTTTTCGTGGTGCAAATTATTTTTTACAATCGCTCACCTTACGGAAGCAGAAATTATCAACTTTCGTAGTGTTAGCACCTCATGATCGTCTTTTATCGCATCTTCGCTTAATGTTGACTTCCTCCACGACATCGTGTTAAAGATTACACCCTTGGTAAAGATCATTTGCAAGCGATGGCTGATCTCATAGAAAAGTTGTGACATGTCATAGTAAGAATTGATCCACTAGAGCATTGTTTGCCTTACAGACTGTCATTGCAGTTTTTTTCTCTCTCTCATATTGCAAAGCCCCATGAAACACCTCCCTCACTTAAAACAGATTAACAACAGCGTCAAATAAAAAAGCAAAAACTTATTCACATGACCATAAATATATTTTCGTTTAACAGAATAATTGCACTCTCTGATGAGGTTGACTCATGCGGCAAACTACACTCGTGGGGGTACGTGCTCACTTGCTTCGTTGACTCATAAATATTCAAATTACCTCAATCGATTGTGAACAGAGGATTAGCTTGGCTCAGCCATGGAATATTTCCAGCTAACCCAAGCTAATTACCCAATTTTCCATTTATAGATCAAAAATGAAACTCTTTTGGCCAGATTACAAGGAAAGCTATTCCATAGCTTATGACAGAACTTATTATTTCCAACGATAAAATGTGAACTCGAAAATTAAAGTGAAAAACAAAAAAACTTTTGAAAACAAAATAAAATAATAAAAACACTGTAACACGAAACCAAAGAAAAATTAAATTGTAAATAAGTATCTCTAAGCCAAAACGAAATCAACTGTTACGACGAATTTTCTCATCGACTAGAAGGAAAAATCGAAAATTTATTAATAATGTCCGAAACCGAGCTAATTGACAAACCCAATGCTGAATCCTTTCTTCAATATGGTAATGGAAAACCACCACCAATTGTTGTTGTGGTCGGAGACGGTCGCAGTCGTGTGCGACGTGTCGTAAGAACGGCTACACGTCATGTGACAGTAGTTAGTTATTCGACGCGACACAAGGAGACGCGTACCCACACTTCACATCATGTGACGACTGTAAGGTAAGATTTTGCAATAAAAAAAAAAATAAAAAATTAAAACAAATAAAAATTGTATAATGTTGATGTATGAGGCTGCGGGTGACCGCAAGCTAGGTGGGGAATTACCTGAGATACATATTCAAATTAATTTTTATCTTTACTTACTCAATCAGACTTACTGACGACTGATGATGATGATGATCAATATGGTAATTCCTTTGTGTTTCGATGAGGTATGCACATATGCAACCATATGTGGATCCAATTTAAGTGTTTTCCCTTTTCCAATATCCACTATAACTGGAGTGTGATCCAGGAAGTATACGTGCATTGACTTTCAAAAGCAATTAGTATCTACTGTCGGCACAATTCCTAATGACCTTTCAAAAAGGAAGGACTCTAAAGAGCATATGTAGTGTTCGTTCATAAGCACGAAGACTGATAAATGATGCCTTATGGAAAGTGTCTGTTATTCTTTGAGTATTTCCAAATATGTACATATCTTGAACCCATTTTCCATCCATTGTCAAACCAGATGAGATGGTTTAATACTAATCATTTCCCACTAATCCATTTATTAGAGTTGTACACTTCATTGTTTGTATCTTGTTTGGTTCTAAAGTTAAGTGTCGCTGACACAATTTTTCCATATTTTTATGGCACAAAATATCTAAATGCTACTTACGCTAATATTTTCGTCTAATTCAGGCGGATAACGACGATTTAAGGAGCCTTTTCTAGGCTAAACTGACATATTAAGAGTTTTTGCATTTTCAAGCACAGTTAAGAGCTAATAAAATGTCTGAAACTGTCTCCGGTCCTTAACGAAGCAATTTAGCAAACAGATTTGGCTTAAGTTGAATAAGAAACCTTCCAATGTGTTCTTTTTGCTTAAGCCATCGCATTTATGCTTCGTCATTGATGTCCTCATGGGATATCTTAGGCGAGGTCTTTCTCTACTGCGTTGTCCCTCTGGGTTAGATTCGAAGACTCACATTGAGGTCAATTTGCTTTTTATGTCCTAGCCATCATTCGACCAATGCGCAGTTTTTTGACTAGGTCGATGTCGCTGGACTGCTCGTATAGTATCTTCATCGGCTTTAGATAGAGTCCACGCTTCAGTTCTTTAGTATAGGGCCGATTTGCCAAAGAAACAACGATTGGCAATAGTTATGATGAAATGTCGTTTTCAGAATTGATAATAAAGTTAACGTTGGTGCCAATGACTAAACCTTCAGTCAGTCCTTATCATTCAGCAGTCGTCTTCTAAGGGAACCAATGACAATGACGTGCAGTCTCCCAGTCGTTACACAATTTTCCAAGCAAGATTCGCATTACCATGCATAGTTATCTTAAAGAGAACCTAGTGCTGGCCAAATAAAGAAAGTTCAGACTTCTGTCTGTAAAGAGGGCGAAACCCAATTAGCTTCAGTTCATAATCACAATGTAAGAAAACCTCTTCAAAGTTGTTAATTAAATCAACGTCGTTGTTGCTTGCACCAGCTAACACTTGAAACTCTATCTACAGGCATTTAGTTAGGCTCATGTTTTACCATGACTAACTGAATTACTAACTAACTCATCTGATATGTGCATTTTAATTTTCACAGTATAATGCTAATTCTACTATCTGCTCACTTCAGTACTGAATTCAAAAGCACTAGACAACACATACGGCATGCATACATATGTATGTCATGCAACAGATTTCTGATATCATAGCTAAAATATTTAAATGTCATCTTCTGAATGATTAATCACAGACTATCCAATTATGGTCTTGCATTCGTCTATAATGTCTTTAAGGAGAACATCACTAATTTGATTCTTTGTGACTATAACTTTGAGAGTACATATATGTATTGGCTTTTTTGTTACAACCTACATATGTATTTATCTCGTTAACTTTTTATAGAACTTTTCTAATTTAAGATTTTCGTTTTTTTTTTCTCGTTCCAGGTAAGCGAATTCCCACATCAGTTCAACACGTTTTTTTTTTTTTGACGAAAATCCTAAAACTGCAACAACATGTCAATTAAAACGAATTTCTTCTTTTGATCATTTTACTTGACATCGTTTGTCTCTGCATTTGGTATGGTAAGAGGTTTTTATTAGTAAAAGCTTCTAGCAGCAGGTTTTTGAGATTGAATGCCACCCGTTGACATACTAAAACCTGTGAACTTGTAGCTAAATTTGGAAATTGAATTTTAATTAGTTTTTAACGTGATATTTAAGTGTGTGTATATTGTCCTTGGTTATTCGGTTATAGTGGCGACAAATTCGATGAATAAGTTGAAAAGGTCTTAATATTTATTCAACATCCTCGAAGTATTGCAAATCAACTTGTCAAGTCGTTAAAGAAAGAAGCCAGCAAAGCATATTTGCATTTTGTCATCTCATAAGCCTTCCCCTATCTGACCTCCGAAATCGAAAAGAAGACGTCCTGGAACCTTCTATATGCTGACATCATCCTTATAGAAGAATTGAAGGAAGAACTAGATCGTTGCCTTAATTGTTGGAATGAATCACTCGGGAAAAATGGACTGCGTATAAGACTTACCAAAACGATATATGTCAACGACCAACCACTGCCGATAACGAGTTCCTTCAAATACCTCGGATCAGTAATAGCAGCTGTCGGCAGAATTGATGATGGTGTCAAGCAGAGCCAATTCGGGGTGAATGAAGTGGCGGACATTTACAGGTGTCCTATGCGCCCGCAAAATGCCCTTTAAACTGAAGGGAAAGCTTTATAAAAGGCCGGTATTCATGTACGGAGCAGAATGTTGGCAGCACAAAAACAACATGTGCAAAGACTCTATGTGGCGAAGATGCAAATGCTGAGATGGGCATGCAATGTAACCAGAAAAGATCAAATTCGGAACACCTACATAAGAGGATGCCTGAAAGTGAAACCACCAACATCCGAAAAAGTTGAAGAAAATTGACTTCGATGGTGTAGACTTGTATCCCGCAGGAGGACACGTTGTTAATAAGGCATTAAATATATCCGATCCAGCAAGAAACAGAGGACGGCTAATGACAAAATGGCTGACAACCGTGGGAAACGACCTGAGGAGGAACAACTTAGAGGCAAGAACGACCCACGATAGAGGAACCTGAAGATTGCGGACAAGGAGGGCTGACCTCTCATAAAGGGAAAATGACAAGGCAACAGAAGAAGAATTAGAAGAAGTCTTGCACGAGTGCTCAAAGTATCATAATTGTTCTTCCCATCGCTTCCCATTAGTTTTTCTATCATTTTTCCACTATCGCCTAAACGTATGCTATAAAAAATACAATTTCACTCGCATTTTACATCATACGAAATTTCCTTCACATATTTCTAAGCGAATGAATACTTCTTTTGGTTTGTGCATTTACTATACGAAAGGAGAGACATTTTTCATTAAAAATTCCCTTCAAAATTTAAAATTAAAATATAGACCAACAAAATAAACAGCTAATTACAGCATCATAATGCCTTAGTTAGTTGTGGCACCATCACCAGTGATTTTTTTTTTTTTAATTAAAAAGCAAACAAACAACGAACGAGATAACCCCTACGTCGTTTTTGCATAAAATATCCTTAACCCAACTCGAGCTAAGTAAATCCCTTGAATAATTTACTCCCCGGCCAGGCGAGAGAGAATGCAAATAAACAAAAGGTGAAAAGAAAATCATCGTCGCCCTCCTTCTCTTCTCACTTGCTATGGTAATGATACACATCCCATCTTTCCGACTTTATCGTCGTCATCATCATGAACCCCCTTATCCCTGGAAGTCAGCGACACAGGAAGTTAAACTAAGTGGTGAATGGGATAGTAGTGGTAGTAGTAGTCCTGATTTGATTCGCCTCAGGCACTTAATCTACACTAACATACATTTTAGACTCTCTCTATCTGCCTTTGGGTTTTTTGAAAATCTTACTCGGGGACCTTAAGTATTCTATAGTCCTCGTCTTATCTCCGGGAATATAGGCAGGATGTTGGACTACACGAATGTAAATATCGTGGATTACTAAACTCATGGCATCGTGTCAAGTAGTAGCACATTTAATTGGGTCGATTTGGGCGCACCACTGTGTCGAGGATATTTACGATGCAATTTAGAAAATTTTAAGAGGAAAACATAAATTTTCCATTTTCTCACACATCAATCTGTTTGTGTTTTTGAGCCTTGCATTCAGTTTGTGGTAACGTTTTAATTATTCTCCCTCCCTCTTGCATTTCTGAATAAATTTCGCCCAAAAGTTGTTCTCTTGTGCATTTTTGGCTTTAATTGGTTTATTCAGGTGACGGCAGGAAAAAAAAATTCACCATGTTCTGGAGTGAATAAATTTGCATCCCAGAAAAAAAAAGAAGAAAAAAATGCAATCCTGTTAATTGTAGAACTTTTTCTCAAGCATCTATGTATGTACGTCCCAGGAATGTGCAACGAGTGAAAACATCTGCTCCAAAGTGTGGGTAGGATTTTCCAATTCGAGTGTGTTCTTTGTTGGCAGGTACCTACACTGGATCATAGCTGAGTACATATTTATTATCATCACTCAGCATTTGGGCATCTAGCCAGAGGGATATCCTCTTTTTTTTGAGAGAGGTCCTTTCAATTTTTCAACAAAAAATTGGAAAACTGGAAAAAAAATTCAAACAAATGGTCGAAGGACATTCTAATTGTTGTTTCTCTATTCGTGTGCCATATGCACTGTATTGGATGTCTGAACAATGAAATTCGATATGGGCCACCTTCATCCTTCGTTTGAGACTTATGTAAGACATAGGATTAGATAAGACGGATGGCGGTCCTTATGTTGTTCATAAAAAAATAAATAGAAAATTAAAGAACAAATTCAATTGGATTGGGAAGACTGCCGTTGACACTTGATTCCTTCGGAACAGGGAAAGATGCATTGTGTATTGGTCTTTCATTTTTAGTCTATAGAATAAATCGTGTTCGTATTCGTATACAATTTAAAACAGTGGCTCGATTTTAAAACGACCTTGTAGGTAGATTCGCCTCCAGAAGCAAGTTCTCCATTTTTGAAATTTTTAAAGTTAACCCTTCGACAATAATGCAAGACCATTGACACCGATTTGAAACCATTCACAAGGCATTCATCAATAGAAATGAATAATTCCATTCACACACAATTGAAGGACAAGCGCACATTATATTTTCTCGACCGCAGTACAAAAGATCGATTGGAAAGTTTACAACAAAAGGTTCCGCTGAGCATTCGCCCTTTTAACGCTTTTTTTTCTCAGTTCTGCTCTCCAACTATACAGTTTGCTCTAATAAATTCCTAAGCGTCCCTTTTGCTTTGTTTTTTTTTTTTTTTTGCTTCAGTGATTTCAAAAAGAACTCCCAGTTGGAGGTACTTACTTCAAAAAACACATCATTTTACGTTCTTTTCCTTTTTTTCTCGTTCCATTCTAAACAATAGATACGAGAGGAGCTTTGTTAAGAGAGGGTTCCTACATTTTTAAAATAAAGTCATGGAAAATGTCTTTTGTACACGAAATCATCCATCAATAATTGAAAGGATGAGTACCAATTTCTTGTAGATTAATAAGCAATAAGGAGGGTACGATGAATGTTTGAAAATCTCATACCCTCAAAGAACATTGGATACCAACCCCTCAAAAGTATCTAAGACAATGGATTTTACCTGACAACAGCATTATTTCTCATTATTAAACACACTTTAAACAAGTGGTGTTTTGTTTTTACGATTATCACTAAGTAACTGTTCGTGGTTGACTTAGTTACGCATATACGCCTCTCGTACTCCTCTTGTACGTGTACAAGTGAAGTGTATGTATGTATCTTCCCAACTCCCTGGGGATAGTTTATTATAATTATTATTGTTGCTGCAGTAATCGTAGTAGCGGTGTTTATTAAATACAGATCTACGGGCGAAATGGAGATATCATGGTTTATCGTGGTACCGCCCAGTAAAATTTAAATTGAAAATTGTTGTGTAGGGCGGATGCTGTCGAGAGTTAGTCTAGTAGCTTTAATGAGTTGAAATTTTTTGAAATTGGCTATGATGTTTCCATTATGTTGGTTAGTCAGTACAAGAAATCCTAGAAACATTGTAAGAATCCCTAGTATTTTAACGGGGATTTTGAAAAGCATCCAAGGAATTCATATTCAGAAGCGCGGATGAACATTTTAACGACAAAACTTGCCTAGTTTTCTCTCTGTTGCAAGCTGAATTACTCAACACAAGTCGAATTTCTTAAAAGGAAGTTTTAGCAACATTTTGTGGAACATTTTTATACAGTAATTGTTGCGGAGATCGTAGAAATAGGAGGATGTAGGGCAAGTTTAGATAGGTAAGAGGGTTGACAAGTGGCAAGTTAAATGACAGTATTTGGTTATTTTTGCTTTATCACAAGGTGACCAGCGCGATATATACATACGTACACATACATATGTACCTAAAAATAAATCCTAGCAACAATTTTTTCTTTGGCGGGTTGTCGGAACTCCACGCTGGTCCCGCGCACAGACACAGAAAGAGGTCCATTGTACTACCAGCAGATTCAATTCTTTTACTGTGCTTTCATCGTCTTTCTAAGAAAGATGATAAAAAGGTTCAGTGATAATGAGCTTAGGTTACTAGCACTCATCACATCAGCCCCAAAAATCCGCCACCTGATAAGTTGCTTGCAGTCTTTTCCACTGATAGACGACAAGAATGCTGCAGACTTCTTACAGATGTCTAGTAATCCATTTAGTCTGCCTGTATCCTGGAGAGTCATGTGTTTGCCAAAAACTCAACCAACAATTTAAGTTTTAAGAGGGTAATCTGAAAGTCTAGATCCTAGTACATCATCCGTCAATCATATCCAGGGCCATCTGCCCCTTAGAGCAGACAATTTGAAAGAAAAGACCAAGTACTGTCTGTACGGCAACGGCATCCACATATGTCTGAAAGTAGATGCTACAACTATTGAGACCAGCATGCATCACAGTAGAAGACAAAAAACGCCACCTTGTGAGCAGTTTACCACTGTCATCACGATCTGCACAATTTTTTGGAAACAGAAGAATGGTCAACCAAACCTTATGAGGACAAAAGTCGGCTGGGTTCTGTTTCTTTCAAGAGTACAAATCCTAGCAACATTTTGTGAAACATTTGTGTTTATTGATGTTTTCAACAACATTGATGACTGAATTCATCAGATTTTGTCATAAAAGTTGCCGAAGTAACAAAAAAAAAGCCCTAGCAACATTGCAACATTGAAAACATGCCCCAATCTTATCAACATAATTTTCAAGTTTAATTATTATACATTCCACGTTTCCCATCCATTCACAACCAATCTGAACGGAACCATTAACCTTTTGTCATCCATTAAACCTTTTTTTTCGGAATCGATCGCTAGACAGAAATTTCCCTCATTAAACATGCGCAACATGTGACATTGTGTATACATTTATGCCATCGCCGATGGGCCCATGCATGTGACCAGTACCACAATTACAGGCATAGCCCATTAAGAGACGTTTGCATTTAAGCTTCCGTTCTGAATGTTACTTTGGACTATGGCTTATGGCCTTAAGCGGTTAAGCAGTGTCATTAACAGTGCATATAGAGAGGTGTAACACGCCTTGCAGCAAAAATGTTGCACAAGATTGTTCACAGTGATAATCCTTCACTTGCAAAGTATTTTGTGGTCAAACGAAATAAATGGAGAAATGTTCTCTTTTTGGCATCACCTGGTTGTGGATAATTCGCATGAATTTGCATTTTATTTTTGTACAATGGTTACACCTGTCCTTAAGTGTGGGTTGGTCCAAAAACGACAAAAAAAAAATAAAACCCCAAGCAGATGTTGCAGATATCATATTTAGGAACGAAAAAGTGTTTCAAAAAGAAGATTATCATCACATGGCTTCTACCTTTTACCATACAATTGATGGTGTCTTGAAAGTTCTCTCTTCATTTGGAGGGCCCAAGGAGGGCAAAACAAAAGCATCTGACCGAACCAAGTTTACTAGTGATTTTGATCGTTTTATCGGCGATACAGCATTTGTGTAGTACGTGACGTTGAGACGCAACGCGTCAATCCATTTTCATCCACCTGCCGCCGTTTTTTTTTTTTGTGTTCTTTTGTCTTTTGCTTTCACACTGTTTCGTGTGTTTTATTTGATAACACTGCACTTGGTAAGAAGTCGTGTGTCGGAGGGTGATTATGTCGTGCGTGACTTAATGAGCTATCGGATCGACTTTCAACGCCACACTCTCTATTCCTTTTTATTCGCCGATGTAAGGATATGCGTATTGAATTTATAAGATGGCACTTCGACGGTGTTCATCCTGTGCGACATAGAAAGGTGTTTCATATTTGTGCAGAGTTCTGGCGTCAAAGTGCTGACATAAGCAGCTGTCAAAAGAAGAGGGTGCTCAATTCAGTACGTATTAATAAAGTAATAAGCTGTGAAGCATAAAAAAAAAAAGGAACGATACATAATTAAGACTTCAATGATAGGCTCAAACAGTGGCCATTGGCTAATCTTTATAGCCGTGCAGAATGCATGATTATATTGCATTTTGATGGGCACAAAGATTGGAAGTTTATTTCATTTTTATGCTGGGCAATTGGATGTACATATGTACGTGTAGTCAATGTCTTTATTATCATGGCAACTGGTGCTGCAACAATGTGATAGGACTTTGATGTGGTCACAAACCGACTTTCTCCAAACATGCATTGTAATGTGGATGCAGAATGAACCATCTTTGGATTTCGACTTGAAAGGGAGCATTGCAGAGGAATGTGCCTTTAATAATCTCAGTGTTTAGTTATTCCCCGAAAACCTTTCCAAGGGTGTATTTTGCCCTCGTATGTTCATTCGATGGAGTTTAAGCCTTTTGAAACCATTTTCGACTTCTGCGGCGATAGCATGATGATACCTGGATTTAGGATGTTGTTGAAGCTGAAGCTCACTCGAGAATCTTCACTATAATTGGGTCAGAATGGAGTGCCATTGTGTCTGAACAGATGTCGTTTGAGCTATTGGTTCAGATAAAGTCCTACTTCTCTTACAATTTATCCACCTATGTCAAACTTTTATTAGCTGATAAGTTAACTTTTTGTGTGGGTTCATCTACGTTGCATGTCTGCTTTTCATCCACTGACGACATTCTTGCAAATGATGCAGATGACATCATGAGTTTTAATCCTTAACACATCGCATCGGACCAGGTTGGTGCCGTTTACTCAGTTAGTTCATGTCCTCAGGCATCGTGCATGTATATTCGCTTTTGTGTTCGATTCTCGATGGAATGACTCAATTGTTTTCAGATTTTCCCAAATTACCGTAACTCCTCTTTGGTCATAGGTTAGGAGTCAGTGTGTACCATTGACGCGCTAAGACCAGTGGGATGTTCAAAATTATATCTCTGGATCTGGGAGAAACTCCTCCGCCTATTCGTTGAAGCAGTGGGAGCTGTCATCAAGATGGTGCTTTACATCGTCCTTATAGTTCCCTGGAATGTCTCTATATTCCGGTAGGTACCCAGCAGAGAAGTATGTTGAATTCCGCTTCCATCTCCACGAGAGACAAACTGTTTTTCATGTTGCAAAGACATCCAGAGACATTATAGCGGTTTGACTGTCTGTAAAAATGTTAATACCCCGAGAAGATACTATATTCCACCTATGCCATAACAGAGCTCCTTTTATCACCATAATCTCCGCCTTGAAGATGCTACAGTGCTCTGGAAGGCGAACAGAGAGATTGAGGTTTAAATCATCGGAGACAACACCCGCTTCCTACACCGTGTTTAATTTTGTAACCGTCTGTATAAAACTTAAAGGATTCTTTTGTAAGCGGTATTAACTTTTCCCAGCGATTGCGACTTTGAAGTTACTCTCTGATCGTCCTGCGCCAAGTTTTTTTTTTTTAATTACTGTATTCATGGTTGAGCTTGCAAGTTCGTTATCCTGATTGATTCTAATATTAAGTGCCACACCCCGAAATCAGGAGAAAATCGAAATTTCCATATTCGTTTCCTTTGAAGAGCTAGATCCCTTGAAGAAACTTGAGCAAATAAATCTTTTGGAACACGAAGACTGTTTGATATTTATAGAAGAACTTATTCCACATTTCGTTTGTCTAACTGAAAATATTCGAAAGTGTGTTCAACTTCAAGGAACTATTGGTAAACACAAATCCCATCTCAATGATGTTTACTCAGAAAAAAAGAAGGATTTTCCAATATTCAATTCTCTTTTTATCCGCAAGCAAGCAATTGCAATATCCGAACCGAACAAGAAGCTGCACTTTTATCGGTTTTTCTTGTTTTTTTTGTGTGTTCTGTTTCATGTCCTTAAGAAAAATCTCCTTTTCATGGTTCCTCTGCACGACTTACAAGTGAACCTCTAAATTCGTTACATTGCTCTATTTGTTTGCCTATTGCTGTTTACCATTCCCTTAGGACGAACCACAACGAAACAAGCAGTAAATAGTAAAGAAGGAATATTATCCCAGATTTTCCTTCTTTTTTTTTTTTTTTGTCTAGATCCCTTCTTTAGCTAAAACGGACTCTTCTGCGGCCATGCACACTTTGGATGTTGCTGCATTCTTGCATGTTTACTATTCACCTCTAGTTTCATTCCTGCTCCTTGGATAAGGAAATAACGATTTTTTTTTTTTTCTTAAGATTGTTTTCTCTTTTTGTTGAAATCCTTTGAAAAGGACGAATCGAATCGAAAGCAAATCGATGGATTTTGCTATGCTTTGTTAAAGTGAGAAAACAGTAAAAGAAGAAAATACCTATCGCCGGATGCAGTTTTTTTTCCTTTAATAATGCAAACAGAGTGTTGAAAAGGATGATCCTGCAGAGGATACCAACAACCAACAGAACATCCAAACCATCATGATGTTGCAGTTTTCTTTTTTCATTATGATTTTTACCAATGTCTGTGTTACTCATGCATTACAATGATATTTGATGGCTTTACGAAACGGATTTGCATTATCCTTGTTATGCTTTGCCTAACGTATTTACAAAAGTTGTGATGTTGTGCTCTCTCTGCAAATTGGATTTTTTTTTTGTTCCCTTCCATTACTCCTTCGTGTTGCGCATGTTTTAGTACAATAGATGGTCATGACAGCCAGCAAGAGAAACCAATTTCAATTGTATTTTGCGCAAGGATAACGTGGTAATAAATTACAAATTAAATTATGAGTAATGATTGGAAAATGGGGAAAAATTTATTGCACATGGGTGTGCGGTCGTCCTTTTCAGTGTATACATGTGAAACTGTTGATGAATAGTGTGCTGGAAGAGAGATTACATGCAATTTTGAAAACCTCATTAATCTTGGGATGGACTTGAAATGTTGGCAGCAAACTGTATCAAGTCTGAGTCTGATGGCAATGTTCATTGGTAACAAGATTAACAAACAATTTTCATTCTCGTATTGTTGAGCCTTTTCGAAGTCGATTTACTTTTTCAATGATTACTTGACTTTTTACTTTTTCGAGAAAGGGTTTTGCTACTCAATTGCGTTGTGTCGTCTTGTCTTAATCCTTTTTCGAAATCGAAGGTCTCGGTTAGGTCTTTACCGACCTTGAGGGAGCAATGTGCATTCCCCATTGTCATTCTGCGAAGTCATTGCGTGGCCTTGAAATCGACAAAGATGTGGTGGTTATCGATTTAGAATACTTGGGTTTGGTTGATGGTGGACTTTCCTGGTCTAAGCCACAATGATATGGATCAATCAAAGGTTGTTGACCCACACAATAAGGAGACTTATACCTCTATAGTTGACGCAGTTTGAAGGGTCTCCTTAAGGATCGGACATATCGTGCATGCTCTCGTCCAACCATATTTTGCGATATTATGAGATACTTTCCATCATGTTACGTATCGCACTCTTTGAAAGTTTAGAAGCTTAGGTAGTTCTCCTTATTCGTATGTCTCTACATCAAATGCACATTTTTGAAATTTTAACCAAATCTCAATTGGTTGCCGCCAGGCAGGTGACTTTTGACCACTTAAATTCATTGCTCCAAAAACCATCTGCCGTTTTAAAAAAAAAATCAAAATCTCTACGCGTAAGAAAAAAAATAACAGATTTTCTTTACCAACCCCTAAAAACGAAGCAACATTCAACATGTGCAGCAGATACAACAAGTATCAAAAAAAAAACATCCACACTCTGTCAAGATCAGGTCCATGACATACAAAGGCTTAAAGAAACGAAGCCATCCAACAACACAAAAGCAACAGAGTGGCAGATGTTTCTTTTCATTTCATCATCATGATCCTGTCTGATGTCTGATCCTATAGAAAAAGAGAAAACATATGCACATGCGGATGAAAAACCTAAATAAATTATAGAAGGTGCTGAAAAGTGTACGACAATGTTGCTCAGATTCACTTGGATTTTTCCATTCCATCTACCTGATGAGGACGCACACAAATAGATGCTGCTTTGCTACCTGCAGGGTGCATTAATTGCACCCCAAGAACCAGGTGCCGTTTTAAAGAGATTCTCTCTAGATTTTTCTGTATGGATCTTCCTGCTGTTAGTTTAGGAACTTGTTAGATTTAATCAAAATAACGATAAGGAAAGTGAGGGTGTATTTTGTTTTTCATATCTTGTTGGAGCCAGATCATAACAGGTTATTTCAAAAGAACGAAGTCACCTCCAAGGATATGTACTTTGGTTATTGCTTATTCTCCTTGCGAACTTTATGGCGTCAGCTGAGGTAACCACTTCTTCTTAATTTTTCGTGAAACCAAAATGGATTTAAGCTATTAGAATCTCGTTGGCTTCTCATTTTCTTCTACACATGCACATAAAGGACTTGAATAGCTCACAAATCTATGTCAAGTTAGAACCACGTGACTTGTAAGTCTTTGAAACTAACCCTCCCACAACCTTGGTGCAATCTTAAGTCGTTTATTTTGATATTCGCTTTAAACTTTAAAAGTCTTTACACAGATTTTTAAAGTATTTATCGAACAAAATATTCTTTAATCCTCCGCAAAAGGTTATTGTCCGGCAACATGTTGCTAACCAGAGAACAACACAATAAAGCTTCCCCTCTTTCTTTTCTATTCGCCTGCTGGCTGCCTTCAATAGTACAAGCAACACAAACTATTTCTATTTTTATCGCATGCATATTAAAATGCAACCATCAAGTGGCAGCAAATATTTACTCTCCTTCAATTCATATAAAGTATTTGTATACAACACCGAGGAAGGAGTGTATGCCGGCATAGCAGTGCGGAGCAATAAACTTTTATCAACTCTTGAATAATCGTGCCGTGCTGCTACTTCACCTCCCTATTTGGTGGCAGGAGGTGCTGCAGAACTAGCACTATCGTCCCGCTGCTGCCTTCGTCTATCAACTGACAGCTCTGACACTACTAGCTGAGTGTCATTTACCCGAGCTCTCATGTGCATACAATACAGACACACAATTATGCCGGTATATGTCAATTTGATTCCATTTATAGTTTAACGTTTCATTTCCAGAAATTTATGAACTTCAATAGTAGTCCCGGAGGTAGGGTTGGGTGTGGGTGCATTAACTTTGGCAGCATAGTTCTCTCCTGTTCCTAGAGGACTCGTCTCAAATCTATTCTCTTGTAGGTGAAGTAGTTGCAGTCAGGCATTAAGCCATACATCATGTCGCACAGCTGCATGCTGTAGACAACAGTTTGATGTGACGATAGGTCTAACATCTTTGTATCCGCCTTTAGCGCATTGATCGTAGTCTATGCTCGTCCAAGTGAAATTTTGTTTACATCACTTGTTTTGAAAAGAATCCAAACGCACATAGATTCTCTCGGTGCCTTGGTGATGATAAACAAAAGTGTATGTTTGGTGGTAGCATTTAATGAGTGCGGCATTGTGTGGAGATAAGAGTCATCATGGGTGTGGGTGTGGTACCCTAAGGGCATCAAAACATGTGTGTATACAATGGAATTAGTTTTGGGGTTCAAGGCCTAAGTGTGTTTTGTAATATTTGATGAAAATCGGGAGAAATGGTGAGCTGATAGCCAGAAAACTGTATGCTGGAAACGATTGTCAGATACATCTAGGTTTTGTGAGAATGCGTCGTTTTTTGTCATCACTACCCTTGTGGATGTGAAATGTTCTGTGTGCCATTAATCTTCTTTAAATCATTACGTCTTATTATCTGTTGTGTGTTTATTTTGGGCGATTCACTCCACTGAATGCTGTCGTGGATCAGAAATTAAGTATTTTAATGGCTTCATTGAGGCAGTAAGTAGCATTCAAGTTCACTTGGATGAGGAAATGAAAAATTATTCAGACCTTTGAAACTTTTCTTCTTCAAGACGTTGTATTTTGAGACCTTCGTGCGGCATTCGTTAACAATTTTCCATCGACACTTGACTGTCGATGTCAAAATGTCTCCTTAAAGCTTCAGCTGTCATTAAAATTTGCGGTTGGAACACATTGCTGTGCTTTGAGAGTTTAATTGAACGGTTCGAGTTGTTTTTGGAGCCTATACCTACATTCAGGTTTGAACCACCAATTTTCTCTTGATAAAAAAAATAAAAGTAAGTTGAAGCCAAGATATTCCGATTTATGTTTCAGTTCTATCCATCTAGCTTCTAGCGATAGATTGTGATTTTTTCTGCAGCTGTCCATCGGATTAGGCACTCAAAATGATGGTCTTATCTAGTGGGTTATGACGGCCATTTTTAAAAAGGTCCTTTCCAATGTGTTCTCTCTCTTTAGGCCAGTTTATGGTTTTAATTCTAAGCCAAGTCTTTAAAATAATCGTTGAGCCTGCGTTTGAAAAAAAATCTGTCTTTATGCTGAACTGTACTCTTCCATTGGCTCAACCTGCATAAATAACAATTTCTAGCCGTGATTTTGTTAATTGATTTTGTTCCATCCATCCACCAACTCCATTTCTGTGGTGTGTCTGTTTACATCAATTCATCATAACCTCAGCGCATAGTTCATGACCCAAAAGTTGTTGGTAACAAAAATTCTTTCCGTCTGGCAACACTCTATTCAATTTTTTCATTCTCTTGCACCTACATTGTTAGGGTGCTGTTTTTGTGTGTTTTTCTGTCCCTTTTTCTCTCATTTTCATTTACCGCACACAATAATTCACCTTTCGTACATGCCTCCCCTCGTAAACTCTTCTGCAGAAAAGGATATAAATTGAAAGGACCACAGAGAGAGGGAGAGAGAGGAAATGAAACTGCAGTCTCCATACAGTTCGAATAACAAAAGTTCACCTCTCTAGCGGTTCAACTGAAATCCATCCAAGCATCCAACACGAAGCAATGAGTGCAAATGAACTCAGCCACATCGGAGAGTGCTTCGCATCTTAAACTTGGCTCCTTTGCACTAAACAAATGAGAGATGTTAATTGTTGCGAATGCACCCATCCCCAGCACCACAGCACAACGTATAGTACCTCGCATGACGCATAAGGATGTTTTTTTTTTTTTTTTTTAATAGCAAACCCACTGAGTACGGTACTATGTACAAGCATTATTCCTTTACGAAATGGACGCTTGGATGAGAATCCTTAATGCATGTCGGGCATAACATGACGGTTGAATGAAAATAACCTTAGATTTAGCACTCAGGTGAGAGCCAGAGTAATAATTAAAGGTGTGTATGTACCTACCTAGGAAGGCCGTCAACAAAAGCTATTTTTAAATGGGAAAGTACTTCGGTCCGAGCGTCATCTGTTAGCCACTCTCACCCTTCCATCAGAGTTATTTTTACGAGTGGAAGCTAGATTAGATGTTCAAGGTGGCACCACAAATAGGCACTACTCTCAAAGAGCAGGTTAAAATGATTATATTTTTGGATTAGGAACGAAATAATATCATTTCCGGACGAGATGACGTACACTCGTCACGCAGGAAACAAGTAACAACAAAAAAACAGACTTTAACTCATTAATCATCCGCAAGAGAGAGGATTATTGCCTTCATCTATCCTACGTGGTGCGTCTCTGCGCTATTGAATTGAATTTTAGCCACTCCCAAGGGGTAACAATGATTCACAACTTTGGAATTTACGACTGCGATGTAGCATTGTGTTCAGAGGTTAATCGCCTTATCTCCCTGCATTTGCAGAAAGGACACTATTCGTTCGAATGGTATGCTTAGTCTTACCATCTAGGGAAAATAATTGGTAGGAGAGCACCCAATTCTTGTGTGTTGATGGTGTATGCATAGTCTTGTTTGTGCAAAACCGAAAGATAAATAAAATTTTATCATAGGGGTGTTGAGGTTTAGCTTCTGGAAAAAGGGTTTCACAAATGTGTGACAAAGGAAAGGGATGTGTGCTTAGTTGTTGGATGTTTGCAAAAGGGTGAGTATGGAAATACTTTAATGTTGTGTCTAATGAGAATGATTTGGAATGACTTGTTCTCTATCCAAGTGCAGTCCTTAAAGTCCCACAAGAATCGCGTAACTTCTGTGACGAGCTTGTGACTTTATTCCCATAATACACGATAGTGCATCTTTTGCCCGGAGAAGTATGGTATCAGCTGAACCTGACATGACAATCTGTAGTCATTTGTCAGTGGGCACCGTGGTTTTCTGCTCCAGAACAGGAATCAGGTCTAGAAATGAGTGCAAAATCATGCCAATGAAACCCAAAAACTTCCAAACAAAATTGTGTTCCATCTAAAAGTTGACTCTTTCGATGTAAAAGGATTAAATCCTCGTTTGAGGAAATTCTCTCTTATCTCATGTTCTCGAGAAATCTCTTTGCAAATCGCTTTTTGTTCTCCATTAACCTGAGTTCAACCACTAGTACTACACGTTATTGATTCTCATTTGCACCCAAAGCGCGGCCAAAGTCACAGATTGAACCTTCATACCTGACGATCGAACCTCGTCTACCAAGAGATAATCAAGTGCATGTTCAGTCTTATCTTGTTTTTGCAGGTTGCCGGAGTAATCTTGCCCGGCAATATGTCCACAGCCAATCTTTTCGAGGTCTACTCTTCAATCTACATCGCGTACGTATTTGGAGAAAACTTTTCCATAGAGAATGTGCCATTGCTTGATCTTTAAATCGGAGATTCGGTCTCCCTTTTCTTCGTAACCCAAATGGCTGGGATTTAAAGACCCTCCTGGCTGGAACATTCTCGTCTGTTCGTTCGGTGTGGCGGAGGCAGTGCTGTCGACGAATTTTGTACTTTCCAGACTACAACCACATTTTTATATTGCTCGTTGAATTCGCGGTTGTACCTTCTCCTTTCGCCCTCCTCGCAGACATTACGAATGATTCCAAGATCCATAATGCAAGACTTGCAGGATCAGAGTTTTATAGGGCATGCTCTTGGATCTTTGGCAGAGTCCGTTTCAAATCATTTGTAAGTTGCGAAAGCTGCGTAAGTGAGCAAGTGAGCCAAAAATATTTCAAGCTCTCTCTGCGCAGCTTTCCCCCCAGTTGGCAAGTGATTTGAAACGGACTCCAGCAACGGTTGCATAAGGCTATCCTTCGTCACATCTCCACCGAGGTAGATGAAGTCCTTCACTAACTCAAAATGTTAGCTTTCGATTGTCACATTAAGCATTAAGGAAGCCCATTCATATGTTTTTTTCTACTTCAAACCAAAATAAGTCGCCTACATAGAATAACCATCAAGACTTTTTTTTATCAGTTCTGAGAATGCACACTTAACATCTATATTTTTGGACCAAAGTCCATAATCGCCTCCCGTTCTATTCCCAGTTCAATAGTACTTCCCTGCTAGATTGTGAAATCCATTGTCGTCATAGCCACTTTTGATGGCCATCGTCATTGACGATACGTATTGTCATGGAAATACAAGCTTCTCTTTGTGCAATTTAAGTATGTAGGTACTCCCACTTAAACTTATTTGTGACATCCTTGACGAAAGCCTACAGTTTCCAATAGTCTGAAATTAATTAGAATATCCTAGCAACCGCGCATCCACCATTGTAACATCACTAAACTCAAAACTTAACCTGGCAACATCATTTCATCCCCAAAAATGTCGTCCTTTATTGAGGAGAGTACACTCCAGCAAAACTGTTTATCCTTCGTCTATCCTTTTGTCACAACACGCAGAAGTCCTATGCTCCCGCCGAACCATTCTCATATGTTTATGTGTGTGTGTGCACTTTTCTTTTTCCTCCATTTCTCATTTTTCGTGTATTATCATTTTTGGGGTGGATTCAGATTCGTTCCGTGATGTTTTTCTTTTTCTATATACCTTCATACATTGTTCGTGTTTCTGTGTGCACTCTGGGTTTCAGGCTTTGCCATTCAAGCCTCTGTACTGTAGCGAACAGTTCTAAAGTAGCACTCGATTCGGCTGGTAGTGTTTGCTTTTAATTTTCATTCGTTAATACACGAACTTCTAAAAACAAAACTAAAGTGAGAACATTTTTGTCTATTATTTTGCTTAGCAACATGTTGCTAGTGATGTGAATTCTTATTAAAGTGTTTTTATCTCATTGTACATTTGTCAAAGTGCTTGCAAATTAATTCAAATTAAAGAGAGAATTGTACAATAAATATAAGCAACGATAAAATGCTGCTCTTTCCAATGTTTATGAAGTAATTATGGTTTATTACTCTAATGTTGCTAGTGATTTTGTGTAAATAATTGTCCGTTTGTCGATTTTTTGTGTTCAAATTATTATTTCATTGATCAGTTTTGCTTGTTAATTTGTGTTTATTTTTGGAAATTTAAATATCATACATCACACATTTGTTTATTTATTTGTTTTAATCACTTTTGTACATCACACACGCATAATGGAAATAATTTTTTAAAAAAATCAATATTTGTAAATGAAACATAATTTAAAATTGATTTCAATTGGATTACATTACACAAATTAAAATGATTATTTGTATATCTGGATTTATTATTGGCACAAGGTATGATTAATCTATTTTTATTTATTTTTATTTGTTTTAATTGAAAGTCTGTAGGGTAGGGTTGAATTTTTAGAGTTTTTTTTTGTTTTACCAATATAAGATGTAGACGTTTGTTTTCCACCACCTTCCGTTGATTTAAAGTTGCTTTAATCTTTCTTTTCATGAATTATTTTCGTTCCCATCCAAAGAAGACTATTAATGTACAGATATCTCAATAAGCCCTCTGCAATCTTAAACCCAAAAATTAATGAACAAGACTACAATTTATTGTATACGGTTCGTTAAACAACTTCACAAGTGTCGACCGTATCGCTGGGATGGTTCTATCGGCTAGTTTTTTCAAATTAAAATTTTTCTACATCGCTGGACATAATTATTTGGGGTCTTTTGTATTTTCTTTTTTGTTTTCAATTTGCTCAAAATGTTCTGACTCAAACTAGTTTTAGATTGATTCTCCTTATACTATCGTTAATGCGCCTAATGTGCAATCCAATTGAACTAATTTGCCGATTGAGCCAAGATCGAGTGACTTTCTTACCTAGAATATACTACATACCTTCAAAATGTGTCGGAGGTTGGTCTGTACAGCGTTAGAAGAATTCGTAACCAAAAGCTAAGGATATACAAGAATCTGACTGTCAGAAGTATCCATTACGTGTTAGAAGTGCTTTTTATATGAATCTCACAAACCTTGCTATTCAATTGCCTTCTTAGCCCAAAGACACAGCGATTGGCAAGAGTTATTCTTCATTCGATTTTTAATAAGATGCATTTTTCTTAGAATTGGTAGCAGAGCCGAGGTAGACAAAGTTCCGTCTACTTTGATGTTCTTTCCGATTCATCGATGTTGAGTGTTGCTTCTTGTTGACAGCAAATACTAAGATGCATGACAGTGTGTCACCATAGCTTTGTATAGCTTGTCCCTATAAATGTTGTCATAAGCGGTCTTAAAATCGATAAAGAGATGGGTTTTTTCCAGGATCTGTCGAAGTGTGAAAATTTGGAATTGCCTGAAAACACACTGATAGGGGCTAGGTCGCTGACGAGAGATTTAAGGATAGGATATTATGCGCGATGTTCAGGACACTAATGCCTCCATAATCGCCACAGTTGAGGGGTTCTCATTTCTTGTGGATCGGTCAAACGAGGCTGAAATTCTATTCATGAACAAATCTTGGGTGTATGCTCTTTACGAATTTCTCCCCGCCTTCTTTAAACTATCACCCGATCGTAGGAGGCGTACAATACCCACGCCCATGAATACTTGGATTAACCCAAAATTGTTGAATTTTGCTGTATAGGTCCCTTCTTAATCTTTCAAGCCGAAATAAATACCTTTCTTGTGCCTAGGAATTAACCTCATTTCTGGGCATTTCATTTTAGTTTTCTTGTAACAATTGACCTCATTCCTCGCCAACTCGTCCGACAACATTCTTTTGTGTTGCTCCAACAAACACACATGCACTTGAGGCATTTTAATTAAAGTGCTTTCTGCGAATAATCAACAGGGTCATGTCAGCTAAGAAAATTGCCAAAAAAAAAAATAAATTCCAAACATCATCCCCTCGTCATATCTGAATAAAAGAATACCTTCTTCACATAAAAAAGAAACTTACAAAACAACACCCCCAAGAGCAAAGAAAAAAGAAAAGAATAAAGTGTCTACAGCACAACCACCTACCCCCCTACTATTTCATTAAGTGAAATTCATAAATTTATTTGTATTTCCTTCCTTGTTGTTACATTTCCACAAAATTAACTTTATCCACCTTCGAGGCATCATCCCGGGGTTAATGTCAACTTAAACCAAGCGGCGAGAAAAGAACCCCAAGAGGCATTTCAAAAAAATAAAAAAATAAAAGTCCCACCTGCGATTTATAACTGCTCCGGAAGTTTCGTATCCAAGTGCTTCCTTTTTGTCATAGGAACTCGTTGAATTTTTTTTTTTTCTCTTTGGGGTGACATTTTCAACAATCATTTGTTGTAACAAATTGAAAAGAAAAAAAAAAAAGTTACCCACCTAAGCATTTAAAATTCCGCGAAATTATGACACAGAACCTGATCTTATCCCCTTTACTCGTAACAAGGGATGATAATGTTTCTTTTTAATGAGTGCGTGTGTGATTGTTAGATCCAAGGAGTAACTGCCTTCGTTAAAATTAAAACCAAACACGCATAAACATCAAATTCTCCTAAAACCGATGATATATCATCATAGCTTGACTGGATCCTTGGTGTCAGGGAACACAGGGATGAATTTTGATTTGTTACAACAAACTTTTTTTTTTTTGTATCTTTAATATGTCGATGCAGGCGTGTGTATCGATGCCGGAAGGGGGTGGAAGAAACGCCCCTCATTCACACGCGTTATATTTTTTCTCATAAAAAAATATGTATTATCTGGAGGGAGTAGTACGATTCCACCCCCCTTGTCAGACATATGTCATGAACATTGACGAAGCAGTAGTAGTTATTGAAAGCCTACTGATTGCTGTGAAGCCCTAAAATGTTTCAGAAAGTAAGGGTAGAATATACGAGAACATATTCTGATTCGGATAAAAATGAGGTTTCTGGGGTGACTTATGGAAAAATTGGAATTTTGAAATTCATTTGGTTTGATGGACAGTGACGACACGTGTGTCGAAAACCTTAATTCTGCTGAGGTTGTTGTATTTTTATTATATTTTCTGTGAAGATTGTGACACCCTTCATGCTACACTGCCACACTGTACCGATGAGAATTTGCATGACAAATTTGTCAATCTTGATAAACGAACGAAGATTAATAAAATAGTCTGAGAAGGTATCGATTCCCACTGAATATAAGCCGGGTGTGTCATGAAGATCACAAGCGGTTATTCATTTTGAATTAAGCTTCATTGTTGGAGTGTTTCTTTTTTTTAAGCTCAAAAAACAATCGCTGAAAGCAGTTGACAGAAATGGACCCGACCGTAGATACTTTCTTTCTAGCACTAACGCATCTTTAAGCTCACAACATCCCCTTCCTTCTACCAACTAACCTCATACAATGAGATGATGTTGGAGCACTCGGACTGTGGTAAGGAGCATAGGTAACCAGCACTCACCACCACGAATATAAACTGTTTACCAGTTTCGTCGCAATTGCCTTAGACAATGCTGTTACGTTTGCCAACGTTTTGGGCCCATTATAACGCCACTAAGAAGTCTACAGTATTTTATTTTGACAGACATCAAGAATGCAGCGTCGGGAAGTATCAGTTTTGTCTGTCTGCATATTCCAGAGTCATGTCACCTATGGTGTCTCAGTTTCAGTTTTTAGTGGTCTCCTTCTTGCCATTCAACTTACTCTGATGACGTTTCAACAGGAGTTTCTCTTTTCTTCTCAGCTCCGTATATCGTTTCCGGGACGATTGCATGTAAGCTTAGCCTCACAATGTTCTTATTGCGATAATAGCTCTTGTGTTGATCTAGATATAGACATCGATTATATAAATTTCCCTCTTGCAATGCAATCATTACTTGACTTGAAGTTAAGTAAACTGCAAATAAATTCCTATGCGCATTTATCTCGTTAAATACCATTTGCCTGATGCAACTATCACCTGTTGCTGTCAGAAATTCCAAACATTTTCGCATCAACATTTTCTAATCTACGTTCGTGCCATATCACCAATTTCAGCCGAAAGTCTCTACTTTAGACATCATTCCATCCACATTCTGAGCTAAATAACACATCTCAACGCAAGTGATACTAAAAACCAACAGATCAACTCTCCTTAGTAAGCTAATTAACTCAAGTAGCATGTATTTACACCTTTATGTGAGCAAAACACTTCATTCCCCACAGTTTAGTGTATCAGTTAAGACCAGGAATACACTACACACTATCTCGTCATATATTGCAATGTAGTACTAATCCGAAAAATCGCATTTAATTTGCTCACCATGTAGTGAAAGGTGATATGACGCAAGAGTAGGTACTTGTACCTGAGTTTTATTTTAATTTTTTTCCGGACGACATTCAATTTGTCTCCAATGAGAGGTGATAAAAGTGTAATTTTGCGCTCAAAATCCCCAAGTCATGTGATGTAATTGCTAGAGTTTAATGGTTATCTGTCTTTTTTTTTGCACACACACCATTTTGATAACATGAAACTAGGGGTTGGGGAGTTCATTCATTGAATAAACCCATCAATGGCATCTGATTCGAACAGAGTAATAAACGACCAGGTGGTGCATATAATTAATTGCACTCGATTAAACGTCGTATTTCAAGGTTTCTCTTCCCGGATATGACACTAACACAAATAGAGATAGTTTTGCTATTCCATCTGAGACTTTGAAATGGTTGCACAAAGCTACATTGCTGCATGAATTGTTGCGATATCCTCTTGACAAATTGTGTTGACGATGAAATTGCTTGAAGGTCATTACTTTGAGTCATATGTTGTAAGAGATTGACATTGAAAGGGTGTCTTTGCTAACTCTTACTGTTTCTACGCCTAGAATTCTCCCTCATAAGGAAATCTTTAGCCATCTCAATGGGCACTGACTGAGTCTAAGTGAGTGTCATTCGGAACATTAATCTACCTAACCATCCTCTCTCTAGTAAAAAGCAAGAAGATCGATTGTTGTGTTATGAGAAATCGCTAGTTAGATTTAACTGTGTTCCTGTGGCATGTTATCCATGGTATTTCCTATTGATTTCTACCCGAGAGCTGTTCAGCCAACCATGGCCGTGTTGTAGTTGGTGTGATACCCTGCAGATCTCCTAACAGAATTCTGAAAAACTTTCCGCAAATAAACTGCTGAACCTCATCTGGTCCGTCCAAAGTTGATTCTCTTGGATATCGTTTCTTGACGTCAATTGCTTAAGCAATGTTTTCCTTTTATACGCCAAATCGTATAGCCACTAGCTCTGCTTAGAAGGAACTGACAAAATGTGGTAGATTTTGATATTTCTAGCGTTTGTAAGAAAATATTCGCGGTAATTATATAGCAGTCTTTCACAGTGGGAAGCCCAATGGTGGTATTTTTCTATGAATTTTTTGAGTTTGAGAGATGAGAGGTGAGATGCCTTCCCAGTTTCTCCAGCAAGAAGTTTAGAACATTGAGATACTATACACATATCCTTTAAAATCGCACATGCCACCCTGTTAATCTGGTAAATGTGCATGTGATGGCAACACAAACCGCCTTTTACGACCCTATCTAGTCTGGCATCCATAAATCACGTCGGCACTATCTCACGGGGCACAGAACTTAAAAACAACACTTAAATTTCAGAAGAGGTATCAAAGATACACCACCTAACTACGTGACAAATGTATCCACTAAAAATTCATAATTTATCATCACACCTCACATTGGCGGAAAGAATTTCTACTGGAAATTGAATCTTGCCCAGCTGTGTGTAGTGTGTAATAACCTGCCCCACAACATGAACCCAAAGTTCAACTGCTGCTGTAACCGCTCTAATTGTATTACGTTTGCCTTCAACAGTGCACTTTAGATACATTCGAAAGATACACTTTAACACACCTGCCATCCCACTATAGTGCCGTGAGCGTGCAGCTGTGAGCGAATTACAAAAGCAGACAGAAAACTAAAAAAGCTCTTCTCTGTCTAAGGTTCAGAAAAACCCAAAAAGAACACAATAAACAACCAGACACAGACACATAAATCTACCACACAGTCAGACACAAACAGTGTTCCTTGATTGTATTCGGATTGGCAATGACGGTGGTATTGCTATGCTATATGCGCCATGCAACAATTACCGAGACAATTTTTCTGCATACCTACCAAACTTGATGCAGCTTTGTTGTCGGAACACCACGGTGGGGTTGGGGGTGTGTTAGTGAAATAAAAAGCATTTTTCCATGTTTCCAAGTTTTTTTCCATTTCTATTGGTTTGAGTATTTCGCTTTTTTTTGTATTGCTTTTGTAACGTTTCATGTTTTTGTCAGGTGCTCTGACTGATGAGTGGTGGTCTTTCGCGTTCATTTCTGTGTAAAAATCGGTTGAAAATAAATTTAAATTAGCAAAACAAAATACAAATAAATAAAAAAAAAAAAACTGATGAAATCGTATTAATTAAAGATTTTTATTTGTGATACCTATTATAATTGCTGGTGAAAAAAAAAACCGATAAACGAAAGACTGGAATACGATAAAATATATCAAGGAAATAAAATTAAGACTTAAGTGGTTCATTGTCAGAGGTGTTTCGATTGCCAACAAATGTGCTACGAGTTAAAACAAGAAACAAGAGTTGTTAACAACTAAAAGAAAAAAAAAAGAAGCAATTAGACATATTTTTTCTTTTGCAATTTATAGTCTAAATCGTACTGTTAACCTTTTATATACTACACTATATTAATTATGTGTTTTTTTGTGGTTTTTGTTTTCGAAGAAAATTTCAAAAAGTAAAGTGAGTGTGCCAAACAACAAATAATTTTTCCAATATTCTTTTTGACTCTAACAATTACCGTTTTGGTTTGGTTTTTATTGAGTATGGCTTTCTTTAAGCTTAAATACTTCTTAAATCGACTTCTGTGAGCCTAATGATGCAATTAAAGCTTTTACTTTCTCTAGTCCAGAACACATTCTCTTTCAGCATGTTTAAGTGATAGTTTAGAATTCGAATTTTAAAATCATATTCCATGACTAACGCTTAAGAAACTTTGGAAGTCCGGTACGCCATTCCATCCTTAGATCGTGAGTGTATCATGTAGTGTGAACCTTGCGGCATTGTGTTTAAAATAATAAACAGCTGTTTCAACCTTTAAAGTGTGAAAGTTTATAAATTTTGGTATCACACTTCGTTTTGACAGTTCTATTCATGCATTGATTACTGAGCTCTTAGTAAGCGAATTCTTAAGGTAGCTTGCAAATATTTGGGGCGATAGCTCATAGAGAGCCAGGGCAACCATTCATGTTGTGCATGTTATAATTTTCGCACGAATGGAAAGGACTTACAGTTTTATTGTATCTGTTATAGAAAACAATAAATCCTTTGAGATCCAAGTGAGGCTGTACATTCTAAGATGCAGACATCCCTACCTACAATTTTATTACCGGCTTCGAACAGCGGATTGAGAAGCTTTTTCATGATGTAGTGGCGCGAACAACTTTTTTTTTTTTGTGATTTAAGGACACAACTACAATTTAAGGACGTTTATTGGAAGAAAAAATCAGGAGGAAAGAACAGGACTTCTTCCTAAAAAAACGCAAGATGTTTGGATTAACAATGAAAACACTTTATCTACTGCGCCACAGAATTAAAAGAGACGGTTCTCAAAAAGTTCTGTCAAAAACTCTTGTTAGCCTTTCTTATCTGTGGATATCATTATGCCACTCCAAATGTATGCCACAACAACCATTGTTTTATCAAATTTGTTGTATTTTATCTTAAATAAAAGTAAAACAAATAAACACCTCTATCTTGTATTTATTGCGGCGTCGGTGCCACTAAACCCATTTTATTTCACTCATAAATTTTTTTTTATACCAAATTTCACGTTTATCACTTCTTAAAACAAAAAAGCTTGTCTTATATTTATTTTGACATGAACGATTTTTGTTTTTTATTATTTTCTTTTCAAAAATTTCATAGCACTGTGAGTTCATATACGAATATGCAAAATAAAACAGGGACTATATACTTATCTCGAAACTCTTTGATTTTTACAAATACAACTTTTTAATGAGTAAAAAAAAAAAACAATGTTTTTAAAATAGATTTCATGTTCTTAATTTTGTTTCTAAATATACAAATTTACGATCACTTTCGTAAACTGTCAAATTAAACTACTCAAAGAGTTTTTTTTGTTTGTTTTTCTTTAAATAGACTTTTAATGACAGATCGAAAATGAAATAATATTTGAAATGTCATTTGTCATAATTTTAGCCGTCACGTTTGACAGTTAAGTGAAGAAAATTTTTTTATGACAATTAAATTTGTTGTTTGTCAATAATTTAGTGACAGCAAATGAATGAACTCACTTCATCATATGGTAGGTATGTTAAAGGGGTGACTGCCTACCATATGAGGCAGCCTCCACTCGGATATCCATGGATCAAATGTGTTCCCTTAGCGTCGAATGTCCAGCCAGAAAGAGAAGACAAAAAAGAAGAGTCTGTGTTAGTTTTTTGTCGTTCGGTCTCTGAACTATCTCGAACTCAGATTGAATTTTAGAATGGTTTGTTCGGCTGATCGTCCAAGTTGTTGAAATAGTATTCGCCAAGGGCCGTCTTTCTGATTCTACGTAGCCTGAGGTATTCGCATAGGAAGTGGGCTGTGCTCTCTTCTACGTCTGTATCGCCACAGCCTCTGCATAAACGCATTTCTTCTAAGGTGATGATGGGATGAGGGATTTTACTACTGTTGACGAAATTGCTTCAATAGTAGCTTGACTGTCTATGTAAATGTCAATAATTTTCCTAGAAACTAGTTTCAAAGGGAGGACTGGTGCCGCTTGGAATACACTACCGATCAGTCGAGTAAATCATAGAGCCTGGAGTTTTTTGTGACATTAATTCGGAACACGTTGCCACCTTTAATCAATTCGAAGACATTCCAACTGTTATTCCTGACCTTATCTTCTTTTTCTGACTGTAACTTGGTTCCTTACCTATTCCATTTCAATTTTGTTGTTCAACCACGTTATGCACGTTTATAATTTAATTTCATTGCAACCCTCCGGATGCACGAAAATGCCTTCCACGTTCGACAGCAAAATTGCAATCGCTTGTCACGTTTGACACGATTGTAGAATATTTTCCTCAAATTTCTATGCACACATTGATTACCATTCGTGTGTGTGTGTGTGTGTTGGAAACTAACCTTGAATTGATTGTCATTTCTTTTGTCAATTGTATTTAAAATTGTTTTTATTTTTATTTTTTTCAATTTCTCATCGATGTCATGTTTTTGTGTTTCGTTTACAGTTTTCCACAAAAGGTCATCGATCGGCCTGGACCTGGCCAGTACGCCATTGCAGCTGCTCCACCACCTGGATCGATATCATCGGGCAGTACATCCACTAGTACCGGTGGATATGTCTACCTGCAACCATCCACCCATTACCCGCCCTCGTCGCAACAGCAGATAATCTACCAACATCATCCCCATCATCAGTTGTGTCATCAGCAGCCACCGCCGGCATCCCTGCCAACGGTTGTGGCCACATCCGGAACACCGACATCGCTGCTTTCGTCGGCGCTATCATCCTCCGCAGCAGCAGTAGCAGCATCGTCTATTGGTGTTGTCCATCACAGTCATCATCATCACATCCATGGTCATCATCATCATCATGGGGGTGCAGTTGTTATTGCTGGCAGTGGTGTTGGCACCGGAGTCGGGGTGGTCGGAGGCGCTGGTGGGGCTAATGGTTCCAATGCAGTGTTGCACAAGAAAAATTCGATACGCAGCGGTGGAGAGGTCTTGAAGCGTTCCAGAGCTCAAACAGCGTAAGTACTAGAAATTAATTTAGAATCGGTTTTTTTTTTGCTTTTGCAGGAAATTCCCACGCGGTATCTCTCTTTATGTCCTCATTCTTGTGCAACCGACGAGACTCGATTCACCTGTTTTATGGTCTATTGATTGTTTTTTTTATATACACACATATACGAGATGAAAAACCGGATGCTGTGAACCCGATTCGTCTGATATGGTATCAAAGAAGAACAGCGGAAGTATACCCTTCACAAAAGTCTAGATCTGATGATATACACACCTTCAATTCAATTGAGGTGGTTTTTTATTTTTTCTCCTTTCTTCGTCGTCTTTTTTTAACATTGCTTCGCACGGAAGTGCACTGTCAGCGAATAACCACGGAAAAAACACGAAGCTAAGAAGTGTATACCTAAACCTATACGTGTATACTTGATGAATTATTATTTTCGTCTCTCTTTTCTTTTATTTCTTTCGTTTGCTTCTTTCAATTTTGCTTTATTTATGTTAGTTTATTATGCAAAGAAGGTAGACAAAGCAAAGACTTTGGAAAAAATTAACAAGTGTACCTCGGTCCGCAAAGAAAATAAGAAAAACTGAAAAAAATGAAGAAAAAGAGAGAAAAAAACTTCAAACAAATCTGACGGGTGTAGATACGGAAGTGGCACCAATTGTATTTTCTGTTGTTATCGAGGCAATGTTGCCAGCCATAAGTATATAGAAAATGAATTTTTGATTGATTTCGTATAGAAGTGTAGTAATAATGCATTAGATCCTTAGAAGGTCCAGATGATCCGGGAGTCTTATGATTTCTTGAAAGGTTCATATAGTTGCCACTTGCATAGTTAATTACTCATGATGGCCTTTCTGTCTGGGCAGGAGGAACAGGGCCTCTACCAACAACGTCTCCATCCAGTTCAATCGTTAGCCAGCTGCCTTCAGTTTCCTACGCCAAGTTAGAAAAAAATCCAATCGCCTTCTTTTTGGTGCGAGCTGAATCCTTTAACTCTTCGAAATACGTGTCTACGAAATTATGAAGAGCCCGAAAGGGCTTCGGTCACGTAACCAGTAGACGAATTGAGTTTATGTAACCCTCTGTATTCTAGTAAGGTCACTCGCCTTTCCATCACGGTTTGTTTAAAAAGTGGTTTTTCTTTGAAGAGGAGAAACGTTCCGCCCGATTCATGCTTTGTCACCTCAACTCGTAAATAACATCCCTGACATTTCGTGGTCAACATCAAACAACCACTCCGCGATTAGTCATTTATTTTACGACTTCTTGATGGTAATACCTACTCAATCATATCAACCTATCCACCAGTATAACCAGTTTAAGAAACACCGAAATGAAACAATCAAATCCGAAATACAAATGACGATTGCCCTTCACTTTTATCGTTCGATTCCTTCGCATTGACATTCAAGAAATATAATTTATGCAGTCTCCTAAAAAAAAAAAACCAGCACTATCTGGCAACATTACCAGCTTTCTTTCGCTGTTTAGACGACAAGGCGAAATTACGGATACAAGTTGTTGCCAGTTGCCACCTTCTACAATTGCAATAAGCAATAATCCATCTCAATTATTCTTCATATTCGTTATACTCAAATCAACGTGATTGTTTGTTCCTCCTGTCTGCGCTTTCGTCGTCGCACATGATTGAGTGAGCTGAACACCGTCTTTGAGTAGTCATCGATCAACGAGAGCCTACTTCGTATTCCAACTGCATAATCATTTCCGTCCAAAAAAAAAAAAATCGTTTGATTATACTTAACTCACATTCAAATACGGTAGCCGTTCTAATTAAGTTTTTGTACTCGTTTAGAGGTTGATTCTCACTCTGCATCCTCCATTGAGTGCCACGTTTAATAGGGCTTCCACTAACATATAAAACTACGTAATGTGATGTCTCCCTATCTTATCGCGTTTTAGATACATTTGTATCTATATTCTGACATTTTATTGTCATTTCTGGTTATCACACATACGCCAGACGACACGACGAGTGTTGTTTCCTTCTCATTCTTCTGCCTCTTTACTGGTTTTGGTTCACCTGCTTGTTTAGCGTATTCTCTTGACACAAATACAGAACAGAAAATATATAATTCCTAATCTTTTTCTGCTTGTTTCTTGTTGTTGTGATAATTTTCACCGAAACATACAACAAAAGCTTTAGTAGTTGTTGACGTACGAGAGACAGACAAACTGAAAATGTACTTTCAATTGTGTGAATTGGCGTTTTGGTGGAGAAGAATTCACTAGATTCACCTGGGTGCGCTAGGTTTGTTGGTGTCTTATCAGTTTGCAAAAAAAAAAGTCAGCGCACCCTCATGCAGAATTTACCGTTCAGTCGTAGGTATTTAAATTCTCATCGGTATCTCAAATCTCGGAGTTTATTAATAGAAAATATATCGAAAAAGCGCGGATTAGATACGAATTGCGAAGTAAGTCTAATCAAAAGGTGCTAAAAAGTGTTTCTTTGTGATGGTGTGGTGCGACAAAGCCAGAAGGGATTTGTAAAATGTTTGTCTTATCAATATCTTATGGTGGATTTGGAGGAAACTAGTGGTCAAGGAGGCAAGTATTCGAACAAGTTTACATAAAGTGGTTGATAATTTCCCCCCCGTTCAAATAAAAGACGAAAATAGAAGTGATTTTGATAGTTTGCTTGTCCTCAAGCGACATGTGTTAGAAGGTGAATAAGTTAAACATAAGTGTCCAGCTGGTTTCTGATTGATTTTTTCCATAAACTATTCGCAATTGATTTTCTTCGACATAATCACGTATGGAGCTCGGCTTTCAATTGATTCAATTGGTCAATTGTGTACCTCGTTGGCGGTTTTATAAAGAAATAATGGAAGGTCCAGGTAAACAATCGCATGATATCCTTTCTGAAAATAAGTGGACGTCTTTTAATACAAAGTGTTTCGTTACTGTCTGAGTGACACCAGCATAAACAGCCTTCAGGACTTCATAGCAAACATCAGCTGATTTTGCGTGTAGTTTCTGGAGAAAACAAAAAAACCCGGATCCATGTGGTATCGCAAAGGACTTATCTATACTCTGGTCTAAGTGTGACTGCATCGAATGCAGTCTGCCACTCTAACCTGATCTAACCTAACTGCGCTGTCCCTCCAAGTTGGATTCGAAGGTTCTAGATATCATACCCATCTTTTAATTTCATTGCCATATATTTTGGCAGGTTATTCGTTATAAGTCCTTGACCGAGTGATTTGTTTGAGGTTGAATGTTGAAATTATAAGATTATGTACATCGAAACCACTTATGTAAAACCATACGGCAAACCACTTATGGCAAACATTTCGAAAGCGACTTAGCATCATTCTTGTTGTCGAAGTTCTGATTAAATCTGATTATCAAATTCTTGTGGTAAAACTCTAGTTTTATAAATGCGCAAGGGCTCATGTAACTTTGTATTACATTTGTGCGACATGCGACCGTCAGACCTGCCGGTCAATTCCAAATAACAAACAGACCCGACTGGACATTTAAGTATGTACTTCTAGATAATGACAAGTGTACAAACAAGCCGGAACCAATTCACATTTATTTAATTCATAGAAATTTAGGAAGACAAAAGCGTTACCAAGAACTACTCAAGTGTATCCATTAACAAAACCGCCAAAGTGTCTACTTACATTTAAATTGTCTAGAGAGCCTCTTAAAATCAAATGAATCAGTCATCTCCTCCTAATATAAACATTACGTTCCATTAAATGCGAAAAAATTTCGAGTACGTTAACCAGGTGAACTCATTTGATTTTCCGGCTTCCCCCAATTGTTTATTTAATTTTTCACTTCGCAGCAGCAAATCATGAGTCACATGGTGCTTTCCCATTTATTTCAATTTTCCACAAAGAAAAAAAGAATCACTCATGTGCCAAAAAAAAAGAAGAAAAAAACTGGGGCATACCCAACTAAGCAACCCCTCGTTTCATGTCACCTTTTGGCAATGCATCACTCCTTTCAATGTTTCACATCCTTTCTAATGCACATTAAGGCATCGACAAATTGCATCTAAGTCACATTAAGCAACTTCAGATGGAGAACATATTCTTGGCAACGAACTTCATCCATTTTCAGTAGGTAGACAACATGGACCCCTTCCATCCTATCGAATCGCATAATTAAAATAATTTTGCAGCAAAATTTACGAGGCTCCACCAAGTTGGCTGCTACTCCTGGACCATGGTGAAAAACTTTTCCCGTAGATCTCTTTCCATTTTGTTGTTGTTCCCTTTTCATGTTTTCTCGGGATGACATTTGTTTTGGGAGGAGAGCTTTTTTTTTTTTTTTTACATTTTGGAGGAAAATACTCATTTTTGGCCAAAGTCATTTCCATTTCCCTAGAAAAAGTTTCGAAATTCTACGTTCGTTCTTCTCTTTATCTCCGAAAATAGATGCACACCGAAAAGAGATACTAAGAAAGAGAAAAGTGGATTCTTCCATTCACATTTGGGGAAGATGCGAGATACTTAAAAACATTTTTCAATGGAGTGTAAAGTAGATTTGGACTCGGACATGGTGTCCTAGAGCGCATTTGAGAGTAGTAAAGTCGTGTGTTGTGCTTTAAATAAAGGAATTTTCTTTCAAAAACTGTTTAAAAAAAAAACCCCCCCCCCCCAATTTTGAAAAATCTTCACATTTCGCAACTAAACCGAATCGGAGAGTGTTTTCCAGGGCGCTGACATGTGTAAATCTTAACTGACAGAGTGTCAAGTCTTTGTTTATGTCGAAGATTTGTTATGCTTCCTCGAGTGAATGAATGATTAAAATGTCACAAGAAGTCATACACACATTCAATCTGATTTTGTTTGTTAAGAAACGCAACGAGAGGAAAATGTAACGTGCGGTGATTCGTTTTGATTCTTTGTGATGCAAAATAAAAATGAAAAAAATTATCATACATATTCAGAATTAAAATTCCGAGTTTTACGTCAGAGAAATATGTTGAAAACGGTGTTTTCGAAATGCTTTTTTTCGCCTTTAATGTGAATGACTTTTTGATATGAAATGATGCAAATAAATGCGCAGAGTTGAAATATCGGGTGTGTGGGTTGATTAAAACAAGTTTAAAATAACAATAAATATTAAATCATCGGGGAATTAATTTTGAAAAACAAAAAAAAAAAACTTCAAGATATATTTTTAGTGGCAAATGTTTGTGTGTGGGGGAAATTGGAAATAAATGTCACATAACTACTACTGTGCGTGTTGCCTTCCGTGTAAAACATTTCAGCGAATCATGAAGAAAATTGCTGAACTTATTCAACGTTACAAACGTTTCTCCACAGGGTTAGTTGTGTGTTGATGGACGTAAAATGAACTGCAGTGATTTGGCTTTTTTTGTTTTTGTAGCTTGGTATAGAAAGGATCAAGGACAGTTATGATCGCATGTAGTTTTGTTGGAGCAGGGATTACTTGGATGTTTGTTTCGCTCTAAATGCTTTGTTTGGTTAAGTAATATTTATTCAGTCAGGCGAGGGCTGTAATTTTGATCCCTAAAGGGAAGTACTCGCTATTTGCTTGCCATTCTTTAAAATCAAATGAACAGCTTATTCGCTATGCAAGTGCTTTTAATCGTCTTTCGATATTTTAGTACGAATTTGTTTTGTTTTTATATGCAGACTCCGTGGTCAATAATTAGTTTTCGGATTCTTCCATGTTAGGTGCATTAGAGAGCATTGAATGCAACCGCACTTAGAACATCCTTTGTGATCTGTAATTTCTTCTAGGAAAACTACTAGCCGGAGCTTAATGTGAAGCGTTTGTTTAGATTGTGGAAGAAGCTAGTACCTAAGTGCTCTCTTCTTCTAGCTGAAAGGACTGGAAACGTACTGAGAAGATGGAGAATCATTTCTTCTTCCTCCTCGTTCATACAGCTTCACAGCTACACCCACTATGGTACAAATAAGCAGCCTTTTCTGTCTGATTAGACAGTAGTGTTTATCTCTTTCTTAATGTTCACGTTGCTCAATTGCTGACATTAAAGTCACCTCCGTCAGATCAAATGCTACCTATGTATACTTAGACTGACGCACGTCAGGAAAACGCAACAAATTAAGTCGAACCCAAATAATCTGACATTGATTGAAACCTCCTTAACCTCTCTCTGTCTTGTTGATTAAACAACATTTCTTTCCTCGAACCAATCCCTTTAAGAAATTTATAAATAACTTTAAAAATCTTTCGTCCTAATTAGGGACAACAAGCGGAACTTGAAAGGATTATATTGAAATGACTTACAATAACCGTTGGAAACCTTCTTCATTAACTTTAACTGCTTAAATTATCGTCCTTCCTACACTGCTTCGTAGGGCTAAATTGCCACAGCAGCACTAGGTATATGTTAAACAAAAATAAAACGCTTTAGCTATAGCTACCTAACAGAGCTTTGCTGCATAGTACTCCGCTCTAAATATATCTATACGCATGTCCTTAGTTTATTTTAATTTTCAAGTGCAATGAACTACAAGTTAATTAGTTTAATTAGATACATTATGCGCTGCTCATTACAGAGGAAGACAACGACGACGACGACGACGATGCTTTTGGAAAAGACAAACAAAAACAGTCAGTGTCGCTTTTGGTTTTAAAAATAATACCCGCGCTTCGTCATCTGTTTCATGTTAGTTCATATCTGTCACTGGCCAGAAATTATTCCATTTACCTTCGGTTCTAGGAAAAAAAACTGGTTCCTGTTTTCTTAGGAGTTTAAAAAACAGATGAACGTTTTCCCAAATTACTCATGAAATTTCTATTCCGCGGTGTGGTCTTGATGGACGCCTCCTTATACGTGAATTTATTTATGTACCTCTCTCCGCATTCACTCTGCGCTTTTTTCTTTGCGAAAATAGAATTATTTCGATTTTTGTTTTTATTTTTATTTATATTTATATTTATTTCCTTTTCTTTCTTTTTGCGGAGAAGAAACACAGAGATGAATTAAAAAAAAAATTTTTGTTTGCCCATTTTCATGAAATGCAAGAGGAAAATGCCATGACACGAGTTCTATTCCTTTTCTTGTGGGATTAAGGCTACGTCAACAACGATATTGTGATATTGGCCTTGGTGACCTTAGAGTTTGGAGTTTGTTTTTAATTTCAAGAGGATTGGTTTTCTGTTGTCCCCAAACAAAAGCATATACATTATGTAGCTGGTGGGTGGTTCTTTGTTATACTTTGACAGTAGTGGTCTTAAAATGTTCTATATCCGAACGTTTTCTATTTTCATCTTCAAAGTAAGAGTCAAACTGCATCAATCTTCTATATATCCTGGTCTAACAAAAAGAATATAGGTAACTCATGCTTTGAGGGAACATTCTTAAGATAGCATATTCTCTTCTGTTTGCTATTGTTCAGCTGAATTTATCCTTTTGTTAGAAATACACTAAAATCTTTAGAAGCCTAACCTTTTTTCCTGTTCTCGTTTCACCAAAATCGAGTCGAAAGCCATACTATATTACCATTCCAATGCTTAAGTTATGTCAGTTCTCCTGGACTCAAAGGTTTTAACAACAACAACAATCATGTTCAAAGTTTTACAACGCATTTCATGCTGTTGGAACATCATATTGAGGAGAATGACTGATGAACTATCCATCTATCAATTCCCCAAATCAATTGCAGTTCATGTTGCCATATCACAGTGACACTACGGCTTTCGAGAAAAAACAAAACCTTCTTTGACGTAAGAAAACACTCGTGTATGTCAACAATTTTATTACTGAAACACCTGACTAAAGCTATCTATGTACAAGTAAACAAATTTTATCAACAAAAAGATAAGACTCACAAGTGTAGACGTCACTCAAATGCTTCTAATTGCCTTATTAACAGCGCATACATACATTCGCTAAACTAAAGCAACTTAAGTTTTCAACACTTCTGTCATGTTTGACCCATTTGGGATTCAAAATGTAATCCCTTAGGATTTGTCCAAAGGAGCACGAACAATCTATGTTTCTTTGATTTCTAAAGAAAAAAAAATGTTTATGTTCCTCAGTTAGTAGACTACAGATTTGTTTGTATGTCATCTGACATTAGTTGCATCAATCAGTGAGATGTTGTCCGAAGAGAAGTTGTTTATGTCTACTTCGAAAGTCTAACATTTTATGTTGATGATTTCTCAAAATAGAACGACGAAAAGAAATCTTAAATATTTGAGTCGAAGAAAAATGTAGCTTTTGGAAATACCCACAATTATAATTAAAATTTCTTATCAAAATCCCCACACAGGCAATGAAAATTATCAAAAGTTATCTATGTTATCTATTCCGTAATATATTTGCGGTAAACAATTAGTTGTCGTCGCTTTTATTCAAACAGAAACTTTGCGCAAGTCCCACCTTTCTTTCCTGATAACAAAACTAAGTCAAATAAAAAATAAAAAATTTGAATATTTGCCATCAACCACCTCCGCAATACAATGACAGTACACTAGTGGTAACATACCGTTTCACCGTGTTTTTCTGTTTCCCATTCCCCTTAGTTTTAGAATACTGCAAACTGCAGGCTATAATTTAAAGTCTTGGCAATGAGGAATAACAATTTACAACCCACTCTTAAACCTGTGAGAAGTTAAAAAAAAAAAAAAAGTTTGCCAAAAATAACAAAAAAAAAGAAGCAAAATCATGACCACCATCCCTGTTCCAGTGTCAAAGTTTCAAATGTGCCGACGACGTAGTGCGAGAAATGGATTCGAAAACTAATTCCGTAGGCGTCAACCTTAATGGTAGATTCATACAGTGGGAGTCTGCAACAACTCTATCACGTGTTGCGGTTACGTCATTTTCATCACCACAAGGAGGAGGAGAAACGGAAACTATTCCATCATCATCATCCCCCGTAGTGTGGTCCCTCACTGCGAAGGGAAGTGAGAGAACGTCATTGACGAAGCACGATAGACGACGTCAGAGTTTGCATTCAATTCGCAGGTGGGCGAGCGTTGAACGTCGACGAAGTTTGAAAGCTTACCCAACTAAAGTGACGAATATTGTGGAAGTTCCGGTCTATGATGAGACTGATGAGGGTACAAGTATCGATGGAGAAGAGAGAAATGATGAGAACACATATAGGAAATTCTGCACAATACGGATTAAGTTTATGTGGTATGTGGAATTCAGCAATAAATCAATTTTAAAACAAGTTTTGTTATTGTTAGTTAACACAACTTAACCTCAAGAACCGCTATAGTGATTGGTAAAACATAATTGATGTCACTATTGTTACAATGCCTATTCGGATACGTTTTATGTGACAACTTACCAAACGCTAAGTCTCAGATTAAATGGTTAGCTCCGTAGTCATTGATCCTGGGATATTGCATGATCCTTTTTTTTTATATACCTTGTTCCAAAATGTACAGATGTGTCATTATTCACTAGGTCAACCATAATACTGCCGCTTTACTATCGGTGTCATCAGTGACCCTGCATATATCTTGATTAGTACCTACTAACGATCCCACATACTCGCGACCACCCACGAAGTTAAACAAATTTGAATCTTGTCCGAGACTCAAATAATTACCTCTTCAACTCTGAATTAATAGATGTAGGTCTTGGGAAAAAACGAAGCGACTGACAACGCCTATTGACAATGAACGGTAACTGGATATCTCTTATCCAAAGCATGTTAATAAAAATTATGTAACTGCCTCACCTATCTTACCTACCGCAGAGAATTTTTATTTTCCCTTCTTTTTCTATTCTTTGCTGATGGGTAGAGAGAAAAGGTTGTCATTTCCATTCGTCCGCTGCCCAAATGGTGCCTGAACCCATTCTTATTATCCTATTAGTGTTGGTTAGGAAGAGAATCATGCATAGTCAGGGGGTTATCAAATTTGCAAGGACAATGTCTAGGAGGGTGGTAAAATAACAGACAATGGTTCTAATTGACTCACATTTTTCAGAATAAAAAAACAAAATTGACAGTCAGACAGAATTTGTTAGGACTTAAATGGGTCGTTGCAGTGATAAAGGCTTGACAAAAGGGTTAGACTATACTCTTCCATAGGGATATGACGCTGATTTAATATATTTAATGGTGCGAAAAACATCGACTTTACCCTTTGATTCGAATTGTGTGATAGAAAGTAGACATCCAATAAAAAAAGGTGTGTAAAACGACATCTGTTAAATGGATTCCTTTTATATTTGCAAATGTACCAATCCAATTTCTCATTTATCTTTTTTCAATGATTTTTTGCTTAAATCTACCTTATAACACGTGATAGACATCTTCTGAGAGAGTTTTTCGTATCGTACATTGCTCTCTCTGCTGCAACTCTGCCACAATATTTAGAGTTTCTTTTCATCTAAAATCGTTCTTATCATTATTACCCGTATTGTTTTAATAAGACAAACTCAACCCTTTGCGTTTTCTTATGTATCTTTGGGTAACCCTTTTTCATCCATTCCCTGTTTAAAGGACTCCACTGTGTGTCATTCAATCTATCAAAATGATCTCAAAGTATCTTGGATAAATGCATTTCCAGTTTTCTATAATCAAATATGTACTTTCTTCCCTTTCCACTTTTTTTCAATTTTCTTCCTTCCCCGTTCCCCATGCAACAAAATATTCTGCATCACCCTTCGTGTGATGAATATGAATGTTATTGATTGCACACGTATCACGTGTGCATTTCCTTTTTCCTTTTTCAACACAAAACAGAGAAAAGGACGCGCATTCTGAGATATTCTGAAGCAGTTCCAATACGCGCGCCAATTAAACAAAAGATCCTCCTCCTTCACTTCCTTCCGTCACAATGGTAGTGGTAATGATTATGATGATGGTATTTTGGTATATGATTAAAATAGGACACCAAAGGTTCTTGGGCCCTTGGGCACGCATTTTTCCCAAAATTTCATATACCAAGGGTATCCTGGAGTTCCCCTCACTGCAAACGAGAGAGAGAGAAGTGATAGAATAAGAAAACCGAACTCTCACCCTAAGGTATTTGTAACAGACGGCGAGGGTTGTTAGATATTTTTAATGTTTTCTCTCGTCAGTTTATGTGCTGATATTCACTCAACTGCCTCAGATGCATTGAATGCAGATGCACAACTCTTAGAAAGATTTTATTGTCCGGTGTTACAACATGCGCGCGGATCTTTGATCTATCGCTTCGAAATAGAAGCTGACGAAACCACTCCATAGTTATTAAATTTACCCGATGCTCCATCGAATGTAAATAAACAACGCTCTAGTGATATATATTTGCCTTTGATCTTTCAAAATGTAACTGGCAGTTTTCTAAAATACTTTTTTGTCTTTCCTTTCAGGTACGAGCTGTCCCAGGATCTGCTGGAGAAACAAATTGAGCTGCTCGAACGAAAATACGGTGGAGTTTGTGCCCGTAACGCCGCCATCACAATTCAGCGTGCCTTCCGACACTATATGATGGTTAAGAAGTTTGCCTCGATCACAGCCATGGCCAAAGCAGAGAAACGCCTCAGTCGACGAATGATGATGAGTGCCGCCGCAGCTGCTGCGGCCGCTTCCGCTGAAGATGGTCCGCCATCGAATACGTCGTCATCATCGGCTTATGGTAGCGCAACAGAATCTCAGTTGGATCATCCACAACAGCAGCAATGCCAGCAACAACAGCTGCAGCATTCTCATCAGCCACGAGTCACCATTATGGCAGGCCCGCCAGGAGCTGGTGGTAATGCAGCCCGTACACCACCAACTCGATCGATGTCACTGCGTGAGCGACGTCACCTCGACTCCAGTCCAATACCCAGAAGTCAATCGGGTAATACATCCCCAATGCCAGCAGCCCATAGTACGTGTTGGTCACAATCTTCGGTTATTTCAGGTGCAGGTTCAGCAGCTTCAACGGCCTCATCAGCATCGACAGCGTCTTCCACATCGTCCCATCCACATGTGAATCTACTGCATGCCACCGAGCAGCATTACTACAGTTCCGCCGCCCAGATGCAGGCTAACATTGGAGGACCCCATTATGTGTCAGCTCAGTCAACATACCATGCGATTCCACACGATGTCAGTTTCAGTTCGAACTCAAGTCACCTGGATGCATCACTGAATGCATCATGGGTCAGTGCTGGAGGAACTGTTGTACCAGGTACCTCACCCCATACACCATACTATTCTGCGGCTCAAATTTACATGCGACCCAAAGCGTTGGTAACGACTTCTGAACGTAAGAAAGTGCCACCAGAGGTTCCAAAGCGTACGTCTTCTATAACAGCTCAGCAAGCTGCCGCCCAACAGCAAATGATGCAACAAATGCGACAAACACCGCCTCCGCCATCGATGATCCGAACAAATGGCTTGTGTAAGACCGCTGAGAACGGTAGTCTAACATCTGTACAGAGTTCAGGAAGTGATTCCAGTGCCACGTCGGCTGAACGCATAGCCAACTGTGATTTGGGCTCAGATCGTTCCAATTCGCCGCACACCTGGAAGCGCGGCACAGCCCTCAACAGCTCTAACCAGTTCAGCACCCATTCTCCAGATCATATCCTAATGATGGCTTCCCATCCACCGGCAACAACGGCCGGCATGGTCGTGGTCTCTGATGATCACATGAGTTCGCATACCAGTGCGGCACAATACGAGCAACACACCGAAGCTGAGCAACTGAATGTGGCTGCTACCACAACACAGAATTACAAAGTGTCAGAGACTATCCGCAAGCGTCAGTACAGAGTCGGATTGAATCTCTTCAATAAGAAACCAGAGAAGGGTATCACTTACTTGATCCGAAGAGGATTCCTTGAAAACACACCACAGGGCGTGGCGAGATTTTTAATTTCACGCAAAGGTCTATCACGGCAAATGATCGGCGAGTACCTTGGCAACTTGCAAAATCCTTTCAATATGGCCGTGTTAGAGTGCTTTGCCACCGAATTGGATTTATCAGGCATGCAAGTGGATGTGGCGTTGAGGAAATTCCAGGCGTACTTCCGAATGCCTGGCGAAGCACAGAAAATCGAGCGACTAATGGAAATCTTCTCACAGCGCTACTGCCAGTGTAATCAAGACATTGTGGGACGATTAAGGTCATCAGATACGGTAAGTTAGAGAAGAGAAACATTTGTTACCAAATTTAAACTGTTTTGTATTTTGTTGCAGATCTTCGTTCTAGCATTCGCCATCATCATGCTCAATACGGACCTACACACACCGAACCTCAAGCCTGAAAGGCGAATGCGTGTCGAGGACTTCATAAAGAACCTTCGCGGCATCGATGATTGCCACGATATTGAACGTGATATGTTGGCCGGCGTTTATGAGCGCGTCAAAGCTAACGAATTCAAACCTGGCAGTGATCATGTCACCCAAGTGATGAAAGTTCAAGCTACCATCGTTGGCAAGAAACCAAATCTAGCTCTGCCCCATCGTCGTTTGGTCTGTTATTGCCGACTGTACGAAATCCCCGATGTGAATAAAAAGGAACGACCCGGTGTACACCAGCGAGAGGTGTTCCTTTTCAATGATCTGCTAGTGATCACCAAGATCTTCAGCAAAAAGAAGTCATCAGTCACTTATACATTCCGAAATAGTTTCCCACTATGCGGAATGGTAGTCACTTTGTTGGACGTGCCCAACTATCCGTTCTGCATTCAGCTATCGCAGAAGGTCGACGCTAAGATTCTGGTCACATTCAATGCCCGCAACGAGCACGATCGGTGTAAGTTTGCTGAAGACTTAAAGGAATCCATTAGCGAGATGGACGAAATGGAATCATTGCGCATAGAAGCTGAACTAGAACGACAGAAATCGGCACGGAATCGTGCACCTGGCAATTCAGAGAATCGTGATAGCGGAGTGGCTGATGTAGAGGTGTGCCCGTGTCCATTCCAATCGCCGCAGGGCAGTGATACAGCGAATGGCACCCACGATACAGCGGCACAACTTAAACGGAGTGCGCTAAGCAACAGCCTGCTAGATATGCACGAGCAATGTAAGTTAAGAGAGATGCACATGTCTTTAATGGCTTATTGATGAATTTGCTTTTCCCACACTCTTTAGTTGGTAACGAAAAGCCCCAACGACGCGGCAGTGTGGGCTCCTTAGACAGCGGCATGTCCATCTCCTTCCAATCGACCACAGCGAGCAGTGCATCGCGTGAGAATGCTGCCGTTGTTGCTGCTGCTGCCAATGCCGCTGCCGCCAAAATGCGCTTCCCACCACCGGCTGGTGCAGCTGGAGTTATGGTTCAACAGCATCCGCAACAATATCCGGGCCATCATATGCTGCAAGCCTATCATCATCATCCAGCTATGATGATCCCGCACCCCGGAATGATACATCCACACCAACTTCAACCGCAACAGCACTCACATCCGCAGCAACAGCAGCAGATGCCACTGACCGGACGAATTCCAGGCAGAGAACGAAAAATGTCCCGGTCCGACGAGAGCGGCCGTTCCACAGAGGTTTAAGTAATTTAATTTAAATCAGGACATGGTATATATTGTAAATTTTAATTTAATTTTCATTTCATACTCGTAAGCTTTTGTTTATAACTTTGTTTTAGTTTTCCGATTCTTTTTTGTTGAACATTTTTGTTTATTTTAAGAAAACAAGAAAATAATCATACAGAGAGAATAAAACCGAAAAGTTTAAGAATGATATAAGGACACCGAGGTTGAAGGTGTCAGTGTGTGTATGTGAACTATTGTAAATCACATTAAGTTTCCTTTTGTAACATTTTTTCTGTTTAATTGTAATTATTATTTAACTTTTATTATTATTATCTTTTTTGTTAACCCTGTATACATTGATGGAAATATATATAAAAAATATATAAATACGATAATAAACATAATAAATAAAAATTTCTATAAATACACACTTTGACTTGAGCCATTCGGACTTATCCGCTATGTAATATATACCAACATATATATTATACACAAAACAAAAGAAAAACACACTAATCATAATAATTATTATGGAGGAGTAAGTTAAGTCTAAAACAATAATTATAAAAACTTAAAAAATAATAAAACAAAATACATAAAAAAATTCCTGTAACAGTGATCGAATTGTTTTTGTTTTTTTTAATCCTTGGTTTATTTATTTTGTTGTTCCCTTGAGTTGGTTCAGTTTACGGCGTTATTTTAATTTACAAACACACAAAGCACTGTGTTCGGTTTTCAGGTTTCCTCTGTTTTTCAGGGACAAAAGGACGATCCTTAAATTCAAGCTTTTGAGAAAAACCAACAATTTCAGTTTTAAACATAAATATCTCGAGAATGGCTAGGCCTAGGCAAAAAGTGGGGAGGCCAAAATTGGAGAACGGAAAAATCTCTACTAGATGCGTGCCACCGTTTTGGAAAATCTCAAAACGTTTCCGGATTTTCCACATTTAAGTTGTACAAAGGAGATTACTGTCAATCACCCCTATTCTTCAACTCGAATGCCGAGTCGTATTTTCTTTCGTATTAAGAGTCGTATCGAAATTAAATTCCTATTCTTCGACTCGTATGCGATGCATACGACTTCTTAAAAAAACCAACGTATATCATCGCAGTTATGCAAATGTCAAACCAATAAAACGGAAAAATAAACATTTCGGGGGTGATTTTTGAAGCAGAGTGAAGTTTTTGGTGAATAAAATAAATCACAAATGAATTAAATAGATTTTCTTAAATATATATTTATTTCTTGCTGTTCTTTCAAAAGTAGTGACTGTATTTTTGTTTACTCATTTAGAAATTTCACTCTTTCATCTTCAATAGACATCGATGTTTTGTTCTCTAGCAGAAACCAGTTTTCAAATTGACTACGATTCGTTATTTTCCTACGATTAAAGCACACAAAAATATAAATTTATATATTTTTAGCAAAAATACACACCCCTATCATTCAATCCGCCGGGGGGAACGATCCACCGAAATTTCTAATTCGGTATCATTCAATCCGTACGAAGGGAATCGTCCACTTATCGGTAATGTGAATCACTTTTCACGTGATCATTCAAAACGAACGGATCGAATCTCTCCATACAAAGTTTGACATTTCTCATCCGCAGGAAATTCATTGCGGATTGGTGTTGTGCTGCATTTTGAGTGGAAAATTTTTCTGAAAATGTATGTTCTTTCTAGGACAAATCAATTATTTAGGTGCATAAATTAAATATTTGCTTTTATTGTCCTCAATCAACACTTCCAACACATAATTAAAGGCTGCCTTATTGAAACAAAAATTGTTAATGAAACTGAAATTCAAATTGATTTCATAGAAATTATAAACTTCAACGAAAGCGTTTAACTAATTTAGCGTCTGTTAGCTCCATAATGTCGTCACTGGATGCCCGTAAATATGCACGAGATGTTCGCCTTTTTGAAGATATTTCTTCGTTTTCAAAAACAGAGCAATGCTATCCACTGTCTTTAAATTATATTTTATTTTGTTTTTATCAGCAGCTGTTTATAATCGCCGTCAACTATAGGTGCGTTTTTTTGCAAGCGTATATACGCTTAATTTTCAATTTGCATGTAAAATACACTAACAACAAAACCTATATCCGTCTAATTAGACGGGGATAATTATCGCCGCTTGTGAAATAGGCGCGGATAAAAACAATGCTTCCAACCCTTATTTTCTATGTGTTATCGATGATTTGCTAAGAAACGTCATAAAATTCATCCATAAATTCATTTTATTTGACAATTGAAAAAAAAAAAAAAACAACAAATTGAAAATTGTCAAAACTTTTGCATGAGCCTGGCAAGAAATTAAACGGTTGAGAACAAAAAATGGAAAATTTTAATTTTTGTATGAACATACATATACACATATAGGTTCAAGAAAAACAAAAATACACACTTATTAGGTGTGCGTATTCTCTGTATTTTCCATTCTTATTTGTATTTTATCCAAATTATGTTCAATTCCAACTATTTTCAATTTTTTAACAGCTGACTGTCACAAATGTCATAAATGTCATCTGTGCTGCCAAGTTTTTTAAGATGAATTATTAAGCGCCGATGATCGTTTTTTTGTGCACTTATAATTTAAGCGTATATACGCTTGCAAAAAAACGCACCTTATGACAGAAAAGTCGGTTTTGAAAAAGAAAAATCGTAGTCGGTAAAACAGTGCATCCGGCGGATTGAATGATCAGCCTCAAGGTGAACGCGGATCGAATAAGTGAAGTGAATCTCAGATCCGTCGGATTGAATGATAGGGGTGACATATTTTTTTCTTCCATTTTCCTTCACTTTCAATCTGAGTCGTAGCCAACTTTGTATGCGAATGAAATACGAGACAAATACGACCAATTGAATACACCGTAATAGCGAAAAATCCGAGACTCGTATTCATTGCGGTGCGGTCCTGTCAAAATTTACATACGAGTGTGTTCGTAAAATACGACTTCGTAATAACTAAATACGACTATAGTCGCATCCGACTGTCGTATCCGAGTTGAAGAATTGGGGTGAATATCACGCCAGTAGATTATCCTGCGAAAAAAAATCTACATTCCTAAGGTAGGTCTAAAAATGCTCTACAATACGGATACCGTTATTTTGTTTAAACTCCAAAAATTCATCGAATTTTTCCGTTTTTGTTGCTGTAAAACAGAACCAAATTCGTTATCCTTGAATACGGTCATAATCGAAGTTTTAGATTTTTGACTGTTCTGCAGGGCGAAAGTCAAAAAAATCATTTAAAATCAACTAATACGGGAGTAAGTTTTAAGATTTTCCACTTTTCCTCTCTCATTGAATCCTTTTCCCGGCAATAATTCCATAACTGTTTATCGCACGTGAAAAATTCTCATGGCTAAAATTGATGATGTTCTTTGAGATAAGCACTTTTTTTTTTTTCTCCTGTGAAAATGAAGGAAGATATGACCGCATTTCGGTTTTTAAATTTGCACAGAATTGTTTAAGGATTATTTTGAAGTCCAAAATAAAATCCTTAAATTCTAGATTTCGAGAAAAACTATCTGGCCCTTATTGTGAGTGTCGATCAGCAATCGCCACGACAACTGTCGATTGCGTCGATTGATTTGAACCATGGCATTGTGTAACTCAATCGATAGAATTTTAATTCATATATTTTTATTTTCCTTCATATAAATATTTTATTTTTACTAAAATTACTTACATTTCATACGCACAAAACTCTTCCACTTTTCTCGAAAACAAACCATCGACCAGAAATTTCTGATCGACAACAAGCGACTGTCAAATCGACAAATGTCGATCACAATCAAAATACACAATACCAAAATCTACAATCGACGATCGATGATCGATAAATGTCGTTCATCGATCAGCTATCGACACTCACAATAAGGGCCTCTATTTTGCTTTTAAACGTAAATATCAGGAGAACCGCTAGGCCTAGAACAGAACAGAAAATTCTGTACAGGATGCAAGTGAAGACGGGTTGGCGTCGTTGGCGAAGTTAAGGGTGTTTCATGCTTCTTCTGTTGTGTGAAGCATTATATTATTGTTTTTTTTCGGACGTGTAACAGTGATTGTGTAATTTTTGTTTTAATTCTGGTGCATATTATTTAATTTAAAATAATAATTAAACAAAAGCATTATTCAGAAAAGACTTAAGAATAAAACAAAAGCAAATAACTAAGAAAGAAAGAAGTGAGATATAGAAAGAGAGCAATTTATTTTTTTATGGCTTCAATATTATTACAAAATAAAATGAAATTTAGATGAAATATTTCACCTTTTCACTGTAAATACAAAAGCACATTTAACTTAAATTTAAGAACAAAACATTTCAAATTTTCTTCGAAAAATATCTAAATGTAAATGTACTTGAAATTCGATTTAACTAAATGTCTTCAATAAAATAAAATAAACTAAAATCATTATTAATAGTTAATATAAAATAAGTTCTTAAGTTGTAGGCATTAGCGACAAAAAAAGAAAGTAAGGAAATAATTAATTATAGAAAAAATAAAAGATGAATGAGATGCATTATGTTTGCTTTTGTTTTAACTTTTTCCTGGGTATCTTTTAGTTTTGAATTCTTACTTTTGTTTGTTTGTTAAGTAAGTATGTGCGATCAAAGAGTAAGGAAGTTAATTAATAATTAAAGCTATGTATTCTTATTCTGTTATCAACTGTAATTATAATACAAGACAACCTAATTTCAAATAATAAAAGAAAAATGAAATAAAATGATACAATATACAAATTGTTTGTGAGCCAAAGTTTGTCTTGTTGTTTTTTTTTTACTGTTCAATGAAAAAGTTAAGCACGAGAAAAGATTTACAGGTAAGTTTTATAAATAGAAATTGGGTGAGTTGAAAAACCTTAGTTGTTCTACCTTAGTACAATTGCAGAACTTTATTATTTCGTTTCTGAACGCATTTACTGAAAGTCAACTTCAACCTTCCTCTGCAGCCACTTTTTTTTTCACCAACTAATCTGGGCGACAACGATGATATTTTGACGTTTATGAACACGAGTTTGTCTGCGGCAGTTCTGCAGTAAAATTGCATTATTGAACGCAGGTAACGCAGTTCTTTGTTAGAATGACATTTATGAATTCACACATTATTTCAACCTAAAGGCAGATATAATATGAACTAGAAGCTTTGAGATATCTATAGCTTGCGCTGAAGATTGATCTCTCTCTTAGTCCCGAAATAATAAATATTAACGTACCTGTAACTTCCAATAGAAATGGCCCCTATTGTGAGTGTCGATAGCTGATCGATGAACGACATCTATCGATCATCGATCGTCGATTGTAGATTTTGGTATTAGCCGTGTTTTTTTGATAAATATACTCACTTCAGTCAAAAAAATGATCTATACTCACTTCATCCACAGTAGCAGCCGCACCAACCAATTGGTTTGCGGCTCGATTTCTTTTTCTTCGTTTGACAGTTTGCAAATGTCAAAACCGAGGCAAAGCAACAAATACGATCGGCTAAAGGCTAATTTATGAGATTTTTCGCGCTCTGGTGGTCAACTTATGTAGTTCTATCCTCACTTCCTGCTACTGGGAAATTTATCCCCACTTGGTGTGTTGTTATTGCTTTGTGTGTAAAATCTTACTGGGCTGGGTATACAGCTATCAAAAAACACGGCTATTATGTATTTTTATTGTGAACGACATTTGTCGATTTGACAGTCGCTTGTTGTCGATCAGAAATTTCTGGTCGATGGTTTGTTTTCGAGAAAATAGAAGAGTTTTGTGCGTATGAAATGTAAGTAATTTTAATAAAAATAAAATATTTATATTATGGAAAATAAAATTATATGAATTAAAATTCTATCGATTGAGTTACACAATGCCAAAGTTCAAATAAATCGACGCAATCGACAATTGTCGTGGCGATTGCTGATCGGCACTCACAATAAGGGCCAATGTCGCTTTATCTGAGTCCTTGCAAATTAAAAAACATTCCTTGTTCTACAAAATGTATACAGTATTTATTTTATATAAAGATTTGTGTAAATAGTTAAACTATGCGAACGTGACGTAATTTTTTTTTTGTTTTTGTAATTATAATGTGATCATATATGCGTATTAAAAATATTACATTAACTAAAGCTTTAACATCTTAAAAAAATTAAATTACACTTAGTATTAATGAATAAACAAAAAAAAAAAAAAATAGATCGAGGATTGCAACTCGAATAAATTGTCGAAAAAAAAATATTTTGTTTAACTTGGCAAACATTGACAACATTGGCGTTTTAAGTAAATCTTAAAATTTAACCGTAGTGGACTTTTTTTTTAATTTATTAAAAAATGCAACAATAAGTGGGTTGGCTAATAAATATGGGACATCATTTCATTTTTTCTTATCCCCGTTTTTCTTTTTTTTTTAATTTTCTTTACAATTCCATTAAATATCACGATTGAAAAAAAAGGATCAAACATAGTACAATAAGTTTTTTTTTAAATTTTACTGCTCTTACTTATTATACATATATATTTCTAATTTTTGTTTTTTAATTAATAAATTACCATTGAATCTAAAGTTTTTGCATTTCAGTGACTTCCTTTATGTGTTTTCCCTTGACTATTTCAACACGTAGGAACCCGTCTTCGTCGTCTAGGCTATTCGAAAGAAGTCTGTCTTCATTTGGATCGATTTTACTTGAACGACACAACAGTCTGTAAATGAAATAGAAAGATATGCACATCAAATATTGTTAAATTAAAAAAAAATGTACATTTTAGTAAATAAGAATTGAAAGTGAGGTTTATTTTTGTTTTTGGAGAGAGTATATATGTAGTTGTTATTAGGGAAACAAAAACAAGCTTAGGACGGATTTATGTTTACAATGGGAAAATAGCATATTTTTGTTATGCGATGCTTTAAATCCAGAACAAAACAACATAAAGTCTGAACTCGTGTAGCAAACCTTAAGGCAAGCTTACTCCTCCTTTATCAACTGATAGTTTATCCGCTTGTAGATATCCAAATAAACTAAATAAAATGCATAAATATGTAGTAAAATATAATATGTAGGCGAAAATAAAGATTTAATTATTAAATGATTACTCGTATAAATGATCAAGGACTAATATTTGAATTAAAAATAAAAAAATAAAAAAACATTTAAACGGTCTTTGGTGACGTCGAGAAGCTTTGGGTGTGAGACCATGGGTATATATCGTATATGTATCTACATTTATATGTCGTTCTTTATTATCATGTCTAGATCCAACTTCAATTCGTTTATCCATGATGTGAACAGTGTGACTGTGATTGTTGTGTGCTGACGTTTCGATTAAAAACGTAGCGTTAACACCCACACCGCGAATGTTAAGTTGTGAAGTCTAACTACTAAAGCAAATAGAAGAAGCCCTTGAAATACTGAACACATGGACCAAAAAATGTGGACTGGTGGTAAACCCCCAGAAAACTTAGCTGGTACTTTTCACAAATAAAAGAAAAAAAAACACATTCTGTTGGGATAATCCCTCTAGACTTCTGATAGTGCAAGATACCTGGGACTTGTGCTTTACAGGATATCAAAGAAATAATTAAGAAGGCCACGATAGTTTTTTGCTCGTGAAGTAGAATATTCGGGAAAACCCGTGGAACTAGTTCTAAAAACATCTAATGGATGTACATGACAATCGTAGGACTTAATTCCCAAGTAGAGACGAATGGTGATGGATAAATGGAACAATGCGAAGCAAACCCGCCTATGCTGATGGATCCAAAGTGGAAAGGGGTGTAGGTGCAGGCATATTTTCTGACAAACTTATCCTATCAATTAGTTAGGTTCCCGGACCATATCAGCTTTTTCTAGGCGGAGGTCCTTGTAGTGGAAATTGCGGCCCGTGAGACTGCGATCAAGGTAATACCATACGATGAATTCACCCCTATTGCCGATGTCGTACACGACTCTCAAAAAAACGACTGCGACAGTTCGGTATTGCGGTTGTCGACTGAACGACTCCTGTCGCTTAAGAATGCGTCTCTTGTCGTCTCCAACTGTCACATTTGTGGAACGTATCTTTAAACGACAATTTTCATATTGCGGAAGTCGTTTGTGAACGCCATTTGTCGTCAAAACAGTCATTTTTTGTCGTCGATAATTTAGCAGACGACTGTTTCGGATTCGAAAGAAATCTATTGAATTTTTGTGTGGAATGTGTGTGGAACGTATATGCGCTGAGAGTCGTGTCGTTTAAGTCATGCAATACCGAAATAAAAACGACTCGACTCGACAGATGTCGTCTGTCGTTTGTCGACGACGACATCGGCAATAAGGGGGATTATCTTTTTCATCGACAGCCAGGCAGTGCCAGCGTTTCTTGTTATAGACTTTTGAAGTACTGTCGTGAAGAATTTAGTGTTCTTGCCACACAACATGAGGTAAAACTATGCTGGGTCCCAGGGATATAAAGGCATATCGTTGAATAAGAAGGCTGATGAATTGACAAGGAAATGATTTGCGCTAAATCTAGAAAATGTAGAGCACTCAGTAAAACTTCCGCCATGCAAATTTAAACATGAAGAAGAGAACAGGTCTCTCGCAGAAGCGAACAGAAGATGGAGCTTTTTGGTCCCCTGTAAACTAACAAGAAAACTATGGCCAATGTACAACAATGTCGGAATTAATACACTGATGCAAAAGGACAGGAGAATTATTTCTATCCTTGTACAAATGGGGATGATCTTTGTAGGAACTGCGAAGGCTAAGAAGTTAATGAGAACACAACCCATTTTTTCTGCTACTGTCCAGGTCTTGAAAGAGACTTCTTCCAGGATATCAAAGATCGACGCGGCATATTTATCAAGGACATTTAAAAAGTTGGTTCGAAACCCTAGGGCAATAGGAGAGTGCTTATACCCAAGGGACACCTTCCCCTCCAATGAGAATCATAATGGGTTTTTACTGACCTGAGTGTGATGTTTCCCTAACCTAATCTAAGCAATAAGTCTTAAAATTGAAGGAGAAGTATTAAAAACTGTGAAGGGGAAAAATAAACACACATATTGGTGATCTGATAGGCTAGAAGGGCCTCTACAGATAATACTTATGTCGAAGGCGTGGTGATAGCTTTATAATCGTTCTTGAAAACGATATGAACGGATAATCTCATGGTTGACGACCCAAATAAAATGTTGACAATTATCCTTATAATGCGGAGAGTCATTTGCAATATCGCTAAACTATTATGAAGAAGTCACCATTGTGTAACTAATTAGCAAAGATTTTATGTATTTACATACCTAAATACGTACAGAAGGATTTGAAAATTTTTTGTCTGCGCTTCAATGTAGGACAAGAATAGGTATAAAAGCGGCGTAGCAGACTTGCATAAAAATACCTTAAGATCTTAGAACAGCAGAGAAGAACACATACTTAAATCTTAAATTTAAGTGCCATTCCTGAATAATTTGATTAGATAATTCTGCGATTGCTGGCTGTAAAAAACTGCAAACAAAGTCCAATCTGTAATCAAAAAACCTTACGGAAGTAGACTATTGAACTTTACGAGAAGCGCTGACGCAGAACAGTTTATAAATAAAAAAAAAAAACCATGTACTGCCACAGCACTCTAAAATGCACAATGTTTAGTATTGCTTAGCCCGTAATGCTTCCATCTAATCTAAATTCTTTAAAAGTCAAGTGAAATGTCATCTCACAAACATAAACAGGTAAGGCAGTTCTACGTAATAGATCTGTCATCGATTTGACGACCCTTTGCTAGTCAGTAGTAACAAAAAAAAAAAAAAGCAAAATTAAGGTGTAAAATTGTTAAATTAAATATTCCCAGAAGACAATTCAATAAAAAAAAAAACCATAATTCGTCAACTCCAAGCCCCAATAATTGGCACAACACAAAATACAGTAATAAAACCATTAACACACTACTAATGCTGATACACAACAGAAACAGACGAAAGAAAGAAAAGGGAATTACGAAGCAATAAAACCACCCTTATGTAAAACCCACAACACAGGTAGCCTAACCCTTTCGGAAAGATCACCCCTCCCCAGGTAGAACAAGGTAATCGCCTATTTTTCAGAACTACCTGAAATAATCGAAAATCTGTATTAGTTGCAACCAGATCTTTTCGGGAATAACCCAAAGTAATAAGCCAAAGATGTCGCTGATGAGGGTTTCTCTATAAAATGCTGCCTAATGCAGGTCGCTCTGATCATTTCAATTTGGACCGTGCTAGTGATAACATCAATATTAAATTAACTCAATACTCAAGACTCAAAAGAATGCATATCTTTCTTGTTTACATTTATGGAGTGCTGCTTCTCATCACTTGTTGCGATGGACGAAATATCCAGTGCGCTGAACTACCAAACAAAGCGTTAAAAGCCATCCTGGGAACCACATACAACGCAAGGTACATGAGTATCAATACTCCTATAGATGATGGATCGAATGTCGGACGAGGTGGACCCAAACGAGCCTCATCTCATGATGCTCACGGCTTCTACATGGACGACGACTTCGAAGAAAACCCTTATGCCGGCATTCCAGCATGGGAAGTGGATCATGTGGAGGTCACTCAAGAACGAAGAAAACGACGTGAAACATTACCACCAGCACCATCAAAAAAACGAGACGCCCGTCAAGCCTTCATCGATAGAGTGACTCCCGATGCCAAAAAGGACGTTTTTCAATCACGTCCCTGGGAATGCAAAGCGGAAGTTCATTGGATGGACCTAGGAGCCGATTACTTTCCCCGTTACATCCGTAGCGTAAAATGCACGAAAAAAAATTGTTGGTATGGACATTACACGTGTAAGCCAAAATGGTTTAGTATAAAAGTATTACGACGCAGCACCGGACAATGTGCTAGAGTTAGCCAGAGATTGAAGATAGTCACAATGGATACAGTGACGGGAGAATATGCCCAGCAGTGGGAATTTGAAGAGAAGGCGGTAACGTTCTGTTGTGATTGTGTAATGAATTATTAATTTTGTTAAAGAAAAACACAATTCTTTTTTTTTTTTTTGTTGAGATTATACGAACTGTGTATATAAGAATGTTATAAATAAGATTATTTATTGCGTGATTTTTATATTTGTATTTTAATAAGTTAACGATTTTGAAAATATAAACAAACGAAATTGAACTTTGTTGTCCTTTAATTATTATTCGATTTTCTCTTGATATCAGCGTGGATTTTAAAAGCACTCATGTCTTAATATACGCGATTTAATTCCAGCGGAACTTTTCAGTAAAAACCATAAGGAGCGTGCACTTGTCAGGTTAGGTGCGTTGGTTATAAATAAAACTACAACAAATTTAATGTATATTTATTTGTAAGGTGTATGTGCATGTAATATACAACAAAATGCAATTTAATTTCTTGTAAACGTGATAAGAATGAATTCTTAAATTCAAAGAGAGTTTATATTATATTAATACCATCAACTTATATAATAACGAGAAAAAAACATAAAAACAATAGACAATTTATTCAGCAGTTACTACTGTTCCCCCAAGAATAAAGGCGTTCGGGTGTGCGCATTAAACTGAAAGAAAATTATAGGAGAAAACAAAGTAATTTGCGGTGCGATAGTTTTATGATAACATTGAACGATGTTTCAGTACACATCACTTAAGTACACGATACAGGAACTGAATATAGCACAAATAAACTTCGTTATGCACTTAAAGACAAGTAACGACAAACATAATAAAGAGCACATTTATTTTAACACTTTATAGTCTTATCTGAGGTTCCCACACGATAAAGGAGTTTAGATAAATAACGATATTTGTGTTAAGTTACAAAAGTCTCCAATTTGGCATACACAATTGCCTTCTGTCCTCGTTGATCTTGTGTAGGCTGCCTCCAGTGTCCGAGATTACTTTACCTTTAAAACGGAGGTTTCGAACAATTGAGATGTTAAAACGACCATTCGCGGGTAAGGCTCTGCAAAACAGATCTCACAGAGAATGATTCTCTAGATAATGGCAACTTCCTTATTTACTGCTCTGCTGCATCTCAAGTCCCAGATTCTGCAACCATTTTCTTTAAATCACTGATTTATTCAATTAACCTCAGTTACCACTGCACACATTCAATTCAAATAACTTCTACAACACATTAGTCTGGGAAAACTTCCGAATTCATATGACGTGTTCAATAGAACATTTACAACACCCATTACATTATCCATCAACCTGTCCCGTCATAACTTCCACCACCACGACGCGACTTCCCCAAATAAGCAAAACAGACAACATTTCTACATTTATATGTTAGTACAAACCTTGATAATGTAGAGCTATTCGATCGACTGAAATTCGGTCGTGGAATATCCTCCAGTCCTCTGTGCACAGACACTGTATCAGGATCTCTGTTGGTTTCACTGATTAGCTGCAAATATTCTGGAGTACGTAATGATGCCGCTGTTGGTTTTCTATACATTTTAATAAGTAAAGATGAACACACGACGGAAACTGAACTGGCCGCCATTGCCACGGAAGCCATCCACGGTTGCAGGACAAATCCAAATGGTGTAAAAACACCAGCTGCTAATGGTATACCCAGTAAATTGTACATACTGGCAAAAAGGAAATTAAGACGAATTCTTCGCACGGTTTTTCGTGAAAGATCCAAGCAGGCCACAACATCTAGCAAATCATTCTATAAAGAAATAATCTAATAGGATAAGCATTTTAATAAAATTTTAAGTAACAAACCCTCATTAGGACAACATCAGCAGCTTCAGCAGCGACATCTGTACCGGCAGCTATCGCAATTCCAACATCAGCCTGTGCCAGCGCAGGGCTATCATTGACACCATCACCGACCATGGCAACTCGCATTCCACCCTCTTGAATGCGTTGAATTTTGGCAACCTTATGAGATGGTAGGACCTCGGCATAAACTCGGGTGATACCAACCTGATGAGCTATATTCACAGCGGTATTCTTGTTATCTCCTGTTAGGAGAATCACCTCAATTCCCATTTTCTTCAGAGAATACACCGCCAGGTGGGCTTCTGGTTTGACCATATCCGACACCGAAATCATACAGATCAGTTGGGTGTTGAGAGCGCAGAGAACAGCTGTGTTGCCCAAGTTCTCTTCTTCCTTCATTTTTGAATGGATTTCCGCTGGCACCAAGATTCCATTGCGATGCATCCATTCCCGATTACCAATCAGCACGTTGATATCATTTCCCAAAACTGGTTTTACATTTCCTTCTGCTTCAGCGAGAGCATCATCGAGTTCTAAAAGTTGTTGAAGTTCCAATGTGTTTTTTTGAATTGTACTTATAGCTGGAATGACCTCCTCGATGGATACACCATTTACCATGTGCACTGCCATCGAACTTGTTCGATAGGAGTTCTCAAAATTGATTATCTTCTCAGCATTGGAGGCTTGTTTTAATGCGTTGTCAAAGTTAGAGACCGTTGATTTGATACCGCAACCGGGGACAGCTTGGAAATTGTTTGATTTGCCGAATTGTTCAACATCCAACATGTCTTTGACGAATTTAACAATAGCTACAAAGATACAAAATAATCAAATAATTATGAACCCCGTCAAAAAAGAATAATTTAAGTCCTTACCAGATGCAATTGGATGTTCGCTGTTGCTTTCTGCAGCACCAACAATAGTCAGCAATCGAGCGAGACTGCATACTGTCGGCTTGACAAACATTACTATCCTTGAAGTCATTGGTGTGCCGTGGGTTATTGTTCCCGTTTTATCAAATACTATCGTCTTTACCTAGAAAAAGGCAGTTTAAAGTTTGTCTTTATGCACGTGTGTCATCTTACCTTATGGGCATTTTCCAACGGTCCTGCACCTTTCACCAGTACTCCATTTATCGCACCAACACCAGTAGCCACCATTACGGCCGTTGGAGTAGCCAAACCTAAAGCACATGGACAAGCAATTGCCAAAACACTGAGGGCGCATCTAAAAGCGTAACCAATGATAATCTCATCACGATTTAGTCCCACTTTGTTGTGATCCGTTATCGGAAGCTTATCTATGTCAATATATCCGGTTATCACCCAGCCAATAAGGGTAATCGAAGAGACAGCCACAACAAATGGCACGAAATACCCCGCAATCTTATCAGCCAACTGCTGAATTGGAGCTTTCGATGTCTGAGCCTCCTCTACAAGACGAACAATTTGCGCTAAAGTGGTATTCTCCCCTGTGTGTGTCGCCGTAATGAACAGAACTCCGTTTTGATTGATTGAACCTCCAATAACGACGGCTCCCTTCTTCTTGGCAACGGGCATCGATTCACCAGTGATCAGACTTTCATCGCAAGTGGAGTGACCATACAAAACTTTTCCATCGACGGGCACCTTCGATCCTGGTACGACTTTTAGAATGTCCCCACGTTGAACATAATCCACTGAGATCAACTTTTCAGACAAAACCTCGAAGTTTTCCGATATTTCCACAAGTAGTGCCTCGGTGGCTTTCAAAGAAAGTAATTTGGAGAGCGCTTCACTGGTCTTTCCCTTAGCTATGTGTTCAAGCCATCGACCCAGTGAAATGAAAATTAGCAACATCGGTGGCGTATCGAAGAATGTCAAAGGAGACGAATGTTGTTCCAATAAAATCGCTGCTATTACAACCGCCACCGAGTAGATGTAGCTTATCGTTGTAGCCATTGTGATTAGAACATCCATGTTAGTTGTCCCGTGCTTCACCGCCCGATAGGCTTGAACATAAAAATGCCACCCGCCAAAGAATTGCACCGGAGTAGAAAGAAGAAACATGACCAAATTCTCCATGGACAGACCAGGAATTATACAACACATTGCTTCGTGTCCATGAACTTCCATTGCCACCATAAAGTAAATCATAGCGATCATACAGGGTCCTCCAAAAACCAACGAGATTAGGAATGCATTTCGCCACTTTCTGATTTCCTCCTTGTGCTCCAGATAACTGTGCGCCATTTTGTCTTTGTTCGATAGCAGATGTGCATCAAAGCCTAGAGCTTGGATTGTTTCACAAATATTGCGAGCTCCAGTTTCCTCTGAGTTATAGCGAAACTTTCCTCGCTTCGTTGTGAGAGCAACAGCCGCATGAGTGATTCCCTTCGTCCGAAGCACCGTCTGTTCGATTTTATTCACACAAGACGAGCAGGTCATTCCAAGAATTTCAATCTCCACTTCCGCCTCTCCCGTGCCTGGTTCGTCTATTATACTTGTTGGGAAACCCAGTTCGGTAATCGACTTGGCAATATTTTCCGCCGTGATAACATTCGCATTAAACTTGACCTCAGCTTTTGCCGCCAGCAATGCCACCAATACACTGTCCACTCCATAAATTTTCTTGCAGTGCTTCTCAATAGCGGCCACACAACTAGCACACGTCATTCCCTGTATATGCACCATACACTTGGTCAAGTGTTGTTCCATTTCAACATTCAAGACGTTCAGCTTACCATTTGCAAGCTCCCCATTCTTGTCATATATCACTAGAGCTTCATCTGTATTTTTGTTATTCTCACGTCTCGGTGATTTGTCAGTCTTTTTGGCCTCTCCTGATTCATTTGTCTGTTCTTCCACGAACGCTTCAAAGCCCATATCGTCAATCATTTCCGCAATTATTTCTGGCTTAACAATCGTACTATCATACTCGACAGTGGCACGTTTCTCGTCCAAACTGACTTTTATCGAAACTATACCTGGCCGAGTGCCGATATTGCCCTCAATGTTGCGAACACAACTATTGCAAGTCATTCCGATCACACGGATTTGTGTCACTAAGTTCGGGCTGTTATTGCTGGAAGCTTTACTACTCGTGTATGGACACTCAAAGCCCATCTCTTCAATTTCAAAGGCGATCTGCTCGGGACTTGTCCTACTTGATTCGTAGTCAAAGTAACCGGCATTTTCACTGAGAATTACTTGCGTTTTCAGGATACCTGGTTTAGTGGCTATTGTGCCCTCAATATTGCGAACACATGATTGGCATGTCATACCAATGATTGGTAATCGTACTGTGGAGTGAGGGGCTTCAATCGGTAGATCTGTAGATGTGGCAGAATCGAAGTCCATTGTTTTGCTGAAATTAAAAAGGAATGGAGGACATTAGATAAGATTGATGACAAAGTGCATGCATTCATACGAGTATTTAATCAAGAAATTAATTTGGATACACTTGTTCAAAACTGCATCTAAGATACAGTCAGAACAGTAGTAAAGAATCATAGAGTTAAAAGCAAATAAGGGATCACTTTTTTTTTGTTAAGAAGGTAATCTCAGTCAATCTAAGAAGAACGAAAGCTCCATAAAAATTCTTGAAACGTTTACGAGAAAATCATCAGGAATCCAACACCTACAACACCCTGAGATGCATAAGTGCAGCCAGATGGCTAAGGATATGGAAACTAGCTAAAAGGTTAACGTAACGAAGTGCTTTTTAAAAGTTGTTTAATAACACATATCAATGCTAAAGTCCCTGCTTTAATGACTTTATAAATAATTTTCTGATTTGATAGGGATGGATAAGTACATCTTATCAAAAAGTAAACATATCTAAATAAACAGTTGATAAGCGATAAGATGTTCGACACAATTCGTTGTAAGAAAAAAACTAACTTAATGAAATCCACCATTTGAGAGGTGGTTCATCGTCCTAAATTTGAAATTCTTTTAATTGGAAAATCGATTGGGACACAACAGTTTATCTTAATCAAGTCACGCAGGCAGATCTCCAACGATTGGAGACTGCCTAATTATGTTAAATTTACGAAGAAGTAAGGATGGGATCAACAGGATTTGTTTCTCGATTAAGAATATTTAAGTACAATCAATCACTTTAAAAAAAGTAGTCAACCAATTTGCCAGTAAAGTCTACAGTTCTAGGACGCTTACAGTCATTAAGCAGAACTTGAGTTCCTACATCAGAAAGAATATGAATATTTTAACATTTGCAGGTCAACTTGCTAATCACATGTCATCCGAATTCGCATGTGAGTTTCCACAGAAGGAGTGAGTAAAATGTGCGCCCTAGGCCAAAGTGGGAAACTAAAGATTTGGAATTATCTTTATCTTATCGTATAACTGCGCACCAGATTACGTAAATCCATCCATTAATCATGTAATCAAGTAACCTACGTTTGCTATTCTCCATTAATATCTTTCACAAACATGAAGTATAAAATTACATTTAAGGAGAAATTCTTATATCCTACAGTTTTCGGATCCCTCTCTTACCGTATAAGATGCTCACGTTCATCATCCACGTAGAAAGCCTGTTGAGTATCATCATCTATATCGGCATCGTCTATGACGTTTTCGTTTACATTTCTGCCACTTCGGATGCCAGCACTACTGGTGCTAGCACCATCACTGCCTGCTTTCTTTGCTCCAAATTTCAACATTCTTTTGCGTAATGACTTAAGATTCCATCAGCAAAATAGGGAGGATGTGGAGATTCTATAAAGGATTCACGCGTCACGAGGGTTGCTTGCACTTTGTTTAAGGAATTTTTTAATAACGAAAAAGGACAAAACAGTTAAAGACGTCTGAAGGAATGCACAAAAGACTAGTTCGAATTGAGAATACGTCCTCTTGCTCTGGCTATCGGTAAGTTTCTTAAGAGATAAGTACTATCGGATTTAACGACCGACCTTTCAGGTAGGTGGGCTAATAATGCTCTGATAATGACATGTTAGTCGTTATCAGACAGTTGTACAATCATAGGTCGTGTGCACGACGAGACGGTTGGAATCGGGAGATAGGAGAATTGGAGACATTCTTCAATGTAACGTGTGAAAATGTGTCCAAGTGTGGTGTGAATTTTGTGATATGTGGAACGTCATGAGAAGTGGAGTATAAGTTAAGAAGGTATTGAGAAGTAAGACGCGGCAGCGCAGAGATTTTGAGTGTGATATGTGGGCAGGAATATATATTTTTTTTTTACAGATTTGTGAGAGATATGTTTGATTACAATTAGGCAATTAAAGGGTTTATAAGCTTAGAAATTCAGCGATTTGATGCCGAGCGACTTCGTTTTGTAAGGTTCTGCTTTACGCTAGCAAACCATAAACATTTTCCGAGTCCTAGGCCGAGATCTAATGTGTGCTTAGTGAGATTAAGCGAATCTCTGTACAAACGTCATGGAAAATTTCATTAAAAGAACACAGATGTGCAACCACAACTCGCACAATATCATAACTCACTCATGGCAAGATTGTCAAAAAAGAAAGCACCGAGATGTTTCCGTTCCGTCATTTAATAGAGAGCGATAAGCAGTTTCAGGGGAGATGAAGGATTGTTTCTTCCTCTTCTTCGTTCCTGCAGCTTTTGCAAAAATCATTTGTGAGGAGCATAAAATATCCCGAGTAGATATTACACTTCACCTCAGCGAAGACAAGGCTTCATTTATCGCCATAATCGCCGACTAGAAGACGCTACAATGCTCTGGAAGGCGAAAAGAGAGATTAAGGTTTAAATTATAGAAAAAAACACCTCCTCCCACACTGTTTTTGGTTTTGGAACCGCCTGTATAAAACTGTGAGGATTCTTTTGTAACCGGTGTTGACTTTTCCAAGAGATCTCTCGTGGGGGTTGTGACTTTGAGGTTACTCTTAAAATAACACCTTGGAATGGTGTAGTCTGTGTTTTCGTAAATAATTGTAGGTTGGCCCATTGGTCGCTCTAAATTTAATAGCTGCACCAGCTGATATTTGTTTACTCTAAATGTCTAGGGGGATAAGGTACAGGAGCATTTTGAAAGCATCAGTGGGTGTTGTGGGCATTTGTGACTACCACGTAATTCCAGTGGGCGCCCTATTGTCTTGGGGAATAGGAAAAGTTGAATAGATTCATACTAGGTAACTTTTTTTTTTTTTTATAATTCACTTGCGCTAAAGGAGTTATGAATACCCTTTGGATGCTATTCACACAGCGCTAGTGTTGGTGTAGTGATTTGGAAACTCAGGTAGTATTAGGTTTCAGTCTTTTTGCTCCGAGGGTGGTGTCCAGAATGACTGGAGAGAATTATTGGTTCTATTGCCATTGCTTATAATTCACAGTATTTCTTTCGAACATCCCGATGGCATTAGTACGATCAACACTTTTAAGCCATTGCCTACCCTACTGTCGGTGTTATGCCTATACAGTAGAGTTGACGTCAGCTTTTTTTCGCAATTGACCGATTTTTTTATTTTTTTTTTTTCTGTGACATCGGGATTCGAACCTGGAACCTTCAGCGTGACAAGCGATGATGCAACCACTACACTATGGCCACTCTTTATCTGATGATAATGAAAAACAGGAATTTTCGAAAAGCAGTTACTCATGCAATTATACTTTGTTTGTATCTTTGTCTTTTGCAAGAGGCATGAGAACGGCTTAAATTACTAGCGTTTAGTGCCGTTAACAAACATACTGTATGCAAGCAATACGGTCTAGAAAAAACAGCTTTCAAATAAGTAGCTAGCTTCCTACAGTGCTCAATGACACTAAAAATAAAGTAACTAGGTCAAACTCTGTCTCTAAGTGAAGGAAACAAATCTATTTCTATAGCATCACTCTACACTGCTTTTTTTCTTATTATGTACCCTATAACAACCGGTTAATGGTCTTAATTGATTTTTTTATACCAGTTTTACAACAAATGCCTAAGTAGCATGCAAGTTATAAACTTTACATTAACACCCTGGCACGACTCCAACTTTCCTGGCAAAATGAAATAAAAATGTTTGCAATTAAATTCTCAGTAAAAACGAGTATCAAATCACTAGTTAAACAATAAACTAAATATGCATGTTTAAACCGAGTTATCGTTCGGATTAGAAATGCCCATATGACACATTACACATTGTTTTAGGGTGTTATATAGCTAATACTATTCACTTTTAAGTAAATGACATAAGTGTGGCGAAAAAACCTTTAAATCTTATTAGTATAGTAAATCACTTTCCCTCTCTGAATATGATCTAATTCGTGGTTCAAATCTAGACACAGATCCAAAGTGAAAGGCAATTTGAACTGGCAAGAGTGGAAAGTCATGCGAAACAACCACAAAAAAAAAAAAAAAAACACAACAATCACTCACAGAACGTTTTTAGAAGAATCGGATTTCACTGATTATTCGTAAAGCCGAGCTTCCATGTTGCGTGTTGTCGACTTTTGACTTGAACCTAGTGTCCGATGGTGGAAAAGAGGTCAAGATACAATACAATTGTTACAAATGCAAATCCACTCACATTATGGGTGCAATCTGAGTAATACTGTGCTTCGATCACGGATCTTGAGGCTGCTGTCGCGCTAATATAAATAAGTTTACGTATCCGCTACATCGATTATGTAGATTCTAATTGAACACTATTGTTCTAGGACGGGTGACAGTTTTGAGTATTTGTTACATAAATTCGTTGGATACACACGCTATTACATAAATCAAAATGTCGGTATATAAGTATGTATTTTCGTTGTAGTTTTCATTGCAGCGCAGTTTCATGTAACTATCACACGCCACATCGTTCGTTTGACTGAAAAAAGCTAGAGAACAACAAATTTCCCCAAGTCCCTGGCTTGGTAGGTTGTTTCAAGCTGTGATGGTGTTTCCAAGTTCCCAAGACACCAATCGGGTTGGAAAGTAGAAACTGGTTTTTCGATCATACAGATATTGAACTGAATTTGGTTGGGGGGAACGAAAATATACGCTCTCAGTCTCAGAGAGTTATAAGGAGCTTTGGCTCTTGGCAAGCTTTTATGTGGTCGTATATACTTGTGTTACGGTTGTAGATTCGATAAAATTGCTTCGATTTTGCTCGTGTTTAATTGCGCTTAGCGGAAAATTGTTTGACTATTATATAAAGGTATGATTGAAAAAATACGCAGTTCGTACATAAGTCGAATATATTTCAAGTTTTAAACAGGTCAGTTTGTAAACTGGACTTGTGTACTCTTGAGACGAATGCTGGAGAAAACAAACTGAAAACAACGTCAGAAACCTGATCCGATAGTATGTACTTATCATAAATTGCTTCCGATTTATGCACCAGGAAGGTAAGTGTAAGCAGGATGTAATTTTCCAGATTGCAAGGTGGGGTGCCGCAGGGGTCTGGCCTCGCACCATGTTTTTTTTTTGCAAATTATGCATGTCAACGTTCTTTTGACAATTTTGCTGGGCAAAAGATCGCGAGATTAGGTTAGAGTGGCAGCAGCTTGATGTTGGGCGCCGCCTCATTTAGATCTTTCCCCGTTGTGGGATCCTACACGCGTGTTTGGAAGTGAGGAGGAGTTAGTTATTGTATAATTATTTGTAGCCCCACTTAACCACCACGAATCCAGTATTAACTTTACAACGGTCTTTAGTGACATGGTTGACAGTTCATCTGGGTCACTAAAAAAAAGGGTTGTTTTTCTGGTTCTGCTGAGGCTTTGGTAGTCGTAGAGGAACTGCGTCGAGCTTTCTTCCACGTTTATGTCACCACAGCCTCTGCAGAAGTCGGTCGAACGTTGTCGCACACTTTTTAGATGGGCCGCCAGTAGGTTGTGACCCATGAGGTTGCTGATCACAAGTGCTAGGTTCGATCTGTTCAGCGTAAGTATTTCTTTTACTGTGTTGTGGCCACATCATCTAACCGTGTGCATTATTTTACAACTTCTTTGCGAGATGACAACTCGGTATGTTGAAAATATCATCTCCGCTAATAACTAAACTGAACTTGATGGTACGCAGCTTAATCGAGAAAGGAAAGGCTGCTTGAACTATTACGTTCAAGTTTTGGTTTGGTGTGTTAAATGAACAAATTTAGGATAGGAATCACGCCTGTGGATTAGAATTTGAATGTAGGTGCTATTACCATGCCACATAGTACCTAGGGTTGACAAACGATCTCACGTGGCAAACTTGTGAAGTGAAAACAAACGCTGAGGCATAATTTGCATCTAAGTCGCAATATATTCCATGAACCTTTAGCTTTCACTTACATTTTTCAACTTCACAGTTAGATATCAAAGCGAGAGTACATTTGTATTGAAAGCGCATAAGCAAACGCGATTAATGTTTACAAACAAACTTCAGTTAACTCAATCATTGTTTTGTTTTCATATAAACAAATTACATATGTTTAATTAAACATTGCATTCAATTCAATCAATTGAATCAGTGTCATGAAACATTTTAAATAAAATTCTTTGTATATGTCTCGGAAAGATACGTTTAAACGGTTTTATCTCCGATTTCATTAAGAATGTAAATTTATTAAAGTAGGTCATTGACGTATGAAATTAAATTTCAAAGCATTGCACTCTATTTTGAGGGCGGCAAAATGAAATGGAACTCCAAAGGCATCACAATCGCATTTGATTGTTTGGAAACACTTTGTTTATAATAAGACATCTTATAGCGTTTAAAAGTCTACAACAGCGAGAAGAAGATGGGAGCAGAATTGAAAAACTAAAAAGAATGAGTTCAGCAAGTCACTAATTCAACTGTTTTCTTAAGAAATAAGTCGACATGAGAGGTTGGGGATTCGGGTATTTTACCCATAAAAGCCACTTGAGGTTTGTCTTTAAAGAAAACGTAAGAAAATCAAAGCGCTCTATTCACACTCGACACCCTCTAAACTAGTACGACGGTACAAAGAAATTATAACCCAGGTAAGCGCTTGGCTTAATTACACTCACTTCTGGGTTCCCGGTCATAGCAATGTAGAGGTGAATAAGAGAGTCGACGTGCTAACCAGATGTGACTCTGGTGGGATATAACAGATCTCCTGGGATTCGTTCTGTTTTCCTGTTAAATGTATACGATACAAGAAGAATAAAGGTTAAGCAAGATTTTTTTCCTGACACTCTCTCGAGAGTTAAGGAGTAACCAGGATCATTGCGAATTACTTGAAAAAGGCTAGTGTTGCAGCACTATAACCATGACAAAAAAAAGGGCAAATAGAAGATTACATCTGTTGTTTCTACTGTTGGAGAAAGTCGCACTTATTCAAAACACGGCAAATGCCACACATTTCACATCCAAGCTATTTAACAGCAAAAGTGGAGACATATGATTCATCTCCTGGTTTGCAATTTCGTTACGAAATATCTGTGAATCTATGCACTGCATCTACATCTGTCTTGCCAATCCAAAAAGTGATTTAAACCATCAAAGCAGCTTAATCCATTTGTCAACATTCTTTTTTGTTATAAATCTTTAAAACTATCTTTGTTTCTCTATTTCAGGAGATATCTGTGTGAAAGTATCAAATGTCAAAGGCTTTTGTTTACAAAAATTTATTCTCCACTTTTAAGTCAACAAAACAAAGTCATTCTCCAATTAGCATATGACTTACAAGTTGTGTTGCTGTTTTGCAAACCGGTCGCTTAAATTGCATAAGCTTTCAAATAAATGTGTTACCAGTTCTTCTGTCTCGAAATTGTTAACATATGGATAGCGTGTGTAGACTTTTTATTTTAGATTCTCCATAAGCAAGTGAAAAAAGATGGCAATTTTTTTTTTTAATTTAAAACTTCTCACGAAATCGAAGGTCAGTTAATACTAAATAAGAATCTTAAACACACAGGGTGATTCAATAGATCTTTCTTTCGAGGTTACAGAAAGTAAAAATATGGGACACTGCGCATTTCCAAGTCCAAATCAATCATTCTAAAGGCAATTAGCAAGTGTTTCTAAATTGACCACTTTTCGTTTGTAAATTATATCGGGCGTTAATTTAGCTTAAATTAACAACAAATGTTTTGTTAAATAATCATTTGGTATAAGAAGGGAACACATAAATAATTGAAATATGGGAAACAATCACGCATTAGTTTCTTTCCAGTTGGTGTCGCAGAAGTAAGGGAAAGTGTTCCTTTTAATTACCATGAAGTTTTTCATTACTGTGTGACATTGGAAGGAAAATATCCAGTACTTACTGAGGCTAATATGCTAGCAAAAAAAATTAATCGAATCAGTGAAAATTTGTACAGAAGGACAGACAGACTCACGTACAGAAAGTGGATAAACACAACCTTAAAGAGATTATAACATAATACCAATTCAAATTTATTTCAGAGAAATCCACCAACAAATCCACAACGGTCAAACGCCAATTGTACATCCTGTGATGAAACTCGACGAAAGCGAAGAGACGATCTATGACTTATTTAATGTCCTCGTTACCTGCATTAGTCGACGTCATTATTTTCAATAATCCAACAAGACCAAAATCTAAGCTACTATAGCCAAATTTATGCCAAACGAGACAGTTGACTTAGGCGATCTAAGCGCTAAAAGGTTCAAAGGGTTTACACCGCTCCAGTAAAATCGGCAACATCTTACGAGTAAGCCTTACAATAAAGTACTGATTGTGTGATTAATTAAACACCTTTCTTAAAATACAAACTCTCCGAAAGAAAAGTTAGTTCTCTCAAGATTTGAGACGTTATTAGACAGTGTCTAATGACACCTATTATGGCGCTGATATGTAATCTATTATTTGAAGCTCTTAGCCCTCGATTTCGAATTGCATCCGCTTGTAAAGAAGAAATCATAGCCGCTCAAAGTAAACAAGTGGTAGTTGCAGATGGTATACCAGTCGAGGAGTTCTGCAGAGGTTGATCGACAAGGAAAAAATCTGGAGAGGATTGTGGTACATCATCATAAACCGAACTCCATGACGTGTAAGCGTGGTAGGTGTCCTTAGATTTACAAGAGAAGACATGAGCCAGGTTAAAAATACTTCAAAATCGGTTATAGAAACTCGGCTTAGTTGACAACTCCTAACATGATGCATGCATCTACGGATCAAGTATCATAACAGAATTGGTCCATCAGTGTAAGAAGAAGTTTTTAGATGACGCATACTGAACGATCTTCCAAGTGAAGAAATGCGAAGTGTAAAATCCTACAATACCAATGTAAGAAATATGTATTATACATTGAATCACCCTGTTCAAGCAACTGCTTCGCGTGCTCAAATGAATTCCGTTTGGCTTAAGTAAAATTCATAACGTGATCAGATTTCTAAAACGCTATTATCCGCACAGGAATCAAAAGTGTAGTCGCACAGACAATGGTTGTCAGTCAGTCCATCGCGAGTGAATGCTCTGTTGAAACAATTCCATAGATAATCCGGAAATTGGCCCGCGAATACAAAAAAAAAAGTAAAAGTACATATACTACAGGCAACGATATATTTTGTAAGCCGAAATGGGTATGAGTAAGATTAATCCATTCACCATGAACATCGAAACATAATTTTCAATGTCAGCGCGCCCTCAAATAGGGAGAAGTATGCAACTCTTATGGCATTCATCGCGCCTTACTTTAACCGAAGCGTAACAACAGACAACATTGATCTTCATTTTCAAGTCATCTGTCAAATAGCTCAAAGTAATCGAGAACATGTGTTTTTTTTTTCTTAGATCGACACTTCAAGTTCGGAACTAACATATGGTTCTTTGAGATAAGGTTCAATTTGGAATGGTGACGACATTTGTCAATTTATTGTCAAAGCATTTTAAGTTGTATCAACTAACGATAAGATACGCATCAGTTACAAATTCAATTAGTACCCGATACGATTTGGTATGTAAGCTACTGAATGTTGGTTATTGTTTGACGTTTTCCAATGAAAACTAGGTGTGTTCTGAACCGACAGATTTCTAAAATTAGTCTACCAGATCAATGACTCTTTGGCATCAATAACAAAATCCAATAAAAGAAAGCAACTTAAGATGTAAAATTAATGCTTATCGATAATTTACATAATTCTCATGCAGATGCATAAATATACAAAATTAAAATTGCAAAATATTTTAGCGTAGTAAACTTTAAATGACTTTGGAATAAATACATTTAAAAGCACCGGCATGAGAGATATGGATATCTGGACCGGTTTTACTGGACTCACTGCTATCGAGATTTAAAAGAAGCTCTGAGTAGCAGTTGAGTCAGAAAAGGAATGTAGTCAATATTTTTCGAAACTAGGGAGGATTTCGATCTGAAAACAGCTGCCTTTGTGATGGGCGACAACGTAAGGACTTCTGGTCATTAAAGTAAACATCCAAGGGGGGCCATTGCATATTCTCACTCTCACGCACAAAACGTGCCTTCGGATACAACAAACTTATCAATCGTAATGATTATTCCCAAAATCCTCAGCTATAACGAGCTACAGCAATGAAATCAATGACTTTCAGAAGAGCAGATGAACGTCCAGGTTGAGCTTAAGGACTTCCTCAACCTCCTCACAGCTTGGGAACTGGCTTAACTTTTCTGAATTTAACCAGAATTTGGTTTGTGTTTTAGTTCCGAACAAAAATGAAATCTTCAATATCACATTACTTCAACATGCTTCAGGTTTTCCTGAGTCATAGGAAAGGGGTTCCTATCGACAATGTAAACAAAACTGCAGATGGCTCCCCGGGTGCAGTATGAAGACGAGCCAAACAAATGTGGTGAGTGTTGATAAACTAGACGCTTAATCGCTGAAGCAATTACTCATCTTCTGGGGGAAACGCAGATATAATCGGTAGAATATGGATTAATAGTGCTCTGAGTCAAAACGCTTTTTCTCGGCAAAGGTTAATTGTTAGGGTTTATTGGACAGCGAATCACTGCGACATAGTAGGAAACTAACTGTATAAGGATGGCACCCTAATCAAGAATTATTGATATCTCGTATTCAAAATGAAAGCTATTAAGCGAAATACTCTAACGATTTACTCGAGTTACCTCTCCATACTTACTGCATCAGGAGTGATAGAGTGAATAAATTGTATTAGCCATATCATCCACTTTGCAAAAAACATAAAGCAAGGCATTTTCAAGGGAAACCTGCATTAATAAGACTAATTCATCAGTTTCTCATCAGAACCCAAGGCATTATTCAAAAACATATGGAATAGTCATAGCTTGAAGGTGACTATAAACTATTGAATTATCATAGTCGTAAAAGGATACCCCCCTCCCTCCTAAAAGCCCTTGGATTGCTTATCTAATTCCACCCACTTACAACGACAAACGCAGGTCCTACACATTTATTGCCAGCAATCACCCTAAGTTACAGCGATTATCAACCCTCTTCCCTGGAAAATTTCCATATACAGCAACCCACCAGAACATGCCAATAGAACTGAGAAGTGTAATAAACCATTATATGATATGATTGCTAGTACTTATGACCAAAGTTAGCCTAGCGGTGGCTTTTATCTTCGATATCTCGAATCATTTCATTGTCAATTTGTTTTACCTATAAACAACAGTATCACTGTTGGCAGTTGTGGCATACGAATGCTCATCATCGTTGTTGCTCAACAGGATATATCCGGAGTTTTTATTCTTCCTCAGCGACGACATATTGAGAATTTTGTTTTTCACTTTTAAGGGAACAACTATACACTTTTTCCCGGTTATCTAGGGAATTTATTTTATTCTTATGGCCGGTCAATCGGACGAATCACATTCTCACATCACAGATTTTGATAAACTTTTTTTTTTGTTTTCCAAAAATAACACGAAATCAAGTTAAACGTATAACACGACGATAACTTGTTATAGACATGAGTAAACCCGTAAGCCGTGCCAAACAAATCGGAACCCAATGAGCTACTAATTCGAAGCTCCAGTGTCGAATACGTCCAGAGCTCAACAGTTGTTTGTGCTGTGAATTTCATGACATCACAGAAGTGACTCCGAAAAGCTTTTGAATGTTTGTAATCAAATTCGGAGTAGTCATTGAAACTTGTTGGAGCTAGTGGAACTAGGGGAGCAAGCTAAAAAGAGGGGTTATGACGTAGGATGCACAAGAAAATTGTGTTTTGCAAGTTCACTCTCTGTGTTTACTTTCTGTGGGTTTGAATGAATTGCTTAACCAAAACCTCTTGTGTTAAAACACTTTTTGTTGTATAAAAGGACGATTCCGTGCGTGGGTATTTTATTGCATTCTATTTTAGGATATTCACGGTCGAGTTTGTGGGATGCATGCGCAATTGAAGAGCACTAATTCGATCGGGTAATCTTTTTTACAAGTCCAGACTCATTAGTTAATGCGAAAGTGTTCATCTACGAGTAATTAAAATCATAAAAACTATCGACGCAAAATACTCGTAGTTAGGCACTGATAAAACTTTCATTTGCACTTGGTAACATTATGTGATACTCTATCGTGCGGCGCTGTTTATGGAAGTGAGATAATGGAATCTGCTAGTGCTTTGGTGGAAAAAGTAATAAACATTTCAGTCTATAAATGGATTTGGATTTTTGAGAGAAAGGTTTAGGAGTTCATTGAACCCTAATCAGAAATTCAGAACAGACAAGTGACTTGGATAGGCAATGGTCACTTATATACCGCTTTGACTTACACGATTTTTATAGATGAATAGTAGTAGTCACTCATACCTTTGTAGACGTAATTATGTGTTAAGTTTCTGAGAATGGGAATCTGCAAGAGTTTTCTAAATCAATTACCTACGAAGTGTCAGTATTCTCGCCATCTACCTTATAACTTAGTCAAGTGAAAGATAGTTCTTAGGGCAATTCTGTGTGACTAATATGTATTTATACGAAACCCAATGTGACACGAACGGTGACCTAGTTGTTGGGGTGGTGAGCAATCTTCCGGTCATGCAAATTGTAGAAAGAAAAATATGGTATCGCCCAATCCGTTAGAAAGTGATGAAATTTGGCCCTATTCAGTGTATTGTGATTTGAGGAGAAGCACCTGGACAGCGTCAAGCCTAAAACACACTATTGGTGGTGTATAACGCCAGTCTAACGCCGTTCTGCTTACATAAAGTCTAAACCATTGCGCGGAGACTCCAGACTACTTTTATGTGAAAGATTGTAACGAACCCACTATCTACTGATGGTGATGGGAGTAGGTAAAAAGACTGAGTTTAGGGGAACATCATTTAAAACGCTCTGTATTAGATCCGAGCGGTAATTTCTCATCTGCTTAGGAAGAGAGCTAGGGTATTTGACAAAAAATGCCTGATGCCAAACACTTTTAATTGCCAGTGTTTTCATGATATTTGAAAAAAGAGACATAAGTGCAATGGATAGGCAGCTGTAGGAAGATTTTACTTTCTTGGGGAAGGATTGCACATTAGACTTGGATTCGACACATTAGACCGTAATTCGACTAGAATTTAGAAAACGTTTGAGTGTGAAACGGTGGCGGTCTTTGGAAATGGGAATGGTTACGCGGCTGTGTACTTACACGACTCGGGTCCACCGCGGACGTAGCAGCGCTCGAAGTATCGAATGCTGTAGATAAGTCTCTGCTTTTCGAAACGAAAGTCGAAACAGGGCTTCAGAGAAAAAGGAATTGCTTTCGTAAGATCTGTGTCCACTTTTGTTTTCTACGACAATTGATTGTTTAATAAAAAAAGTAGGCGAACAGACTTTGCATAAACCTTAATACCACTTAAATCGAAGCCAAATGACATCACACTGTCAATATTACACAATACACAACATAACACTTGCTTAAAAAAATGTCTCAACAGCAAATTATACTTAATAAGCTCTTCTCTGTAAAATAAAGAAACAAAAGCACTTACATTTTCATTCTCAACTTCAAATCAAACGCAAACTATTAAACAAATCAACAAGTGGAAAGATTTTAACGATTTATTAGCGCGAATCACGTTTTGCAATGTAAACAAACAACGCACTATCACCAATAACTTAACACAAACTTCTCAGAATAGCGTACGATTAAGTTCTATCTTCCATGCAAGTCGAACCGCTTTTTATCATTATCCTCTCGATACACTGGACCATAATCGATGCACACTGCCCACATACAAACCGGAGAATTCCCTCTATTGCGAATTGCGCACCGCCCTACTCGAAACACAATAATTGTCATATGCTAACAGCGCTAACTGACCCACGGGTTTGGAGTGCAAAACTAACAAATTTAACAAATTCCACGCTTTGATGACTAATTAATTACACCGAGTTTGCTGTTTTTTTTGTTATTTTAATGATTGAAAAGGGGTTTAACAAAAAATTTGAATGCAAATGATAGGACCCATATATATTTTCTTTGTCGATTTAATCGGCCTATTACCTTTGAGATACGATTTAACTTGGAATGATGACTGAGAGTTATCAGTGGCAATGTAAGTGAAAAAATGATATTTCTTGGCAAAGTTTAATGACCTCTAACTGAATAGGTTTCCCAGCCAGACACGGATGTCGGTAGAGCTGTCTTCGATGTCGGAAATATGATTGATCTTCATCAAAAGGCACGCGAAAATAAATTTAACTTTCACAGTATGTACACAGTTTGTTAACTATATACATGCGTACGCCACCGGCACCGATAGAAATTGAATCCCTAACGACAGACACAAAGCGTTTGCATAAACTTTACACAAGCGTTTCTTATCTAAGCCATTTAATTATGGTCGCTACCTTATCTCAAACTAGAATAGACGGCACTTACTGTGTATCGTTCCCATTTTCTGGATCGTCGGCCACTCTTGCTGTTTCCTTTGTTGCAGGAACTTTATCATCATTTGAATCATCACCAGATGCTGCGTCCGAGTCTGATAAGAAAGTGAATTTATTTCTATAATCTCAAACTAAATTGAAAAAAATAAGAGGTTGCTCACCTTTGTGTCCATTTGTTGATTGGGTATTTGCGTCCATGTTAATTTCCAAAGAAGATTTTAGTTCGTGGACAGGAAATTTTCTTGAATTGACTTGTATTTTCTAATTATGTGGTCATTTTCATTCCACATAGAGAAAGGTAAATATTGTGCACTACAACTTAGGAAGCACACTGAAATTGAATTTCTATGTTATAAAGCGATTGGAGGGAGGCTTTAGCTTTTACACTTAATTTTAATTTCATTCAAGCGATGAAAGTGGAAAACTAAATGAAAAACTCGGGACAGTACAGAAAATTAATTCTATTATTTTTTTTTTTTTTGACAAATGTCACTTTACGGAATTTGACTTCTGTCTGCGGGGGCGTACTACAAGAAGAAATGCCAAAATAACCAGCTGTCTGAGGAGATAGGTATGTTCGTTTCAGAATTCGGAACAACCACGACAATTAAGAAAGATGAAATTTAAAAATCCAAGAATCGACGACTGCTTTACTTGGGATATCTTAAGTGAACACATAATATTGCTAACGTACTCAAGACTTCGAATCCTACTGTTCAAGTTCGAAAAACAAAGACTCCTCTTATAAATATTATAAAAGACTAAAAACAGACAATTTGTTTGGCGAACCAAACATCAGAAAAGAAACACACCACGTACATATTCCACTTTCCGTTTGATGCTAATAACCACAACAGGGCAGCACACTCGTTAAAAAGCGCTGCTTCTCCTCTGCACCACCTATTTGACGTTTATTACTTTTTTCCATTGTTTTGTATTTATTTTTCTCGTCGTATTTGGCGTTGTTCTCATAGGTTGTTCCACCCGTACGAAAAAGGCAAAACGATATCTGTGGGACAAAATTAAAAGTCCGCACCATCCAGAATCCGATAGGTTTTTGTTTACATTTAAATTTGTTTCGTGAATCCAGTGACATTATTAAGAAATCTCAAGCATTCCAATTGCAAATCTTCCACAACGATGGGTTCGGAAGAAATCAGCGCGGGAGCAAAGATCCAAAAGGGTTTTCAAATGTAATCGTTATCCTATATTCTCATAAAAACATCTCAAGTGCATTGTTTCTTTCAGTAACTACATGATTCTGCGGGATGCTGACACGGGTCTAATCATTTGGCAAGAGAACAAGGACTTTTCATCGCCAGATGTTGAGCACGAAGCAAAGGTGCCGGTGAAAATATTGGACTTGCGAGCGGTTTCACGAGAAATCAATTTCAGTACAATCGAATCGATGGAAAATTTTCGATTAGATCAGAAGGTGTTATTTAAGGGACGCATCATGGAAGAATGGTTCTTTGAGATGGGTTGGGTAGGACCAAATACTACCAATACGTGGCAGTCGACAATTGAAGCCGCTCCAGAATCACAAATGATGCCTGCTAAAGTTTTAAAGTGAGTCCCTAGGTAGAAAGGGGAGAAGACAACTCCGTTGTGGTCAAAATCAAGACGAGGTGTTGCGTTTATGGTTGCTAGGTTGCTTCGTAAAGTTAAAAATTAAGGTCAAGTGCGTAGGCTATCGTGTTGTCTTTAGAGTTTCCAAAAGTGTTATTCAAAGTCGTGACTTATGACTCATTCCAAGTGCGAACTGAATGCAGTTTCAGTTGTGTGTGCCGGCATTTGTGTTTATTTTTGGTTTGGAATTGGGGTTATTGCGGTGACGAAGTTGTTTACGTGACAAGCCAGCATTTTAATTTGCTCGACAAGAAAGAACGAAATCATCTGCTAAATATTTATGGAATTGGTGTAATGGATTGGTTTCATTGGCAATTGGCCAATAAAAATATACAAAGCAGCTGGGTAGCGCGAGAGCGTTTATGAAGTATGTAGTTTCGTGACAAAATACTTGTTTAGCTTGCAATTAATATTTCGTGTTATGGGTCATATATGGGGTCCTTGTAGCAAGGAATAGCTTTCAATTAATCTTTAATTATTTAAAGCGTCAGCTCTCTGATGTCATTTTTGACTTAATATAGGTTGTTGCGGTTAGATGAATTAGATTTATCACTTTGAAATCTAGCAAGGTCATCACGAAGCAAGTTCTAACCAGCATGTATTCCGTTAATCCAAAACACGAACCTGTTGCAGCTGACAAAAGGCGAAGGATGCTTGAGAACACCGTTTTTGGAGCCTTACAATAGCGATAGTATTGCGTGAAAATTTGTTAATTCCTTTGAAACAAGATCTACTTTACCTTCGGCTGCAGCATACGACACGTCGTTTTGAATAATTATTCACCCCAATTGTGACTACAGTAACAAGTCGATATAGACTATAACGATTTCTCGATATTCCCTACAATCTCCATTCACTTTTAAAACAATTATTTTTATATTTATTTTTTTCAATTTCAGCGGAAATGTAACCATTGAAACCAGTTTCTACGACAGAGACACACTTATCACAAAATCGGTTGTTCGCCTCTATTACATATAAAACTATATATTCTAGACAAATTGAAATAATAAAAAAAATGTAACAATCTACCTTAACAACAAAATTTTAACAAACAAAGCAAATGTCCGTCTCTTGTTGTATACTCGCTAAGTTAGCATTTAACATTAAAACCTTAAAAAAATAAAAATAATAATAAGTATGAACCGAAAGTGAATGAAATCATTTTCAATCAATTCATTGCTGCCAGTCTTTTGTAACAACAAAAATAAAAAATAAAAAAATAAGTAAAAATACGTCTAAACCAACACCAATTCAGTTTTTCAAAATTTTCAAAACAAAAAACTATTTAATTTAATAAATTACACACTTTATCTCAAATTTGAATACATTTTCCATGCACTTGTTGTATAGTTGTGTTTTTTTTTCAATTATTCTTAAACAAATATTGTTAAACAAAAAATTATATATTAAATAAATAAGTACAACGAAATTTAAATTTTATAAAACAGAAAATATGTGAAAATAAATTTAGTTATAGTTGTGAAAAAGCACTGAGACACGTTTTGTTATATACAAATATATATATTAACTATAATTGCCGCGTAAAAATTGCATTTTATTTTAGATTGTAATGTTTAAGTAAAAATTAATTTATGTTTCTCTTTTTATTGCTCATAATCTTATATGATATTCAAATCTAAGCTAACGTTAATTTCGTTTTTTAAATGAAGACAAAAATCTATTCTATTGTATTAAAATTTAATTAAAACTTGTAACGTTCTTTCTCTGAGATATTATATGATTAATTATTTATTTATTATTCTTATTTTTGTTGAAATTTGTAATAAAAATGGAAATAAAAATAGTTAAAACATACATACAGCCAAGGAGACTTTTTTTTGCTTGTTGAACGGGCGGGAGCAGAGCGTCACATATTCAATTTGAGAGCAACCTCGCAGAAAGAACTATTTACTTCCGTTGCTGCTAGTTATTAATGATCCTTAATCGAAAAGCGATCGCCCTGACTAAGAGATTAGTGCGTTGGACTGCTAAGCAAGAGGACACAGGCTCGAGCCTCAGCAACCGTTTTTTTCGGCTCTCCCTCTTGGCGGGCAATTACGAACGCCTGTTTGAAGACGCTACAATTCGGGGTGAACCTGAGCCTCAATCAATAAGTCTCTCCATTTAGCCCGGTCCTAGACTAACCTCTTATTGTTACGCAGTCCAAGTTGGTTAAGGATCTCTTCCACTTGTGTGCACCACCTTGACGAGGTCTTCCTCTACTGCGTTGTTCCTCCGAGTTAGACTCGAAGATTCCGGGCCGGAGCGAAGAATAGTTATAACCTTATAACAAACCATCCATCATAAAAAAGATTCTCAATCCGCAGAAAAAAAAAATAAAAAATATAACTCGCACTACAAAAATGGTTTATCCATTCCTCCATTTTAAACATCAACAAAAGCAGAAACAAGAAAGCCATTAAAACGAAGACTTACAGCATCGAAAATGTATTCTTGTAAGGCAAACATTCGAAAAAAATAAGCGGATAGATGTATGTGACAAGCGGAAGCAACACCATATAACTGTTTCACTTGCGAACACATTTTTGAAGATTGGAAAACTTTTCCCTAAAGTCTAGACCCTATTAGAGAGATGCATCTTAATCTACATTGATGACTCCAAGATGGATGTAAGTGTAAGTGAAAGCTTATGCAAACTACTTGGTATTTTAATACCTTGTGAGACTTCATAGCACGCAGCACAATGTAATATTTTGCTGGGTATCTGTTTACAAAGATGGTCCTAGAAAAGCTGGTAAATTGGACAAGAAAAGTTCGACGCTTGACTTGGATCACACATATGTATGTACTCATTTAAATCTCGCCTTACCATTTTGCCACTTCTATACCAAAACTAAAACTTAATTCTACATAACGACAGCAATAGGCAGGTGTCTAGCTAGCACCACTTGTAGCCAACAATGTTCAGTTTCTCACACCAATATGATAAGTTTTATTTTTATTCTTCGCCACATTTCTTAAGATGAAAGCTTGTTTTACTCCGTCGTCCCTCTGTGTTGAATCCAATGAATTTTCAAAGAACTTTTCGTCAGAAGCAACTAAATGTTATATTGACTTACTGGCTCATTACGCCCTTAGGTTACTCTCCAAAGTTATTTTTAAATGAAACACAACAATATATTTTTTTTTGAAAATTTATCACTTATTTATTTGTTTCTAAATATGTATCTACAGTTAGTCAACTTTTATATATAACATTGCATTAATTAAAAATAAAAAGTTTTTTTTTTTTATTTATTCTTATCTTTTGCTTTATTCACTAATTTTTTTAGTAGTCTATTCGTACACAGATTTTCGTTAAAAATAAAAATTATATTTGCCGTTATTATAATTTTTTTATTTTTTAAATTTAAAAACCGAAAAATGAAGTATTTTTAACGAAATGGTATAAAATTAATGTTTATGATATGATTCTACACAATTTACGATTTTTCATCTCTTTTTTTTAATTTTATTTTAGGCAAAGGATTTTGGACCTATTCTATTCATTTAATATACATTTATATATACTTTTATACGTTGCTGATTTGTTGCGTTATTCAAATTGATCTATAAGAGATTAAATTTATTTTTATTTTTTTATCTGCATATGAAAGGAGGGGAGTTTGTCTTGCTTTATGTTCTTAAAATTACACAATTAGAAATCTTTTTCTTTTCGTTTGTATTTAATGTTTTTCCAAATAATTAGTTTTATTTATTTAAACCTTTTTTTGTGATTTTTATTTAACACCCAAGTTTATCGACAAAGACTGAATTTGGTTTATTTAATTTTCTAGTTCTCAATTTAGTACTTTTTACACTTTGTGGATTGTTTGCGTGTCTTTTTTTTCAAAATATATTTTAAAACTCACAATTTAATTTAATTAATTTCCCTCACATTGAAAAAGCTATGCACCGTATAGCTTAAACTTAAATGTTTGCAAAGAATATATGATCTTTTGTTTGGACACCATTTATAGAGGAGCTATCTCCAGAAAGGAAAAAAATTTAGAGGGCACACTATATCTGCCTAAATGGAACGATCTTCATGACAGCAACAAACAGTTATTTTCGCGACATTTTTTCGCATAATGGACACACAGATTCATTGCTGAATCCGAATGGCGGATTGAGAATTTTTTTCATGACAGATTATGGTCTTGGAGGTTTGTAATAGCCTGCTAAGAGGTGGTGCTGCGAAAAATCCTTTATCGTTTTGTTGAGGCATGAACTGGTGTCCTCTCTTTAAGCATCCAACGCATACCCCTGACGCACTTAGATAAGTAAAGTATACATCGGAAATAAGTAAGTTAAAAAATCCCAAGAATATCTTCTTTTTTTTTTCAAATATCATTTAAGAGTGAGTGGTGTTAGGCCAATAAGACTGTACACCGTCAGTCTTAAATGTTTAGGCTTTCTATTGAGGCTAAAGTCAAAAAACGTTAAACGTTCCTGAGACTACCAGACTGGAAATTTATCAAAAACGTCTTCTGACTGATTCATGGTTAAGATTTTTTTTCCTCTAATTAATGGTCATTGGAGTATTTAATTTATATAAGGAAAAATATTGTATTAATAAGAAATCGCCCATTTTGTACTTCCCCTGCTTAAATCCACAATTTGCCTTCGTGTATGTATATGTACAATTAAGCATTCATTTAGTATTTATTTCATTATTTCGTTTAGTGGTTCGGATTTGTTTCTAATAATTGTTTTTCTTCTGCTTTTTACGTTTTTATTTTTTTAACTTACAATATATTCTACATAAATTATAGTGTACATACTTTTAACACATATTAGTCTCAATGGGTCGAGCATATTATATTAATACTTTACCTTTTACTTTTTTTTTAAATCTGTTTTTCTTGTGCGAATGATAGTGATGTTAATTATTATTTTTCTGTTTTAATTCAATGCTTTGGTTTTTTACTTTTTACTATATTCTATTTTGTTAAGCCATAAAAATTTCTTACGTATAATTCATTTACTTTTATTTATTAATTATACTTTACATATTACAACCACATAATAAATTAATATACCATCTACAATTAATTGTTTTATTATTTTTTTTATTTTACCTTTTTTTTTATTGACTACTGTTTTAGATGATTAAATTTAGTTGTAGTTTTGTTTTTATTTACAGATTTCCATCGCTTAAAATATATATGTATGTATGTATATATTTTTTTGTTTATTTATAATTGTAACTAATTTATCGTTAATACTTTGTGATGAGATTTTTCATTTCCCTAGTTGTCAACCAATCATTTCAAGTAAAAAGTAATGATTATTTTTACTTCGCAGTCTAAATTGAAAACGAAAGATGAGGAAGTTTTACAAAGAAGGAGGAGAAAGAATTGCGGTTAATATTTGAAGAAAGAGGAAACGCTTTCGAAAAGACAGTGTCATACTGTCGAACTAAATAATGTATTTGGATTCAAAAGCCGGGCATTAAAAATTACACGAGCTAAGGCTTGCATAGGTTTACACGATGAAGTTTGGTTCGAGATATAAGTCACAAGCAATTAGTTCCTTTGCAGTCTTTTACAAAAGAAGAATAGAACATCTGACTGAACTGATTCAACGACTGGCTCCTAATGTTTGGTCATGTAAAAATATATTTGAGTAATCAATACCCTAAGTCGGTTGGATTTTCCATAAAGGTAAATAACTTGGACGGTCTTTGCTTTTTTCTAGAAATAATGCTGAGGTGAAGTTCTTTCTTCACTAGGACAAGGAAATCATGGTAAAGCAAAGCTGTAGGGGAAAACAAACATTACTCAGTGGGAAAAGGTCGTTTCCAATCAGCTGTCTGGTCGAACGGACTACTTAACCTGGACGATCACAGCCAAAATGTCTGTCCATCCGACCAACCAAAAAGTTAGTGTAATTCAATAAAGCTTTTGGAGGTGCTGGCCTGTCAGCTGAGTTATTCAAAGACGGTTGCTATGTGCTTTCAAATGCTATGCTATGCTACGATTTATTTTACATATTATTTGTCAGGATTGTATGTTAAATGTTACAAAAATGTGTTCATCTGCTCGTTTATACCGAATATGTTGACGGAAGGATGGAATATTAAATATAGTCGAGATATGTGCCAGTAAAGCATGTTCTTAGAAGATAGACCTTCTGTTGGAAGCATGATACTTGTTTACTCTCCGGAGGATTTGCAAGCGGTGGCATACATGTGGGAATGGAAATGAGGATATCTGGGTAGTATTTTGTCGGACGCGACCGTATTCGCACGCAGTATTATAATAAAACTGATATGTAATATTACATCCTAAAGAAAATGATGTTTTCCTTTTGCTTAATCCTACATACATTCTGTGTTTATGTCCAGCTCAGGTTCTCATCCAGGATACATCACATATTCTTTAAGCATATGCTAGCGATAACACGGGGAATCGAGGTCAGAGCGAAACTTGTGAAAATCCAGAAAGTCTATTGCCCTAAGAGGACCCATGGAAAGAGAGACAAAATGAACATAGGATTTTGAATTGAGGTACGATATAGTCTGTAACTATCGTTGGTTAACACAAAATATAAGAAATTATAGAGAATAAACCCGCCCTCTTTGTAATAATTCAACGCTTTCTATCTTCCGATATCTTTTCTTCTCAAGCTAATTAAACATAAAATTCTAGTATTTCCACGTGACTTGACCCCGTACTTCAGATTTCTTTTATATTTACACTTATAAACTACATATTTTTAAACTTACAAACTAGTTACGTGTCCGTTGGGCTGCCAACATACATTCCACCTTCGTTTTTTAAATTTATTAATTTACACTTGACTTACAAAACACACTTTTCATAAATAAATTTAAATTGAAATTAAATAGAAAAATGAAAAAAACTATATTCAATGCTTAAATAAAAAATTTAAAATTAAACTTTACATAGTTTACAGAAATTTAAGGCACATTTTCTGAAATATTCAAATAATATTCACAGAAAAAACGTAAAACACAATAATTTCTTTCCTTTTGTTTTGTTTTTTTTTTATATAGAGAATAACATTTTATCAAGTCGCAAAACTAATTTAAAAACAACAAAAACTAAATAAAAATAAAACATTTAACACAAAATACCATGAAATAAGGTTTCATTGGTAGTGTTGTTAAAATGTTGTCAGGCCAATAATAAAAAATGAAATTAGACCCATCAGATGCATGTACATCGTCACTAGACGATGACAACTAAGGTGGCTTCCCGCAGCGGCTGATATTCCCATTTTATATTCCATATCTATATCTAGTATCATATCATGGTTTTTCGTGTAAAACTGATGGATGTCACTTATCTGAAAATGTATACAAAAATACAAAAAAAAGAAAACAAATTTGTGTTAAAAAATATTTTTTATGAATGATGGGAAATAAAATTTATTTTCACTTGTTTTTTTAAAGTCTACAGTTTGTTTGTACAATTCATTCATTTGAATGTGAGAAGGAGGACTTTTATTACAATAAATATTGTGTATAGTCAGGACAGCAATTATGTTCAACATGTTCTCACTAAAGAAGAACCTTTTTTTGTGTAAATATTTTTGTTGGCCATTTTTTATGTTTAATTTATAACATCGGTAGGTAAAGTTAAAAATTGAAATCGATTCGATTGGATGTTGCTGGTGAACATAATAAAAAATAATGTTTTCGTTAATGGACACGCGGGAATATTGCCTGTGTGTTGGCTTTATGGACCTTTTGGACTATAGGATGCAATTTTTGCGTTCGCATTGGTACAGGTAATGACTTTGGTAAATGAGTTGACTCTAATTGGTGCCATTGTAGCAACACATAACATGTGTGGTGAAGTGTTGTCATTATAATCATCAAGGGACATAGGGAGTCAGAATACTGTGATATTCAAGGGATGTGAATGTGAAAATAGACAAACAATAGGAAAGAAAACTCGGCACACAAATTTTGCAGTGTTACAGCAACTGAGATGTGTCCACCTGTAATTTGTCTTTTTCTTCTTCTTACGCGTGGCCCCATAAAATAAAGCACAAGACTTAGGCTAAATTTCTACGAGAACTAGTTAAAATCAAGCCTAGAAGATGGACAAGTGGTACATGTCTAGCGACAAAACAGATTTGGCCAAAGCAGGATCTGAAACACTCTTAGAATTTAATTTCTCTCAACAGATTGTATGTTAGTAAGCACCATAACACGTGTCATCACAAGACTTTGTGTACATTTAAATGATATTTTTAGAAGCTGCATGGACGAGGAGGAGTAGGAAACTATCCCCCACCTTCTTTTTATCTGTCTAGCTTTCTTCCGCAAAAGGAGGTTCTACTTAAAAGAATTTCACTATAACGACCTAGCCGATCTGATAAACACGGTTGTCAAAAACCTTCTATGCTCCGTCAGAAGCTCCAATTGGTTAAATGAGTAGGTCACTGGTCTAAGTGTACAGACTAACGCAGTTGGAGATGAAGTGATACGAGGTATTCTGATGAAGATGAATATATATTCAAACTATTTAGTGAGGTTTCTTTGTTAAATCTAGTATCTTAGCAGAACCATTACTCTAAACTTTCCTCCTTCATGCAAGACTACGAAGCATATTCTCAAATAATGTTTTTTATGTTTTTTTTTATATTTTTCAATATTTCCACATCAATCTCTCTGCTGAATGGTCCATTCCACAGTTTTCATGACCTAAAATCTAAACCAACCTGTCAGTTGTCTCTATGGAAACAACAAACATCAACACGTGGCCGTACAAATCCTTATTTTATCCTGTCCCAAGGATATTAAACAAACAAAAAGGAATTAAAAAATGTTTTTCTCAAAAAAAAAAAGTTAACATATTCCCAACTGGACATTTAATCATATTTCAATTCCCAACCAGGAAACCCAAAAGAGGGAGATACAAAAAAAATGATTGAAGCAAACAACAGCGTAGGTGAAAGGAAACCGGAAATACGTATCCAATCCGTATGTAAAAGGCAAATCCTCATGTTATCTGATCACTCAGGCGTATGAATGACTACAATCAGGCCCACAGCGTCCCAGGTAACTGAACCACATATATTTTCTTATGCGATATACCTTTTCCCGGTGTGTGTCCCTTTTTTTTTTTTTGTTAACCATTGATAGTGACCACATAAAATGTTAAAACGTGGTACGTTTATTTTGAATTTAACAAAATTCTAAGTGAAGTAATAAAAAATAAATAAAACAGTTTGAACGACAAGTAGTCAGACGGAAGCGGTTGAGTTTAGTGGGTCCAGTAGGTGGAGAATTGATTGACTATGGCTGTATAAGAAAGTTGAGAATGAATCATCAACCTCTTACAACAATCTTACTTTAATGGGTACAAAGACCATTTTAAAGAATATTTTCATGCAACTCTCGATATTAAAAAAGTTGTCCTCCGAAAGGTATTTTCCTAATCGGATTACATCAACACTCTTCGAATTATTCATAGAGAGAAACGTCCAGTACAAGTCCTCCGTCCACTTTGCGTCGACTTCGAAAAGGCATTCGAAACAGTTTGCCGAGATTTTGTAAGCCACGCAGAGGAGAAGTATTTCAGAAAAGTTGATATTTATTATTAAGGTAAAATTTGAGTTCAAAAGCAGTGCACAGATGTATTTTATCGTAGCTTCCAATTCTTGTGAAGATGAATGTGTTCTTGCATTAGATTGACGGTCGTTTGATGGACATGCAACAAGTGATTCAAAACCTGTGGGTCAAAGCATGAAAAGTACATTCATACTTTGCTCAAGTAAGCATACAGTCGGAAAAAATTGAGTCGACAGCGAAATGCCACAAGAATGAATTCTACTACTATATACCTAGATAGCACTACGAAAATTGATTTAAGCTGCTGCCCAAAATTTGAAAGACATTTGAAACTTAAACCTGCTGCAGGGGAGCAAGAACTGCTCTTACAGATTCTGTTATATACCAGTATTTCTCCCGAATTTTCGGCAAGATCCCGAGCCTGTAAATAAACCATGCGATGGAAGTAATTTCAGCAAACAAATTCCATTTGAATACCTGCCATTACCCAATCTTAGATAAGAAGGGTGGCCATGGTATAGTGGTTGCATCATCGCTTGTTACGCTGAAGGTTCTAGGTTCGAATCCCGATGTCCAAAAAAACTCTACTGCGTAGGCATAACACTGGCAGTAGGGTGGTCATATGACTTGAAAGTGTTGACCGTACTAATGATATCGGGATGTTCGAAAGAAATACTGTAAATTATTAGCAATGGCAATAGAACCAATAATTCTCTCCAGTCATTCTGGACAGCACCCTCGGAGCAAAAAGACTTAAACCTTATACCACCTGAGTTTCAAAATCACTACACCAACACTAGCGCTGTGTAAATAGCATCATAAGAGTATTCATAACCCCTTTAGCGCTAGTGAATTATAAATAAAAAAAAAAAGTGTACCGATCGAGGCAATAAAGAGGCAGAATAGTTGAAAAGAAAAAAAACTTTGGCGACAAATTATCGGAATGTGAAGAGTATTGCAGAACATACGGAGGGCCCTATGACCAACTAGGGGTGACAGCACATAAGAAGAAAGTCTTTTTGCAGTTTACTAATCAGCCCGTCATTACCGAATACGCAATAAAGTTCCACTACGTGATGATTAAACTAATTCTGCTCAACTTTCAGGACACACTACGACGACTAAATTACTTTTCAACACACCTTTTTGCTCATTGCCAATTGAAAATAAAAATAAAAACTTATAAAATATTTAAATAAAAGGTAGGTTCTATACGTATGTGTACTCACCTCATTCCATCCATATCGATTTTTCGCTTGCACAATCGCCTCATACACAGCATTATGTTCTAAATTTTTTATTACATACGACATTATAAAATGGCTGGCATCGGTCCTTATTGGTATCGGTTTGATGTGAAACTCATGCCACTTGCCCGGATGCTGATACGTTTCGTTCATCTGTTTTACAAAAAAGAAGAGGAATTACATTTAAAAAAAGGACATACGATGATAAAAATGCAAATTTTCAGTTTTTCTTTTTTTCACTGTTTGTCTCATTCAAGGACCTACTCAATGATGCTTTATGTAAAAAGTGTTTGATGTACAATTGGAATGTTTGCTCGTGTGCAGTGTATGCACAGGATATATCTATTGTCCCCGAATGGCTGGTTAACTGCAGTAAGTGCCACACTCATGCTCAGTCTATTCTTTTTAAAGCTCCAACCCGCCCTCTTTACATTGCAGCATTGTGTTGAGTATGAGATGAGTTGCATGCATTAAAGTTCCTTTTTTCGGAGGATTATTTCACAGAACATCGCAGTTGGAGTAGACAAAAAAAAAGAGCTGAATAACGCTTTACCTTGGTTCCAAGGATCACTTTTTATTTTAAAATATACTCATACTCTTCGTAGCGCAGTTATATTATAAAAAAAAAGAAATAAGAAATAAAAACCGTTTCCTTATCTCTCATATACTGAGACTACTCGTACAATTCCTTTGTTTGGTGCTAGTAGAGATAGTAGGATTGTTCATCTTTACGATATCCTTCAATGATAAAAATGCCTGTGATACACAGAGAATAAAAAAAAGAACATATACAAAAACCCCATTCGAAAAGGATAAAAACGGTAAAATGTTGCTTTGAGCAGCAGAGAATCCTTTTTTTTTGTTTCTTTGTTCCCTTTGCCTGATGGTATTTTTTTTTTCTAGAATTTTAGGATTTAGATTAAAGTTGAACAAGAAACAGAGTGAAGTAGATGGTCCAGTGGGAGGTAGTGCAAGGTAATGGGCAAGTCAAACTACTCAGAAGACAAATGGTCATCCCTTTTTGGTTTATTTAGCGGTCTTGGAGGCATGTTTGGAATTTTTTAAAATATTATTGAATTACATTTTGTGAATGTTGGAGAGTTTTATATGGATCTTGTTATCCATTGTCAGAGGCATATTTTATATGACACTCTAGGGAGTAGTTTGGACGGTTCACTTTTTTTTTGTTAAAGAAAATGTTTCTGTTGTTTCTTTAGAAATGAGTTTTGCATGTTATCGTTATCTTATTAAGAGTTTTCGGGGTATTTGTTGTGTTTTTTGGGGGAGGGGAGGAGAAACGAATATTAATGTCTGGATGGGGTAGAAAGATTGTATAGCAAAGGATTGGATTGCTCTACGGGGGATATGTTTCTGTATGAAGGGTCATAAATTGTACAAAAACTTAGCGTCGTTTGTTGCTAGTCGTTTAACCTTCTGTACAAGATGAAATATAGATTCAGAAGTAGTAGCAGACACAACTAGGAATTTTGTGGGTGAGATTACAAGAAATCCCTTGGCTGCATCCGTCGGTTGGCCCGAGGAAATCGTTTTTAATCGAACGCAATCGACAACTTGATAGAAGATGGAAGTCATGTAAAGAAATGCAAGAGGGTCACTTCTCGATTCTAAGGAATAACAAAAACTAAACGAATTTTCAGAACACTATTCATAGCAGATCGGAGTGGATATGAAATGACAATGTTCTCACAAGGCCACCAGTCATTAAACGCATAACTAGATGCCGATTTAGCAAAAAAAAAAAAAAAAAAAGCACTATGTGAAATGTTTGAAAGCAAATCAATTGATAACAAGGCTCCTTGTTAAGTCTGAGAGCTTTTTCTCGTCAAACCAAAGGATTCATGCCATTGTCATTTAACGAACTTAAATTTAACCCCCAAAACCTTGAGTTATGTAAATGTCTTAGCACTTTGTGTACTAATTAACAAGCTACACGTGCATTGTCAACCTTTGGCCAATGAAACTAATTAGTAACCTTACCATCGGTCATGTTTACAATTCAAAGGTCAAAAGAGAATTCATAAAGTAACTCTCTGCATCGTTAACTCTTTCAACTTCAATAATTGCTGAATCTAAAGAAACAAAATCCAATTATCGCTGCCATGCCCTAAAGTAATCACATTCAACTGTCGTAACTAATAACTTCCCTTTCAGTGGCGTAATCCAATTTCAATCGCAGACGCAAAAATACTCATACTTTGTGTATCTAAACATCTAAATATCTTCCGTTGATTTTATAAATACACATACACATCCTCATGCACAAAGAAGGAGCTGGAGAACTCTCCTTTAACGGTATAGGTACATCCGATTGATATACATCTCCGGAAAATTTACAAAGTAAATGTGTTTTACATTCACCACCGCTCCCCCACTCTCTTAGTGCTAGTGTATATCCATGTGCAAGAACTTACAAAAAAAAAAAAAAACAAAAGGGGCAAAATTCATTCAAATCACCCAGAAGCGGTCTTGAAGTTCAAACTTCGAGGAGGAGAACAGGATAACGAAAAAAGCAAAAAAAAACTGATAAAAGTTGGAATTGTTGTTGAGATAATTTGCAAGAGAGAAACGAACAAAGATGGGGTTGACCCGAGGGAATATTTGATTGGGAAAGATAAGAAAAGCCGGGTTGTGTTCCCAGAACCTCCATTCGTTTTGTTTCTCCCAACCAAGCTCCATCTGATGGTTTTTCCTTTCTCATCTCATTTGTTTCATCATTTGTTTGTTTGTTAGTAGCCGTCCGTCGTCTTCTTCGAATTATGTTGGCTGTGGTTGTATGTACCGGGAGGACTCTCAAAAAAAAAAAACACAAAAAAGGATGAAACTTTGTGATTATTTTTCAGTCGTCTTTTCTAATGCATTTTTTTGTTTTTTTTTTTTTTTTAGGGCGGGAGAAATTCATCTTCTCTCATTCAAATGAGATACGTATGAGGTTTTTCTTTCGTTTAATTTCAAAATATATTCAGTTTGTGTTTTTTTTTTTTGGCATATGTACCCGCAGTACATGGGTACGGTATGGTATACCCGTACCTTTAAAACCTCTAGTGGACGTGGTACAATTTGTTCGTGCGGGCGGATATGTTCCCGCCTATATCTGAATTTTTTGCTTTTTTATCGGGATGTGTGGTGAGTATCCTCGGAAAGTTTTAAAATTAAATTGCTGCTGACTCCCACAGTGCGGTATTTTCGTTCATTTATCGGTAAATTGAATGGAAATCACAAAGGTGTCCGCCTGTTTCGTGGAAAAACCATACTAGCCACCCACTGTCTCTGCAGTCCTTGTTGCCTTTTTTTAATTTAAAATGTAAACATACGAGTACGGAGAGGGCCCTTAAAATTTGACTGAATGAAGTGATTTATTGTCCACGTTTGTTTGGGCGTTTCTTTATTTTTAGGTTAGGTACCCGATGAGTGAGTGGTGGCGTGTCCCTAATACCCACACAAAGTCGAACAAGTTCGATGAAAAGTTTTATTTTTTTTGTTTCACAAGTTTACAAAATTAAATTTTTTTTTGATAATTAAGCCATTAGGTTGAGTAATTTGTGTAGTTTTCCACAAAATTGAGGATTAATAATGCAATTCGGGCCTATTAGCATCGGATTAATATTTTCAAACACGCACCTACATTTTTGAATAACAATTTCGACTTTAATCAATTGAAATACGTATTCTTTGTATTTCCAATTACAAACTTATTACGGGGTTCAGTTTTTGTATTGAATTTTTTAATTAAACCAATGACAATAAGTTTATAAGGCCAATTAGTAATTTTTACACAGAGAGCATAATTAAGTGCAAGGGTGAAAAGTTAATTGTTGAGTACATATTTACTTTTTACTTATATCATTCATGATTCACTGATGTATGTAAATTAAAAAAAAATTAATGTATCGATGTTTCCAGTGAATTCTTTTGTAAACATGCGATCAATGTTTATCGCGAAATTCACAGGTGAATGGGTTTATTTTTCCCTTTTAGGGTGAAACATTACTTAATTGAGATGCGTATTAAAATTTATTGCCACTTTATATAACAAAATAATTATTTAACCCAATATTATTTGTTTACTTAAAATAAACAAGGAAATTTATGCGTATGAAGTTCACTACAAATCTACTAAATCTCTCCCACCTCTTCAGCTTCTTCTTATGAATCAAGTCAACAATGATAGCAGAAACGGCAGCATAAAGCAAGGGTGGTAGAAACAAAATCATGCATACATACGTATATGTATAGACTTGTTTAAGGCTGTCACAACTTTTCAATCACAACCGCATCCAGAAATTGTATGAGAAAACCAACTAACTAGCGTATTTCCAGCAGCTTACAAGCAGACATTAGATAGGGAGTGTAGGTCTAAAAAACAACTTAATTTTTATCCATAAACATTCTTCGTTACTTACTTTCAAGTATTCGGCACATCATACACACACATCATGAAGTAACTTTTCATCAAAACATCATTGAAACCTTATTTTGAACCAAGCCCTTTTTCCAAGTACTCACCAATAGTCTCCTGTAAAGCAGTTTAATTTCCTCCAAATTCGGTATTGACTCAATTGTCCACGTCAGATTATAATGATCCAGAGCACCACTCAGTGCTGGCGATATAAAATCCGCCGGTCCCGGCCGTCCCGACACTTCAATATACTTTTTCGTCCTTCCCAGTGCATTATCTGCAACACAACTGTAGTTGCCGAAATCCGATTGCTGGAAATTTCGAATGACCAAACTATAACGATCATCCCGCGGGTGCATTGATCGACGATCAGTGGGATCAAGTAAAAATGAGTTCTGATACCACAGCATCTGCAAGAAATAGGTAAACCCAAATGAATTTCACTCAAAGCGAATACAGGTATTATCCCCCCCGCCACAAACCACAGATAAAGTACTTTATGAAAAAAAAAAAAGGATAATCTCCAAGAGCCCTACGAAAAGGAAATACAACATCGAAAAATCATATTTGCTGTAGGATAATTCCAAATACACATAAGGATGGAAGTTACTTTCTCTCTATTTGTTAACCCCCTTCGAGACCACTTCTCCAATAGCTGAACTTCATTCAAACATCCTTTGAGTGCACCATAAAGTAATTTTACTTTGTTTTCTTTTTGATTTATTTTCTGTTTTTGCGATGGATGAACAAATTCGACGTGGGCGAACAAAATATGACCAAAAAGGATAAAAAAAAAACATCCCCAAATACGAAAAAGCGAACAAAACAAAAAATAAAGGATCATTATGAACCTACCTCGGAATTAACATCCCCATGGACAATGCAAACCAATTCAATATCATATCCTTCCGCTGCATGCACCCAGGACTTTTCCACTGTGATTTCTGGTGGAGCTGCAAGTATAGAAAGAAAGTAAACATTGTAAATATGCGTATGTGTGTGTGTTGAACTGGCAAACATGATTCACTTCTAGAAAGGAAAAATGCACTTTTATTATCTTGCCTGGCACAGAGAGGCATACAGCCAGAGGGCGGGGATAAATAAACCTCTATACCGCTCCCCGTTCTTTGGAAAATGAAATTTCAAATACCAAGCACTGCATAATATAATCTCCTCTTTGTCATTGTGCCCAAGAGAACCGTATAGAAAGTGGAAGAAAGGAGAGAGAGAGAGAGAGAGAGAAAGAGAAAAAGTTCTGAGTTCGCTCACATATCCTTTCCTGGGGGATAATTCTTTGAGTCCAATTGATAGCAACTATATGAGAAAGAAAGGACTCCCTCGTTCCACATTCTTTGGTTCTTTTTTGCTGCTGCTGCTCATCCTTTCTGAATGACGCGAGAGTTAAATTCAATTTTGAAATTGTGCTCCATCTCTCGTGTTAAGCCTTTCGGTGGGGAGCGGTCCGAAAGGATTCTTCTGATAAGAGCTTGCTATTGTGTTGCGATCTACCGGGACCGGGAATATATTCAAATTGAATTTTCCTTAAATCTTTTCACCTTTTCGTTGCTTGTTTTTTTGTTTGTTTTCTTTTTTCTATTTTTTTGTTTGTTCTTGTTGTAGGTTGTGTTCGTCGTTTTTTGGACGATGGAGGGGCTTTCTATTTTGGGCTTTGATTTGAATGCGAATTAAAAGAGACAAACACACAGGCACACAGGAGGTGTGTGCTGTTTTTTATTTTTTTTATTTTTTAAGGTGAAGGAAAAGCAATTATGTCATGAAAAAGGAGAACCTTCAAAGCTTAGGCATGCGTCTGTGAAATTGAATGTCCTGCCGATTGTTAGCACTTGTAGGCTTACGGCGGTTTTAATGAAAGGATACCAAACTGGATGGGACCATCCAGACTGTCTGATCCCATTAAGTCGACTTTTGTGTTCAATTCAATGGGATCATTCAAGAGTGCCTTATTCATAGAAGGTTCTGCGTATTCAAGAATTTGGACGGCCTTCATTTAAATACTTTTAAATGAAGAAAATGAATTGTTTTTCCATGGGAATGACATCAAATTTGTTGAGCTCTTTTGTAGTATGTTTCATGTTCGGGGAATGAAGGGAATATTTAATGAATTGGAGGTTTAAATTGGATAACTGTTAAACTTTGAATAGGACTTAACAGAAAATTTGAACTATAAAAAATCTCGGAAGTGGAGACCTTGATAGTTGTCAATAAAGAGTTTGTGTATAGGCTGAGTTCTGCCTTGTAGAGTATTAGATCGTAGATTGCGTGATATATGTGCACTGCAAGGGCGATTGGAACTGCACCAAATCTAAAACAAAATCAGCTGACCTTCTAAAGGATGGTTAAATTTTAAGGGCAGTGGAAACAGCTTTGTGACTTTCTTGTGCAAGGAATAGGAGCGTAGAAGAAGACCAAGTTTGCTCATAAAGCTAATTTTGGAAATGTAGCAAAACTTTTTGAACTTTAAGTTCCATACCAGGTTTGATTCTTAAAGATCTGTAGCTCACTTAAAGAAAAATAGTTTAAACGAACTCTTCTGAGAGCTTGAAACATTAGAAAAGTTAAACTAAATAAAAGCAGTAAGGACCAAGACCTGCCATAAGTAGAGGAAAACTTTTTCTGTTTTCCTAACACACATTCCACAAATTTCCCATTAAAACATCGTTCGCCAGCGTACTTCTTTCTATCATCGGGCTTTCTCCATCCATACCACTTCGTCCATATTCACCATCATCCAAACTCTCCGATATTTTCACTTTTCGGTATACAGTAGTTGGTGGCCATTCCATCTCACATACAACACACCCCCTAAACTTTTTCAAATTTTTTATTACTGCGGCCACAATCAACTCGAATTCGTCTCACTCGACATCGAAAAACGAAAGAAAAACTCACATTCTGATCGATATTCAAGGACATTAAGTCCAATGAATCTGAAATGCTGCAACTATCAAACCAAAGACAGATGTACCCTGCCTCTTTCGACACACGTAAAAGTTCATCGTGCCTCCATGGGCAGCACCAGCAACAATAAAATCCTTAACATCAAGACGAAGAAATAAAAATGCCAAGTAAAAGCAATCAACTTGATTGCTCGCCCTCAAATAAAGGTACAGAGGGAGGAAGTTCCAAGCAGAAAAAAAGTTCTTATTGGAAATTGACTGTAATTATGAGAAATTGCCCAGTGGGGGCAAGTCGTCCAGAAAGAGAGAGTCAGGTTGGTAAGCAAAAAATCTCATCAAAATGTCGTATCCTGATAGGACCACTGAGTGCCTGCTTTATGATCCACGAAGGGGACTGCCCCCCCATTATATGCAGAAACCCCCCCCCCCCCCCCAAAAAAACGCTTCTAATTGACAGAGGCGGACGCAAGATGTGTGGCTAGTTTTTCTTTTATTCCTGTGTAGAGATTCATCAAAAAATCCACCAAGAGTCCTGGATCATCCCACTCATCAGTTCAATTGCGATTCATAGTCAAATAAAAATGAGAAAAATAAAATTCATATGCTTTTCAAGCTCTAACCACCACACCGACCGCCACAAAGTACATAATGATGCTTGTCCTATGAAAAAAAAAAGAAGAGAAAAAAGCTGACTCCTGATGGATCCCGGTGATTCCTGATGTAGACGACGATGACGAACGAAAAAATCAGATGATTATGCTGATGATGATCATGATTAGCATTGATGGGGAACCATCACCAAAAGAAGCAGCATTTGGAATTATTTTATTGAAATATCATCATCATGAGAATGGAGGAGGGCTTCGAGGGCTGGAAGCCGCTCATGAATTCATTTTAAATGCAAATTTGTATTTGAATGTCTATCTGGCGTTGTTCTGGTTCTTTTCTCGTCGGGTATTGTCGAATCATCTCTCTCTCCTTCATCCGAATGCCGATGAAGAAGAAAATCTTAACTCTGCTTGATGGATGGTTGGATGGAGGGATGAGGTTCCATTTCTGGAGGAATGATGGAAACGAATTTAACCCCATGTGAAATATCGATTGAAGATTGAAGACTGATGGATTCTACCTTTTCGTGGTGTGGTAGCAATCGAAATAGGATGTGTGGGATTTATTCAACGAAAATGGGGTTTAACTTTCATATTTTCGTATTTATGAGATACTTTCGAAAATTACTCGAATATTGGTGAACTTGTTGAAGAGTTTAATCCAACGTGACGTGATGGTATGTAGATTCTTATGGGAATATTGGAAAAGTTTTCATTATTTTATAGCTTCTAGGATATATTACATTCTCCAATCTAAATATTAAAATTGAATACAAAATATTGCTTATGTTTGAGCATCCGACGAGCGGAAAGTCAATCAACGAATTCAAAGGAGAAAGCTGTCTACAATCGTTGACTCCCAAAGTTTTCAAAGAAACAGAACCTGCCTCAACTAATAAGCGTCTCCAGCTAACTCGATCGTTAGCTAGCTTTCAAAGTTATATCCGTCGAGGGTGACGTTCTGTCTGAGACGTTGGTATTGGGTGTCCTTTTTTGTTAACAGCATACTTATATGTATGCATGTTCTATTTACCTTTCAGTAAAACTTCCGAACCTCAATCCTGGAATATCATCTCTCAATTTCCTTGACCGAGCACTTCTCATGCTCTCTCTTTCTTTACATTATATACAAAAAATATTTGGCGTGTCAGCTCATAGAAAGGAAGAGCCTCGCTTCCCGCAATCATTCATGTAGTGCGTGTTATATTTTTCGCATGAATAAAAGGGACCTACAGTTTTACTGCCTACTCCGGACGCCGGATTGAGAAGTAGGGAAAGAAGGGAAATATTTTGAAAAGCGAAAAGATTCAGACACGATCAGTTCCAAAAAAAAAACAAAATCAGTTAGAAGAAGGACAACTTTGATGATGGCGAATCAGTTCGCACAGGATTGGCTCCCTGCGAACATAAACAAAAATGCATACACCTTTCAAATGTCCACTTTTGCAAATGCTTCTAATGCCATGATTGACAACAATCTAAAAATAAAATTCTGCTCCAACTTCAAGGCTACCTTTGATTTCAAATCCATCCCTGGGATTCTGTGATTTACGATGCCCACACTAAAGGCGCCGCCACAAAACCTAACAGCGCTTGATGAACGTCTTATAATCAAATGAAGCATAAGAACTCTTCTTTTTTCTTAAGTCTCCTTTCTTCTCAACCAAAAAGAAAACAGACAATTTCGAGGGGGGAAATCCATTTCACGAGGTTTTTTTTCATGATTTTCGCTGGTTTATTGGCTCTACGAGTGCACTGGGGGTGGCCAGCACGCGGTGTGATAGTAGGTAGGGTGGTGGTGGTGGAAAATCGTCGAGCATGAGGGATTTATCTCGAGAAATCGAATTCGAATCGACAAGAGGTTTTTTCTCGGTCTTGAGGTTTTGTCCTTGAGAATTTTTTTTTTTGGATTTTTTTTCTCTCTCCTTGCTCCTTTGGGCTTCACATTTTGCTCATCATCGACACGCAGAGAGATTTTCCGTATTTGGAACATTCGATGCCGTTAAAGTATCGATGTGGTGGGGGTATTGGATTTAAGAGGGTTGATTCCAGGAATGTTCACCATTTGATTGAATCAACCGATATGTGTGCTGTTGGTGCAGATTGTAGGCGTGGATGTATGTCTGTTACTGTTTTTGGCTTAAACAACCACACACAGCTACAGATTTCTATAGAAATAAATGACTGCTCTGGAGTTAAGAACTCGCAACATGTAGTAGATTGTGCATTTAATGGACTACGACGATTGTCCATTTTTGTGTATGCTACACTTGTGGATTTGTTCTTGAAGTGGGTCCTCTAGATTCCCTTTATTCCCTGAGACTTATAAGAGACCTAAGTGAGATGAAAATATGTTTTGGGGGACATTTAATGGCTGCAGTGATATTATATCCTGACAACGTAATCAAAGTTTTATATTTTGCATATGAAAAGACTTTTGTCATATGGTGAGCATCCAGCTGGCCAAAGATTTTGTTGGGAATGACACTAGTGTGTTAATGGCTCCCTTCAATTGTGATAATGGAACTGTTTCTCTAATCTAAATAGTAGTGGAATATAATCAAAAAGGTATCTCTTCAGTTAGTCCGAGCTAATGCAAACCTAAATGGCAAAAGAAGATAGTCGACCAAGAGATACATGTAGTGGACGAGGAAATATTGCAACTGAGAATGAGTAGGAGAGAACTGAACCTCATTGTCAGAGTCAGATGGCGTCATAAAAGTTCTACAATCAACAGGACGAAATCGGACGAAATCAACAGAAAGAGGCAGCAAGAAATTTACAAAATTGGATAATGCTGACAAGCTGTATTGACCAAATCAAGGTGACAAGTTACAATAGATCGTTCCAAAACGAATGCCACATCACAGGTTCATAGTACGTGGATGAAACGCTGCAAATTCGAGCTTTGTGGTCAGTGTGGAAGATAGGCATTCAATTATTAGGATGGGTAGGTACTGTGGCTCCAAAGTACAACAATGCTCCCGCACGAATTATCATTAAATCAAATTAAGAGGTAAAACTTTGATGTGATAATATGAGTTTTGTCATTGCATCTGTTGGTCATCCAGACTCATTGCGTATAATTCCATAGCCAGCTATCATTAGAAGATATATCAAGGCCTCAAAACCATCTACCATTAATATGGAAAGCATATGTGTGAAAGTAATTAATTCAGGGAAACAAGAACTTGAAATTAGTTTGCCCCAATTCCGGAGAAAAAAAAACAAACTTTAATTTGACCACTTTCTCAGTGACACACAGGCATGCACACAATCAGACGACATCCATCATCATAAATTTTGGAAATTTCTATCATCAGCTGATGCAGTTCGGACCAGTTTCTAGCCATTACCATAAAAACTAAAAGCCAAACCAGCTGAGTATGAAATATAAACGAAAAGTCATCCTTGGTCAGAATGTGTAGCTATAACCCAAAAAAGGATAATAACCCGCTCCCATTTATATACTCAAATCCATGTGGTCATATCTACTCTCTGTAGCCACAAAGAATATTCCAGCGCTGCGAAAATACATAGCTCAGTTAATTAAAATTTCGTAAAATATTGAAACATTTTATCCTCGACGAGGACTATAAGGATGAATACTGTTCTACGACTACAACTACGACGACGACGATGAGGATGAGGATGATAATGATGATGGTGATGATGATGTTCGGATAGGAACCACAAAACGCCTGAAAACTCAATTTGGAATATTGGGAATAAATATAATTGAAACCTATCATCCTCGTACACACACGCACTCACTAACCAGAATTCAATGATAGTCACCATCACCATCCAACCTTCAACAATTTCTTTACAATTCATTGTGGCAACTGTTGTGGTTCAGTTGGCAGAGTGGCCGCGTTCCTAGTCTTATTTTTAGCGGTGCTCGCTGAGGCTGTATAACTAACTATTCAATATGAGCTCCAAATTCTCCTCACTTGTCCTAACCACTGATCTAACGAAAGGACCAATGCGGTGCATTGAAGCATGTGTAAGTGAGTTTCTCGAACCATAAAGTCCATGTCTCCGAAATACCAGACCATTTGGCTTAAAATATCCTGTGGCACACACAAGTGAGTTGTGCGGGTGTCCTCTTGCATTTGGCCAGCTCTTTCGAGTGGTTGTCACGTTGTCACAATCATCGGAAGAGCCAAAAACAAAAGTTAATACATGAGGACTCTGTGCGGTTGAAAGTAGGATGTTACAACGATTAATGGTCGAGTCTTGTTTATTCTCTGAGGACAGGGATATTTTCGTTCGAAGGACCCTTGTAAGAATGGAACAATGAATGTCATATACACATTTGTGTGTCGAGAGGGTGCGACGACTAGAATTTCCAAAAATATTTTCGGAAAAGTTGACAAAATTGTTGGTTTTCGGAAACCTAGGCTCAGTTGCTCGGAAAGTGAAAAATTTGTATATCACACATCTTGTCCGTTCAAAAGATTTAATTAAAAAATGTTTACATCAACGGCGGCGCTATGACGATGACGGAAGTTGTGGCTAAACATATGCAAACATAAATCATTTTTGGGTTTTAATTAAAAAACTTGAAGTGAAAAATGGGTCAAGGACCACATCCTTGAGTCAGGTTGCAGAGAAAGTTGTTCGAGTGAAGTGTTAATATGTCGTATTTGCTAAGCATAATGAACACATATGCATGTGATGTGGGACAGCTTTTTGGATCAATAAAGGATTCCAAAGTATGATGATAATTTTTATAGAATTGAAAGGGCTCTTTTGGCTGAGGAATTTTTGGCCAGTGATGACTTGAAATAAGCACAATGACCACCCTAGAGAGAGAAAAAGACGAATGTGTCAAGGGACAAAAGAGATAGAAGTAACCAGTTATAGATTCTGAAAGATACATAGATTTAATGAAAGTAGAACTGAAGACAGCCATTTGCGGACGTAAATGACGCAGACATACATATGTGAAAGCGTGTAAAGTGTATTTAGTTGTAATTAAGCTTTATTTCTACCACATCAATCAATCTTACTGTCCCAGAAACCTGTAAGAGAACTGCAGATGACACAGACTGTAACAAGCATAAGCCGAATATAACTACGCGATGTTATACCAAACTGTCGCTCTGTGGAGTTATTAGAAATGTGATAGTCAACGGAAGGTACTTAGCCGTTAAGGTCTAAGAATCCCGGAAGCATTTTCAGTCGCATGTCATTAATAGAATTTCGTATTGAATTGTGTATTCAATGACATACCAATCGACGATCCATCCAAAACTCACAACTCAATTCCTCACAAGTAAAAAAAGTACAAAAAATTCCTTTTCTATGGAAATCCTATCATTTCATGAAAAAAAAAAAAAAAACAATGATGATGACGATGATGATGATGTCCATCTGGGATCCGGAATGAATGAGCATAAGATTCTGAACTATGATGAGGCCACTGGGAGTTGGCACTCTTCCTTTACGCCGAACTACTACAGCTACCCCTACAGTAAAGCAGAAAGGCTAAAATCAAGATGGAATTTTTTGACCTCGTCTACCACGGCACAGTGTTACCCACTCGAATTCCCGAATGACATTCATATTGCGGAAATGATGATAAACTCGATGTGATGGTGATGTTGGAGCTGATAGGCGAGAGATATGGTAAGGCAAGCCACCACCAAGCCCTGGTGACGACGATGATGATGACAACGACAACGGCTTACGAAGAAGCATCATCAGGAACGGAGGTGTCGTCTTGTGTGTATTTGGCTGTGCTCTCCTTCGTCTCATCATGAAAGGATGTTTGTTCCAGTTCAAGGAATTTACTTTCTATATTTGCCAACAGGAAGAGTGAGATGGCAAAAAGGATTCAACATTATTTCGTTATATGAAATATTTTATCGGCTTCTGTCAGCAGATGAACTTCACAGTGCACAGGGATGGGACCGTGTTAAAAAAAGGATATCATTCATCCTCATGCAGGAGAAGTGAGGGTAAAAAAGTGATGATTTCATCAGGTTGAATCATTGTGTATTGTTATAGTTTGCTCGCATCCTTACGTCCCGGTTTCTCTTTGCAGGAATTTTAGTTTTTTCTGTTTTCATTTATTCAAGGATTCGGTGTCGTCTCTATTTTATTGTTGCGCCATTATGATGATGGTGATGGTATTGCGATTTTTTTCTTTTACGATGGTGTCATAAGGATATCGTATTAACTATCCTTCTCGCTCACTCTCCAGAGATGTATCCGTTTTTTATTAAAATCTTTTATTGTCATAATGTTACTATGTTCTGTCATGTCGTGGTATGGTACGAGTATGTATGAGAGAGAAACATTTAAATTATGATTATTTGACTTCTTCTCTTCCACAGGATTGTCCTGATTCGATGTTTTTTTGTGTGATGTGCAGAGCAAAAAGAAAAAAATATGCCTTTGCTCTATTGTTTGAGATTTGCGTACAGCTGAGATTGCAATTTGTTTTGTTGAGTATTTTTGTTTAGGGACGGCTGAGGGTTGAGAAATTGTACCCGAGAAAGTTGGAAACGGCAGCTGGAGTCGTGATTGTATTTAAATGTTGAAATGGAATGAGACCGTCTGGCGTTTAAAGTGATGAAAAGGACAACTCAGGCGGAGGGAGTAAATGAAATTCTGATAGGTTGAGTTGCGATTTGGATTTTACTTTCAAATGAGTGCCATAATATGTCTTTTGAGCACTAAGAGGTTTCACTTAAAGACATTTACTAGTCTGCCTATTGGTTTCAATGGCGATGACTGATTTTCCAGAACTAACCATACGCGTCATGCTTGAATGCTCATAAGTTTACCCTAAAGCCTACTTTCGGACGTACTGTCAAATTAAGGAATTCTTTCTTTAGCCGGACATCACAAATGTGGAATGATCTAGAAATTACTTTGTGTTTTCTCCATCCCTTCAGCCCACAACCATTTAAAACCAACGTGCATCGGTACCTCTTTCGTCTCTTCTTTTATTTCCGTAATGCCTGTGCTCTCGTTAAGGGTATAATTATAAAAAAAGAAAGGTGGAATGATATCGAAAGTGCGTTGGCGAGGTTTAAGGCAGAAGCAGGATAAATGTGATTAGCAGTGAACTTGAATGCGTCTAGAATATGCAATCGAACGTTCTCTAAAAATGTCTTCACTTTAAATTGTATGTACTCACACATGGAAAGGGAGCTTACTTGATGGAGTCTATCCGGACTGTTGCTGAGCAAACATAACTATTTATGTTAATCTCAATAGAGTAGGTACTGAACTGAAACTTATACAGATAAGTTGCATCTCCACATTTTAACTCAGATAAGCAGAAGAAAAATGTCTGATCGGTGGCTATAATATCACGAATCAAATACCTTTCAACTCATAGGGACACATGTGGAGCACCTTTCTCTAGACTCATAGGAAAGGTCAGTAAGAATGTTTAATGACATATGGCCATTGAAGTTAATGAAAGAAACTAAAAGAGCCAAGGAAACTCAAACAAACTTTTTGACAGCATTATCTCCTAGACATTAAGTACCTTTAACCTACATCAAGTCAAAGTACCTTAACTTTGATTTCATTGACCATTCAATGTTCTTTAACTTTTCATGTCCTCATCGAGGTATGCATGTACATAAGTATGTATGTGCCAGTATAACTTCTTTTAGAAACTCTCATCTTCCATTAAAATAAAATGTCCAGCTAGCAACTCGTTTAAAGCTTTTCAATTCCGAATTTTCAAAAGAAATCTTTTCTCCACAAGAGACTAGAGGAAGCAGTAAAAGTTTTTCACCGTAAATTAGAAGCAAACCCTTTATAATGTTGTCCTCACCTCGCTTGTCCGTACACACGTAAGCAAATACCATCAGCAGTAGTAGCCATAGCCATTTGTCTCCTGTTCAATATTGCATTCCATAGAATTGAGCACATGCTGTTCGTACATATACAGCCCATAAGTCCCAAGCAAATGTGAAATTAGGTCAATTTAGTGAAATGAAAAGCGGAAATGTGAAAATGTCCACAAAAGCAGGACACACAGAAAAAAAGTGCAAAAAAAAGAAGGAAAAAGTGATTTGCAATCGTCGTCAGCACAGGACAACAAAAAAAAAATCTTCATTAACTCATGTCATTCGTCGTCCGCCTGACTAATGCGATTACATTTGAACGTGCGCGACACAGAACCGATATGGAAGGCAAAGGGATACAGGAACAACGTTGGCATTCGACCAACTAACTTCGGGCACCTACTACACGACAGGATGTATGAAATTAGTACATTGAACGTGGATACGCTGGGGATGCTGGGGCTCAATACCGTTTTCACCAGCAATAGAAGGCGTAGTGGCATAAGCCGGATGTTGTGATTTCGACGAGAGATGCAAAAACAACCCAAGCAGGAACACGAACAGGAAGCGTTCACAATTGAAAATTCTACTCAAGCATTTCACATACATGAAATGTGGCTCACGTGTAAACATATCTGTGTGTGATAGATGAACGGCAATGAGAAATTTCACAGACGAATAAGCGCTGTTAGATGTGGAGTTGTAGGTCTACTGCTCAATTTTGCAAATCCATATTCAAGCTGACGCTTTCTCAATTTTGTTTCGAATGAGAGACAGCTTAGAAGGATGAGCATAGATCGTCGTCGATAAACTCGATTCGAAAGAAGGCTCATCGGTAGTTAAGTATTTTTTTTTTACAATTTGTGTACGACTTCTGGTTTGGAAAAAACACTAAAGATACAGCTCGACCTCCTTGGAACATTGTATATTCTAATGCTTTGAGTTCTAACGACTCTGCCAAACAAAAGAACACATAGAAGAGCGACTTGTTCAAGACCTTTTTCAATGTCAAAGCACATTGCTTGCTTAACCAAAAATGATACCAAAGATGGTATAACATTCCAAAATTCGATGGAGAACTTTTCTGTACATAAATGTCAAAATAAAATCTTTACAGAAATTGCCACAATCGGTGGTCAAAGATCCATATCCTTTGATAGCCAACATTTTTCTCTACAAACGTTTACTTCCAGATTATAACTGGTATTTGGTATTTGAGAAACCAATAACCTTATGGCCTGCTGAAGGAAACTAAGATGAATGATAGAAAACGGAATTTGACACAAGTATTTCAAGTTTTCAATATGAAAAACAAATTTAGCCCAAAAACAAATCCTCGTCCAAAAGGTAAATTATTACAAATCCTTTTCACTGTTCAAATTCAAAAGCTTCTAAACACCACTCAGTTTTATTTGGCATAAAGCAAGTCCAACGATTCTACGTTTTCAATCTCAAAACCACAAAGAAGTCAAAGGATACATTCTTACATCCTTCGTTTCACCCTACACCAAAATAACATCCAACTGTACCAAAACAAATAATATAACAAAATTGGAAAATAGTTTCACTTACATAATATGGTCAACTGGATGTCCATGGAGACCCGTTCCTTAACACCATTATCTGCTGAACACTGATATATGCCAGCATGATGTCGGTCGACATTCTCTAAGATTAGTGTTGAACTATCCGATAGATGTGTTGGTCCAGAGAATACGTCCTTTTTAAACCAGAAAATCGTTGGTACCGGATTCCCAGATGCTTTGCATTCCAACGTTACCGTACTGCCTTTACGTGCTGTCACTTGTCCATTGTGTGGCAGGGCTCTTAAAGTGGGCGGAACTGTGCATTGTAATAAGGAAGGTTTTCAAATTCCCATCGTCCAGAATCAAGTGTAATCCACCGGAAATGAAAATTTTAATACAACAAAATATTTAGACAATTTTGTGATTCAACCTGTTCAAAGACAGAAAGGGAGCGATGGAGATTGCAAAAGGGAGTCATAAAGCAGAGGCTTAGAATGTAGTTACTGAACACTGGATGGTGATAACGATGAACCCTCCAATGTTCAGTTTCCCATAAACAATCCCTATCGGGACGAGTCGTTATTTTATAACAAAAACGAAGCAAAAAAACAAAAAAAAAAATAAGGAAATAAACAAGACCAACGGTCCTCAGTCGATTCTCACCTAAAATCTCTACCGTATGGACTTGGTCACGATTCTCTTGGTCTCCCAATTGGCAGATGTAATCGCCAGCATCTTGAGTCTTCACACCATTTATCTGTAGATTATAGTCACCGACAATTTTAAATCTTGAGTCTCGAGAGATTTTCAAATGTCCAGCCGTTAGAACAGATGATCCTTTCCGCCAGAGTAAAACGAATGAACCGAGATTTTGAACTTTACATGGAAGTTCAATGGTTTCGCCCACAATCACTTTATAGAGATGTCCTCGAGAGAGGAATTTCGGTGCTATTGTTGGATTGTCATTGTCCGATGGTGATAGAAATGATCCCACTGGTTGATTGTGTGCTAAAAATAAAAATGAGAAAATAGGAAATTGTAGACATGTTAATGGAGAGTGGACAAAAAAAAAAAAAAAAAAAACAAAAATTATTGATTAAGGATACTGGTTTTTGCTTTTCATTTGGAGAGAGAGATTTGCGATAAGATTGGATGGGTAAGCGGACGGACACAATGGTAAAGAAGAAAATTAAGTCGAGAATGTTGCCAGTTCATTGGAAAAACTTCATTAACTAGCAAAATGGAAAAGGTAGGTGGGATTTAAGCAGAGTCTTCTTTGACGTTGTCTTCGTAACCTAGTCAGTTCAGTTTTTATTTGTCTGTTCCGAACATTGTTTCCCTGTGACACAGGGAGTGAACTCAGAGAGTCATACGTGATTCTCAGCAAAACTCTGTCATAATTTGATTACGAAGGTTTCTTTGTATGGTCCCGTGTGGCATATTGGCAAGGGCTTAAGGGGGCTCGAGAAATATGGTGATGGGCAGTCGGTTTATTGCTCTGAACTCCATCCAAAAGATAAACGTTGTCGTGACCGGATTATGCTTAAAGTTCTTAATACATTTTGTTGGTAAATTTTCAATGCGGAAGGTAAATAGAAACAGTTACGAGCTAAGAGTCTTCTTATATGAGTTGAGCCCTGAATCAAAGGGGTCTGAAAGCAACCTGCTAGAAAAAATGATCAGAAACACACTTAGACCAACATGTAGGTCCATTGTGATACCACGTAGAGTATTTGGTTACCAACAAAACGAGTCTTGCTGAAGGTGAATTACTCTTCAATTTAATTACGGATCAACGTTTCGTTTTTAGATTAAACGATAGTGGAGGCATGAACTAAGCGTTGACAAGGACACGGAGAGTAAGGGAACACCAGCCATCCATTCCGAAAAGTCTCCGACTCTGTCTCAAAGAGACATCGTATAGAATTGGAAAGGGACTACAACCAACCTGGTTTGGTAAGGGACCTCACCCAAGTTGTCCGAAACGATTTTAGCAAAACTGCTTCCGTGGAGTTCATTCTCCCTTACCTAAAAGTTCCTTTTTCTTTGCACATGTGTGTGCTTCTTATCGTTTCAACATTTTTCAAATGCTATATCCTCTTGACAGGCTGATAATAGAAAATAAATCAGTACAAATTTCAGAGAGAAAAAAAAATAAACATGAAAAATGAACAAAATATATGTCCGCCCATTCCAGACTCGATGAAGTGACTTTTGCGGTCTGGAACCGTGTCGTCGCTTAGAGTCAAGAAAACTTTCGTTTTGCGTCGCGCCATACAACACAAACAGGAAGAAAAATTATTTCTCCTCTCAATGATTAATAAATTGATAAATTGAAAATTCTCACGCAAACAATTAATTAAAAAATTCCATTCGCCCCGATACATTGTATAGATAGATAGATAGATACTCGTACATACCGTGTATGCAGACCGGACTGTGCCATGAAGGAAGGGAAAAGTTTGCCAAAGTGACGTCGCCTAGTTAATCTATGACCACTAATCTAATTCGTTATTTATATCGCAGCCAGGACGAAAAGAGAAGGTGCGATATGTGGGCATAGCGTCACCCATCCAACAGCGACAGCGACAACGACAACGACAAAGTATCGGCAAAGTGTATCCAGTGCCAGGCTTTGACTCAAAAACAACACCCATCCACACCTGGTAGTGGAAATTCTTGCATTGCGTGTTTTTAAGTTCTTCGGTCGAATGTCCCCCCACCTGAGATTGATCCAGTCGGAAAGGGTGGTGGTTAAACATGCTTAGGAAATTTCACTAGCCCTCTATCTTTCTAGCTCTCACTGTGGCGTCCTATAAGGACAAACGGCTGCGTGTGCAAAGAGCGTTTCACAGGCTTGATGCATGGATTTTATACACTGGGTGTCCGATGTTGAAATATATGCCTGCATTAGCATGCACCGCAGGTGGTATGCCTCAGCGTACCTCTGCTCTGCTCCTGCCGGCCTCGCTTTTATGTCAAACAATGCATATTTAATGTGACATTTGCTCTGCGGTGCCACCGGAATTAAATGGCGAAACGTATTATTTGTTCGCATGACTGCAAGATAAAATATTATTAGCAGGAGCACAGGGTTATTGTTTTTTTTTTTTTGTTTTTCAAATAATTTTTTACGTAATTTTTCTTTAACCATCATGTTTCCTGATAACCAGCACGGATATGTGTGGGCAAGACTTGGTTTTTGCATAATTGAGGCAACTCCAGATGGATGTATAATTTTTCTCAAGAGCCCGTTGTAAGGTGTTGTAATTAAAAGACAAGTTTAGAAGTTAAGTGGAATGATGTGTATGGATAAGCGTGGATATTGCATGGAGTGTATCAGTTTACCTAATCTTTTGATGTAAATGTAGTAGAAAAGTTGTAAAGCAAGCATTGCGCCTATGAAACTATTTGCAGCCTTGAGCAGCTATTAAAAGAGTACTGCGCTTTAATCTAGAGATACCATTGATTTTCCAATGGACTCATCGAGTCAGTGACTACACACAGTGCTTGAACGACAAACTACCAGAAAGACAGTGCGGTACAGTAAAGTCAGGTCTTTCATCTTTAGTTTGACTATTCTATTTTACAGAAAATGAGCTGGAACACTCCTTACCAATATTACCAGCTCACTGGACTAGAAAAGTGGGAGCTGGTATGATGATGGGATGAATATGAATCTGTTGACATTTGCGAATCGGTGTCTGCGAAATATTTGAAGGGATGAAGTCGTATCTCCAATGAACGAGTCAGGAATATGGGCACCATTATTCGACCAAGGCAAAAGGAGAAGAGTTGAAGGGAGCTAAAACACATCATCAGTAACCGTCAGGCCATAACATCCGTGAGAGGATAAGACATAAGTAAGTAAAGTAAAGTTGAGGTTAAATCACCTCAGGATATGTGACAGCTCAAATCATATATTTCTTTGTTAGTGCTGCAGATGGTCACTTTTATGTTTAAATACAAATTATTGCTTACATCAGTCTCTACTAACCGACCAATCCATGCAGCAACTTCCACAAGGTGATTCCAAGGTCATCCTTTCATCAATACAGGATATAGAAAAGTACCTGCCATGCAATTAGCATCAAACAGATTAAACTTCCACCGATAATCCTATCCAATACCTTTCGATGGATATAAACATACCAAATGTTAAGCCACCGTTAAGCTGGTAATTCCACAATTGCTATCTCTCCTTCAGAAGACAAAACATACATAAACACAAATAGATTCGTTGAATTTAAATGCTTTCCTTGTCAGTGAGAAGAAGAAAAACAAATTAACAACCACCACCATCGCCTGGAGTGTTGTTTCTTTACTAGGAAATTCATCAGGATCCCTTAAGCCATTTAACCTTTACTAGCACACTTTTGCCACCCTAAATGCTTATTTAGAATCATTAAATTGAATTGAAGCCATCACACGGCTGTCTCTCAATACGCGCGCATCTATTATCATTCTATTTGCTCGGGATAATAATCAAAGGATAACAGGCAGCAGAAGAACAGTAAAGGCAAAGTCATTTAGCGCTACGATAAGCCCTTGCAAGGATATCTCTCATTAAAGCCAAATGAAATAAACATCATTTATCGTTCTCTGTGTGTACATACACACATTGTATGAATGTATCCTGCGCCTACATACTAACTATGTACATATTTTTCGGCTGTAAAAATCAATAGAAAGAAAGGCAGTCCTATCTATCTCTCTACCCGTTCGTTTTATGACAATTGCTGATGCCCCAAAGGGCATATCTAGAGCAATCAAACTGAGCACAGGATAATGGGACCAAAGAAGACGAAGAAGCACCTAAGCTCTCGTTAAACCGAATGCGATGGTGGCATCAGCTGGCGTAAATTATCAATATCTATGAAAGAGTTAATTCCTGACAAAACACCCAAGGATACACATAGCAAAACTCTCTCTGTCGCCCTCTTTGCCGCTACGGTTGTTTGTCTCTTAAGTAGGTTGATCCTTTATCATCCTTTTTTCTGTTCTTCGTGTTCGCTTGGTGTTGCTTTCATTTTATTTCCTCCGAAAGGATTGCTAGAAATGCGAGTGGCAAAAAAAGGGTTGAGCTGCTGATAACGATGGGACGAGAGGTGCCCACCACCACGCCTTCGTCGGTCGGTCGGTCGGTCGGGCGGATGGTTGTTTACTTAATGCCCACCACGACCAACCGGATGAACTGAAGTAAGCGAAGGTCTGAGCGCCAAGGCAAGGATTGGCCCGCACACACTCCTACATCGCACATCCACTCACCGGTTTCTAACCCTTTGGAGTCCTTTTCACCATCGCCCACCTCTTATCCCGTGGCAATAACAAAGTTTTGACTCATGGCCGGGAAGTTACATTGTTGGCAAGGACTACTCTGATGTGATGGTGGTGTTAGCGGTGAGGTGTTAATTAATTACATCTCGCAGTAAACAATTTCCCCTGTCTGTCCGGGTGTGGGTGGCGGGACTGGCAAAAAGGGTTAAAGCGTATGTAGATTTAGTGTTTAGTATTGGTGACCTTTTTTAATTATTTTATTCGCTCAGGTTTCACCATTTTTCTTTCGTCAGTCTGGCAGGATCTGTTTCGTTACCGCATGTAACGTTATGATAATGGGATACTTTGCACACCATTTATATTCCGAAAACAACAATACAGTTGAGTGGGCATTGGGCCGGAGTGAGTCAGCAGCCGATATTGGGGACGTATACACGGTGAGATATGGGTTAAGCCCGCCTCACCCACTCTCGATGGGTGGTGGCTGTGAGAAAAGGGATTTTCGAGAAAATTTGATGTCCTGTGTAATTAATTTAAATCATTTTATGCTCCGGTGACCCTTCGAGTTGATCCCATGACAGTTGCTGATGATTCACTCTGTTTGCCTGGATGTGTCTCTTCTCTTAGGTTTCTGTGTTCTGTTGTGTGGTATTGTGAACGAACGAAGGATTTGCTTTTTGTTTTGTTTTATTGTTTTTGGCTGGGTGTCCCTTTTGAGAAATTAGAATTTAATTTGTAGTTGATAAATGAATTTGTCGGATGGAAGGGCTGGTAAGTAGCATTAGACCCGGGTTAACTGGCTCTACGTTGTTGGATTAGTAATGAATTGTTTGGACAAATTAACGAGGAATGTGTTAAAAGAGTGTTTTCCCTTTTATCCGTGGTGGAACTTTTGTGGAAATAGAATTTGGGTGAAACTATGTAGGTGCCTTTGTTTTGCTAAGCAGGGAAGGATTAGTGCGGTAGAAATTGGTGAGTTGAATGGCGAGTTTTCGGTACACCCTGGCGTATGTGGAATTTTTTTGTTCATTTTCAATTCACGAGTAAACTGACTGGCTGAAGGATATTAAATTGACGGCAAATTGTACTTTTATAGACTGCAATGATGACCAGAACTTTGATGGTATGCGAACTGATGCAAAATATTCATCCAGCAAATCAAAATGAAGAGCTTATAGCTGTTGCAGTTGGCAAGAGACGACTTGGTATTGTTAAAACATACACAAAAATATGACTTCAATGTCAAAAGAGGTTTCAGGCAAGTCAAGGCACCATCAGATGATAACATTCAATATTTAAAAGGACTAGCTCAGGTAGAGTAAATTGACATTAGTGCTCCGGCTCTTTTAATCCGCACTAAAGAAAAATTCCATTATAAAAGGTGCGACCAAGTAGAAATGTGCACTTATCCATAGAAGACCTAGTTGAATGACCTTGTCAGTGGAACGTGAAGCTACAGGTATGACTAAGTGAGTTCATTCGATTGTCAAATGCCAAAACATGATTATGCTTTTGATTCCAACACAGAAATTTTTGCAAGAGTATACTTCTGCAATCATCTTTCTCCTTGTTCACCCTATTTCTACAGTCGTGATATGCTCATAACCAATCTTGAATCTCCCTTCACTTTCATTAGAGCCAATGACTGAGAAAAAAAACCGGAAAATATCCAATTCACTTAGCGCTGCGTTATCTCAACTATACGTGACACAGTGTACCGGATCATATTCTTTTGCCTGATGCAGCAGGATTCTTCCTTCAAATGAAAACGTAAAGGAAAATAAATTATTTCCATAACAGGTACACTTGTGATGCCATACAAATATTTCTTAACAACAATTTTTCCTTCGTCAAATTCATTTTTCTCACGTGCTTGCATTCTGCTAGATTACGTTTGGTCATAACGTTAGAAAAACGAATGACATTATTGCACACACGCCACTCTGACACTGCCACTCCACAAAAAGGACTTCTTGTGCAACATTTAACATAACTTTCTCATCTAAGCATATAAAAAAGACACCCATATAGTCGAGGCAAAGGAAGGAAAACCCCTAACTCGGGGTGAATGCTTACTTCCTGATTTATGCATGGCAAATTGTCAGGAAGAATGCTTATTTTGTGCTTTACCACCCCATTTATCCTTATCTCTTGTTCGCGCGCCCTCTCCACCCACATGTGTGAGTGTGTGGCCTTGTATTCTTGTAAAATAAACAATAAATCACAACTACTACATTCTTCCGTTTCCACTATAGTCTTAAATGTATGTTCAGTTAAATAAAACAAAAAAAAAAAAAAAACTCACCATTTTGTATATTTACAAAAAATATTATCAGGAGTGCAAATAGCTCGCTGGTATGTTTCCACGAATACAGTCGCATTGTTGTATATCTGTGCAGTTTCCTTCGAATGTCCTGACGTCTTGTTTCCTGTAAAGAAAAACAAAAAGAAAAAAAAACATTACGTTATCCAATTTTTCATTGCGTTCAAGACTTAAAGATTTTTATTCTTTTTTTGTTGTTGTCATTGTAATGGAATGAGGGTTATAACAGAAGAAACCGGAGCCAGAAAGTGAAGATAAGTTAAAGTTATGACGCCACATCTGGTCTAGAACATTTCTCTGTGCTCGTCCTTCTGACAAATAATATCAACGGAGTGTGAACTATACTTTCCTTGGAAAACGCATTTATGCAACAAGCATGTACACAATGAAACACCTCAGGGGGGATATAAACGATTGTTTTCCATTTTTATAGATCTCTTGGGATGTGATGTGACAAGGGAATGCTTTAAAATGAAATTGATAGTCTGGGATGGAATACAGGGTTGGTTCAACATTTCAATAAGAGTTTCGAAGTCGGAGGTGTCAACAAAGTTTGAGAAGGTATGATGTCTAGGTACTTAAGAAATAAGTTAGCTTCAGTTGGATGGAGTGCTTGAGGGATATATATTTTTAAAAGTTTTGATGGACTCGAGACATTTCAAAACATCGATCTGTCAACCATTGGTCTGAATCTGAAGTTATAATTGAGGCTCTACCACAATCAACAGTAAGGATCACCTAAAAAGTTGAATATTACAAGTTGTAGTTCTGAAATTCTTGGCTGTTTCTCGTAGGAGATTGATGTGCTAACCCTTCTGTATAAGCGTTTAAAGATGGCTTCTTCTCAAGAGCAGATGGTACACCTAAGATGTGAAAGATAACTACATCTTTTTCTACTTTTTTACAACTTAGATTCATTATATGTAATTATATCAAATGGTATAACCAGTATGCGAATTCCTGTTTTTTTTTTAACCACCATTGTATTTGTATACACAAAAACAGAAGAAGAGAAACAATTTTAAATTAAAGAAAAAATTAGAGAGAAACACTTTTCCCAGATGCTCAGCACTGTTTCATTTATACAAGAGTGCATCCAACTGGAATGCAGATACATTCAAATGCAGCACACTGGCTCTATGTGCTCGATATGAATGCAATTCAAATCCTGCTTACCTAGTCTAGGGATTTTCCTTTCCTTGTTTTTTTTGTTTTTTTGTTTTTTGTTGCTGCTTTCACTGGCTTCCTTGAAATTATTCTATGATGCTTGTGAGCAATCTTAGGACACAGTCTGACTCCCAAGTGACCAGACTACTTCACTGCGGCTTGCTTCTTGTGTCTTATGGTGTGTTGTGTATGCTCTTCAAGCTTTGGCGTTCGGTTGTAATTTTTAATGTTCGTTGTCGTTGTCATTGACGTTGACGTTGCTCCTGATAATACTGTTGTTGTTGTTGTTGTTGTTATGCCTGTACCGAAAGAGTTGTAGAAGCACAAGGAGTTGGATGACTGTTTTCATATGAGAATCCATTTATCTTTGTGCATGAACCATAGATGCTACACACAGAGTAAAATACAGCGAAATTTCTTGTCGTTGTCCTTAGAGCATGTATTCCTTTTACACATGCACGCGTTCTTATATGGTATCTTTAGTATAATGAATTACAGTCTAATGACATCCCCATATTCGTGGTGTTACAGCTTCTTGTATTGCTTCTGAAGATTTTGTCTAGTACAACGACGACGACGACGACGACGATGAGAACTGAAGGAGAAGTTATCGCAAAGCTAAGTTAAATGGTGCTTCGTTGGAGGGACGACACGCAAAAACGACACAAAAACGACGACCAGGATTAATGGGGTCGAAGTTGGTATGGAGTAGTAGTGGTGATGGTGCTACTCTCGATTTTCGGCAACAACAACCAGGCGAATGATGTTTTACGAGTATTAATAGTTCAGTTAATGGTTGAAGGGACTTTCTTGTGGGTGGATGAGTTTCTTGACTTCTTGCTCCAGTTGTGGTGGGAACTGGTCTGGCTAGTATTTTGTTTGTATTGCTTTGAGGTTGCAATGTTCTTTTTTGGTGAAGAGTTTTTGTTACTCCTTATTGAATTGCGTCAAACTGAAAGAGAAATAATAAGAGAAGGATGGTAGAGAGTTAGTACAAGTTAGTGTCGAGACTTTAGTGAAAATTAAGTCTTCGAAATGGATAAGCGGTTACGTTGGTTGTCGTGATAGTTGGAAAAACTTTGGTAAACATTTCGAAATCAACTAATGGTGGATGTATGGCTTTACGAAAAGGATGAGATGTAAGCTTTATTGAGTGACAGGAGAATTTACAAGGCAAAGACTAATTTTAAAGTTGCGAAGTAGATCGACAATTTACCAATTTCGACCACTTCAAGCTGAAGTTTAAACATTTTAGAAACTATGTCGAGGGAGGATGATAAATATATCTGTTCTTCGGACTGAAGAGAATAAAAATGACAAATGCTCACATAACTTTGTTTTGAGAGCGGTCGGATTAACTAACTAACTTACTTACTTACTTAAGGTGGCGCTACAGTCCGGGGTGGACCTGGGCCTCAACCAACAAGCGTCTCCAGCCAGCTCGATCTTTAGCTAGCTGCCTCCAGTTTCGCACGCTAAGTTGGTTGAGGTCCCCTTCAACTTGCGTGCGCCACCTGAGTCGCGGTCTTCCTCTACTGCGCTGTCCCTCGGGGGCGGATTCGAAGATTTTGGTGTTCATCCGCTCTACATGACCCAGCCACCTCAATCGTTGGACCTTCACTCTTCTGGCTAAGTCGATGTCGCTGTACAGCCCGCCCAGTTCCTCGTTGTATCTCCTCCTCCACTCACCGTCTATGCAGACGGGACCGAAAATCACCCGAAGAATTTTCCTCTCGAAACAGCCAATAGCACCCTCAGCTGAACCTGTAGCTTGAGCTTATCCAGTGCTTTGATTCCAAGGCACAATGGAATTTAGATTTCCAATAAACTTACTTGTTATGGTTATGAAAAGAATTTTTCAGCCTATAATATCGCTTAGTAAGTTGGATTTCTCGTAATGCAACCACAGATTGCATAACTCTCCAGGATGCAGACGAATCAAACGAACGCATTTCGGCACTCTTCAAAAATGTCATGAGCTTTTGCTGTCTCTCAGGAGATTTATTAATAAGTCACTATTAAGTCGCTAAAGCACCAAAACGGAACGTTTCAAATTGATAGGAACTTCAAATCTTCGAGTAAAAGTAAAAAAGGATCATCAGCTATTCCAAATTGAGGTAAAAACTTTTGCAAACAAGTTAAGAAGATCTCCAGCGCAATGCGAGCTGTGAAAGCTGTGAGTATATGCAGGTCTTTCAAAGATTAAACAGTATGTTGGTTTTTTTTTTAAAAACAAAATGTAAGCTTCAAAGGTTTGTCTCACTCCTTACCCCTTAATTTTTTTTTTCCCTCACACTGCATTGCCGAAATTGTAAGACAATCTCGCCATTCACCTCTCGAAAGTAGCTTTATTCAAATAACCGGTCTTCATCCTTCGCCTTTTTTTATCTTTGCACTTCCAAAGTGATATATGGAATTTTTTTTCCCTTGTATCTTCTAATACATAAGGATATGCCAGTGGGGAACAACTGAATGAAAATAATGAAACTTTACACTCTACCTTCTGTGGTGTATGAAGGGTATGGTGTACAAGCAACATCATCAGGATATGCATGGTAAAATTTCGATGGTATTAAAGGACGTAAATGAGTGAAGGTATAGCACACGTACACACTCAAACAGAGCGACGAGGAAGCCTTGACTTGAATTGACTTCAATTCAGTTAAACGATGTTTCTCTTTCTTTCTCTCTTTCTCTCGAAAAGGGAAATGTTACGTTTACGCCATGGTGGTGTTCTGAACGTGTGTGCAAAACTTAAAAAAAAAAATCAACTACGGAGATAAACGTGCACTACAGAGTGATACTTCATTTTGTGTAAATGAAAGGTATCAAGCAATATGATATCCCTCCGGTTTAAAAGGATAAAAAAAATACAAAAGCAACAAACAACAAAAAAAAAGTAGAGAGAGAGGATGGAACCGTGAGGCATGTGTACCTACACTGTATGTTGCTGTTGTTGTTGAGTTAGTATGACCTCCATCAGGATAATGATGCGTTTTCGCCTTGATGATGATGAGAAGGGTTTTAATATATTTTTTTTTCCTTTTTTTCGCTTGAAATCATTATTGCTATGATTTTTATTATAACTGTTTGCATTAACAGATACACGTTGGGGAGAGGATCTGAGCTGTAGCAAGCTGTGGTATTGCGGTTTAGCGTTCAAAATTTAAAACGTTGTACGACAGGAATGGCAAACAAGGACGTTTTTTTTTTGTAATATGAGGTTGTCCGCATGCCGGATTACTGTGCCTTAAATGGCGCTGCCAGTAGCATGGTGTGGTGGGGGTTGGGGCTGGTGAAATAAAATATTCTCTCAACTCTATACAAATTGGCGATTATAATAATGGTTCGTTAGAGTGGAAAATAAAATTTTAATTTTACATATGTACATTCGATTGAATAGACATCATTTAGGATGGTATTTTACAACAAGTTTAATAAATGTCATCGGTACTAAGGGAGGGTATGTGGACTAATTTGTTTCAGATGTGCGTTTTACATTTTTTGTGAAAAATAATATTTAAGTATTTAGTGCAACATTGAATACATTAAGTGGTGTTTTGGTATGATTGACTTTGTACGGTTAATCGCATTAATTTCAGAAAAACATTGTAGCACTTTGCAGTAGATATATTAAATCATGATGAATTTGTTTATCGATACAATTGCAAAAGGGATTATGGGAAACAAATCTATGAATAGAATTTTTGGTTCAGATGACCCAAATAAAGGAAAATAGTATCATTCGACTGCCAGTCCCGGTTGAAAGTTTTGCATGAATTAATCGTTAAAAAAATTAAAAAAATTCCGTCCTCATAACTTATCCTCATCCTATGCAATCCTTTCAATAAATTCCCTGTTTAAGCAAGTGCGGACTTAACCGCACCTTCTTTTGTCCACATACACTTCTATGGTGTTAATCCAACGACTATAAACAGTTAAATTATTGAAACTTGTATTTCTTAACGGTTTAGCATTGCGTGTTAAATAAAAGAGAAATTCTTAGCCAAGTGACGATGTGAAGTACACAATTAATGTCGTTTCCTGCGAATTCCTTCACGCAAGCAATTTTTTTTTGCTTTATCCTAAAGTGTGTTGTATGGTCATGTTAAGGCATTTTTCAATGCTACTCTTGGGGATTGAAAAATGTAGCCATAGTTGTGGCCATAGTTTTCTTTGAATGAAATCAAGTTGCCATGCGTTATATTAGAGGAAACATCTTGAGTATTCTAAGAGTACTCATGGATTTCGAATCCAGATTATAAGAAGGTTAACTTTATGTTGCGGTGGCATCTTGATATAATGAGGCAACATACGAATTTGCTAAGGATCATCAGAGAAACAACAAGATTGGTGTCCCACAAGGTTAAAGATTTAATGGTGATTGGAGAACAAGCCAAATGAATTGATCTTATGATGAATGAGGAGAAGTCAAAGTTCATGCTGTTGACCGAAAACCAATCCGTAGAACACCGTCTAGGACAGAACGTGACAATCGACAATCTTTCTGCTAGATTGAAAAATTCTACGTCGAATATTTGTTCCTGTCTGCGTGGAGGTCGAATAGAGGAGAATATACAACTACGAACTCTACAATATATGGATGAAGTCCAGAAAGCAAAAATCTGTTGACCGCACTGGCGTGGCCACATCGAGCGCATGGGCGAAAACGCTCCAGCTAAGAGGATCTTCGAATCCCAGTCACCTGGTTCACAAAAGAAAAGGAACCACAAAATATTAAGCAATCGCGGATGCTAGAAACAATACTCTGGTAAACTTGAAGCAGCTCGGGATCGTGAAAGATGGAAGGCGGCAGTTCCTTATCATTGCTGTCGCTAGTGGGCCTATTGTGATGCCTTCTTCTTTAAGTAAGTAGAAGACAGTAGTCCCACAAGTTGTTATACTGGGAGTAGTAGATGGGACATTTACGAGATATCTTTAAAAAGATCACGCACTGTTACCCTATTGTGTCATCTCCTTTTTAAGCCTAGAGCCTAAACTTTCTTACTGTAGAGGTGTTCAGAAATTTTGGATAGACGACATCCGTGGTAAACATATGTGTGAATATTTTGTGAATGGATTAAAAATAGCATTATGCTAAGTTTAGTTGAGAAACTGTGATACTAGGCTTCAATTTCATACACCAATCGATGAAATAGTCCTAAAAAATGATAACATCCATCCACCCATATGCTGATTGAAACTTTTTATATTTAACCACATCCTAAGCTAGCTAAATTGCCATCAATTCCTTTAAGAAAGTTTAAACTACTAAAAACTTCTCCCTCACAACTTTGCTCCCAGCGCACGTCCTAAACTTTTCGTCCTAATGAATAAAAAAAAAGAAGTAAATTCTATTAGAAGCTCATACCATTGCAATACACCATTATCTTAAATATTAATTGAATTCCACTCACATGCACTTTTCTCCTTTAATATTAAAATTGCGAACAATTAAAAGAACGTCTCTTCAAATTAATTCCATGCATGACAATTGGAACAATTGACATCACCGCGACAATTGAATTTCCAATTCCCACCAGACAGTCGAAACGTTCACCCCGAGTTCAGTAAAGCTTTAGCCAATTCCAGGATGCAATCTAGTCTTTCCATCCTCACTCTTGGTCTATTATTTGGATTTCAATATTCTCACCCGCCTAAGGAGTAAAACGAACTGCAAAAATAAAAGGCAGCCAATTAAGTGGCAAATCACGTTCCTCTTCAACTACATGCTTTTCTCGTATTTTTTAACCCCATCCACTCGAGTTTTACCTCCCACCATTTGTTCGCCAGGAGATTCCCTAGAAATTCAAATTTTTTTTTTTTGTTTTTAAACATACCGAGACTAAATGAATGCACAAAAGAAATAAAAGCCTCCGACTACCGTCTACCGACTGTCACCACCACCCTCTCTTTTTAGGATTAGATTTGCATATTAAGCTCGGAACAAAGAAATCGTGCCATGGGTGACGAGGACGACTGTCAGCATTCCTGAACCTAAGAATCCTCAGATTCTTGTCTTTGTTTGTTAAGTGATTTAATTTGTTGCAATTAAGTCGGGATGTTACCCAAGGAACATCCACCTATCGGTGGCAGCGCGTAAAGGTGTCGAAATTGGTAAGAAAGGACGAAAATAAAAGAACACATTGAAGCTTTTTTTGTTTGTTTGCGCCGCGCCCCCCATTAATTAGGGAAAGCATGGAAAAGTCCAACAAAGAGTGGCTAACAAAGTTCCGTATCCTTACTTTGCATAAATATGTACGACAATGAGTATTCCTTTTGAATAGAGCACATCTCCCTCGGGAATGTACTCCTGAACTAATTAACTTGAAAAAAAATATATAATTCGGAAAAAAGGCAAATGAAAAGTAAAACCCTCGCACAAACTATCTAAAGTCGTGCATAGCCGAGCGTGTGTATGTTGAGGATAATTAAGAAAATTCCGTCGCATATCCTGTTGATGGTTTTTTTTATTTTTGCGATGTGAAAATCATTTCTGTTCCTTTTTTCTTCTTCAGTAATTGGGTTGCGTGCAAGTGCAAAACTTACTTCGAAAAAAGCAAAAAAAAAAAAAACACTGAAGGATATTGAACGGAATGAAGAGTGTGAGTTGATGGTGTTGCTGTTGGTTTGTGCAGTGTCATTGAGTACTTTCCTTAATGAGGTTATATTTTCTGTATGTGTACCGTAAGAATATCCTTCGAAAAGTGAATGTTGTGTGTGTGTGTATTTAAGAGGAAAGTGCGCGACTACGATTTTATTAGTGTTGCAAAGTTTATCCTTTTTGACTTTATCTTGATAGAGGATCCTTGCAATTTAAATAGCTATCATGCGTAGGATATTCTCAAGTGCATTTGAGAATATATTTTGGCATGTAATAGAGGATACACGAGAATACATCTTGAAAAGAGGAAAAGAGGGTGAATTTTGGTACTTGTTGGAGAAAATCTGGAAAAAAAACTTTTGAATGCATGTTTGGGGTGATACACCGATGGATGTTTGAAAGATTTCAGATTCGAGAAGTGATCCTTAAATCTAGCTAATTTTCTTTTATGAAATGGAATTGCATTGAGTTTATCTAATCGGATCTGTACATAAATGGAAAAGGTTTTGTGGTGAATTTCAGTTTGCAAGGACATGCTTGTTTGATTCATGTGTCAGGTAGAGCATTGTAAGTGCACCTATTGCTGTTCTAAACTATATAAGACTGATACAGAGGGAGATGTTTTGTATTGCTCTGGGGTGGGGCAATGGTTCATTTCCAGTTTTCTGTCAATTGTACAATTTTCTTTCTAACTCTTGAGATTGACGATGAATTTAAATGAAGAAAACAAGGTTTATGCTAGATGGCTTATCGCTCTCAAGACTTAAACGGGGTTCAATTGGGTTCTAGTTTCCAAGTAAACGAATCGATTTTCAAAAATGCAGCATGGAAAGTCTAAGATTCAGAACTCAATTGTATTCGCCGTGGAGTTATGAGCAGACTGGCTTTGGTTTGAGTCCTATATAAAAGAAAATGGTTCTCACCGCACTATCAAAGAAAGAGAAATGAAAAAGAGACCCAACAATTGTGGTCTTTTTCATAACATGCCTTATGAACTTCCAATGCCCAACAATAATTTGTCTTGTATTCACGAAACCTACAAAGTACTTAAGATAGCCGTATACAAATTCGTCAAAAGATGGCTGCAACAAGTGATATTTGTTAAGACCTTACACCCTTTTGGCATGAATCTATTGGCGTTTTAGTCTTTTGCTTTTTTAGTTTGAAAGGATAGACATTAGTAAGTAATTTGTAAAGCTCAAGCTGGATGCTATTGAGAAAACGAATTCTAGGTGGACAAATGGTATAACCTGTCTAGCGACTTAACGGTTTGGCCACGGCTGGATCTGAAACGCTCTAAGAATTTGATTTCTCTCAACAGATCGCATATCAGATCCGTAATAGGTGTCATCACGGGACACTGTCTAATAGGCAAGCATGCAACAAGGCTTGGCGTCCATTCAAATGATTTCTGTAGAAGCTGCATGGACGAAGAGGAGGAGGAAACTATTCCCCACCTTCTTTGTAACTGTCCAGCTCCCTCCCGCACAAGAAGACTCCATTTAGGGGAATTCTACTTTAACGACTTAGGCGATCTGATAAACACAGATATCAGAGACCTCCTTCGCTTCATAAAAAGCTCCAATTGGTTTAACGAGTAGGTTTGGAGATCTCTTCAGATCCATGTGGTATCACAATGGACCTATCACTGGTCTAAGTGTGCTGGCGATAGCTAGCAGCCACTTCAACCTAACCTAACCTAAGTAATTTGTGGCACATATTGACAAGTTTATCCCCCTATACGTAATCCCTCCCATACATGAGCACCGTATTAATACATTTATAATATCTGATACGCATCCTTAGTAGAAACACTCTTTGAGTAAAGTTCGTACTCAATTTAATAAAACATCCTTGAATTACATTTCATTTCATTTTTGATGACACTTTTCAACTCTGACAGCCAATTTTTGTTTTACAAAACTGTTACAAGGTCGACATAAAAAGCATGAAGGAAGCATCATCGCTTCAAGCCCCTGACACATATGTATACCACTTAAAAGTGAAATTATTGAACAGAAAACTGAAAAGAGGATACAAAATGAACGAAATCCCTTGAGTCTCTTCTCATTTCGCATGTACAATGGTTGTATTTCAATTAAGTGAAATATTTTACACTGACGCAACTGACATATCCCCAGTAGGCTACTGTCACTTTAATAGTGAACACCAAAGTGATGGTGTGTTTTATTGATGTGAATACAATATTTATGAAACAAGAGTGAAGAGGAAAGAAATTAATGGTTTAAAAAAAACAGGACCAAAGGAGTTATGGGTTTTTTTTTTGTTTTTTACAGGAAATAAAAAATATAGATGACGATGGCCTAGATTTAGTCATTCTAATCCTTTTGATTCACTCCAATTAACCGGCAAAACGACGATAGACCAAATCTTTACACTACGGCATATCCTGGAAAAGACCAACGAGTTCCAAGTCGATACTCACCATCATTTCATTGACTTCAAAGCCGCATACGACAGCATTCATCGCACCGAACTATATAACGCGATGGCCAAATTCGGGATCCCGAGACAACTGATTCGGTTGTGTCGCGCCACACTAGAGAACTTGCAATGCACCATGCAGTTTGGGAACAGAACCTCCGAACTACGCCAAACATGCACCGAATTTCGGCAGGAAGACGCGCTGTCGTGTGATTCCTTTAATCTTGTGCTGGAGCAGATAGTGCGAAAGGCCGCCGTAAACACAGAAAGCACTATATTTAACAAATCCATCTAGCTGCTGGGATACGCAGACGATATCGACATCATAACCCGTTCCCAGCGTGCCATTATTGAGGCTTTTACGGCAATAGAAGAACAAGCCCAACGAGTTTGTCTCACAATTAACGAGGATAAAATAAAGTACATGCTGTCTACCAAAAACCGATCCATCGAACACCGTCTGGGTCAAAACCTAACAATTGACAGATTTAATTTTGAGGTAGTGAAGGTGTTTATCTACCTCGGGGCAAATATGAACTCCACAAATGACACCCTAGTGGAGTTTCGATGAAGGATAACCCTAGGCAACCGCTGCTACTTCGATTTCTCCAAACAACTAGAGTCTAAACTCCTAACTCGAAGGTCCAAATTCATGCTCTACAAAACCCTGATCTTGCCAGTCCTGCTTTATGGAGCTGAATGCGGACCAAATCTTGGGAACTTTCGAAGGAAAAATTCTACGTCGAATATTTGGTCCAGTCTGCGAGGAGGGCGAATGGAGGAGAAGATATAACCGCGAACTCTAGGAGCTGTACAAAGATGTGGATGTAGTCCGGAAGGCAAAAATCCGTCGACTGCAATGGCTCAGCCACATCGAGCGAATGGACGAGAATGCTTCAGCTAAGAGGATCTTTGAATCCCAGCCACCCAGTTCCAGAAGAAGAGGAAGACCGAACCTCCGGTTTAAAGATCAGGCAATCGCTGCCGCCAGAAACCTTGGTCTAGTAAACAGGAAGCAGCATACCCGGGACCGTAAAGGATGGAAAGCGGTATTAGTTCAGGCTCAGACCCTCCAAGGATCGCTGGCCTGATAAGTAAGTAAGTAATCAACCGATATGCTGCCCACTGAGAATGACATGGGCTACAAGTACAAAATACCACGCCTAGAGTCAGCACGATGTCCTTTCTGATAAGCCTATCTCTATATTTACAAACGGCTGTAAAATAGCCGAAGGAGTCGGTGTTTCCCTAATCACTATAGTGTCTTCCAAGCTGAAGTCACGGCTATCAGTCAGGCCGTAGATTGGCAGAAGGTTAACCCAATATCGCGCACAGACATTTTGATTTATATCGACAGCCTAGCTGCGATCAGATCTCTTGTATCCAACACAACAAAATGTCACACTCTGTTGGGTGTTTGGTCACAGCGACTTTCTTTTCGAGGTACAGACGAGGAGAGTGTTAATTCGACTAAAAAGAGACCAGCTGTTGAAACTTACTTACGTCCTTACGGAGCACTGCGTCCTGGGCAGACAGTTGCTATTGTATGCAACGATTTTTGCAGAAGCTGCAGAGACGAGGAAGAGGAAGAATCTATTGTGCACTTCCTCTGCACGTGCCTCATTAGGAAAACTACCTTATCCCAATCAGGGTCCCGAAAAACACATCCAAGAGAAAGTTGCATAATTCTCTAAAATGAAATCAAAATACGGCCGATCTCCATTCAAATTGAGTCCTTTTTTCACAGCTTATGATGCAACAGTTATAGGCTCCCTAATCCCGAAATCAATATCCTAAAATGAGTTTCACCATCTGGTTTTCCTAGTATCACAGCTCGATTCAAATAAAATAAAATGAACTGATTCGCGTGGCAAACCCAATATTACACTCTTAAACCCCTTATAGCGCTCGCAAGTAACCAAAAGTAATTCTGTACGTACAACCCTTGGTAAGTTGGTTGTATCCTCAACGCAAATCGACAGGAGCAAGGGAAATACTCGTAGAAGACGAACAAATAAAAAAATAAATAAAAAAAAACATGCAAATGATCCGGCATTTGATTTATTTCGGATTAGTCATGTCGTCGTTCCGTGACAGAGAGATTGGAATCGACTCCGGGGTATTTACAATTGTCATTGCTATTTGTTATTTGTTATTTGTATGCCGAAAACCCACTAACGGGATTAAATGTAAATCGCATTCATTTGATATCGCAAAATAGGACCCATCCACAACCGCACGGCCAAAGCTAAACAGAACAAGGCCAGAGAACCAGAACCACCAGAACTCTCATCGGTTCAGATTTCATTTGATTCGTTCTATCATCGGTTCAGTTGAAGAGAGATGCCTGCCCAAGCGCAGGAGTGAGCATGGATTTCAGTTGTTTTTTTCCCTTTTTTGTGTGTCCTGGGACTTTTATTGGATTTTAGTTATTTGATTGACAATATAATGTCAGACAATAGTAGTAGTTAGTAGGCAAAACAACATTTTCATTTCGGTTGACAATGAGCGATTCATGGTTCCGAATTATGCACGATTACTGAGAGGGCGGTACGGATAGCCGAATGGAATTGGAAGGATGTAGACTGTTGGCTTTGTACACCCCGAAGGCCAGAATGGACGATGAGGCGAAGCTAGGCCAATATGGAGAATTGATTGCATGATTTATGGCATGAGTAAACGAAGTTTTCAAATTCATTTCGAGGTAAAGGCAAAGGGACACATGAGGCAAGCGAGTGTCCTTGGGGCGGCATTGGGATAGAATTTGATGAATTGATGTTGTGATTAATTGCTTTTGCGTTTTTGGGGTGGTATTTTTCTCGTTTTTCTGTGTTTCTCTTTGTATCCAGAGGCGTTAATTTTATTAGCAGTTGTCTAGCGAAAAAAAAAGGAATTAGACAAATTTCTATGGATTTGGACAGAGGCAGTAAGGTCATAACACCACGTGCTGATTCTTGATGTCTTTGTTTATTGGTGTGAGAAGGGGCGAACTGTGGAAAAAGATTGTGAAGCCAGTGAAGTTATTCAAAAATACTCTTGGGTTAAGCCATTGGATCTAATGTTATGCTTTAGGTAAAAATGTCGCAGTTCAGATATATTCATGTGCAGGGTCATAGTATGGAAATCAGACAATGCTCACTATATGCTCGAAAGTACTCACTCCTCGGTTGCAGGGGCATGCCAGCGACAAATCTCGGACGAACAAGCTTTCTGGAGGTGAAATCGAGTGGCGTTGAAAATTCTCTGTTGGTGGGTATTAGGCAAAAGTACATGCTATCGCCATCACTCCATGCCTACATTGCACTCCGAAGAGAATTAAGAACCTAATCAATTTACATTTACCCTGACAGTCAAGGCGACCATCAAAACATCCTTCAATTCTACAATTATCTCCAAAGTAGTAGATGGCAGCTATTGAAAGATTGAAATGATTCGTGATGGTGTTCCACCACCACTATTTCTACATCAAATTCAAAAACTTAAATCCACATCCGCCCCATTCATGGACATGTAATGACAAAAACCCCCTACATCAACCCATAGACCGAGTAATTTTGAATTTACAAACAGAATGGCCAACAATGATCCTAAATTAAGCCCATCTACCATCGAGTGTATTGCCCTTAGATATCCCTTCTACGCCAATGGCACACTGATTATGACTTTCTGGTCGCCCCAACTGTTTTGCTACGCGATACGAAAATTCAATTTTGAAATGTTAGTCATTCCCAAACAATTTCTGGGCCCGCACAATGGTGACTTTGTTTGAGAGCATAATACCCGCCGTATGGCTAAATTGTAGCCAATTGGCCAATATATCGTTGTAACAATCGATATTTGTCAATCTCCAGCAATTGATTGGCATGTATCTATTGGTATTTTGTGGATGTGTCCGCCCCATTAGGTTGAATATGTTGACTTCTGTGACACAAATTGGAGCGGAAATTGTCAAGTTTCTCGCGATATTACATTCATATGTATGCACACTGCAAAAGAGCACACTACAGTGGAATATTTAAAGAGTCTTCATACCGTTGAATTTCTCTGGAAGGGCTTATTACCATCACTTTGATTGAAAGTCCTCTTCGACTCAGCCGAATGGAATTCCCTCCATTTCAGAGTTCAGACAGTTCAGAGAGAACTGTTACAAGGTCGACAGGAGTATTTTCTTTTCAGTGTCAAAATTGAAAGGATCCATTGCTTAAATCCATTGGCACATGGTGCACTTAAAAGTGAAATTATTGAACAAAAGTGTCAAAGAGAAAATGAAATGAATGAAACAGCCCCAGGATTGATTTAATTAAGTGAAACATTTTTACACAGCCAACTGGTTGAAGCTTCTTATGCATGGAAATCCATACAAAATTTATTAATTACATGAACTTAAGGATACATTTTCATATGATTGGGCTAGCACCTGGAGGTATTCGAATCAAACCAATGTGGCCATCCCTTTGCCTTGGTACCCCGATAACGTGTATTTTGAATTGTTCAAGCATCTCATTAAGAGACAAGTGGCAACTTAGAGCGGTTTTTTAAATTAAAGTGACAGATTTCAGATATTTAATCGCGATATTCCGTGGAAATATCATAAAGGGTCTTCCAATAGGGACTTCCGAACTTTGACAGTTGATAGTGGCCATACTGTTGAAGCTACATCTGTCAAATTGACTGTCATTTATTCATTTTGTTTTGCCATGGACGGATATAGCGTTCAACAAAACGTGCAAATAATAAAATTGTTTATTAAAATGGGTGTCCGGTTCGGGCAACGTTCCGCGCGCTTCGTCCATTTTACGGTCGCCATAATCGTCCTTCCGAGAGGAATATTCGCTAAATTTGAGTCCATTAGTTCAGTAAAAGATGAACCAACACCCGTAAGCCGACGAAACGCAAGATCTGCCGAAAACATCGCCGCTGTCCATGAGAGTGTGCAGGAGAATCCGAGGCAGTCAATTTCGCGTCGCTCACAAGAAATCGGCCTTTCGCGGCGTTGTGACTTTGGCCTGCTTACTTACTTACTTAAGGTGGCGCTACAGTCCGGGGTGGACCTGGGCCTCACCCCACAAGCGTCTCCAGCCTGCTCGATCTTTAGCTAGCAGCCTCCAGTTTCGCACGCTAAGTTGGTTGAGGTCCCCTTCAACTTGCGCGCGCCACCTGAGTCGCGGTCTTCCTCTACTGCGCTGTCCCTCGGGGGCGGATTCGAAGATTTTTCAGGCTGGAGCATTGGTGTCCAGCCGCTCTACGACTTTGGCCTGCACCCGTATAAAATTAAACTGACCCAGGAGCTGAAGGTAAACGACCATAGATTACGACGTGTGTTCGTTGAATGGGCTCTGGAGCAGTTGGAAACTGACCTTCATTTTCATCAAAAAATCATCTTCAGCGATGAGGCCTATTTCTAGATGAATGGGTACGTCAACAAACAAATTTGTCGAATTTGGGACGATACCAATCCACATGAGATCCATCCCGAAAAAGTCACTGTTTGATGTGGAATTTGGGCTGGCGGCGTCATCGGTCCATATTTCTTTGAGAACGACGTTGGCCAGGTCTATAGGTCGATGAATACCAACTTCTTTTCGCCTGAATTGGATGATATGGACACCAACGACATGTGATTTCAGCAGAACGGCGCTACGTGCCACACAACTCACGCCACATTGGAACTTCTGCACGAGCGATTCGAGGGCATGGTCATCTCACGTAGAGGTGAAGTGAACTGGCCACCGAGATCGTGCGATTTGACCCCCTTGGACTTCTTCTTGTGGGGTTTTCTGAAGTCGCAGGTCTATGCGAATAAGCCACAAACCACAGCGGCCCTCAAAGCCAATATAACCCATGCCATCGGTCAAATTCAGCCTGATTTATGCGCCAGAGTCATGGAAAATTGGACAATTCGGATGCGCGCCACCCAGAGAAGCCGCGGCGGACATTTGAGCGATGTTATATTCCATACCTAATGGCATCGATAGGTCTTTCAAACGAATAAAAAATGTCGATGATATCTCACACACACTTTGTTTTATTTAAATTTAAAGAAGGGAAGCACTTAATGAAAGACCCTTTATTATACCTTTGCCACCATAGAGCCTCATTGATTGCCATTATCTCAATTTCAATGCTCAGGTAAACGGAAGGAGATGTGCACATCTAGCATCCTCTTATAAACTTCAGATGATTCACTTCCGGGATAATCTCTTGTTAATTTACAACTGTGGCAGCAAAAAGCCCCCTGTTTACAACCAAATTGCAATCCATTGCGATAGAAGAAACAAGAAAAAAGTATATGTTCTTGTCAGGAGACTTTGGGACTTTCTCGATTTTGTATAGAGAACTAACTTTGTTGAAGTGGCTACTTATGTCAAACATCTCGAGTCGATCCATGTCACTGAACTGCCTCACAAGCCTCTATTTCTTTCTAAGAAGTATATAAGTTGAAGTATACAATAAAAGGATAGCTATGACCTGTTTAAATGTCCCTCCTGTTCTCTAGGGGATTTCCTCCAAATGATAAGGTACAGAACTAATTTGTTTGAAATAATTCCATCTAATTAGAGTATCTCTAACATTTCGGCTTCACTAACTGGCACTCTCTGGTAATTTGAAAGATAATATTGTCAGACTCGCCTCAATCTTTTCCACAGATAGGAGATACCGTCTAAACATTTAACACACCCACAGTAAATGCACATACATTCTTGTAAATACATGAATGTTTGTGTTGGGTATACGAACCATTTCGGTTGATTGCATTTCGGTGGTAAGAAGTTAATCGAAAACAATTTATTTTCACCTCAACCGCAGGTGACTTCAATTACTAAAGGGCTAGCGTGTGATATACGTAATACCTAGTGTGACGGGCCAATAACTTTTCCTACGGCAGGATACAAATGTTGTGGTGATTGATTGATTAAACCATTTGTAATGACCTCTTTTATTGATTAGTGAATTTTACTTTTTTGGGTTAATCATGGAATCGTTTGTCAAACTATAGAGGGCGGCGGGATCGATTGCAAACTTTTTATGCAAAAACGAGGTGATGGCGATAATGATGATGAGGATGATTTATGAGTTTGTTGGCATCGTTGAATTAGAAGAATAGGCGGTAATTGTTTAACGGAATGATGTGCTTTACATTTACCCTTTTAAGGCATCGAAAAGATTCCGTCTGGCAAACATTGATTTAGAACTTAGTGAGTAGAAACCACAATAACTTTCCTCCAACTTATTAACGAAATACAATTTACAGCATGGATCCATCACCTCCACTTAAATTTCAGCGATATTTTATCCACCTCACTTGAATGCCCACTTGTATCTTCTCCAAAATTCAAAGTGCTTTTGCGAAAATTTACGCTCGCCCATCTTGTTAACCACCATTTTATGCTTGAACCACTCCTCTCATTATCCTGATTTCGTTAGTTCTCCTTTTAAGTGACAAAAAAAAAAACCGTTCAATTCCCTGTGATGTCTGGAAGTTTTCGTCTCAAATTCCTCTTCTTCCGTCCTCACTCAAGGATAAAAAACAAATAATTCCCGAAAAAAAAAAGTTATCGCCCACAGGATGGATGGATGACTCAACGCCGAAATACCAGCTTTCCAAAGTAGATTCCTTCCGGCCACTCCCTTCGCCAAATTAATCGGTTTGATGAACTGGAAAAGGTGAAACGTTTTTGTGGTGACACCTCAAAAAGAATTCAACCACATAAAAGACCCTCCTCCGCCTATTCGACTTTTTGAAACTACAAACAAGGACACTTCAGCCAAGGATTTGATTGACATTTCGGTTTCTCTTTCGATGGGTGTTTATTAAATGCTTCCTTCGTCGCTTTCTTTCGGTTTCGGCGCTCCTCCGGAATTTAATCGTTATGCCCTTAAGCCTATAAAACAATAAGAAGAAGCTCTAGGGCAGGGTAGAGCCTCGTTTCACATGCAAAACTAAGAAGGATGGATGGATGGATGGATGGTAGAAAAATCCTTCCTGCGCTCTCTAATGGTATGCTTAAATTGAATTTTCTTTTCAAAGTCCTTTTTTTTCGTACGGCTTTTAGCTCCTGTCCGCCGCCGTCGACCCTCTCTCTTTCCGCTTTGCCATCGGAAGCTTCCTCCTCTCAGTTTTCTTCTGTTTTTTCTTCATTTCCCCTTTGCGTTCAGTGTTCTTTGGCTTAGTCCTTTTGTGGTATCAAAATGATTTTCATTCGTTTTTTTTTTCTACAAGGATTTGGTGTTATTTTTTTTTTATTTTTTGCCTCCTTTTCGCAAGTTTCCGCAAGCCTTAACTAATTCGATTCAGTTCCCTTATTCAGTTTTTGCTTTTCTTTAGCATTCTCATCGTCATCGTTGTTGGTTTTAACTTTAAGCGCAGAAGAAATGAAACGGAAGTGGAGAGTTAGTCTACAAAAAAATAAAATAAAATAATAATAATGAAACAGGATAAGGGGCAGCAGAAGTGCCTTTGAATTTTCCTCCTTCCTTTCCCCCTCCTTCATTCTCTCTCATCAGTGTGTTTGGGATTTAATTTGCGTTCATCCTTGTTAAATTGTTTATTTCATTGCATTTTCGGTTTTTGGAATTCCTTAGAACAAGAGCGAGAGGGAGAGTGTGTGTGTGATTTTTCGGGACTCCCAGGACGCATCTCCCTTTGCTTAATAATTTAAAATTATTTTTCGGTCTATTCTACATTTCGTTCTAAGCAATTTCTCGTTAATCTAATTCCGGATGTTTATTTGCGCTCCTGGAAACGAGGCACACCAGCCGAAGCAGAAGCAAATCCATTGCCCTAGGCTCGGTTGATGATAACAATTTGGGCGGCGACAGCGGCAATGATGATGATGGGAACCGCATTCGGAATTTTCAGCAGATTCAGAGGTTTACTGCGGCTTAGTGGTGCCACCAACAAAAGAAGAAGAAGAAGAAGTCTACCAGCCACTGTGGTCTTGGTGTGGCTCTCAATTTGTTTTCAACGCAACACATTTTAGATTTATTTAAATTCCCAATGCGATGGGCGGAAGTGCGGAACTCTGGAACTGTGGAATTGAGGGCTTTGCCTCGCTTTTCGACGGGACAGGAATAAGTTTCTTACAAAAATTCCAGTACGAGATGAGCGTTGCTTTGCATATTTTATTTTGGATGAATTTTAATTTTACTTCTAGAATTTTCTGGTGGCTGCCGGCGGGTGTTAGACTGGGGTAGGGGAATTTGAATAAGTACATACCCCCTGGTAAAAGATTGATAACTTCTTTTCATTTCTGCTTTTGTTTTCACAGAGGGGACAATGAAATACGCGAAAACTAGTTGCCACAGCTGTCAGTTGGTTTTTTGGTGACAGTAAATGAGACGTTCCAAGGTTTCCTAAAGAAAGACATTCTTTTTGTTTTGGTCACACTGAAAAGTTTCATCAGAATGGCAGTTGTTTTGTTCACATTATTAGAGGAAGACGAAAACAAAAACAAACAAAAAAACCATGTATGCTTGAATTTTTGAAAATCTCATGAATTTTTCAAAAGGTCTTCAATGCCTTTTAATCCTCGGCTCGTAAAAACAATGAGAAGAACAAAAAACGAACTCGTTAGTGAAATCAGAACAATGTGAGGGTATAGAGTAGGTAAGGTGGTTCCAGGGTGACACCCTTTTATAACTAAGAGTAGACAAAAGTACATATGTTGGACCACCTTTGAAACGAACTTCAACCTAGAGCTACACGAGCTTTTCTAAATCCACGTAGTAGACCATAACAACTCATGCAAATCTAGAAAGAAGCCTCAAAGCATCGTAGAACAATAACGGGCAATGGATCCTCCTCAATGAAACAGACTTGAACTTAGACTGAAGTTAATTTTAGTCATATGAAAGGCACCGAACGTAAATTGGATCTTTTTTCTGTCCACCTGTCCCAAGCATCACCCTTATCAAAAGCTCTTTGGCTGCTAATTGCTTCAAAATATTTTCCACTTTATCTCCTTACCAACCGTTGTCATCAATTGTGCACCCTTGTCTATTTGTCAAAATGTCTTCTATCTCTCTTTTCAGAGGCATAACCAAAAAAATATATAGAAGCTCCTCCGTGGCACAATGCAAAATCACACTTCTAAATGTCACCCATTTCACCCTCTCAATCTCAATGTGCAGCATCTCATTCAGCGCACAATCTTTCGCCTTGACTATGATTCATATTAAGTGCATGTGTATGTGCTATACAAATGGAGGCCACTTAAGACTGAAGGACCTTTGTAGAAGGATACTCTCTCATCTCGTGTGTAGCAAAAGCCCATACCACTTGTGTTCCCAGCTTGACGTTAACAAAAGTCGTTTAACAGGAGAATGGGACGCGACAAATGGCATATACTCGTAGTACCTACTCCTATGTGTGTGAAGGTATAACCCAAGTATCCGTGGTTATAGAGTCCTTTTTTGCCTTTAGTTCATCCGTTGTTTTGTGTCTGGAAACATAAATTAAATTATTTGATTCTTTTGTTTTTCCATGTGTGGAACTCTGACTCTGAGGGCACTTAAAGATGATGAGGTCTATTGCCTTTGTCGTTCGGTGATTCGTTGCTTGGGTATACCGTTCGAAGATACTCTTGTGTGCCATGGCGTAACAAGATAGAAAGTGCACACGTAACGAATGATAAAGTCCAGGCAAATGGTAGAGAAAATTTAATAAAACAAAAACAAAAGTTATTGAAGAGAAAGTTTTCTGGATAGAAGCGTGAGATTTGCTTTGTAGAACAACGCGGAACGCTGGCTTTCAAAAATCTAAAAAAAATTGTTCGGAGCTGGAGCACACAATTGAGAGTAGCATACGTTAAGTGGGTTTTAGTCGAAATGCCCCTGGGGAGGATTCTACTTTACATCATGCTAACTGAAAGCCAGCAAGAGTACAGCAGGGAGTTAAGCTCTCCTCAGTGATTAGCCGATGAAGTTGTAAAAATGCTGGGAAGGGAGGATGATTTTTTAACGAATGCCTCAACTGCGCATGTTTGCTGGTCAGTGATCAAAGTCTATAGGTCTGGGTTTGAATGCCAAGGTCGCATTTTTCCCTTAAGAATATCTATTCAAACTTCAAAGCACTGGCAAAGTACGGTAAGATATCTGATCTTTTATTCCAAGCTAAGGTGGGAAGGACAATGTTGACAACTGAATCAAAAAGTCAAAGCACAGAAGAACCGTAAGAAGGCAGCATAGATCGCGATTAGACTTACAGAAGCAGGGGCTATGGTTATCAGCTGCGTGTGGCCTTCTTTTTGTTTTGGGATCACAAAATTGATTATGAGGCACTATTTAGGGTTTCGTCGGGATTCCAGTAGATTTCCTCGCCTCGATGTCATATGTATGATTCTGGATCTGGATATCAAAGCAAAGCATTTGAAGCTAAGGGCAAATGTAAATATTTGGGACGACAGCCAGAATTTTCATGTTGTGCGTGCGAATAGAAAAACCTTTTATGATTATGCTCTCGGAGGTTTGTTGTTGCCTACCAAGATGTTGTGGCGCGAAAAACGTGGTTATTTTGCTGAGGATTGAATCTGTGTCCTCTCGTTTGGGAGTCTAACGCACTAAGTCCAACCACTAAGCCACGGCGACCACGCTAAAGGACATAGTCACTATTTTGGCTGCAGAAATTACCTAGAAAATGATAGTAATTGAGAGGATTAACACAGCATAAGACTGTCTGCTAAACAGGTGACTGATGTTTTTCTTAGAGAATCTTTTGCAATTCTTCCATACTTTGGTAACGATGAGTTAGAACCATGCAAATGAACCCATTAATCAGAATTTTCCACTTCAAGGAAACTGGTATCCAACTTTTTCTTAAAGTCACTGAAACTTGTTTCGTGTTAATAAAGAAAACTCACTCGTCAATGGCAGAGCACTAGAAACTAACTGGAAGTTAATGAAGCAAATACGTGAACCTATCCAAAGGTCCTAGCAAGATGTCAAAGGAAAGTACAACAAAAGTACCATTCCCCTTCGGAAGTACCCAAAAATCAAGTTAGTCCATGATACACAGCCCTTAACACACAGAACCCTTCAACACAAAAGCGTAAACGTATTCCTATAGCAACATGAAGCTTTTGAAATATTCCTTTTAAGTTATCCATTGTCTGCGATTCAGCTGGAGACTTCAACACAACACGACACACAGTAGTGTAAAAACCAAAAGGCAGGAGAGGAAAACAGAGAAACAGAGGAGAAAAAAAAATACAAATTGCTAGAACTTCCTAACAATTTGTAGAAGTTTCCTCGTCCTTTTAAGAAAACGAGAACGTTTTTGTCATTTATTTTTGGGATTTTTCGCTAGAGTGGAACAAGTTCCTATGAAACCGTCACACAAAATGTTCCGGTGCTCTTTGTCCTTGTCCTAGGCAATTTCTAAGCAACTACACTTCTTCTTTAGTTGTATGATTCTCATCAAACCAAAGGAGCACACAGAGATGAAGAACAAACTCAATTGAATGGATTGCTTTTTGCCTCAAAAAAAAAAAAAAAAAAAAAAGAAAGGAGAAAAGGATCCTTTTTTTTTGGGAGAAAAATTTATTTCTTCAAGTGCGCTGTGATTTCGTGTGTTGTGGGCGAACTAGGGTGCTGAAAGTCTAAATGCGGTATTGTGAAAGTCGATTATTTTGATTGAATTTTAAATTTATATACTAGATGCAGGATGTTGGGATGAAGAAGAAAGTTTAGAGACTCTAGTGCAATGAGAAAGTTTTAAATGACGATGGAGTTTAGTTAATGGAAGAGTGCATAGAAAAGGTCATTGAATTATAAAGTTATGAGAACTAGGTTGGAGGAGCCAACTGAATCGTTTTGGCTTATAGTAGGAAGCTGGCAAGTATTGTTAGCTAAAATGATTGGCATTGTCACTGTGACAATGTGACATAAACTGGAGTCAAATTAGCTTCAGTTTTACTCGAAACTGAGACCATAATCTGGCATGGAAAAGCTTCTTAATCCACCGTTCGGAGTCAGCAATAAAACTGTAGGTCCCTTTCACTCGTGCAAATGAATGTTTACTAGAAACTAGGCCCTAACTCTCTATGAGCTATGGCCCCAACCTGTATTTTAGGACACCTGACAGTATTTGGTCTACTGAACTGGCAACAACCTTCCAGGGATCAACGACAATATAAAGGGACCCTGTCTGAGCAAACCAAAGTAAGGACACTCAAAATCGACTACAGTACTCCATAAGCCATACCATAGGCACGTAAAAAAAAAGAATGATTATCCGTCAGCTTGTCATGTCCTTAAAATAAGTGTTTTTCCCTTGAATGCCCCCCAATCGTATCGCTCATTCAATTAGTTGGATATTTTCCCAATTAATAGCTCAGTTTGTTTTAATTAGCACAAATTCGATGGTGCGGTGTTTTCTTTACTTCTCTCACTGACCCAGACGTAATTACCGAGAAGGCAGGAGGAAAAGCAAGTAAACAGAAGAAAGAAAAAAAAAAGGCAAGAGTTCCCCCCGGGGTACATAGTATTTCAGGTGAGTGACTTTGATGTTGCCGCCGGTACAAACAAAAATAGGGAGTACATCTTAATTAGAAGTTTTTCTTTTTTTTTTATATTTGCTTGCCCGCCATTATGTCAAGTAATCCAGCCACCATCCACCACTAACCATCAACCGCGAGTACCATGACTGATTTATTGGAAACGTCATGCGAATCGAGGTTTTCGTCGCTCTTACCATGCCAGCAACACCCTTAATCCAAACCAACCCCTGATCCTAACCACCATCTCACTTCATCATTCAGTAATACCCTCGTCTCCTGTAGTGGCACCGGTTGACTTGCTCCTTTATTTCAATAATATTGACTTTTTTCCATTAAAATAAATAAGGATTTTTCCTTTCCACTGAGCCTGGCTGAGGAAATGGGGGTGGCTGCTCAGGTGCTGTGCCAAACGATGAGAGTATGTAGTTTCGCAATATGTACGTACGATTATGTTTGTTTCACAATAATCGTTGCTCATAATTGCTCAATCCGGAATGTTGTGCAAACATGGGAACAGTCAACTCCATGAACTACCCCTCGATTGTGTTCATGCATGTGTCTGCGTGTGTGTGTTTTAATGTTTGTATACTCACGCTCCAATTGGCTTATGTTCGCATACTGATTTTAATATTAAATCAATCAATTTTGACATTAAACAAGCACGCTGCCTCTGTGTGCCTGTGTGACTGACTGACTGAATGACTGACTGACTGTATATGTGTGAGTTCTGGGTGATGTTTCCGCAGGACGTGACTTCTTTTGCTAATGCTATTAGTAAGCACTTTAATACGACAGATGGGGTGTCCATCCATCGTTCAGTGAATTTCTGCGGCGTTGGCGTATGTGCACAACCTTTTTTTTTTTTTTGTCTTCTCACAAAGAGAAATGTCATGTTTTGCGCGCGTTGTGGTGGTGTATCCTTGTGCCAATATTTACATGCATTGGAAATTTTTGAATAATTAATAAGGGGGCTAGCGGCAGTGTGGGTTTATTATTACAGCTGCAAATAATATGAAAATAAATATCATCACGGGTGTGGAATGAGTTTTGTGTGTGTTTGAGAGTGTATCCATTTGGAATTATTTTCTCCACTTAATTGAGTTCTTTGGGGACACCGAGGCATAAGCATTACAGACGACGGACTTAGGTTGAATTGGTATTTTTTTCCTTCCTTCCTACTGACTTGGCTGGTCAATTTGGGGTTACTTCGCCAGTTGACGTAAGTCGTCTTTATGTCAATTGATGTATGGCTTCTGGTGACGTGCGTTTGCGAAAAAGTTGAAATAGAATATTTATAAGCTCATTACTATCGGAATAGTCAAGCAATTGAAGTACCTATTACATTGTCTAGGAAAAGATTAGGTATCGCTGTAGTAAAATTGTTCGATTGGAAGATTTCAAACTTGGACTTTGTCAATCAGTCAGTCATTAAGAAAAACAAGGTCAGAGGCAGGTTTGAGTCCTCTAGATGGTGGGGCGCGTACCACTGGTGGTAGACAGAGCTTGTTTATGTAGTACGCAGAGCTGCTTTATGCCCCAAATACATTTGTCACAGTGCAGCTCAAGACTAAGAATATAAAACACATTTCATATGATCAAACTCAAACGCAGCGTATTATGTGAACTACCTGACTTGCTCTCACTTTTTTCAAGCATACAGCACCCTCTTTCTCACTAAATTTTTAGACCTTAAACATTTTTAAAAGTTCTGTGGTACGCGACAGATCCGTAGTACACATGATTGGTACGCGAAAAAAACACGTCTGAGAACCGTTGCTCTAGATGCATTATGGCGTGCTACAACTTTGACAAAAATTATTGACTTCGCGGACGTCATTGCCACCGGTATGGTAGCTGAACTAAATAAGAAACTGAAGTAACCACTTCTTCAGCATATCGGTCGGTCGTTGTTTCAGTCAACGAATTAATTAGGGAGTCAGTCATTCAGTCAGCTTCTCAATCAATTAAAAGTGGGGGAAGGAATAATTTTCATTGCACGGATTTCTAAGGCAATTGAGAGGAAGTAATTTTGTCAGAAAGATGCTGGTGGGTAATATACCGGTTTCTTTTCAAGTTTCGTAAACACCTACATATGTGCAATCAAGAGGTGGACAGAGCTCTAAATTCTTGCGTATGTATTGCATACATTTCAAAGTCATTCAACCAAAGTCGTATTGATATTCAGTGTTTCTACCTTAATGCTTCTTTAACTTCCGAATCCTTTGCCATTTGACTGAACTTTGTATCTTTGCATTCTTAACATTACCACACATTACCGAACTGAGCTTATTGTGCAGTTTAAATTTGCCTTTCATTGGAATGTACTCACGGATATAAGATGTAAACATGTACCACAAAACAACATGCATCTATGGACATCTTCCTCAATTTATTTGAACTAATGTTCAATCTCCACATACGTTGTACATATGTGTGTTTCTCAAAACAACCTCAAAATGTGGTCATTGCCTCCTTCTATCTCTACTTTCCTTTTAAACAGTTCTATCTCTTGACCAAAATTGAAAGGTAGTCAATCAAACTGCCCAACATAGCTTCGGTTTAATCAACAACAACCACATACATATGTATGTAGTCTACACACTAGAATGTCTAAAATTAGAGTTCCAATGAATTTTCTGGAGGGTGAACCAACACATACATATAGTTGGCACATTTGCTAACAAATTGACAGGTAAAAAGGGATACGAATACAGTTTTTTTTTTTTCTTCAAATGATTCTCGGTACTAATCATGATGAAAAATATGCAGACATTTCCTTTTCAAATACTACAGAGGACATGGACAGGGATGTCATTTAGAAAAAGCAAACAAATGGTTTCCTAAAATGTGTGGGAAGGCAAGTCCTTAATAGAAAACTTTCGGAAAAGTGAAATCGGATATTATTGAAACTACATCAAGAATTTATAGCAACTCTTCAGCGGGAGTTGAACTTAATTTAACCTCATCACAGAGTTCAGTACAATATCCTTCAACATTTCCATTTGAAAAAATAGAAAAACTTTTTCAAAACATCAGGCGGAGCAAAAACTTTTCTCTCTTGACCAAAGTGTCTCAAACTAGAAACCAACCAAAAATATAACAAGCGCGCCACAGAAGTATGCAACTTCTCATGCAGACATTTTTTTTTTTCAAAAAGTTGCACCACTTTTCCCTTGTTTCATATTTATTTTTGTTTTTTTAATTTAACATTTTGTTTTAGTTTTGCTAAATATTATTCAACCAAATGGACATTCCCGTCAGAGAAATAGTTTCAGGGTGTAGAGTTTCAATGTTTCCAGGAAATCAAATTGAAAAATTCGTTGAGCAAAAGAAAAGTTTGCACCACCTTTGGCGTAGGAGGTAGGTTAATCCTAACGGGGCTGAGAACTTTCAGTGTAGCCTCAAATGAAGGTATACAAATTTCCTACGTATCTTGGAAAGGCTGACAAATAAGAAGATCAACTGAGTTCCGTAGGATTATGCGAACCTTAGATTGCTAAACTTGCTCTAACTAGTCTTTTATGATGAAGCCTTTGTATAAGGGGATTGAATTGAAATTAAAGGCATTGATCCAAGGGACTTGATAAGATTCATATCGATACAATCTACAACGTTTCTAATTATATGACTGTTCATGAGTGGACATTGCCTCAGTCCGGTCCAGCGGCAGAGAAGACAAAAATAGTCCTCCTGACTAGAAGACAGCCTCGAAGAAGAAGGGTCGGAAGTAACAACCAGCAAAAATGCAGTGAATGCAGTATGATCTTTGGCTCAAAACTCACTTTTGGTAGCAAATAAAGGCGGATACCATGTTACTTACCAGACTCATGACAAATGTAAATGGCACATCTGCAAGCAGGCGAAGACTTCTTATGACGATCACACATGCCCTTTTTTGGCTGCGAGATATAGGTTGCTGCACTCAGACAAGAGAAATGAAGAAAACTGATGGCAGCAGTACATAGGCATGGAGTCCTTCGAGCAGCAAGCTCTTACCGTACGGTGTCGAAACCAGCCGTCCTCGTAGTCACTGGAGTGACTTCCATCATGACTAGCGAGCAGGGAGGTAGATCGTCTACGAACATTAAGCTAAAAAAAGGAGTGGAAACGGCTTTGGTAGAGGCCAAATGAGCTCAACAAGCAACAGTGGTAAGGGCGATGACTAGAGGAAGGTGGACGGCGAACGTTGCTTAATGGACGGAATAGAAATATGGTGAAATGAACTACTACATCACTCAGATCCTAACCGGACAGGGAAACTTGAATGTCTACCTCCATAAGGTGGGAAAAGTAGGAATTTCAAACCAAGCTTTCTTCACCTGTAGCTGATGGCAGCAGAAAGAACTAGGCGAGAATTAGAGACAGGCAACATCACTCCAGAAAATGTCATGAGAATGATGATCTCGAGTAACGACAGATGTAACCAAAAACGTTCCTTTATCGACTCAGTTCTGCAAAAGAAGAAAAGAGACGAAGACGAAAACATAAACTTAAGAACATGGAAAAAAACATATCAACCATGGAAGACCATAATCCATTGGAGAACAAGAATTTCATCCCATAAATAGTGATGTGTATAATTGAAAGTCTGCACCTAAGAAAACGCTTCATTGTTATAGCTTCAATCAGTGATTGAGACAGTCGCCTATGGTGTATTGATAACCCGTGGTACATAATAGCTTTCTCCTAACAAAATAAATCTTTTCTATAGATATACGCAATATCCGTTGCTTGCTTGTATAAGGATTCAAACAAATTAAACGCCTGCAAGGCATTCAAATGCCTTCTTGAACTCAAACAATAACTTTAATTCAAAAAAAGGGACAATAAAAAGCAACTCACCATCCGAAGAACAAAGTACACTACAGCACGTTCGCAAGCAAGAGGATAAGAAAAATTGTTTTCAACTCATAAATTGTATTCATTCACCTGTAAGACTTCACTCACAGCGATTACACGTCTACTTTTACTAATTGCTGCAACTGCAATTCGTTTGCAACCCTCTAAATCGTATGCATTCCATCACAACTGTCGTCAACTTGATCATCATTATCCGCAATCGTGAAATGTGCTAAAATTGTTGAGCCTACACCACCATCAGTCGGTGAAAACAACCACTCCAGTACTTATGCCTTCTCTTCCTCTTATGACCCACAATGTCAACAACACACATTTTCATCCCCCCAAAGCTTTCGCCGCTGCCACCGCCGCACCTTCTCGAGTAGCAATAACAATAGCAAAATAGCAGAAGCAGCAGCAGCAACAATGTTCTCTTGGGTCCTTACTCCACCATCATCACCACCACCACTACCACCATCACCACTACAGCACTACCAACAAGGATTAACAAACACTCTTGTGAAATTGTCGTGCAATTCGTCGTTTTTATTTTGTTTCTTTTTTCTCTTTTCGTTCCACCCTCCGCCGTTAGTACGTTTACCTTTATGACAGATAATGGGTAATTAAGAGACACTGCTGGTTAAAGTGTTGACACACACCCTTGTGTCGACTATAAGGACGATGACGATGACGACGACGACGACGACGTCGACAACAGCGACGTACAATGATATGACAAGAGGCAGTGTGGAAAGGACTATCATCCCATACGCCCACACCTACTATCTCCCTTAGCTAGAGGGATGTATTTTATTTGATTTAATTTAAAGAGAATTCCTAGGTGTGTCTGAGTCATCTTCTTGCCTTTCCTTTATTATTTTCGCTTTCGTTTCGTCAATCTACTACCTACACCTTCAAGTTGAATGTTTCTTACATCCTCTGTGAGAGACAAATGTCAACGGTATTCCTTAATGCATTTAAGTTAAAAATGATTTTTTTTTTAGTACAAAAAAAAAACAATTTTTCATTATCCTTTCGTCCTTTACGCCGTAGGAAAGAAGGAAAATTAGGATAACAATTAACGAAATAATGAATGCTGAGTGTTTCAGTGGCGGGAATAGTAATTCGAATTAGGGGTTGCTTTGCTACAATTTCTCGAGGAGGACATTTAACTGAACAGTTTCGTTGTTGTTCAGTTTAGTTTACTTTTGTTCTCAAGGGGAGTACATTTCGTTTTGTGTCGCTTTTATGTCCTTTTTCAGTGACAACGATTAGTATTAATGGCAATCGATAAGAGTATATGTTATCAAGGTTTCCATATCGATTACAAGTCTCCTACGCGGCTGAGAACATTGACCCCAAATCCATTTGTTTTCAAGTTCCAGGAACTAGTTTATGTACCGCTCATCAAGATTAAGATGGTCTCGAGGGACCCTTAAGTTGCTAAGAAACTAAAATTCGAAGTAAACACTAGAACCGAATTCTATTTAAGTTGATGTAAGTAATGTTTACGCGATTAAACTGAAAAGGATGTCTAAGGACTTTGAATTTTTAGACAGAAATATGTATGTAGCTATTCATAGCTTAGTAGCTTAATATATTAAGTTAGAAACGTTCCTGGAATCGCTTTAGGGCGAAAATGTAGAATTAGCTTTGGGATTTATCCTAATTCCTAAGGATAAGGTTTAAGGTTAAGGGTTAAAGGTACTCTTGTGCGGCTATATTCCTTAATAAATATCCTTTTGGCACACAAAGTGTACATTGCTAATTGAATTTATTTGTTGTCAACATGGGAATTGTAAACGTTAAATTGAACAAGATTAGACCGCAGAGCCTCTTGTGTGTAGTGCAAGAGAATAAGAAATATGTGACACTAATAAGGTAACCTGTTACGCAAGGAGACTACTTGACTCCAGAAGGATCTTACGCTGAGTACAAACAAAACACTTGAGAAATATACAAATTGTCTGAAGTCAGATAACTACTAAAAACCGAAAGTAAGTTGAAGTTGAAATTCAGATGGATCCTTGTCTAAAGTTAAGCGTAGGCTATGAAAATGCCATTAAATCTTAATCACTGTTAAGTTGACAAAGAGTGTTGAAAAGTTCTCTCAAGCTCAAGACATATAATGTGAATTATCATATATTTTTTGACAAGGAAGAGTACTACTTCAGTACAATCTTCGATAATCTCCCAAATATGTCTAAATTCCTTATGAAGGGCAGAGCCATGTTTGGTACACAGACGCATTTGAAATGTTTGAGCCTGAAATCCTCATGGTGCTCTAACACTAAGCAAAGGAAACATTGATTATTCGACACAAGACAACTCAAAAAATACATAAAATAACAAATATATGGCGCGCCCCCTCCTGTAGAGAGCTAGGGGATAACTTCTCAGTCAGCTGGAGTAAACTCTTTAAAACTGTTTGAAAATGTTAACCTCCATTGGAAGACGTTTTCATTTGTTACAATTGCCTAAGAAGCTGGACTAGAAAATTCAATTTTAACGACGATGGCATACGCATAGATAGTGGCAATGTTAGAGTGCTCGATGGTGGCCCCATAAAATCATTTGTCACCTTACCCACAAAGTTTAAGAAGAAAAAGGCCATCACTGGCTTGCAAAAACGTAGAAAATGTATGAAACCTAACAGGTAGGTACGTAGTGTGGTTTCTAGACCTAAAAGGCATCACAATGATTGTGCAAAGATTTGAAAGTATCCAAGAAAGCTATCAATAATCCTGACGATGAGACATCAATAAAATGTTTGTTCTGTGAATGTATAGGCAATTAAACTCTTATAACTACAACCTGCAATGGTTTATATAATATAATCAGTAAAAGTGTTTCCTTGAAAGTCTCCCTTTTTACAACAATCTCACTCCACAGCGTGTCTCAAATGAAACTCCCACACTTCCTCCAAACCTCTCCAAACAATAGAACATAAAACATAAACATTTCGTTGTTACCTCCATTATTTGTGAGAGCTCAACCTTGAAACGAATTACAAAATGCTATTTCCATGCCATAATATAAAATCTAAAAAAAAAAAAACACACACCCTGCCTCTCCATCTATCCACAGGACCTTAAAATTGTTTTGTTAAAAAAAAAAGAAGAACCCAAAAACCGTAACCTCTCCATTAGCTGCTGCCACCGGTAGTACCACCTTTCACATGCAATAAAATCCTCCTAATCCACACCACCTTAGAATAATAATTCACCCCTTTCTTTCTTTGGGCCTCCCTACCAAACGGCTATAAAAATAAAATCCATTTATACGCACTTAGGCATAAAAATATATAAAACTCGTAAAAATAAATCCCAATTCCACGCAAAACCCCATTCATTGTGCAATTTACTTCGCGTTTCTTTTCTTTTTTTCTTTTTTTCTTTTTATTTTTATTTCTTATATTTTTTTTTTTGTTTTTATTTGCGGAACTGGGTTGCAAGTATTTCACAAAAGGAAAAAAAAAGAGACGAGGAGAATATCCCTTAACACCGGTGTGTTGCTCGATGTACTCTGGTTACCTTGAGTAATATTTCACGCTTCGATGTACACACAAACTAAAACCACACACCATCGACCGTCTCGGCGTGTCCTGGAGAACGAAATAAAAAAAATAAAATAAAACAAACAAAACATAAAGAACAAAACAAATCTGATGGTCCAAAGAAGACGATTTGTGTGTGTGTAACTATGAAAGTGTTGGACGGCATAGGAACAGGGTGGACCTTAGCAGGATTGTTGTTTTTTTTTTACGACCGGGTTAAACGACGAGGTGGTCTCAACATCATCTAGTTACTAAAAACCACTAATGCCTCGTTGTCGTGTACCATTAAACGCAGAAACCCTCGCAAGGATGAGAAAGGATTTCAATTTCTCCCGCCCCAGTTGAGTAGTATGACCCCACTTACCATTTTAGTGATTAGGCACTTCTCCATCATCATGAAGGTGAGTGTATCACTTAAATTGAAAGTCATCCAAGGATACACAGAGAAGGGAAGCATGCAAAATTTTATTGATAGATGTACGCAAGCATACATTATCAAAGACTCCCTCACTGACGGAAGCAAAGGACAGAAAGGATACAGCATATAACATATAATAAGAAAAAAAGGACCACTTCAACTCTAATTGGATTTTATTTCCCGGGTGACAATTTGTTATAAATGTGAAGAGGAAATCTAACGACATCCCATTCCAATTCTTATTCCTGAGTGGAAAGGATATGAACGTGTATGTACTACTCCATTACCCCCGTTTCCACCCTCAGGATGTGTGTAAGGAAAAGCCGCTTTTTTTTTTCTTTTCTTTTTGTTTGTGTTGTGTGCGTCAAACGTTTTTTTTTTTTTTTTTGGTACACACGACTGTGTAATACATTACCTTGTTGAAAACGTGACGAAATCACTGGATGATACTCTTGATCGGTGTTATCCTTATTTGTTGAGGTTATGCTGACGACGAAGCACAGCAAAAGCAAGGAAAAAAAAAATAAAAAACTCACAATTTCCTCCTGAATGACATTTCACTTGGAGTACACATATACATACAAGCAAAAGCACTGTTTCACATAATTTCTTTTTTTTTGTTGCTGAAATTTATTGGAGGTTCTCCATTAGACTGGTGAGAGATCCTTAAACAAGAATTCTAAAATTCTAGGAGATTCTTGTGTAATCACACTTTGATGGAACAACAATTCTTTATCGTTTACACACACAAAACTGGCGCACGCCAAGCGAAAAAAAAAAACAGAGAACGCGGTCGTATTTGGGAGTTTGCCCGGTTCGAAGAGTGAAAAAAGGATAATTGGCCTTTTTTATGTGGAGAAAGAATTTCAAATAAAATCCTTTGACGAAAACTTACGTTATTCCGTGGTAAACTTGTTACACGACAAAAGTATCACGACGACTGGTGTAGCCCAGATAGCGGCACAATTCCATTCACCTTTTGCGAAGCCCGAATTCCAAGTGGAAAAAGCTTTTTTTTCCGAGTTTTCAATGGAAATGTGCAGCACGCAGGTGCTGGAATTTTATCTGTTTCCAGAACTTTGAGTTGAGGTTCGAGATGTTGGTGTTTCGTTATCCTGAATGTTGCACGTGTTGCTTCTGTGTTTATTTGTCTAGTGCGGGAAATTCCAATTTCCCAGTGATGTCCTGATTTAATTTAACAACACAAATATACACATGCAGTTTCTCTCTCTTTCTTTGTTTCGTTGAGTCATTCCAAAAAAAAATAAGTTTTGCTTACCCCTTTGGAGTTTTTCCAAGAAGTCCTTTCAAAAATCCGACCATATCCAGTTTTGTTCTGATTCTCAATTCGTACATCTTTTTTCCTTTGTGTGTGCTTTTGTTTTTCTCAGGTGGAAAATTGGAAAATAATTGTATACACATACACACACCCGCATTTCACCAGACCACCCCCTAACAGTCCTTGCAGCACTATTTTTTGATACTCAATGAGAGTTTCGGTGTAAAATCGTAATTTCTGTTTAATGTCAAACCATTTCGAGAATCGTATTTACAAGTGCCACGAAGGGGGTTGCACGAAAAAAAAATGGCATGCATCCATACAGTCGTATGTATATATACCACCCACACCCCCACACAGGAGTGTACGGGTCGTTTATTGTTCTTGCAAACTGCAATGAATGTCCTTTGTATGGTGTGTTCTGGTTGCAAATTGAGGGTGGCATTGGATGGTTTGGTATGGTGCGCGGGTGGATATGTTTAGGTAGTTAGCTGGCTGGAGTCAATTTATTACAGAGTTGACTGCATGAGTTTTATGGGGAATTGCAGTGCAGTACGGTGGATTTCTTGTGGATTCTTTTTTTTATTTTTTTTTGAAGCACGTTGGATGTCATAAAGTGAACATTAACCCCTTTGGTGTGGTAAATTTTAAATTTTTCGTTTGGAAGGATGTTTTGTGCGTCTATAGAAGGTTGTTTGCTTATTTGACATCCAATGGTATACTTCTATGATGGAGATTATATTAAGATGGAGTGTGGATATTTATGCTTGCGTGTGTGCGCTTATAACGTAACTGGGACAGTACCTAGTTTTTATGCAAACAAATCACAGTATGACGATATGCCACCTGATTGCATATGTTTTTGTTCAGAGGTGCTAAAATTGGTGCTAAAAGTTTTATATGCCATTAATATTTCGAAATTCAACTAAAATTATAACTCGATAAGTGCAATTGGTTCTGAAAGTGAAGAAGACTAATTAAGCATCTAAAATTAAAAAAATTACAATGCGTCCAAAGCCTTGCCGAAACCTGAATATCAGGATACCTTAACACAACTCCAGCTGCTGCCCTCTTTCAACGCAGAAAGGTTATCCGTGGTGGCGAAGTTGTCCCAATGGAGCGAAGTAACTTATCTAGAGCACATAAAGGAAGACACAATAGGATTCTGGGAAACTCAGGATAGGTTTTCCAACTCGCTGTTTAGAATTTTCATTCTCTCTCATGCATATTGATCATAGTTCCAGTCCCGCCATAATATCTTACTCCCCTTTTAAATCCTGTTTATACGCAAGCAACTTAACTTCAAATTAAAGTTAAGGAACTGTGCTATATCATCCGAATTTGGGTCACTTTATCGTTCAAAACCCTCCCGCACACCATATGCTATTTCCTCATAAGTAACTAAGCAACATTACAACAATGACGTGTGTGCCTTTATTCACTAAATTCCTTGTCATACATCTTCCGAACAAGTTTCCTTCCATTCATCCCACAGTCGTGGTCAATTGACTTTCAACAAAACGAAGCAAAAAAAAAAACAGAAAAGGATCCCTACACACAACAAAATCCATTCAACTGTAAAGGGAAATTCAATAGCGGTATAGCCTACTTTACCCAATTTTAATGCTCAATTATTCTCGACATATCCAATCATTCGAATGAAACCAAACAAGAAAAAAAAAAAATGAAAAGGGATGAACTGAAAAATAAAATCCACATCCTTGAAAAGTTTCACTATAGTTCCACAAAAAAAAAAAACAGCTAAAATGGAATGGAGCCTGCGAAAAGATTTATTTCTGTGACTTCCCAGGATTGGATGGATTTCTTTTGCTTACCACACACGCCTCATGACCACCCATAGTATCTATCGAGCGTAAATTTAGTTGTAAATCGTTGGAAGTAACGGAAATATATGTAATTCGATCGATTTTTATGTCAACAATCACATCAAAAAGAGAGATTCACTACACTCGACTCACTTGAAGTGGATTTGTGTATCTGTAAGCCCACGGGATGAAATTTAAATCATTTTTTTTTTGCTACGAAAACTTTTACTGTTACCGTAGAAAAACTTTTTTCTTACGCGTAAAGATAGGTAAAATGATTTTATCTCTCTAGGATGTCCCACACATTGACACGAAGTGGGCTCTCTTGGAAGACAATTGGATCTGCTCTAGGTAATAGATAAAAGTTTTCGCATAGCAATTTCGTAGATTTTTTTTTTTTTTAGGACGGCACTTGATGTCACATTTTAAAAGGAAAGTTGACAATTCAGCAAATTTTATGACAAGAGCTTTACAATGGTGGAAACTCTCCAAAAGGCTAAGAGGCGTATCTTTTTTATTTTGAGATAAAAGACACCCAAGCTTCCCTATTCATTCATATTAATCCCCACGATGTTCCTTTCGCTGGATAAAGTATCCAATTAAAGAAATGTCAAAACCTTTTGAGAAGCCATACAATACAGAGATGGAGGCGTCACCACATCAAATTACCTCTTAAGCGGTTTATTGATTAACCCCTGCAAATGGCTTTAAGAAAGCCAAACAAAGCCCTCACACACACGATGTTGGATCCTTGAAAGGAAAAACGATGAAGTGATGAAATGAAAAAGGATTTGCTTCAAAGAAAACGAAACCATAGAATTGCAAAAAGGGACATGTAGGTACCTATGTATTGCGTACAATAGTACTTAATATTACTTCATCCTACTTCGTGGTTGGTCTCTTATTGATTGATGATGAGTGTTGTGCTCAGGAGGGGTGTCAAAGAAACTCAAAATTACCTTCTACTCCTTACTTCGATTCAAAGTGAAAGTCATTTCAATGGGAGTATTCACAAGAAGGCTGTTGGTAATCCCTCGTGTTCCTCTCATTCAGGTGGATTTAATTTTCAAATATCAAATCACATTTCACCTTGTGTGCGTGTGTTTATTCGATAAGGAATCGATAAAGGTCGTCTGTCGCTATTCGACAAGAATTGTGTGCGTGTGCTGTCCATAGTGATTGAGATAAATGATGGAATTCCATCACGGTCAGGGTGACACATTAAGGTGGGGAAAATTGAAAATACATATAAAAATAGAAAAAAAAGTAAACAAAAGGTGCATGGGAATCTTAGTCTTTGTTGCCACCTTATTCCATCGGTATTCATACGATTTGATATGAAGTGTGTATTATGATGCTGATATGCAGTTTGTTGGGAGAAGTTGAATTCTTGGAGCGTTTCAAATCCAGCTTCCATTGAACTGCCTCGCCATCTCTATGAGGGACGATCGGTAATCTAGAGCTAGAAGGTACCTACTGAGTTTAGAGAAAATGATCCGAAGGATTTGATAACTGCTTGATTGTGCGAAAAGATGAGGATATCTATGACGGACATCACGTTATTCTCTTACCGAGATCGCTCAGGACAATCATGTTGATACATTTTGTTTGAGACCACTGTTTAATTTAATCAGATAAATTCAAGTACCTAACGAATCATCTCGATTACACGCATTCTGTTATCAAATTAACTTAAATTGATGTCAAACCAAAAAAGTATCTATCTTCGCCCAAGTATCTCAAGAAACCATAAAAAACCAAAACAAAGTAAACAAAAACAAATTTTTTTCATTTCTCTTTTGCGTACGAAAATAGTCGAAAACAGCTGCGATAAGCCCCTTCCATGAACCAAGTCCACTGTGCCCGTGCCGGCAATCAGACGTTGATATTTCGCATTCGCCAACAGTCGTGTACGGTACAGCGGGCTTATATTGTCTTCTCCATATAGTTGCGAAGTTTCTAAAGACAAATTCAGTATATGTGACGCGTGTGCATTCGTTAAATCCACAAACTCATTACCATGCCAACGAAAGTGAATCCTGACCTCGTTAAGGAACGTGAATCCGCGAGTTTTGTTATCGAAGAATTCGCGAACTGGTGGGCCGGGGGCAAAGAAAAACTCAACGCACAGCGATCGATGCAAAAAGCTTTTTTCGACGATCCGGAATTTGATGACGTTATCAACATCTCGTATCTGTCGCATGCGGAGCTTTACGAATACGCCTTAAGGAAGGGAACGAAATTCATTAAAAAGCTTCAAGAGGTTCTGGCCTCAGATAAGACATTGGCTGGGGACGACGATATTAGCGCGGTGCATGCTTTTAGGACCATTATGAGTGGACCACTGGGGTCAGGTTTATTCCCGCAGGTTCATCCGCTTCGGCTGCATTTTGCGATGTTCTTGCCAACAATTGTGGGTCAAGCCACAGAGGAGCAGAGAAATGAATGGTTACCCAAAGGTTGGCGATGTGAGATTTTGGGAACCTATGCTCAGACTGAATTGGGACATGGAACTAATGTTCGCGGTTTGGAAACTCGGGCGGATTACGACATAGAACGGCAGGAATTTGTCCTGAATACACCCACGTTGACTTCATATAAGTGGTGGCCAGGGAATATGGGACAAACTTCGAATTATGTGGTTCTCGTGGCGCAGTTGTACGTGGGCGAGAAAAATCATGGAGTTCAGCTGTTTATGCTGCAGATTCGTGATTTGGAGACTCATATGCCGCTGCCAGGTATAGAAGTTGGTGAAATTGGACCAAAGTTGGGTATAAATGCGGTGAATAACGGCTATCTTGGGCTGAAAAACGTCAGAATTCCTCGAACTCACATGCTGATGAAGAACGCTACACTTCTACCCGATGGTACCTTCAAGAGAGCTGGTGATAAGACACTCACCTATGGATCGATGGTGTTCGTGCGAGTTATGATAGTTCGAGATGCGAGTGTTAGTATCGTTCAGGCAGCGACCATAGCAACACGGTATTCGGCGGTTCGAAGACAAAGTCCCATCGATCCAAATGAACCAGAACCACAGATCTTGGACCATGTGACGCAGCAAATGAAGGTATTTCCACAGATTGCCAAGGGAATCTTCTTCAAGCTTGCCGCCGACTATGTGTGGAATATGTATCGAGAGGTAATGGCTGATCTGGACCTGGGAAAGAGCGATCGTCTGCCAGAGTTACACGCACTTACGTGCTGCCTTAAGGCAGTTTGTTCTGTAGACGCGCTTACAGCCGTCGAAAATCTGCGAATGTCGTGTGGTGGTCAGGGATTTCTAGCATCGTCGAACTTCCCCGCGATCTATGCATCGGCCGCTCCAGCTTGCACCTATGAAGGTGAAACCACTGTTGTCCTGCTTCAAACTGCCAGATTCCTAATGAAGTCATGGAAGAATGTTTTAAATGGAAACGAGCTTCCACCGTCTGTGGCATACCTAAAGAATTACCAACAACCCGTCGTATGGTCTAGGTCCATTTATGCTCCCGTTCAGATTCTTCAATTTGCCGCAGCTAACAAGATTCGTCAGACACATGACTTCCTTGAGTTGAAACTCAAACAGGGTTACAAACAAGAGGTAGCTGCCAATCTTTCTGGCATACGACTCACTCAAGCCTCATCTCTACATGCCAGGGCCTTTCTAGCCAGCTCCGCATATGAACAGATCAAAACGCAAGCCAAAAATGTTTCACCCCAATTGGCAAAGGTCCTATGGCACCTCCTGGAACTCTTCCTTCTTGACATGATTTTAACCAACTTGGCCGATATTCTCAACTTTGTTCAAATATCCACTGAAGATGTTGCCAATATACAATTGAGGTTTGAAACTTTACTTGCTTGGATAAGGCCAAACGCTGTGGGAATTGTTGATGGCTTTGATTTGCATGATCGAGTGTTGAACTCCACATTGGGTGCTTATGATGGACGCGTCTATGAAAGACTACTGGAAGAGGCAAAGAAGAGTCCACTGAACAAAGAGCCAGTGAATAAGTCATTTCATCAGTATTTGTCTCCATTTATTAAGGGAAAGTTGTAGGGCTACTTTGGTCGTAGAAAAAACATTAAAAACTGCGTCTTATGGAAAAGGTATTATAAAAATGTATTTTTAATGTTATCAGCTAAACAAGTAATCAACTTTCGCTGTCTTTCTATCTTATCTTTAGATTGTAAGTGTAAATACCTCCAAGCGATTTGATTGCAATAAAAAGTGAAAGCCATTTGATTAGATCATTAACTTGAAACTAGATAAGAGGGGGTTTGTTTATTATAAACTTTGGTTGAGGGTTAACAACGTATATTAGACAATAAAGCTTATTTTATTCAAATGAGAGTTTTTCTATATTGTCTCTAAATTTTTGAGGTCGTAGGACGAAATAGCATACGTGACAATTGTAAAATAAAGTTTTCTTCATGGCAATAGAAACAGTTGATGGAATGGAATGGAATAGGTTGTATGACTACACCTGATCAATATCGCCAGCTAAACGCATTTACTTGAATATGGTATTAGCCGTGTTTTTTTGAGAACTATACTTACTTCAGTCACAAAAACGATTTATACTCAGCAGCAGCCGCACCAACCAATTGGTATGCGGCTTGATTTCTTTTTCTTCATTTGACAGTTTGTAAATGTCAAAACAGAGGAAAACCAACAAATACGATCGGCTTAGAGCTAATTTATGAGATTTTTCGCGCTCTGATAGTCAACTTATGTAGTTCTATCCTCACTTGCTGCTACTGGGAAAGTTATCGCCACTTGGTGTGTTGTTATTGCTTTGTGTGTAAAATTCTACTGGGCTGGGTATACAGCTCCTAAAAAAGCACGGCTATTGTCTCACAGGATAATCTGGTGCCCACACCCAAGTATAAACAACGTTTTTCGATACATGTTGGATAGAGTGCACCAACATTTACTAGAATTGAGATGACTTCTTTCTAAAGACAACACCTCCAACCTTAGGTGCCCGCATTGTCTACTAGTCACTACATGTTGGGGCTAAATTTCCTCTATTTTGATGGATTTGACTTTGAAGCAACTGCAATTATAGTTCAGCTTGACCCGCCTGGAATTAATGACGGAAACACGGCTTAGCAAATACACGAACCATTAAGATACAAACTTACTTCAACGAGTAGAGTAGTTTGTAATGCTACTTAAGGTCACAATGGCTATCTCGAGCGATATTCCTGGTAGTGATCCTTTTCAACCATCAAACCAACTGGCTTATCATTCACCGACTTGACACTTCTGTTGCGGGCAATCTATTGTAAATTTAGACTTATTGACAGAATACCCTGCTATAAATCCTAGTTCAAACTACATACATTTGCCTTTTTAGAGCAATTCGCCCACAATCCACTCGCAAGTTCAATGTACATCGCCGTGACCGCAACCAACCAAACACAAGTTACACATCCAAGCCTGGCAAAAGATTTCTCTTGCCATTAGTAAAACATATGGAAAAGTAATTTCGTTTTTCCGGATTTCATAATTCCCCATTGAACCATCTTCCGGGGTGGATATCACACAACCCTGGCCCGGCTGTAGAATCCTTTCATTAATTTATATTCCCAGCATCCCACCACAGTCGCACACCCAAAAACAATGGAAGCACAATCTTCCCCAGTTTTGCACCGAATGCCACAAAAAAAAACCTGCAAAAGCGGGATGATTCTCATTTAGTTTGTCTACAATACCTCGAAATAGAAATAACAATTTGCACCCAAGGATAAACCACACCGGCAAGGGGATGGTGATTTCAAGCGAAATTCTCTATCATACTTCGTAGTTCGTTGTTCGCAATTTCCTCCGTTAAAATGCTCCATCACCACTGTAAGGAGTATCGCAGCAAACCTTGTTCGGCAGAACTTGAAACTTTTTACATTCCAAGGACTCTGGTAGTAACTACGAGGATATGAGTATGTATGTGCATCAGTACAACCACCGAAGGATGTTTCCATGTTTTATTTGTTTCAAAAAAAAAAAAAACAAGGAGAAGAAGAAATAGTTAAGCCATTTTCCCTGAGAGTGCAGAGGTGAAATGTGTTTACTACGGCGCTCGTCACCCCCGCACTATGGCTATTACATTGTAAACATCTGCAAAGGTAGCAAATGTGCATTTCGTCGCAGTGTAATACAGTTTTGCTGCCAAAAAAGGACTCCTGCGGCGGTAGTGAGTACCCACATTTTGTCTTCGTCTGTTAAAGGGGGAGCAAACCACCCCATGCTTCTTGTCACCCCGATAGAGTACTTCAGGGGGATGATGGGCAGAAATAATTTTCAAACCAAGCAGGTGGGTAATTAATCGTCTGTTTGAAGAGGCTCACAGGGGACCGTTACTCGAAGCTTGAAGCTCACTCAATCATCAAACACGGGATAGGTATTGATGTTGTGCAAATATTCGTTTCAGTTTTTATGTCACCAAAAATGATCCGCAAATAAGTGCTCCACATCGACCGAACGCCCTAAAACGACTCAATAAGACCCATCGCCATCGTCATCGTCATCTTCTTCTATGTATACGTCCTTGTCGTCTTGGGTCTCTGTCTCTATTGGCAAACATAACCCTAATCAACTTTTGGCAAATATTTATCCTTCGAGGGTGTAAATTCAGTTTGTTTGGGTATAGTTTACTGGTCGCGTCGAATCTTATTGATCTCTCTAGTCTATCCCTCTTTCTCTTTCAGTTGGTGGAAAAGGAAGCTATTGTGACGGAAAATTAATTAAATGCCTATTACGAGCAGGCCTGGGGAGCCAGAGCTCAGACACAGGAAGTATTACCAAATGAGGGATAGCATATCGGATAACGTTCGTTTATTGTTGACTTAATTAATAGAAAATTGGTAACAATTAGACCGGAGAGTGTGTCATTGAGTCGTATATACTCATTGTCATGCACAACGTACGTGAGTGTTGAACGATTGGAAGGAGGAGTTGGCCTCTTAGATTCTTAAAAGGATGTTAGTGTGGGTGTCAGGAACAATGGTTTGGAAATAATGTGTCACAACAAAATAAGAGTTTGTCTGTTCTTGAGAGAACCGCCAAATATCATGGGATGCCGCAAGGATCCATATTAGTTTCGCAGCTTTTTAGATTTAATAAAATTGGATTAAACCCATGTTTTTCAAGCATGCCTTAAGAAGACGTGTTATAGGGAAGAATGAATGGTGATATATTATCTGAAATGTTCTGAAGACTAACGAACTAAGGAACATGTCAAGAAGGTGCTGACATAACGATTTATAGTATTTTGCTTAACTTGCTTTTGACAGCCATACATTAGACGGAATTTTAAACTTAACTAGATTGCACGGCGTAGATAAACTATGAGTAGTTCTGCCTTTGGGCAGTACAGTGACATCGACCTGGTCAGGAGAGTCCAAATAGAACGACTTAGATGCCTGTTACATGTAGAGCGAATCGATCTCGGAGGGACGACATAGTAAAGGAAGACAGTGATTCCGGTGGGGTGCAAAAATGGAAAGAGACCTCAACTAGTTAGCCAACGATCAAGCTGGCTTAAGACGCTTGTCGGTTGAGGCCTAGGTCCACCCCGAACTGCAGCGTCATTATAATGTAAGTAAGTTAGTAAGTTCTTTCTCTGCGGTTCTTAAGCTTAGTGAGGTTCTTTCATAAAGCAAAGACGACCATAATAATGGAAAATCAGTAATGTATTAGGCAGGGTTGTGGTCATGAGCTATGGCCAAGCTCTAGTCGAGTAAATGGACGAAATATTTCACGGTCGATAGGATGTTTTGTATTTTCTAAGCAAAGCGACTACTCTGATAACTGTGACTGTAATTGGTTAGTCATGAAAGATGAAGAGTCGGCTTTCTTTCCCAATCGCTCCAATTATCATCGGAGAGACCGATAACCAAAATATGCGCTAGAGACAGACCCTTCTGGTGAGGTATTCTCGAAAATTTGCGCAGGTTGGCTCCCTCGCTTATCGGTTACAGTTTTACTAAAATCTTTTAAGCTCCACTTAAACTTCAACTCCATCCCTGTTGACCTTGACATATCTTTGTATCCATTCGAAATATCTGTGTGAACATCCTAATTACCAACAGTGTACCATCTCACCCATATCTCTACTAGGCTAGGACATATATCGTGTGCAAATTCACCTCATCGCAGCTGAAAAGTTTAAATCTCAGCCTCCTGTTTACTGGTAGAAAAAAACAAACACCAAAAAGCCTTTCTGCATTGTACAAACTAACACACACACAAACCGACAAGTTCCAAAAGCGCATTGTTATTTGCATTGCATTGCAATGCATACTTTCGCGGATTAACGCTCTTTGTATGTGAGTAATTGTTCCTGCTAAGGACGTCTGAATACATACTAGTTTCGCTAGGGAATAGCGCGGCTAATTGAGAGACCTACGCTCAAGTGTTGACTAATCCACGGAGAGTGGAAAGTTTATTGTGCAGCTTAACAGTGCGGCAGACGTTTTCTTTTTACAGACATTTTTTTTTTCGTTTTGTTTTCGTTCCCTGTGATGTGGTTTTTGTTTGGTTTAAGCACCGAATATATGTATATGTGGGTGTGTGCTCAGTGTCATAAAGTAAAGGACTTTTCATGCCTTCAAAGAATGAAAATAGTAGTAAGTAGTGGGTGGGTGGCATTCGTGTTTTTTTTTATGGAAATTTCTTTGAAAAAATAAAGCCAGTCGAAATAAATTGTGCGCATAACACGGCTTTGAGGGAGTAAAAGGCTAGAAGTAATAAATTGAAATAACTTTTGCGGAGTTTTGGGTAGCAGCGCCCTCTAGTGGCTCTATAAAGCAGCTATACCTTAACCTTGTTAAAGTCTCATGGATCCTGAAAGTTTTTTTATAAACGAATTTCACATGAAACACTATAGCCATAACCTAACATAATAACTCCCGTGTGCATGTCCATTGAAATAACAAAACGGGCGAAGGTGCATTTTCATTTATTTCCATTTGATTCGATTACATGCATGTTGAAGCGTAATTCTATTCAAAAATATTCACCCTTAAAATCACTAGCAGCACATCAGTCTATCAGCCAAAGGCATCCAAACCACCCGGCCTTTGGGTGCAATGACACGATGACGACGACGGCTGGTAGGTATCCTATCTACACCCTTGTGTGAGCTAACACTTCAGTTTCAGGTGTGCGCTAGTTATTTGGTTGTTTTTTTTATGGAACAAGCCTGTGAAAATATATTGGAGTGAGCCATAACCAATCACGGAAACAAAACATATCCCCGGTTTGGGTTCAAATTGAATGCGGCTTTTACGTGTGAAACCATTGGCGTGCAAATTTCTAAATCAATTCGAAATTTGAATTGTTTTTGTGTTTTTTTTTTGCACGTTTAAATGATGAGCACAGGCTAAGGATGGCATTTCAACTGACACATGCAATCAGTTTTATTTTCGGAATAATTCCAGGTAAAATGAGGGAAAGTGTCGAGGCTCCAAGGCTAACAAATGTGAAGGCACGAAACGGAGTTTTTCTCTGTTTAAGTTGAGACCTTCATTGATTTTTGTTTTCAAGGATCTATACAATGGGAGGTAATCGTAATATAGTTTCTGTAGTTTCAATTTGGACGATGGATGGTGTATGTTTACTTCTCTAATAGAAGATAAAGTACGAAAAATATTCTAGAACTCAAGATGTTTTTTTCACCGTAAAGAAATATTTTTACACAGATGAGTTTGTATTATCTCTTATTAAAGACGTTGGTCAATTAGGTTGAGACAATGCTGTACGAAGATACGGATACGGACACTAGAAGGAATTCATCTTACGCAGCTTTCCTAGCCATAAAGAGGACCTTTTATAATCTGAAAATGAAAGCCTCTCGAGCCATGTGAAAGAATATCTTAGTGGCATGTATACTCAAATCAAGATACATCAGTACAGAACTGGGAGATTATAAGACAGGTGCTCTCGTCTCCAAGGGAACCACTCGAGATAGTATGTTATCATTACTGGTATGGACAAAAAGAAATCCTTAAACATGTGATTTTACACCATACTCTGACTTCGACGATAGTATAGAAGATATATGCAACTAACCTGTTAAAAAGCGCACAACGGATGGCATGCTTGGAAGTAACAAACCTACACCACAGCCATAGAGGCGATATCAAATTGATATTATTGATATCATCAATACATCCAGAAGCAAAGAGATCCTTGTACGTCAAATTGATAGATCGTATAAGGGGCATCATCAGAATAGTAAGTGACATCAAACCGCTGACAGATCAACTGAAATTCATATTTGATGATCTGTTAGCCACTCCATGGTGTTAGGCACTAGTTACCATAACCTTTGCTCAAAAAATACAAGCTCTACAAAAATCAGGAACTAACTCAGTTTTAAGAACTTGACTGATAAACCCTAACAATGATCTGACAGATTGACTTCTGTCAAGGAAGTCCACAAGAACTTCGACGCCTATTCGTATATCGTGTGCCAACTCCATTAGTTGACATTATCAGGCATCCTTGTCTTTTATACAAAAATAAATCTGTGACTTTCATTTATACTGCTACCACATGTCCTTTGCTGTAACTTGTCAGATATCGTAAAAAGGCTGAAAATCCGCCAAAACGATGTGTGGTATTAACCCAGGTTAATAGGTTTGCTGTGGGCGTTATAATTATATACGCATTGCTGTCATACTATTAACGATCTCGTGCCAATTCGCCATAATAAATTTTTGCACCCATAAAATAAAAAAAAAACCGTTCCTCATATTTCAATAATAATAAAATTTTAAGGATATCGCATATCCTCTCATTCCCTCTGATTGCAATGCAATTATTATTCCGGTGATGTTGAATATCCTTCGATTAAGATTTTAACACTCTCTGGGAGTGGCATGTAGCATGCCAGAGAGTTGCTCGGCGCCATGCCTCAACGGAAACATTGTATTATCACACACAAGGACATTCCACTGATTCACGCGTTTATTTTTCGGTTTCGTGCAGGGCATCATTACAAAATATCCATCTGTTTGCGTGTGTGTGTGTGTGTAAATGGAATCCTTCCCTTTATTTGATTAATTAAAAAATTTAATTTCCTCTCGATTTTTTTTTTTATTTTGCGGGATTTTTTAATACTTCCGTGATTATATCACATCATTTTGTGTCGAAAAAACGTAAAAGGATATAATTTTGTTTTGCGAAAATAAACTTGATATGGTTACGAGTGGGCGAGGTTTCCAAAAACTTATTAATGGCCCACTGATGTGATAAAATGAGTGGATTTATCAGGAAAAACAAGATACAGCGCGCGCTTAATTCAAGGATACTAATCAAAATTATATTAGCACCAGATTGCTTCGGAAATTGTAATGGGATCAGCAAAGAATCCCTTGTTAACTAACCAGGATATGGACATTCATATGTAATAATACAGTGAATTGAAATAATTTCGTTGTTCCCTAATGAGCATAGTCCTGGCATACGTATTCGTATGTGTGGTCATTAGGCCACAAAAAGTGGAAAAACGTGTTTGTGGTTTCAATTATTGATTCCAATTGTCCATCATCTATCAATAATTGAAGAACTGCCCCAGAAGTTATTGGTGAACTAAATCAAATGTGTGTGCGCTGGAAATTTCCACTAAATTAGACGGTTTGACGTGTGTGGTTCTATACTTGGAATTGTAAAAAAAAAAAAAATTGCTAACCTGTGGATAAATAACTGATTTAGTTACTAGTACCAGACATATCTATCGTCCTACCGGTCTAGTGCATTTGCATTTGGATTTTTTTTTTTGAACATTTAAACTAGTTTTTAGGGAAAAATATTTTCCACTACGGATTGGATTGTGACTCAATTGCTTGACTGTCAACCTTTAAATTTTACCTTCACCTTTGCATGACCAACACGAGATATTTTCCATTTAAATTTTACAAGACATCATAAAAAAAAAACAATGCAGTCAAATAAACAACAAAAACAAGAGAAAAAAAAAGGATATCAACACTTTTTACTGAAAAAGAGTTTGTGCTTTTATGTCGCATTCATGTCGCCTCACATGCTGTGTGTTTGTTCTATTCCCTGTAGTATAAGTACGTGCCATACAGTTAGAATTTTTGTTTTATATCCTTGCAGAGGTTAGAAACCTTCATCATTTTGGGAAATTTTCATGAATTATGACACTCAACTTTTTAGATGATAATTGGTCACCATAACCAGAGCCCTTATCATATTTTCCCCTTCCATGAATGAATTCAAAATTACAAGTAAGTAAACATGGTTTCCAACACATTCCACTTTTATCCAGGAAGGTGTCAAATTTAATTGTTTTGCCTACCTAATTACAGAGCCGTGTGCCAGTGGCACACTTCATAATTTATGCTAATTCACATTTGCCCACCTGTAAGGCGGTATGCGGGCGGGCGTTGTGTGTGTTCTATAAGGAAACATATTTCATTTTTTGGCACCCGAATTACACCGAAACACGAATGTTGTTACGATTTACGTAAATGGTTAGAAAATGTTAATTTTTTATTTTTTATTTTTTTTAACAAAATGATGAATGTGTTTGGAAATGTTTAATTTGTCTTAAATTAGAATGGAATTGTCCATTTATTTACTTAAATTTTTTTTTTTTAAATTTAACCTTCATCTCATCCTTGCGTAGAAAACTACGCAAACATGACCTTTTGTCCTATTTTTTTCAAAAACCACTAATTGCACACTTTCAGAATTCTCTGACTTTATCACAATACTATTTATTTATTATTTATTTTATTTATTTTAATTCTTATTTTACGAAAAAATAAAGGAAGTCCCCATAATAAAAATGTTTATAACGGTTGTTATTGAGAAAATTACGTTGTCTACCCTCTTGCGTAGATTTCTACACATGGACTTTTTTTTGTTGACTATCTTGCAGGAACCGTTACACTTCCCGTCATAAAAAGTATCCTAACTGTTGACTCAGGATATAAGCTACCACTATACCAACTTTCATCCAAATTCGTCCAATACGTTACGTTCGTTACCGCCCGATGCGTTCCAGACGCACAGGCACAAAAATTATCTAGAATTTCATTTTTTTTTTTTGTGCACATAAAAAAAATTTTTTTCATGAGAAATACACTAAAATCCCATATGCGTAGAAATCTACGCACAAGGGTAGAAAACGTATTTTTTTTTAGGATGAGATCAAGGTTAAGAAATGAAAAATTGCTTGGAAATTCAAAAATGTTGACTTACTCAAGTCTCTTCCGTCATACGTTTCCTAAAAAAAACAGTAGAAAACAAAATTCAAATTGGAAAGACACTTGAAATGTGCCCCAGCACTGAAAGACAGCCCGAACAGCATGTTTAGCACTGAGTTCTTATTATTGAAACTCAAAAGTGGTTTCTGACTGCTCAATGCGTTCCAAGACCTTTCAAAACGAAACAAAACAGGGGCATTGAAGGCAATGAAATCTTCTTCTGAAAGGTGCACATGTAAAAGGATTCGACCCTTCTGCAACATCCCTAAAGTATACTTTTTTTTAGAAGAATTGTTCTTGCTCCAATGAATCGCAAGCTGTATAGTCCTTGGCACAAGTATAATTATGTAAGGCCACATCAACGAACCATGTAGCATACCACTGCTTGGCATATGCATTCACTTGAAAATTAACTATGAAATAAATTCCAATGAATTTTGCAATCTTTCTAGAGAAAAATCCTAAATCACTTCTTTGGTGTGGCATGTTACCAAGGTTTTTTTCTTGTGCGAAAATAAGCGAAAATTCTTCATAATTCTCTCCCCTCCGCATTCCTGTTTCTATAATCAAACTCAAATGAATAATAAAAGTAACACAATGATGATAATAAAAATAATTTCCAGTTCCTTACTCAAATAGGAACTGCCGCCCAACCTAAATATAAAAAAAAAGTGAAAAATTAATTCCACACTTACTCAATATAGCATAAGACTACTTCCACGAAAGAGGAAGAAAAAAATACAGTAAAGTATCTACCTACCTACATACTCGTTTATTTGTAAGTATGTAAGTATTTTGTAAAGAAAAAAAAGAAAAAAAATTAAAATTAGAAAAAATACTCTTCCCTTCGGTTAAGTCCTAAGGGACCATCTCTAATCCCGGTTATAATTTATGGTTTAATTTTGCATTTTAAAGACGCAGATACTTTAATGCGATGAAAGGAGCTTAGCGCTCTCTTTGGTCAGCAGGTTCTATTCAATTTTTTTTTCTTAGAAATAATTTTCACAGATTTTTTCCTATGAAAATCGTTTCCACTTTTTCTTATTTTCGTCAGCAAATAAATTTAATTTTATGTTTTCTTCATTTCTTACGTTTTCGGTTTTATTTTTTGCTTATAAAAAATGGGAGAAGCAATTAGAATTTATTTCATATAATTTTTGCTACTTATTCGTTGTGGTTCTTACTGATTTGTGTATAAGAGAGGGGTGACACAGAAGCGGAGATTTTGGTAACCAATGGGGTGTGGAAAAAAGAATGTACTTAGAGTGAAGTGGAATTGAGAATTCCCAAGTGGATGCCAATTTTTGATATTTAAAAGAATTTTAAATAACTTTTCGTTTTAAAAAACTAAAATTGTTGTAGAATGTTTTATTTCTCTTTGTTAAATTTTGAAGATGTATGCAGGAATAAGAGGAGTGTGCCATTCTCTTTTTGTGTTAACACAAAGTTACAGACTTTTTATTTCACAAAAAAGTTTTTAATTCAATTAAGTGTGCGGAATGGAGCACTCTACAGAGCTTTATACAACGAAAGGTTTCACAATCATAGTGACTGTCCAGCATAGAATACTGGGACTTCATTTTTACAAGGGAAGCTATACTCTTGAAGATTTGTCGTTGCCTGTGGAGAAGTGGCAATGTTCTTTATCTGCTGTCTAGGGCTCTTTAAAAAAAAAAGTTGTTTAGAATGGAACAATAACTCGCTCCTATCAAACTACTTAGTATCGGTCTATACCGATGGCTCCAATATGTAATGCGGCGTTTGAAGAGGTGTCTTCTCAGTAAAACCGATCTGAATCCAAATTGTACCGCCTTCCAGATTCTTCGGGTGTATTTCAGGTGGAAGAACTAGCTATTTCAGAGGCCTGCAAGATACTAAGGTTCAGTTCCATAACCAAAAACAACGTAGAAATCTTTATTGACTACCAGACTGCCATTAAGGAGCCCAACCTACACACTACGTATTTTAAATTATTGTAAGTATGTGTAAAGAAATTCTTTCCCAGGTAAACGCTCATTTTAATATCACTTTCCTTTGGATTTCTGGCGTGGTGTGGATTCCCCACACGTGGCTCAACATTTGAGGGTTCACTTGCGGAGTTAGTCTGCTCCCAAATGGGGCTTTCTCTCAATTGGCAACTGTAGGTGGAAAAACCTAGAGACAGAAGTGGCCCACCTACTAGAAAAATAATCAGGTCATGCGAGTTGTGGTATCAAAAAGGTTTCTGGTAGAACTTCCCAGACTCAACATGGTGGGGTAATTCTTTTATATACTACCCTAAATTCGAAAACTTGGGCTCCTTGTGAATCGGAATGTGCTTTGCACGAAATTTTGTGTAAAGTTTGGAAAAGATTTTGTCTATAATCGACATGAGCGATGATTGGTCCATTCAATGATCAAAACTGTGAACCTTTGCAACACAAATACATGTACAATTCTTCCTTCTTCCCCTTAAAGCCTTTTTCAAACACGACTTGTTTTAGATACCTACTCACAACGTCAACTCATTAGATATTATTATTTTTGACAAAAAAACAAAAGAACTCATCCTGTTTTATTTTCACATCTTCTTCATTCTAAATTTTTTTTTTTTTTTTTTATAAAAAAAAAGACAACTTTCAAAACTTTTATAACTTCTCATCATATGAAGTTTCCCATCATAGCTCGCTAGTTCTACTTGACAAATATGAAGATTCAACGACCTCTCTTCCACTGATTCGAACCTCCCCTACCCAACTTCAAGGATAAAAGTTTCGAAAATGTTTGTTCGTTTCATTCTCATAAGTGCAAGTTGAAGGCTGCTACTCTTGATGTCGTAAATCACTGCAATTAAATTTTGAAAATGAAGCAATTGTCTTCTTGGTTAGAACTTAATACCATTGGACTGAAAAGTTTTTCCATCACTCTCTCTCTCTCTCTGTCTGTCGGTGTGGTGTTGCAGTTTGAAAAGGAGTTGAGAATAAATATTTGAAAGGAGTCAAACCAAAAGCATTGTTTGGTAAGGAAAACTTTTAATTATGTATTTATCACATTTAACTTTTGGAGGAAATGTTCTACAAGTATATGTATCTTGACAGTGGGTATTGATATTTAGGCATCCAATGTAAGAAAACCAAGAATTGACGAGTTTTCTATTCCCAACTTTAGATGTCTACAAATTCAACAATTTAAGATGAGAAATAGATCGGTTTTTCCAAGGTTAGAACAATGTCACTTCACTTAGGCAGATTCTGGAGAAAACCCAATAAGTCCAAATGGTCGCACACCATCTTTTTATCGATTTAAAGGCCGCATATGACAGCATTTATAGACACGAGATATGCAAAGCCATGACTTGTTTTAACATTCCTGCCAAATACGTCCATCTGAGCAGGATGAGGATTGGGAGTGCTCGTTGCTCGATCATCGTCGGTAATGATCTCACCGAGACCATTGGTGTCAAAAAATGATTAAGACAAGGTGAAGCGTTGCCATGCGACTTCTTCAACATTATACTTGAACAATTTGAGTGAAATACCTTGGTTGCTTTGAGCGAAAAATTCGTTTTTAGATAGTCGGTCCCGACAACCATACGAGTTGTACAGCGACATCGACCTAGTCAGAAGAACTGCCCATTACTCGTCTGAAATGGCTATGACATGTCGACCAACGCTTCGGCTCTGAGAGTCTTCGAATCTTACCCAAGGGGACATCGCAGTGGAGGAAGACTTCGCTTAAATTGGCACTTGGCGTGCGTAACTGGAAGCAGTTAGCTAAGGACCGGGCTCCTTGGAGAGGCTTGTTTGATGTCCCGAACTGCAGAGCCGTCTATGTTAGTAAGTAAGTAAGTAAATAACTATAAATCTTATGATGTGTTGCACAATTAGGACCGAACATTTGATGAAGTTTCACTGAACAAAAGTCAAGTCAGCCAGTCGAGTCGAAGTTAATCCTAGTTAAAGCCAGTTCTTCAAACTTCATTCGAAACTGATCTATACTTCAAAATGTGTTTGATGTATGCTCTATGTCTATGTATTTTAACGAAATTACCAATTACCGTCCAAACAAAGCTTCTTGATGTCATCTATCACATCCACAAACTTTTAAACATTCATCCTTATCTACATGACCTACCTTCCAAAATAAGTTGTAAAACTTTTTCAAATACAACATTTTCCTATCAGCTACAATCTAAACCAGTATATCTGCTCGTAAAAAAAAAAAAAAAACTTTTAAAATAACAAAAGCATGCATCCCTTGTCTTACTATAAGAGTATTCTCATGCAAACCGCATCTGCTTCTAATAGGAGTAAACCAATTTATATGCAAATATCCTTGCAACTTTACAATGTTTTCCACACCGGAATATCGCTGCTTGTTTTCCTTGCCATTTAAATTAACCTCTGCTACCGATACACGAGCTGTGAAAGTGGTGCATTGTGTCGTCGTCGACATCTTGTCCGGACGCTTTGGATTATATTAAATTTCAATTAAAAAAGTTTTCAAATTGATTTTACTTGAAAGGGAGGGATACCTCCCAACACGTGGTCAATAATCCCCCTCCCATTTGAGGTAGTCCTGCCGCAACAATTCGAGAGTTTAAATCAATTTTGTAACTCCCGCGTTGGAAGTTACCATGATGAATGACCACTATCCACTATTTCTCCGTACCACGTCCGTCGAATGTATGTTCCAGGATCAATTATCCTGGGTTGATTACTCTGTGGTCGTCAGAAGCAACTATCCTCTCTTACAAATGCATGTTGCACTGTAGTTAACCCCTATAGTCGATGTTTGGAATCCTCTAAAGTGCTTTCAGGCCATGGAGTTGCTATTCGTATTAGAACGTTTCAAATTAATTGGGTTCCCTGGAATGCGGTGTGTTCACTTTGAAGAAACCTTTGAAACGTTGTTGGAACGATTGAAAGGTGTATCGTGTAAACAGATTTAACCAAGCTAACCGCTTGCGAGTTGTGTATAGAAGACTGTTGTGTTAAGTTTGAGTGAAAGTGTTTATAACACTTTGAGTGGTAGTGATGGGATAAAGTTAGATAGTTCGAGCATATAAACATGCAGAATGCACGGAAGTTTAAACAAACTTCTATACTCTAAGGTTATCAGCGGTTTTTGGAAGTGATGTCGTTGTCAAACGTGTAATGAAGGGCATTCGTCGTCTAAAAGTTTCACGTTTTAGCAATTTATTTGTCAACTGTTTTGTTTTTTTTTACTGGCGAAGACTTCCCTTAGTCGTATTCAAACCGCATAACGTCCACCCTTGGCTGACTGTTGTACAACACTTTATACCCAATCGAACACAATGAACAATTTGTATCCCCATTCAATCGAACAAAACATTCCCTTCCGACACTAACATTGATAAAATACTTTTGCCTAACCATCTGCAGTGGAAAAAAGGGGAGTTCCTCTTGTTTTTTTTTTTGTTCTTTGTTTCCTTAGCAACACCAAATCCCCAAACCGAAGATTACAAGATTTATTAGCTTCACCGGTATAATCCAAACGTAAAATATTGCTTTGGCAGGGATTTATTACGTTTCCGATTTGTGGATGGAGGAGAGGGCAACTTACACCTGAAACTATTTTTAAAGAACCAACCAGAACCATCCACTCAGGCGAGACAGAGGCGGCTAAAGTTTGAAACAAGAGTCACCATCTTGGAAAATAATAAAAAGCATCTTAATTTGAAAGATAACCACCAATTATTGAGCTAATGTGCTCCTGGGATGAGACTGTCTTTCTTAGTGTAAAAGGGGGCTTTACTCGTTAGTGATTAAGGCTCTTGGTTCTTTTGTCGAAAATGAGTGCGTATGGCATCGATGTATCCATTCTTCGATTCAAGTTGTTATGGACGGTTTCAAGTCTGGAGTTCACCATATAAATTCTCTGATGTTCCCCAAGGCTCCGTTTTGTCTCCGACTCTCTTTCTCATTTTTAAGCATTTCTAAGCAAATTCATTCCTTCTCCGATGACAGTACCCTTCGTTTCTCATATTCCTTCTCTAATTCACGTCCCTGCCCTTCGGACATAGAGAATGAACTGTTAAATTCAGACCTCAACAGTATAATAAAATTTGCGTTCTACAAATAGAGTGGAATTTAATGTTTCGAATGCGGTTTTCTTTCACTCAAGTGAAACCTTAACCTCGAACCATTATCCATTAACGATATTTGCATCGCCGAAACATCCTCGTCATGTGTGTTAACAATGACATTCGTTGGAACGACCACATGCTCGAAATGTCTGGCTTCAATCTACAAGACGATCATTCGCCCAATGCTCACATCTTGTCTGGTGCCCAAAAAAATGTCCTGTACATTCCAGATGGAATTCAAAAACGCCCGTTAAGACCTATTGGGGACGGGCATACTGCGAAGTCAATCGATTAGTTTGAACACCGAAGGAATGCTTCTTGTCTCCTCTCACTGTTTTACAGATTCTTCCTCATAAAGTGCTCTAGCGAAATGGCCAGCGGTTTTCCGCCCATTCATGCTAAATGCTCATTAGTTCACCCTTAAGTCTAGTTTCGGACGCACCGTCAAATATAGGAATTCCTTTTTTTCCCATTCAATACTAATGTGAAAAGAATGGAACTCCAGGTTTTCTCGTGACTGTAACCCGCCAGCATTTAAAACCAACGTGCATTGGTATCTCCTCCGTCTCTCCTCTAGGAATTCATAAACCCTTTGGTGCGCTCTTATTATCCAATAAAAAGGGGAAAGGATACTCCACACCATTTCAATTTAAAGGAGATATTTTTGAACTGGGACCTAGGTCTCCCTGAAAACAAGGCACTTGAAATTTACTCTAGAGATTTGGTAGAGATGCTTCAGTCGACCTATTTCATCCCACGACAAAAGGGAGTTATACTTACCCACCTAACACATTTAAAATACTTCTAAAAGTCGTCTTTGTTTTTGTCACATTGGTCCGAAATAACTATCAAAAAGGATCAAATCAAACTTCTATTTTCTCATCAAATAATAAATAATATCCGTTAAAAGGTCACATTAAAGAAAGACGCTTGCCGTCCTCTTTAATCGTCTTAAAAAAACTTTTAAGTGAAAGAACTCTTTTCCGAAGCAGGTTTTTTTATTAAGATATGAAGTGTTTAGTTACTGATTTCATTAGTATAACTGTCAATTCTACCGAGACAATGTCTAGTGAAAATTCATCTTTTTTTTTTTACCGAAAACAACACACCAAAGTCCTTATAATCCTCGAAAACTGTCAATGAACCTCCATAAAGTCCCAACAAGCGCCTGCTTGAGTTTGTTTTGTATGTATGTTAAGAAAAGGGTGAAACAGATTTGGTATTCCTGCTAAGAAGCGATACAATGAGGTCGAGGACAGGTTGAATTATTCATGAAAACACCAAACAAACCACAAACAATGCGAGCCATAAACATTTTACTAAGAATTTTCGGTCGCCTTGTAAAGTTTATGCAAATCCAAGTAACAATAGCAAATTGGATTGCTGAAATTAATGGATTGGAAAACCGGTCCGATAAATATTTTATGTTAATGATATAAATATTGTATGTGTGGCCTATGTCTCCGCCTGTCCAGTTTGATGCCAGATTTTCCGCTCACCACTGTGTCACGTACTGCGCATCTAAACATGTTCTTTTATTTAATATTTTTATTATTCCACGCTCTTTTCAACAGAAAAACTCTTGCCGATATCTTATTAATATTAAATCGCCATTCCTTGCAAGGATATCACATCACTTCACAGCCACTCCCTAGCTATGACACTGATATTATCCTGAGATTTTTATTGCCATGTGAAGGCGATGTTAAACCGCGCGTTCCGCCAAAATCCTGGAACGTGTCATATTTCTCTGTAATTCCCCATGGACACAAGGAGATAGACGAAAAAAAAAAAAAAAAACAACAACATGGTCCCCGTTGAAACCACCGCGCGACATCTTTTGACATCTGTTCGACCGTCATTTATAATGTACTTTTCCACTCGTCTACTCATGCAAAACGTGTCCTCTGCTGCTGTAAATGTATGTATTCCCTGTGGGATGGCGCTGAAACATCCCATTCCAGTGAAATCCTCTAAGTTATGAGTTTCGTTGGCGTTTGTTTTTCGCTGACTCCCCTGCCGTTCTGCTCATCCGTGAAAAGAAAAACGATCTGGTAATTTTTCTATTGTCTAATCAAGGCTAAAAAGTGTACGCATCCTTAAATCATTTTTTTATGTCCTCATTTCGTCTATTTTTTTCCTGTTTTTGCCGCTTTATAACTTGTAAACTGCGCGTGTGAAGAAAAATTGCCTTCGTCCTTACACAAGTCAAGAACGAACGGTTAGGGGGGATTACATTTTTTTTTGTCTGTCTTCCTTGAAGGAAACAACAAGGCAAGAAAAGAAAAGAACAAAGACACAAAGTATCCTGTGTGCTCGCCTGTGTTATCCTGGCATAAGCTCATATTTTTCTAAATTGACACCAATTTAGCTAAGTACTCCCCAATGGATTAAATGTCTTCAATGACAGCTCATACTCATATGCTGATGTTGTTTAGCTCGGTGGTGGACATGGAGAAGGAGGAGGAGGAGACAACGATGAAAGAAATGTGACGACAAGAAATGCAATCCAAAGGACAAAGAAGACAACGCACCGGTGTGTAATAAAGCGTAGCATATGAGCAGAAAATTAAAGGGTAGAACTGCAAATTAGGGAGGGTTGATGTCCTTTATTTGACGACGGCGGTCGTTGGGTGTGTGTTTTGAAAATTAAATGTGTGTCAGGCGGGGTAGATTGCTGTTAAGTTTTTTTTTTTTTTTTAAGTGGTTGATGGGGGCTCTTCCTTTATACGACTGCATGTGGGTTTTAAATTTTTATGGAACTTTTCTGAGAATAATTTAGCATTTAAATGGACTGAGAATTCGATGTGGTGAGTTTCTTAAGTTTTGGCTTGGCGCTGAAATTATCACAAGTCATATAATATTTCGAAAAAGTTGGGACAAGAGTTGAGGGAAAGGCAAAGGGAATGGCAGGTGTTTAGAGGTGTTTCAAGTAGTATGGATTAAAATTTGACAGTAAACTTGTCCCCTCAAAACAGTGCTTTCTAGGGGCCAAGAAGTTCGTAAATTTCTCAAATTTTCTAATCCCGAGTGTGATGAAAAGAATAAGAAACTGCCTTGCCATCGATGCTCAAAAAAGAAACACACACAGCTTATGTTTTTTGGTCGTGGTGTCGATAATAATTACATGCAAATCTTTAACGTCTAGAAAGGCATAAGAAAATATGGCATGTGGTCATAAGATTTCTTGAATATCATGAGCAATAAGTCACCGAAAAGTTTGGTTATCACAAAGGCTATCAAAATCATGAGCCAGTGAACTCTTTACGAACAAAAAGTTGGTCCAAGATTGGTTTACAAGTCAAGACAAGCTAAAGACTCAAAATAGCAGATTGATACCTGCCCGTTCTGTCGAGCGCTGCAAGATAAGCTAGAAAGCAGAGCAGGCATCGAACACTTTCGAGAGACAAATTATTCGTCCAATATTTGGCCCCGTTGACAAGGAGGGTGAATGCAAAATAAGATGTAGATGAAGTCTAGTAGACAAAACAGTCATCTACACTGGCTTGGCCACATCGAGCACATGGATATAAAGCTCCAGCCAAGAGATTTTTCGCAATTTTTTCACATGATGGGCTAGTAAGGGGTGTAATAATGTCGTGAGAAAACTCTTAAGAGTTTTTCATAATAATCGTAATAAAAAGATCATGTGACAAAAAGTAATCTTAAAAATTTAATAGATGAGTTTTACTTTAAAGACCACAAAAATAACCAAACGCAAGCTAATAAAACTAATAGAACTTTTTAAATTAGTTTTTATTACCAAAAAAAAAAAAAAACAAATTCATTTCGAATGTAAACCGTTTTCCTCGCGCCTAACTGTGGCTAGTTCACGCGTTAATGGTGAAATTATACTCCATCGCGCCTATCCCTAACCTAACATCTTCTTATTGTTATTACTGTTTTTATTTGAATATCAGCTGAAATGTACGTATTCATTTGTGAAAGAAAACAACAACAACTTTTGGAGGTTATAAAACCAAAAACACTTTGCACACAAATAAGCTGTGAAATTACCTCCAAGGGGTCATAAACGCGAGAAATAATTTTCTCTTTTCTAGAAAATTTACCAGCCTATAGCCTCCGACACAGTGAGTTTTTTTTTTTTTTTGATGTTATTTCAATTTAATTGTAATTTATGGAAAATTAAATTTTTTTTATAGCAAAATTCAAGTTGTGGGGGTTGAATTTGGTTTTTTTTTTTTTTAAATTTCAGCAATTTTGTGAAATTTTTTTCTTCCATTTTTAAGCACTTTGAAGACAATTTTACTATCGTCTTCTTCATCCTTAGATGCGAGTGTACTTAAATTTCAGCTGACTGAGACAACTCCCCCTACGAAAAAGCGCAAGGGTGGAGTAGAAAAAAAAAAGAAAAGCAAATTTGAATAAAAAACCGTCGACTAAAGAAGATTGGAGTCCATCTTCGTTTAGGGTTGCTTGTGAAACTTTCAATTATTGTTGCACCTTATCTGTGTCCTGACACACAACGCTCGACGATGGTGGCTAATGATGGTTTCGTGTTGCTGACTGTGTGCGTTGATTTAGGGGGTTGGTATGCAATTTACCCACCAGTGAGAAGTGAATTAATTATATTGCAGCGTATGCAATTAAACTTGAGACTGTCCTCCTGCGCGCACACACACACACAATAGTGATGATTTTGTGGAAATAATTGGCTTGTAATTTGTGAGGTTAGATGGGTGGACCGATGAAGTTTTCCTTTTGGAAAATTGATTAGGGGCGAGGAATCTGGTTCAGTGTATTATAGTGATGGTCGATTGAAAAAAATATGCAGGGTAATTGGGATTTTATCGTTGAACCATCCATTAACTTCTTTTTTTTTAACACCGCTGAATATGAATATCTATAAATGAATTTATTTTGGCATTTTTGCTTTAGCGGTGGGATTGTTCGGTTTAATGGTGCTTTCAATATTGTTCGCATTACCATCACCACCTTCTCAAAATCGAGCTTCAACTTATGCCACTTACCTTAAGACATTAACAAAACTCCGACAATTAGCATCAGAGGTTCTATAGCAAAATATACGGTAAGACTTCTGGAAGCTTGCTGATGAGAGATGGAACACACTCCCATCAAGTCGTATGTATATTTATCCAAAAAGATATGATCACAATGCAGCAGAACCAGGAAAACAATCCTATGCACTTAAACCTCCATCCGGGTGGACTGTCAATCGTGCCACCGAAGCCAATTCTTAAAATGCATACTGAGTTGTGAGCGGTTAAGGGAGACGACAAATAGAAATTAATTCACCCCTTCTCACTTCCAAACAGGTACGTGCATGAAGGATCCCACAACGGGGAGAATAATGAATCCACAAGGACTCGAATGAGGGGGCTACTAATATTAAGCCGCCACCAGTCTAACTTAACCTATGCTTTAGGCTTTCTATACTAAAAAAAAAGGTCTGAATAGGTCCCAAAACAAAGTTGAGGTCAGAGTCTTTCGGAAAATCCAAGACATTCACTTTCTTTATAACCTTCCAAATAACTGAAGTATTTTTGAAGCCGAAATGGAGGCTTTCTATCGTGGATTTATATTAAAAGCTCAGTCTGCACTAAAAAGGCGCTTTTATGTAAAATTAAGTGGCATTACTTCGGCTCAAAAGGTGGCCATTTTGGCCAACATCATATTCCATTCAAAATTGTAGAACCTATGCAAATGATGACTAGTAAAAAGATGCTTCTTCGTACTTCGTTTGGATTTACAGCAAGAACAACGCCGTTCTCTTGAATTTTGTCTTCAAATGACGAATTTTGGGATCAAAAAACCTAATCTGACAAACAACTATGCCCATACCACTCACATCATCCGTAATTAGTCCCCTGTGTGCACGGGGGTTCCGTAAAAAAAAATAAAACCCATTAAAAACAATTAAGTACACTCTATAGCTTTTAAACTGCAAAAATAATCAACAATTACCCTTTCTAATTTAAAATGCATTTGCCCATATCCATGGGCTTCCACTTACAACCCTCTGACACACATCGGAACAGAAAATGAAAAAAAAAAACACTAAACGTTCACACTCTCTGTCGACACTTGATTCATAAATTTTCAATGCACACACATCAACAACTTGTGGCTGTAATCGACACCGTTGTCAAAGAAAATTACCTATACTTGGAATCTTATCCGTATAGCTATCTCACCCTTTAATGAGACGTTTTGCGTTGATTAAGAATGCATGAACCTCACGTCAATACAACAGAATTGGGTCAGTCTTGCATGAAGGCAAACCAAATAGCTATAGAGCTTCAAGACGAAGGATAATCACAATCACCAAGGAATAAATGAGGACGGTGTTGCTGTACTAATATGTGTGAGCATAATATTCTTAAGGAGCCAGAATAGGTTTATCTACAAAAGCAACACAAAGGATTCAGCTCTAGTTACAGAACATGTGATGGCATTGCTCGTCGAGTCCAAGGAATATGGAATTTTTGCTGGTGAACAAATTTCGAAGAGCAATATATCAATTGAAGGGACATAAACTTCTTAAAGAAGTTGCAATTAGTTGAAAAAAGGTGACAAAAATATTTAATAAAATAACAACAACAATAACTAGTGCTATTTTTGGGTGTAAGAGGAAGTGCGACGCCGGGCGATCCTCAGTTCTACAGCGGCGGTTGTCGGAGTGATCACATCGTAAGGAGCAGAGTTTAGATGAACTCGTTGGTTATGTAATGAGTCCGTACATCTAAGATATGCTAACCAGAGCAAGTCTTGAAGTGCAATAGAGAGAATGAGAAAGCCATCGCAAGATACTGCCCACTGCAGATGAACACTATGGCAGATGAGGTCTGTCGTAAATTTATTTGCCCATTGTCCTCTTTGAAGTCTCTCCATTAGGCTTTAGGCTGTCTTTACAATAAAATAAGTGTCTTTCTATCTGAATGTCTAAGAATTGATCGTACTGAGTATAGATAATGAAATCAGAAAGTTGGAAAAACTGTTAATTGTAAGCAGTGGCAACAATACTTATAATTCATTCCAGTTATCCTGGACACAACTCTCTATTCACTACCATAAAACTAGCGCTGTGTGAATAGCACCATAGACATATTCATAGCCCCCTGAGAGCTACTTAATTACAGACCATTAGCAGATCCATTTAAGGCCCTGAGACCATTACCTGAGCAAACACTTTATTGAAAATTTAATGGTCTTGAGATCAAAGCCTCTCGCTTTGAGTTGCAGTAGGCAGTAGGCAAATCTCAACCACATCCCACTTAAGCTTATTCTTACTTTATCTTCATCCAATCTAAGTGCAATTTGATTGTGTCACTTTGTCTCTCAAATCAGGACCTTTGCCCAAAACCACTGTCTACGCACTTAAACACATCACAAACCATATTTTGCAATTAATTTCAATTAAAGAAATTGTATACCCATTCCACATAATAAGCGTTGCAATGTCTTGGAGCCCCAGACCGGGGGTCTAACAACTTTCACATGCATTCTCTGGAAAATGTATTCGGGGGCGTGTGGCATATGCAAACCTAACCTGCATTTGAATTCCACAAATATTGTTATTATGCCCCATGACTCGAAACCCTTCTCCGGATGGGGGTTATTATGTGTCCACTGGACTAGGATTTATCGTAAAATAATGATGCTTGTGTCCAATAAATGTGTGTTCTGTTGCCTGGGACTTCAATTAAATGCAATGAACTAGTTGTACAGAAATAGTCCATGGAAATGAAATAGTTTTTATAAAGGGACATGGAGAGGAAGAGAAAGCTGATATTTTACTACGTAAGTCCTGGTAATTTTTTTGGGAAATACGGGGGTTGATGTATTCATTAGAATTGTATAACTCTCAGTTGATCCTGTAAATTTGAAATTCTGTTTAATTCTTTCCAAGGACGTCATGACAACAGTAGAGAATGTGTATTATGTACAAGTACATCAATCCAACGAAGTTTAGCTAGGAAAAGTTAAGCAACAAGTTAAGAACAAGGTAAGCAGGATTTGTCCTTACATAAGAAAGGTTGAGGGAGTGACAAACCCATTCCGAGAATACGTTTTAAATTGAAATTTGTAATCTCCATAACGTATATTTATTGACTCATTGTGGCTTGTGAGATTAACCAGACTTTTCCAGCAGATCTTGCAATTTAAGAACTTTATGTGACCTTTTTGTGTCTAATATTCGCCGTCAATGTCACGAAACTAAGCGTCATCGCACTAAGCTTCTAACGTATGCATTCAGTCTAAACCCTCCTCTCTGAGCATTACCCCAAAAAGACTCATACTCTGGCACCTCCTGTTCAAAGGCTAGACATATACTTTCAAGAGGACACAAAAGGTTTTCCCAATATAACTTCTGTCTACCAACTCCTACCGTCATCTTCACGCGGTAAACCCCGGATTCCTTGTCTCAAACTCTTTGAAGAGTTGTTGGTGTCAGTCAACGAGTGACGGGGGGAGAGGTGCTTTCATTAAGGCAAATTGTCTTCGATCCAGATGTCAGTGGAAGAATTTACTAGATGGAATCAAAAGTGTCGTTCACAGTCCCAGTTATGTCGAACTACTTTATGAACATTTCGTAAGGGCTACTGCGACGTTCTCGGAGCAGTTTATCTGGCTCTTTGTCTTAAGAGTACCCTTTTTAGGATCCGGCCCTCCACGTTGCGGATTTTGCTGCCTGACCGTGGAAAAGACAGCTAGTTACACAGTAACAACAAGCCTCGGATATGAATGGATTTACTATTGACGGCCCCTGTAAACCAAACCAGCACCCCCTGAACGTAGTATATTGAACAGACCTTTTGGGAAAGGGAAAACTACACCGTAGATAGCACAAAAGTCGAAGCCAGGGAATTCCACTCAGCTATCTTAAACAAAAGAAAGTCTCCGCATTGTCCAACAACATCTTGATGATTAAAAGTTTCACACAAGGAGATAAAGCGTGCTGAACTCTCATCATCCTAGCCGAACAACTTAAAAACCACTGATATCCTCTTCTTAATACTTATGTCCATCATACTCATCACTCGTTTCTTTCAGCATCCCATTGCGTTTAACTATGTATTTTCAACTCCCTGTTGCTGTTTTCCATCAAGCTTGTCTGTGTTACTGGCACGACTAAATTGGCAGCTAATCCCAGCTGGTGTATCCAGCTTAATACCACACATCCATTGAGTCTTCTCTCATTAACCGTAGAACAAAGAACACATACCACCATCAACCGACAAAAAAATATGAAAAGCAAATGTTTCCAATTAGCCTTTTGCTGCCATCATCACATGCACATGCATACTACAAATTGCATAGTGCACTTGACTTCTAACCGCTAAGCCCGCAATCATCAACGTATGGGTCCTGTTAATATTTCAAACTTAACGAGCGTATTGTACAAAAAACCAGCAGCAAGTAAGCAAACATGCTAGCGTCTGACCTTTTAGACGGCTGGCAGCTTCACTCACTCATCATCCAGTCAACCACATCCCGGATGGGAAACCGCAAACAATATTATGCAAACTAAAACTGCTTATGGCTACTAGTTAAGAGGGCTTAGTCTCTACACACAGTGTGGTGGTTGTGTTGAAGAAAAAGAAGAAATGCAATTATATTCACCATCACGAATACGTACTCTAGCCACTGTGGTATGTACAGGTCCTTGTGAGAGGATTACACTTAGCCGAGCTGTTTTCTTCTTTAAATTCGCGGTCTTTCTTTTAATTTTGGTTCTGTCTGGTAAAAGTTAATCGTTTCGAGGCTCCTACTCACAGGTGGACGGCTATCAAGTTCTTTTTTTCTATTTTCTACACAAACCCTTGCAGAAAGTTCGTTGAAAATATTCACAAAGTTGTTAATCACAATTGAAACGACGCCAAGAAAACTTCTCTTTTATCCTTGTCAACTAATCTCCGCAGGTTTATTCTCTTTTTTTTTTTTCGTTGTGTTAAACAATCTAGCACCCTTCTAGGACTACAAAACGATAAATAAAAACAAAAAAAGGAGTAAAGCAAGAATAACAGAAAGAAACGGAACTTTTTTGGATGCCGAAATAGAAAATTACCCACAAAAAATGTCACAGGATACAAATGGAGGCAATTTGAATGGAACGCCATCGAAAGAGAAAAGTTTGTTTGACATGTTTTCCCTTCGGTGTCAACGGGCTGCCACACCCTCTCTGTTCGGTAGGGGGGGTTGAAGGATACCTTTTCTTTTTTTTTGGGGAAAAGTGATTTATTTAGTTCTCTCCATTCACCTACAGAGAAGGTATAGGTGGTTTTTCAAATTTATTCTATTTTCTTTCCACTGGACAGAGAGAGAGAGAGACTGAAAAAGAGAAGGAAGAGATTCGACTCTCCCTGGGAAATGTCAGTCAATTGGTGTCCCTTGTTTGTAGGTTTTTTGTGCCGTGTTAATCTGGTAGGACCGGTTGGTTAATCCCAAGTCAGAAATCATTGTTTGAAATTAAATTCGTTTCCGTTGGGATCGGGGACCATGTAAGAAACTGATGGATTTCGACTGAGTGAGTTATGATTTCGTGGTAAGAGAATGACAAGCTCAACTTCCGGAGAGCATGGAGGTTTCAGTCGACAGGGCAATGTTTTCGGAAAGACATTTTTCAATGGAATGCATGTGTCAAGGTAAAAAACAGAAAGGAGTCTTCTAGAAGAAATTTTGATGAAAAAATTGTTAAATTTTGTCAATAGATGGCGTACTGCTCGGGTAAAAGCAGTAGACGTCTTTCAGACCCGAGTAGTAGCAGTGGAGCCGCAGTCGTTGCTAAGGATTAAGAAACATCATTTGGGCAGACGAATCAAATTCTGCTGTCAGGCAGAATGAACCATTCAACCTGGATGATGTTAGCCCACTATTTCTTCCACCCGACCTGGATGCAGTAGATATACCCATTTCTAAACTGAAGTCCAGCTGGAGCTGGCAACTTAGCTGCCGATCTATTTGAAGCAGCGGAAGATTACTTGGTAACGAACATAAAACAACACATCGACGAGAGTATACCCGATGAATGGAACCTCAGGACTGTTTTCTAGATCCTCAAGAAAGCAGACCTTTTAAACTGCACCAAATATAGAAGTGTAAGTCTTCTCAACATCGCCTACAGGATCTTATCTGCCATATTGAGTGAGCGCCTAAAGCCAATCGTCAACAACCTAATTTGTCCATGTTAGTGTGGATTTAGGCCAGGAAAGTCCACCCACCGACTAAATTTTCACACTAAGGCAGATCTAAGAAAAAACTCAGGAATACACACGCCAACACCAGAGGCACAATCCTTCAAAAGTTCATCCAATTCTTGCATAAGCTGATGGTGTTCACATTATCGAAAGTAGCGCTAGCGTGAGTATTGCGTATTAAGGCAGCTCAAGATCAAGATAGGTTTAACGGTGGATAAGGGCAAAACAAGGAATACAACAACGAAGAATACTGGGTTGCCATGGTGTAGTGGTTGCATCATCGTTTGTCACGCTGAAGATTCCAGGTTCGAATCCCGATGTCAAAAAAAAAGAAAAAAAAGTCGATCAACTGCGAAAAAAGCTGACGCCAACTCTACTGCATAGGCATAATACTGGCTGTAGGGTGGTCATATGGCTTGAAAGTGTTGATCGTAATTATGACATCGGGATGTTCGAAAAAAATACTGTGAATTATAACCAATGGCAACAGTAACAATAAATCTCCCCAGTCGTTCTGGACACGACCCTCAGAGCAAAAAACACTGAAACCTAATACCATCTGAGTTTCAAAAATCACTACACCAACGCTTGTGCTGTGTGAATAGCATCATAAGGGTATTCATAACCCCTTTAGCGCTAGTGAATTATAAGAATAAAAAAATTGGCACAAGTGGAACGGGACCTCAATCAACTTGGCGTGCGAAACTGGAGGCAGATAGAGCTGGCTGGAGACGCAATACGAATTGCGGGAAAAAAGTATCGGAGGGCCAATCGATTTTCCCACCCAACTGGCGCTCAATGACAATAGTCCCTGATTGCTGTAACTAAGTGACAGAACTGAATAAAATTAATTTCATCCTTAACCACAAAAAACACATCACCCGCCACAATGTTACATTATGAACACGTCCATAGTATCTAATTCCCAATAATTCCCAAAAAATTGGTCAAATACTACAATCCAGTATGACTCCACTTTTGAGTAGATTTCGCTGTTACAATCTCGTGACCACCAAATAACTACTCTTGCATTTAATTGAGAATTTAAATCACGTTTCGCAAATTAATTTGAAACCAATATTTAGTGGATCAGGGATGCAATGCAATTGGGTGGGGAAACTATGCAAATTGATGGCGGTGGTGGGTTTCGAACCATCTGTTTGGTGGTTGCATCATTGGTGGTTACCCATTCTAGGCTCACTACCTACCCTCCAGCTGACATTCATTCGTATACCTACAGTCAGTTGGTGGCGGTCCGCCTTTCAGGACGGAAGTGACGTTTTCCATTGACAAATCATTCAGGAAACGGTTAGATAGTTTAGAAATGTTGTCAGTTGATTGTTCAAAACAATGTGGTTGAAAGGTAATTAGGAATCGATTTACGTTCTGAATGATGGATGCTTCAAACTTTTCTAACCCAAAACCACAAGACTTAATAGATTCCATGTCGCTCCCGGTCCCCAAGTACACATTTGGCCTTAACACTTGTATTTAAGAAATTTTTAATGACTTTATTGCCACAATTGACGATAAAGCGTTATTGAAGAACATAATTACAGCATCCTCTAGTTACACATCCTTATGCCTTCCTGTGCACACATTGTCGTTCCTCTTTTTTTTTTTTTTTTGTTGGTCTTTTTATGAATTACAAAGGCAGGGTGAATGCCTTGTTGTGTATGAGTATACCACCTAATTTTCCACCCACACACACATACACATCGTTTTGAGTATACACATGTTAAAGGAGATTGTTGTTGACGACTACGACAACAACGTTGACGAGGACGACCGACATGAGGACGATGCCTTATATAGACGACTACGACGATTACTTCATAATCAACCCTATTTCATACCCGACGCTACTGGGTAGCAGCAATATCAAGTTCGTGAAAGAACTTCATCCTCATGGGAGTACCCAAAGAAATTGCTGTCAATTTAGTAAAATACTTAAGCAGGAGCTTGGGATCATACATATAAGAGTGGAGTAGATGAGAAATGCTGAAGGGATTCAGCATTTAGTTTGGCTATGTGAGACCACTTAAGGGTTGCTGGAAAGTTTAAAGGTTTTCGTTTTGTTTAAATTGTGATCAAATATGTTATTGATCGTTTGGGAGAAAGTTTTAGACCACTCAAATGGTAAAATCATTTAGAAAAGAAGTTTTATAGTGGATACATCCAATGCTATCCAAACCACGATCTTCTTTCTAATCTACGTCTTCATCTTTATTCCCAACTTTCATCATTATGTACACGGTTCCAGTTTTGTTAGTTGCGTTCCACATGCGTTCCACACTTACCTCACTGATCATTTCATATTTACCTACTTATGTACTTACTTATGATGGTGCTACTGTCCGAGATGGAGCGGAGCCTCAACCAACAAGCACCTCCAACCAACTCGATCTTTAATTAGCTGCCTCCGGTTTTGCACGCTAAGTTGGTTAACTTTCTTTTCATCTGGGATGAATTCAGAGATCCTCCTGGCCGGACGGCTGGTGTTCATACGCTCTACATTTTTTTATGTGTGGTCTGTTCTGACTAGAAGCACGTTTCTCTCGAAACAACGTCTGCACTTCAATATCGCTGACATATTTGAGCATTTGCACGGACTTTTGAAATACTGAGAAGGCAGTCTACATCTTTTTTTTGAAATCAAAGGCCTTGGCTTTAGTAAGAAAATTTTGTGGTGTAAATTCACATGATATGGACCAATCCAATCCAATCCGACCAATTGTCGCCGTGGCTTAGTGGTTAGTGCGTTGGACTGCTAAGCGAGAGACAACAGTTCGATTCTTGAAAAACACCAAACGTTTTTTCGTGGCACTACCTCTTCGCAGACATGGCAAACCTGCAAGCTCTCAATTCGCCGTTCGGACCAATCAAATTGTTGGCAAACGGCTTATGGCTTTCATACAATACGGCAGATCAAATTTTGTAAGCCATGTTGGAAGACAAGTACCTCTACAGTTGTCGCAGTTTAAAGGCACCACTTTCTTCAGAACTGGAGAAACAACGGCCGGGTTCCATTCATCGGGCATGCTCTCGTTTGACCATATTTTGCACATAAGTTGAGGGATGTTCTGTACCAAGTCACCTTCCATTACTTTGCCGTTACATTGACTGCAGAAATAATGATTCCAAATCCTCAGCATCGACTTCAACTCTACCACTACCACTATATTCCCTTGTTCGTCTCTCCAGGCTTCGATTCAAGCTTTGCAGCCTTGGCTTGTTCTTTTTACTTCCTTATCTTATTCCTGGAGTAGCATCCGCCGATATCCTCGATCACACTGTTTTCATGCGGGATCATGGCGTAAGAAACAAATCAATTAATTCGACTACATATCCCTTTCTGAAATTGAAATCAATATTCATTGTTGGTTCGTGCAATTAGCAAAATTAATGTGTCACACCAAAGAGATTGTGTTCATCCAGATAACCCTTTACAGTCTGAGGGACACAGACACAGAGAGTATGAGAAGGACTATTTTCAGTTCCTACACCAATCCCATAGTCTAGTAGAGATGGGTACATTACGCTATTACCACGAAAAAGTAATTAGGATATTTTTTATAAAGGACATTATCTCTAAAGAGTAAAATAATTCACTAATTGATCGGGAGACTATTCACTTTATGTAGGCTTATATGGACTAGACTAAAACCGATGGATAGCATCACCTGTCTTGAAACATGAAGCTGTTTCGACAGGGCTGACCTTGGCACTTTAAGGAATAATAGGTCCACAAAATTTCCATTTTTGCAAACTTACCAGATCAAGTAGTGAAATTTGAGTTAATTTTCTTACACAAACACCTTTAATAAGACACCGTCAGCATGCAGACAAAAAAAGAGACAAAAAGGTCCTTTATTCCCACCGACACCCATCCATCTTACCGCACAAGCCACAGACGTCTGGATAACAAATCAAACTGATTAATCTTCTGAAAGGATTACACACAGAAGTGAAAAGAAAACTCGTCCTGAATAACAAATTACATTCCACCCCCTCCGGGGATCAGGACCCTTTCGAGACAAAAAAAAGGAACATAATACATCCAAAAAATGTTCCCTGATTATCCCGCAACGATTTGGAAAATTCATCCGTGCATTGCTCACTATTGCGCTGTGGATTTGTTTTGTATTTGATTTCATTTCGTCGGATTACGAATTCAAATGGCTTCACTTATTCAGAAACTGAATAAACTTAAATCTTTCACCGTTACAGGATCATTTTTAATTGAATTCATTCGGCTCATATGAGTTAGTGTTAGAAGTCTGAATGTCATCATCATAGTGACTAATCAGAATCACTAATTCAATTGAACTCACCGGTGTTAGAGTGTAGAAATATCCTTAAAAAAAAAATTCATCAACATCCTAGGGTAAGCAAAGGTGTACGGCATGCAAATAATTCATTAGTCCTGTTGGAAGAAAAACTGTGTAATGAATTATGCAAATATCATGCCTAGCGTAGAGACGAAATTAATTAATTTATTTAACTCGTCGTAAGCGCGCTCGCCTATGCTACCTTTGTCCCCCCATTCATTGGCGTAATGACTGAGTTTGTTTCAAGTAAATAAATTGAATTTGCTGCTTCAACATTGGGCCTGATAGGACGGGACTGTGCATTAACGAATAAATTTAGAAGCTTGAGCTTTGTATTGACGGCTAGGAAAGTCAATAGGATTTGTGCGCGATTTGCTTTGGCAGAGTGTGACTTTGTTGGTTGAGTGAGGTGTGAGAAGTGGGTGATGTTCTTTTTTTAAACTCGTGACAGAAATTTTGTAACATTTTATTTTTTGTAATTTGTAAGGCAAGCATTATGCATAATCTCTTCCATTTATTTATGCAATCAAGTAGCGAATAGGCACATGGAGCAGACTGACCCACAAGACCACAATAAAGGAGGGGCATCAATCTCCTAATGAATGCGCCAGCTAAGAGGATCTTCGAATCCCAGCCACCTGATTCACGAAGAAGAGGAAGACCGAACCGGTTTAAAGATCAGGCAATCGCGGACGCCAGAAGCCTTGGTCTAGTAAATTGGAAGCAGCGTGCCCGAGACCGTAAAGGATGGAAAGCGGCATTAGTTCAGGCTCAGACCCTCCAAGGATCGCTGGCCTGATAAGTTAGTGAGTATCAATCTCCTAAACATCGCGCATAAGATTCTATCTGGCATATTCTGTGAACGGCTTAAATACCCCGCCAACAACCTGATTCAACACTGTCAGTGGGATTTTTGGGCCACGAAAGTTCACAATCGATCAAATTTTCACAGTTCGGCAGATCCTAGAAAAAAATCAAAGTCAAATCTACATACAGTTTTGGCATCTATGAATGACGGGTTCGGATTCTCCCGGCAGGTCTGGTGTTGGTGGGGGAAAAAATCGTTTTTTTTTTGGTCTGCCGCATGCCACATTTGACTCTGTTGGAGCACTTAGGCTGCATATCTGAGGGCGGGATTGAGTTTTCATAGAGTTTGAAGCTCAATTCTACAAATCCACTAAAGGAAATTAGAGGAAAGATGAAAAAAAAAAACACAATGCATGCTATCCTGGTTCGGTGGGAAAATTTTTTTTTTTTTTTGTTGGAGTTTGCCACGTGCCACAGTTGACATTGCTGGAGAATCCGGGCTGCATATCTGAGTGTGTTTTCAAGAAGTTTGAAGCTCATTTCTACAGATCCACCAAAGAAAATTGAAAGAAAGACGAAAAAAAAACCCCAGCATTTCCAGGGTCTTTTTGAAAAAAATAAATATAAACCCACTCAGGTGTTCTACTGCTACCTGTCTCTCTGTATTGTATATAATAAAAATATGGGAAAAAATCGCTTCACCGAAGAAATGCAACAACACTTTGTTCACGGTTCCTTGAGTCAAACGTTGGTCATCCAAATAACAACTTGCCTTTGGACTATCCTTTGTCCATCTCTGTTTTATTCTATTAATAAAAGTTTTCATTTTAAATTATTCCCTTCCTTGTCTATTCATTGGAAAATGTTTTCACTTAAAAGTTTCAACGAATAAAATGTCGTTCCTCTTTCAAAGAATGGTAAAGCACAGATCTATACCATGCCATTCCATGTATTTCCTGGAAATATGCTCAGAATTTCTTTTCGAAGGCACACACCGACATTGTAAGAGCATCTCTCAGCTCTACCTACCCACGTGTGATATATTATTTTTTTTTTTTCTGTTTCAAAAGAAATTTTCATTAAATTACTTAAAAAATTGAAAAAATCGACCATGCAGGCAAACCACAAAAAAAAAAAGATTACAGGCTGAAATTAAATCACTGAAAATAATAAATTCCCAGCAAGGACACTCTAGAGAGATAATATCAATGCTTACGAGTATCTTTGAACCCAATATGAGTGCCTTAGAAGGAGTTTGCGGTGCACACACCACTCCATCACCTTCCACCACCATTCACAATCACTTTCACCTTTAGCATGCAAGCAACGGAAAAGAAATTATGTTGTCGAGTCCTTGTGACTCTTGAAATAATAAATCAACTTTATTACCAAACGAAATGTCTCCTTTATATTGAAACCATTAGGCAAGAGAAAGAGAGAGAAAGGGGCTACTGCGACGGGAAAGGGACTTTTAATTAAAATTAACTTACAGTCACGAGATGACATTATATTTTTAATTTTGACAAATGTAACTTGAGATAAGCTGTAGGAGAGTAAGCGAGGAATCCTTAAATATCTTTATATGGTTCAGTTGAAACTAGATTTTTTACAAATGTGTGATCATCCTAAGTAAACTTAAATCCTTCAAACTCATGAAACACCTGCTAACACCTTTATGACTAACGAGTATCCACTAATCTAGGACACCTGCTACTTTAATTATCGATCGCACTGTGACTGCTTTTTCTTTGTCTCTGCACCCTAGCTCATCCTTTTAAAGGTTCTATCAGATGAATAATGGAACAGTGATGATATTAAATATTTTTATTTCAACAATATTTCGTTTTTTTTCTTTCGTAAATATCCAAAATACGGTGCAAGCAAATGTCCTTTTTTTATGAGTTTTTGACGACCCGGAAGAGCCTTCTTGTTTCTTGTCATAAAAAGTGAAGACTACTGTATTGATGGCCGTGAATATTTGCAGTGTTCCATCTTTTGAACATTTTATGTAGAGTTTAGTTGAGCTTCCAATCGATGGACATCCTGGACGATAATAAATGAAACAATTTACGATGTGACCAAATATTAAATTGAAAAGTTTGCATCAAGTTCTTGTGCTTTCATGGGATTTTTATGTTTCATTGTTTCGAATTTAGATGATGAAGGTGGACATAAGGTTTATCCTAGCTTACAGGAATATTTAAGTTATCAGGACAGCCTCGTAAGTGTAATTTGTGTTTTCTATAGTAAACAAAGTTGCTGGTTTACTTTGAAAACTTTTTAATTAAGTAACAGTTGACCTAGTTGAGACAGCTGGAAAAATCGAATTATCAATTGACATAGAAGTCGTGTAAAATATGTTTGACTGGAAGAAAAATCATGCAGAACGTACTAAAGAGTGGTTAAATTTTAAGGGTCGATGTTGAATGTGAACCACACCTAAACGTCAAGTTTTTTTCTGCATTTCATTTGACATTTCTCAATTTCAGACTAACTCAATTTGAACCATGGAAAGATACACAATCGAACAACGCGTTAAAGTAATTCAGGCTTATTATGAAAATGGGCGTTCAAATCAAAATGCAAATCGTGCACTTCGTGATTTTTTCGGTCAATTTAATCGTCCAAATGTGCGTACAATCGGAAAAATCGTGCTAAAATTTGAGCAAACCGGGTCTGTAGGAGATGTGAAAACACCAGTGCATGCTCGTACAGCTCGTACTGCAGAAAATATTGCTGCTGTTCGCGATAGTGTGGCTGAAGTGCCGTCCACCTCAACTCGTGAATGGTGTTCGCTATCGTGAGATGACGATAACGAACGAACGAAATAACGAACTTTTTATGGCCCGGATTGGAAGATATGGATGTGGACGATATGTGGTTTTAACAGGACGGTGCCACTTGCCACACAGCTAACGAAACAATGGCTCTTTTGCGGGAGAAATTCAATGGCCGTGTTATCTCACGTCGTGGCGATGTTAATTGGCCGCCACGATCATGCGATTTGACACCGTTGGACTTCTTTCTTTGGGGTTATTTGAAAGAAAATGTGTACGTCGGTAAGCCAGCAACAAGTCAAGAGCTAAAGGATGAGATAATTCGGCACATTAACGGCATAGAACCTCAATTATGCCTCAGCGTCATCGAAAATTTGGACCATCGGATGGAGGTGTGCCGCCGAGGTCGCGGCGGCCATTTGGCCGATATTTTGTTCCATACATAATTGAACCATACCAATATTATCATAATAAAAGAAAAAGACAATAATTTCCTAAATAATTTGTGTTTTATTCAAAATCAACATCGGCCCTTAAAACTTAACCACCCTTTATTAAAGCCAAGAAAGCGTATTGGATGGGACTCCGGGTAAAAGGTTTCCAACAACAGCAGCCGTAGAGGCGATACTGAACATTCTACCAATCCATCTAGACAAGTTGCAGTCTCGACCGTCAGCTTGAGAGCCCCAGGCCATTATGACGGCGAATTGTATGCAGGGACCATGAAATAGATCAACCCAGCGACGTTGCCGACAAGAGCTTCAACTTTGTGAACAACTTCATAGCGACTTTTCCCTCAAGAAAATCATGGATACACAATACCAAAGCAGGACACCACGAGAGAAAAGCTATACTATACTTAGACAGTTTTGCAAATCGAATTCGCCATACATTGCCATACATTACCTCGAGTCACAGTCTTTTAGGCTGAAGTCTCCGCAATCCAGAAGAGGATGGAGGTCCTTATGGGACACCACATGCAAGAAAAAAGCATAGACATCTTCTCTGATAGCAAAGCAGCAATTAAAGCGTTAACAAGACCTGTGGGAATGTAAGAATTTGCTAATTCTCCTCGTTAATCTAAACTATGTGTATATTCCATGCATACCGGGACACATAGGTGTAATGGGAAACGAGAAAGCCGACGAACTGTAGGAAAAATTAGCAAAAACAACGGAATCGTACCAACAGTTATCAAGACAACGATCGATATCAAGATCAACCAGGATAATAATAATAATAATCATATTCACCACAGGAAAGCGATGAATTGCAGCAATTCAGATCCATGGTGGGCACATATATTTCGTACACAAAACTTTTCTCTCCAGTCGTTCGAAGGCAATTGCAAGTGCCCGGACTGAGACATAAAGCTGGTCGTCCACGATCTTTCATGAATCCCATTCCTGCGTTAGCACACTCCATGAATGTCCTCCTATATTATATATATACCCTCCACAACCAACCAATCATTGTTAACTTTGTACTTCAACCATTTGGAACGTCTTTAATGATCTATCTCCGAACTGCCTGACTAGACGGGGTTAAATTTTAAACAGGCTTTAGTCAATCAATTTCTAATTTGATAAAGCCAATATGTATTCCAAGTGTTCCTAAGGTATTGATCGAATGGAACGAAAGTTTGTCATCACTATCTACTTTTAACTTAACCATGATATGATTGCCTCAACTTAAACTCAGGATGACAACAAATTATGTGAACCTCCCTGACTCACATGGAAAGTCTTCTACTCAATATTTAATTGAAAATGCAATTTCAACAAACGGAAGTAGTTTCGATTACTTCCAGGATATTGTTCCATCTAAACAGTTGATTTGTATATAAAATTTCCAGCATCCAAATGGCAATTCATTAAAGCATGAAAAAAGAAATTAAAGCAATCCTTGTCCACCATTCGCTCACCCTCGCTGCAACACAGGCCATTTTCTTATGGAATTGTGATTACAGAAGCCCTTGAGGGTATACATTTTAAATTTATTTCGTTTTTTCATAATTTTTTTTTCGCTGTCCCTTTACGTTTGCAGTCACACCCACATATATTTACAACAGTGTGACATCCCTTTAGAAGCTTCTGTAGGCGAGTGTTGCTTCACACCCACACTCGACACTTAATGATTTTTTTTTCCCCAACGTTATCTGATGTCGACACAGGTAATGAGACTCCGAAACAACCATGACGTAAGCATGGAAGCTGTAAGAATGAACAAAATTGAGATTCCGTTTTTTTTTTCTGTACGAGGGACATGTTAATTGCTAAAAGGAAATTACATTATGGAAAAAAAATTCTTAATTAATGACGAACGATCAAAACGTGGGTTATACTTCCTCCCAAACACGGGACAGATGTTGGTAGTCTTTGACAAAAAAAAAATAAAAAATAAAAAATTGTAAGAAATCAGTTGGTTCTCAGCCGTTGTGCTCATTAAAACAGCGCGGACAAGTCTTTGCCGATGGCAATCAAATTGATGCGGACCAGTGAACAGTTTGAGTTTGCCTTTTTGCACGAATCTTCAACTCACCCTGAAACAGTGTTACAAATGTCGGTAAAAGGCAACCAATCTGAAAAGGACGTTTAATATGTTTTTCGATATTCATATTACTAAATATTGCAGCAACATTCTATACGCCTGATGAAGGATGAATCCCTTATGTGTTTATGGACAAGATAGTCCTAAAAGGGCCAACGCACTATTTCAATGTGTCATGCGAACTTCGCAACATTAGATGCAGCTACAAATACAAATATTTGTCGTGTCAGCTCATAGAGAAAAAGAGCCTAGCTTCTTACAATCATTCATGTAGTGCGTGTTATATTTTTCACACGAATGGAAGAGACCTTAAGTTTTTTTGTCGACTCCGAACGGCGGACTGAGAAGCTTTTCCATTACTGATACATATACTCCTGCAGATTTGTCATGCATGCAAAGAGGTGGTAAAAAAAAGCTTGGTGATTTTAAGACTTGAACCTGTGTCCTGTCTTTTAGCAGCCCAATGCTCTAAATACAAAACCATGCCATCCACATGTCTTAAACATAATGTCTATTGTTGGAAACCATAACCATGTGCTGAAGGATATGAAGCTGATCCAACCCAATTGTATCGTCTTGCGACATGAAGCGTAGATACTAGTGACAACCAATTACCGAGACCCTATAACTTAACAGTTAAACTCCTTGAATGTTGCTACAATATACCGTCAGACATCAACATACAATTGACCAAATGTCGCTTTGATACAGAAGCCAGAAGGAAGGCTTATAAAAGGGGGCATTCGCCTGTTGTAATTTTTTGACACAGATCTGGCCCAACCTAGACATGAAGAGAACAGGAAGAGAATAGGAAATTAATAAGCTTTAGTCGAAGCCCATAGTAGGGCATTGCTTGATGACCAGGCACGCCACTAGAATGAGTGTCCCTATTAAGATGAGAAAGAGGAAGAAGCGGTTAGTTATCTTTTTTGCACCTTCCTGGCCCTAATAAGGCTGAGCTTACAAACTCTAGGAGAATATTTCTACGAACACCTCAGCCATCTAGCTAAGCTCGATATTTGCAAGCTTTGTCTGTGCACATAGTGAAAAGGTCTACACCGACACAGCAAGGAAATTGGTAATTCAAAGTTCCTGCTGCTGATAATCCGAATCACAATGGACATACATATCACTCCACGTATGTTTCTGCTTAAGCGTGGACGACATCCAAATAACCTAACCTAACCTAATCCACATATAACATGAAACAAGTTGATAAAACTCATGAGGGATCGACATTTCTCAACTAAACAGAGAAGTGTATGTAATCGTCTTTTCGAAATCCATGGCGTATACGTAACATTTTTTTGTCTTTAGTATTTCTAAATGTTGCTGCAACATAAAAAATGTTTATTGAATCCAGAATTTTCGTTTAACGGTCCTTTTCCTTCATTTCCTTCCCAAAAACAAAAAAAAATCATCAATCACTCCTCCACCCACTGATGGTGGCCACAAAACGGGATAAATATCTTCTCTACTCGACACAGCTATCCAATTCGAGTTCAACTGCCATGTTGAACTGTCATGTAGTTTGTCCACTCTCTAAGTCTAGATGTTTATTTTGTTTTGCACGAGAGAGAGACTACGAAATAGATATCATCACACACGCAAACGCCCCAAAAACACATTATACCACGCATCCTTTTTCAATTCTTTGTGTGTTTGTGCGAAAACTCTCGTATGACTTTTAATTAACAATACATCTTCACCAAAGAGTCGTAATCTCCTATTACGTTGTTTTGCCCCAATTTCCTAGTAATCACCGGAAATAGCATCATACCAGCAGCCGGGGCTAACCAACGAAACATCATCAAGGGTATTTGCCGACAGTCGTCGCAATTACATCACCAATTGAAAGGACTAAAAACGACGACGACAACGACAAATAGTGTGTTGTAGCAGGACAACATGGTCATGGCTTGGATAGTGTATATGTCTATACGATAGTGGATGTGGAAGGTTTTGTGTAACGCTATTTTCTCTAAGGGGAAAATGTTTTGTTGATACATTTCACTAATTGAATCAAAGTGCTATGAAGTGATTTTATGGCCACAAATAACTGTTGTTGACGGCCATAGTGTGAATAACGATGCTCGAGGTATCCATCCAGTGAAACAAAACTGAGAAACTTTTGTCTCATCATTTGTGGAGGTAACAATTTGTTCGAAGTGGATGACACAGGATACATGTTTTAAATAGATGCACACACACAGATAGCTTATTGATCGATCAAAGACGCAAATTACAAGTATAACCTTTGAAATATTAATTCAACCTACGACCAACTCTTAAACAATTCCATCAGCCCCAGCACTTCCAATAGTTTTCCCAACAAATCCTAGGAAATTTTCATTAATCCCCTTCAATCGAGGAAAAACAACTCCTTCAGACGCCTAGTCTTTGTTTCCCAGTAAGCGAATTCAATACACCACCACACTAGGCTAAACGACAGACATCGCTTAGTTGTCCTCCACGTGACGCATACAATATTCCCTCAAAGGGGATTTAAGGACCTTTTACGGCCATCAAATTTCAATTTGATAAATTGAAATTGATGGATTGCGTAGAATGTGTGGGCTACAGCTATCTTCCGAAGAATGAAAATAGAACTATAAGATGAATTGTATAGTGACCCAGTGAATGGTTGATTTACGATACCGTTGAGCTGTTGGAATAAGGATATTTTAAAATTAGCTGAAGCATTTCATTTGCTTACAATGTAAAAGGATTTCTAAAATAACGCCCGTGAAACTAAAGAAATTATTCCTTTTAAAGGATGACAAACGAGACACATCTTGTGTCATTTGTGAAGGAAAAGAATTTGCTTCTAAGTGAGCATACCATAACCATAAAAGTTGAACTGAATAAAGGATTTGAAAAACTATCCCAGCACGCTACTAAAAAGCGCACATACTCATGTAAGGGTTCATGCGCCGTTTATGATGGCTATAATACATTTAAGTTCTCTAAAGAGTGTTAGAGTGGTCATAAAACCATCAAAAGTAACTACAAGTCGTTAAACCTGGCACTTTAAATGCTAAACTGAAAGTCACGAGCGTTAATTGGTCAACAGATTTAGCAACAAACCATCTGCTTGTGTGTTTTAGATACTTCGACAATAAACCATTTTCTCTCTAATTGTTGTATCCGCCAACTTCATAATTGGTATTCAGTTGATGGACACTTAAGATAGTGTTGACGAACAAATAAGTCCCAAGGACTTACAGTAAAATGCTTGAGAAAGACTTATTTATTTATGCTCACCCCATCTCCGGCCAACTGTAGGTCTGGGTAAAGTTCCTTTGTGTTATTATTTTATGTTCCAACATAGCTTCTCTGACAAAAACATGACCTTCTTACCACAAAACGCAAAAACCCCCCGCTTGCCGAACGTCTGCTTCTGATTTATTGGCAACACCCGGAGAATTCTTGTTTCAAGTCGTTGGAACATTTCCTCTTTTTTTTTTGGAGAGGTATAACGTATAATATACAAAAGTACATACAACATACATACATACATTCACAATGCTCTTGTATAATAGCAACGAGTGCCGCGCCGATTACAACATGATTCGCCCATCAAGCGCGTTTACTGTTTAAAAACACGCTCTACAGCGGGTAGCAACTATTAGCCTTATGCTGACTTTTATCCTTTCCAACACCAAACCACCACCACTACTTCTACAGTAACCATCACACTGTACAATGAATGGGAGTGCGATTCGTATGGATATGGTGCCAGGCGGGTAAGAAATGTTACCGACAATTTGTTTAGCTATGTTGCCTGTGATGTCTAAGAGGGTTATGTACTAGTATTTTGCTTGTAAGACGTCAGCTTAAATGAAAGTGGCATCAGAAGAACTATTTTCTTGTGGTTTTGTGGGAAGTTTTTTTTCGGAAACGGATGGTATAGGCGTTTTGGGCACTAAATAGGCCTGAAATGATGAGATGAGAGTGTTATGGGTAACACGGATAAATCGATCAAAAGTGAGTATTGTAACCTTAACGAGGTGGTAACTTGAACGGTCTATTATAAAGGCAAAGTCGATAATACTATCTGTATCAATTGTCGTTCGTGGAAACTGCTTATAGATGTTCACTTCGAGGATGACGCTAGAGATCCAGTCATCTGTTTTGGCGATAAAGTAGTTTGTTTTGCCATAGCCAGAGTAACTTAAGAACTCGCTGCCAAGTGCGTCTTAAGATATGCTGCTGCTTCATCACCCTACCTGTCGTCTACCAAAATAGATTCCAAGCTTTTCCATAAAAATTTCTATTCACTTCAGAGATGCATGGATCATGGACCTCTATCGATCTTAACAGATGGTTACTGGGGTCTAAGACTTCTAACATTCCGCCTTAAAATTGCAACAGTTGATAAGGCACTGCCATCTAGTATATTCTGGGAAAGTGCAACTATCCAACTTCGACACACTAAATCACAGTATTGGAGCACTTAGAGACTAGTTTGATCAGTTCTTAATCTGAAAAGACTATAAGGATCCACAACTGCTTTAAATTCATGAGTAAAGTAACCGCAACGTGCACTGTATCATTGACAGTAGTGACCGTATGTTGAACGCCTCGTAATCTTCGATGAAGAGTATATGAAGTCAGGATCTAGTACAAAAACCAGCTTATTCAACATCGAGAGTCCACTGACATCACAAGACACTTAAAGTTCCTCTTAGGTATACCTGAAGTACTTACCTATATAATACTTTCAGGAATGCCCACGTTCTTCCACTATTGCAGGAAAATCATACTTCGACAAGCTGTCGTAGCTCGAACGAATGGTCACCCAATCACAGCAGAGATATGGCTATCGACTTCAAAAGGGCAACGACTGCATACTTAATGGTGGCGCGAACAAATTTTGTGGTACTCTGCTGAAGCTCGAACCTGTTTCTGCTCGCTTAGTAGTCCAACGCACTAAACTACAGCAGTCTAGAGGGAACTCTTGTAAATTTTCAGGAGCTCAACACCCAGAAGGGGACGTCAAAATTGAGTAAAGTGAATGCTTAATCGATGCCTCTTAAAAGAAAAGTGAAATGAAGTGACCATTAAACTAGTGAACAGAAGGATTCTACAGGCTTGGACCAAACAGAGTGTATAAAGCAACAATGGACAAGCGTGAACTTCAATGCAAAGAAGTGTAACGCCTGCATTGGTGTGGCTTAACATTCTCAAGGACATTTTTGGCATCTATAAATAAATGACAAATTCCAAGAACAAGCACACATAAAACGAACAAAGAACCAACATCTGTTTGAGAGTGACAACTATCCACTAGCAGTACTTCCATAAGTCCTATTGAATTAAAAAAAAAAAAACTCTATAAACTCCATCCTTTAATCTTGTCTTACCATTGTGTTTATCTCTTTAAAGATACTAGTCTTTTTTTCCACCTTAATCCACGAATACAAACAAAAAGAAAAAAGAAATCCTTTTCATCCCTGTTAACAACTATCATCCCTTCTTCTGACTTTACATTTGTTTGCATAATACCAGAGATAAGTTTCAAAATATCCTCTCTACGACGGGATACCGTACCGACCAACAAATGGCCTCAGAACTATGTGTGAAAACACCCTTTCATTGTCGGTCGGTGTAGTACCAACTAAACTACTACTACTACTACTACTACTCATCCATGGGAGAATAATCCCAATTTGACAGTGAAGACGTGCGTAAAAGAGAGCGTTGGCATTTAATTACAACTGTCACTTAGCACGTTTTAGTTGGGCATAAGGACTTCGTTTTGAGGAGCGTTAAATGGAAGTGTGAACATTTAAAACAAAAAAAAAAAAGTGTATATTGCTGACCTTTTCATTTTTCTTTCATCAACTTGAGCCACATGTTGCGCTTCTTTTTGGAAAGTTTTGAAAGTTTTCCCTAGAGTGGGAGACGACAAAACCCCTCCGTCCCATACTTTGGGGACTCGGGTTTTCTTAATTAATCTGGGATTTAGCCGTATGACAGACTGTTGATTGGGATGACAATTTTTGTTGATGATTTGTTTTGTTTTATTCGAGTGGGATAGAGACGTGTGGAAATTTTGTATCAACTTGATCCGAGGAAAAAGGATTTATGGTGGTAGTTTGAAGTTGTTGTGGGATTTTTGGCAAATTTAAGAAAAGTTTAAACATATTTTGTTTATGAGGAAGAAACAGATTTCATTTATTTGATGCATGTGAACATTCATCGCTGCCTAAAGTATCTTGAATTGGAATGATTGTAGTCGCGTTACCCTTCAACTTGCACAAGGTCTCAAAGGATTAATGCAACTCGGAAAATGTTGCTGAGCAAGGCATGTGAAATAGGTTCGAATGCACTTTGGTTTTGAATGTTTGCAGATTGTAGAAGGCCCGCAACTTAAAGAAAACGTGGTTGTGGAATTTTCTATGTTGTCATGCGTCTATGTACTTAACCACACCTCTGTACTCTCGCTGCATGGGACTATCGATAGGAATTACTTCGGGGGGAACAGACCTCTAACCAGTCGTCCTCTGACTTCATTGTACTGCTTATTAGAAGTGGGCAGGTTCACTCTTCCCTCTGCAAAGCACCTGCTGTGAAACATTGCGTGTTACGCGTCTTCCTTTTCATCTGGACATTATGGACAGAAGGGCGACCTATCCCGTCTAAACCTATGGAGATAGTTTCGACAGCCGCCGAGCCCGGACAGGAGCTGGTACTGGTAAGGTGATAGTTGTAGTCCCCACATGGTACAAATGTTACCATTTCTTCTGTTTTTATCATCCTGGTAACAATGGCCCCATGCCGGTTCGCGGTTTGCCTAAGGTAATGCCTTTGTATCTCGTTGGCGAAAAGGTCGATAGGGGCTATTCCGGCTATTACACGAGCTACTTCATCAGTTATTGTGCGCTAACCGCTTATTGACCTGATTGTGTAGAGCCGCAGAGCCCGGGAAGCTCCGCTTCGATTTGTGAAGCCTTTTTTTACTAGAGTATTCGACATGCGTTTTGAAGTTTAATCAAGCATTGCACCTAGGTATGCCTCCATAAATCTGATGATTTGATTCTCATCTCCGAAAGTTGTATATTCCACAGTTTTTCGCCTAGTAATTGGGACAGCCTCGGTCTTGTGTGTCAGCAAGGTCTAGGCTGGAAAACTGGCCAATTTTTGATCCTGGTGACTGCTGCACCCGTGGCGGACTCTATTTCGTGGATGTGTTTGGCTACGGCGTTAGTTGCAGAACTCGGTGGTACATTATATTCTACAAGGAAAATCAAAGGACTGACGCTTATGGGACTCCTACTGTAATGTTGCAGCACTTAACGCCATCGTTGGTCTGGTACCTCAGCTTCCTGTTGGTGTAGTAGTTCGTGAGTATCATTGTCTGGTAGTATGCTGTATCCATTCTGGATGATGACCAAGATTGGCCAATCAACTGCAAGACTGACAGAAACATGGTCCTAGCATGTGCTTCAACCGAAATGATCCTTCAAATCCTGACCCCAGGTACAACATAAGTCAAATCTTTCGTTTGAGTTCAACCTGCAAATAAGTCGCGCGAAATGTTACCCACATCTCGTGGATGGCAAGGACTTTTGAGTTAATTCCTTAAAATGAACTTTTCACAAGTCATAAGTTTATTATCGAACATATTGTTCCCATGCAGTAGACATTACTTCTCGAAATACTGTGATCTACTGCCGCTTCCTTCCTTGTTCCTGTCGTAAGTCAATTGTATCGGTTAAGATTTGCAGGAAGTCCAGTTTTGGTCCTTAAATTTATTGTTTCTTCCTGGCTAACTCAACTGATGCACTTTGAAAGCAATTATATTTCAATTTACGTTTTGAAATTGCACGGTACAGTGCCTTGCAATTGTACTCGTATCTTTGGTTTAGTAGATTCCCTGCATTTTGTTTTCTTTTTCATAAATTAACTTCAGTTAACCGTGAATACAAATAAAATTCCATTTTCACATATCCATTCGTTAAGGTCCACTCAATGTGGAGCCCTCCCTCCACCTCCTCTTTCTTTATGTGTATTAGAGCCAAAAGGGTAAAAGCTTACGACGCACAACAATGGCGCGCACAACCATAACAATAATCAAAAGGATATTCGTAATCGTAAACAATTTCACACAAATTCCTTTTACTCTGTAGATACCCCACTCTCTCTCTCTCTCTCTTTTTCTCTTTTGCCCAATCCTAATCCTTACTCCTATTGTATAATGGACGCATCGTCGTTGTCGTTGTGTCCCCTCTCAGTGGCATAGCGGTGGCAATTTGTAGAGCATGCATGTTTGCGTCCGGCTTTACGTTTTATACTATGTGTCCATGGCGGAAAACTTTTATTTAGTGTCTCATGCAAGCTGCAATGGGTTTTTATTGTTGTTGTTGTTGTTGTTATTGTCTTACTTCCGCTTTGCTGATTTTAATTGGATACGAATGACTGCAAGCGCGTTCGTTTCCCGATTCGATTAAATTTTTGAATTTTTCACTTCGATGGAGAACTATGATAGGTTAGGAGTCATATCCACGTACCTATGGAACCGTAGAAAAAATTGCTATTCCTATGGATTAGACTTAGAGATATGCCCATGCCCCCTTATAGCAAACAAAGTGTTCATCACAATATACTCGGGGATTCATAATCGTTTAGGCTTCAGCTCAAGTAGGTTTAGATTGCGACAAATATTTACAAGAACAAATTAATTATAGAAAGCAAAAACGTTCTAACCACCTTCACCACCACCACTAGTGGTTTGGTCCTGGCCTTTACAAAATTCGTAACTAAAATTCGGCTGAACCCCGAAACAGGAACTCTACGATTAAACACAATTTGATTATGTGTCTCCGCCTAATCGATTTTACCTCCATACGTGCTATTTGGTCGGGTTGCTGCCTGCTTCATGCGTATGTGTGTAGCTATTATAATTTAATTTAAATTAGGATTTAATACGGATCAACCTTTGTGGTGTACTCGTGTAATTTATGCAGAATTTATGTATACTGAGCATCGTAGGCGCACGTGTAAATTATGCGTGTACATAGGAGGGTGTAACAATGGTGTTTATGTTGTCAAAGGTTTTCCAAGGGTTGATGGGTTCCGTAAAGTGCGATGGATTAGTGACAATCGGGTTTCATTTCCGGTTATAAATAGGTAGAAGATGGAATTATGTATTACGCCAAGGACGAGAGAGGATGTGTCCCAGCAAATAGAGGAGGTCGAGATGGTGGCATATGTGGCATACATATCAAGTAGCTAAACTATCTAACACAGTATTTTTATGGTTGATAGCATTCTTGACTTTGATCTTTGTTTTTCGAGTGAATCAAGTTGGAAAAAAAGTTTGAGATCTCTAGGATTACCAACTCACGAAGAAAAGAAGCTACTTGCTCTTGTTAAGTTGACGTACGAAAGCTCTGTGATCCGAATAAAGGATTTTTTAACCAAGAGGTCGTATTTCAAAGTAAAGAAGGGGTTTGTAACATCCGCCATCGAAAAAAGCATCTTTTCAGCATCACTTTGTCTTTCATAGATAGAAACCGGATTAAACACTGAAGAACTACTTCGACGGTAGTGGGAAATCGGTCGAAACCGCCCTACACTCATTGGTACTCAACATCGAAAAATCTTTAGAATTCTAAGAATACACCGTCGTGGCTTTCCATGACATCGAGGGCGTTGCAAGGAGCAATTATGCTAGGTACCAACTTAGCAAGCGCTTGATGACATTTCAAGGTGAAAGTCGAAACATATGTGCAGTTGAACTCGAACTACACACAGCAGGAAGACATTGCGATTCAATCGGGCAAGCTTTATCTCAGACCCCTTCTGTTAAATGGGAAAAAAGATGCCATTGTGAAGGAAAAGAGCAAGGCATGAGCGAAAGCTTGAAGAACAAACAGATTTTTGGCAGCAACTTCGGCTACGATTTACAAATCATTCGTTTCATCTCGTCCAGCGAAGATTCCAATTTCATTTTGAAAATTTCCAAAGTTCAAGCGCGTGTGCAATTTTAAGCGCTTCAAGCGAAGACTGCTTTGCAAAACTAAATCAATAACTCAAGCAAAATAAAAAAAAACTATTGATTTCCCAGCTAAAGTGTTGAAAAACTGTTTTATTTCCTTCCAACAAGGACATTTGACTTTTCTACAAACACACACACGTGTACCATCATGTAAGTCAAGTGGCGAAACAATTCAACTTAAACGAATGATAAATGAAAGCAGATGTTGCTTGGTTTTGGTCAAAACACTTGAAGATGATAAATCCTTTTTTTTTCCAGAAAAGAAAAATATCTACCCACTTCGAGACAGTCCTTGAAAGGATTTATTTGCTATTTGCCTTTTCTTGGAGCTACTTATATGAATAGCAGCTCAATGACCCAATTTTTTAAAAACTCCTTCAGTCACTAAGGCGATTATCTGCAAAAAAAAAAAAAATAATCCTTCACAGTTTGTTGGGGAAAACAATTCCAAGGATATGTGGCTTAGGCCTTCCGTATGGTAACCTTCAAACAACTTTGTTTTGTTAAAAATGAAAAATATGAAATTCTTGGAAAGACAGAGAAAGGCATCGGCATAAACAACCCTCATATACGCGAACTTTGTTATTTATCTCAAACTCCAAGCCCAAGGGGTTGAGCTTTCAATTAACCTTGATTTTGATTTAATTAACTTGTTTTTCTGGAGTTTGTTTTGCAGAGCATTGACTGTTGCAGTCACTTTCATTTGGAAAATTTGTCTTTGGAATTGTAGCTTCGAGACTGGGGGTTGGTGTAGTCGCTTATAATCAAATTAAAACTTTTTAAGAATATCATACAAAGAAATACGAACTTTGAACTGTCTGAAGCTGTAATAATTGGGTTAGGAATCAGCTCTTTATGGGCAAAATAGCCTTTTTTGGTGGCGATGTTTTGGCAAGAAGCAAGCACCAAACAAAGTTTGGGAGACTGGAAGTATGCCCAACGACTGGAATATCAGCTCTTACGGGTACAATTTCAAGGGAAATCTCTACTTACTGTAGCCTATCCGGTGTACTGTGTAAACCACTAAAGCTGTTTTGTACCACACTTATCGGCACCTACCAGTGTGGCAAATCGACGACAGACCAAAACCTCCCACTGGCGGCAAATCCTAGAAAAGATCAACGAGTTCCGTATGCGACTTCAAAGCCGTATGCGAAAGCATTCATTGCACCCAGTTATATAGCGCGGCGGCCGAGTTCAGGATCCCGAGAAAACTGATCCGTTTGTACCGCACCACCTTTGAGCTTGGAAACAGAACCTCGGAATTATTTCAAACATGCGCCAAATTTCGGCAAGGAGGCGCGCTGTCGTGTTCAGTCTTGTGCTGGAGTAAATAGTGTTAAAGGTCGAACTGCTGAAGAAGGCAAACGATATAAACATCATCTCCCTCGGGCAAATATAAACCCCACAAATTACAATAGAGATTCGACGAAGGAAAGCCTTATGCAACCGCTGCTACTTCGGTTAATCCAAACAACTACGGTCCAAACTCCTTACTCCAAGGTCTAAAATCATGCAAAACTCTGATCTTGCCAGTACTGATTTATGAAGCTAATTGCGGCCCAAAACTTGGTATCCTTCGAAAGGAAAAATCAATGTCGCATATTTGATCCTGTCTGCGGGGACGCGCGAATGGAGAAGAAGATACAACGCCGAGCTCTACGAGTTGTATAAATATGTGGATGTTGTCAGGAATAGACAAGAACGCTCCATCTAAGAGGCTTTTTGAATGCCAGCCATCATGACGAAAAGGGAGACCTAACCTCCGGTTTAAAGATCAAGCAATCGCGGTAGACCTTGGTCTAGTAAACTAGACGTTGCATGCCTGAGAATGTGAAGGATGGAAGGCAGCGTTAGTTGAATGTCCAAGGATCGCTGGCCTGATAAGTAAATAAGTAGGTAGGAGCGTCTATTATGTCTAATACTGTCTTCGACGCTTCGATCTAAAGCAGTTATAAAGCTAGCTTTCTCCGCCTGAAGACGGTCGTCGTTAGAAACTTCCGACATCTTCCAGATATCTGTTGACCATTTCAGTGGCGAACTGGTAGGGACTAGCTTGACTAGTAGAGCGACAGTAAACTTACCACATAGTGGGCAAGATCTTTACCACATTAATCTGTTAGTTTCGAGGCAATGCTGGTCGAATCTATGGATTGGATAGCAATTTACTGTTTGACCCATGGGTTGTATTTAACTTGTCGACAAGCTTCCTATGTAGATGCAGAAACTGTTTGCCCAAATTAAACGTGAATAACAAATTTAGCAGCTCTGTACAATGTCTCGAAGCTAAAAAGGAACCGATTAGTTTAAAAATAGCACCCTAAGAACTATACACTACCTGACCCTGGCTTTACCTTCAAAATTAGTATACCTAGCCTTTCTATCTTTAATCATCACGTGGCACAACTATATAGGTAAGATTTAATCCCCTACCCCTACGAGTAAGGTAAACCTCAGGCATGTAACGACTCAATCACTCACAATTTACTACTTTTCACCACGTTATCGGATTAAAATCCCACCTGCCGGGTTAGAAGACATCATTCATTTAATTACGACTAAGCAAAGCACGCGTTAGTACGTATCGTCAACGGGTGGTGTAAGGCGCAACGTCGTCATCGTCCTTGTTCTTATCCTCATCCTTGTCAACATAAACATCATCATCGTCTTCTTCGTTGTTGTTGTTGTTATTCTTGGCAGACAACTCCTTAATTCATGTGTAACATTTGCATTATTCATGACCTCTTAAATGTTATGTGCTAACGAAGTGTTCGCGTGGAAGTCTAATTAAAAAAAAAAATTCGGTTAAGGTGTGCGGTCGATGACACTTTTAAAGAGTGTTTACTGCTTGGCCAAGTGCGTATGTCACGAAAGCCTTCATCCCTCTTTAATGGTCGAATGACGAGTAAATGCAACCCACCACCCCCCGTCTCCCCCTTACAAAAACCCCTTCAAAGAGCTTTGCATTATTAAAGAATAATGTTGATGACACATTTGATGGCTATCAAGGGACCGACTATAATCTAAAATAGATTAATACGCGCATCGAGTGTCAAGTGTGGTGGCTGAAAAAAAAGCGTCATCGTTGCATTAATTATAACGATTAAAAAGGTTTGTTTTCAATCAGGCAATGATGGGGCTTCCTCTGATGACGAAGCGGAAGTGGGTCGATGAAATTTTGCGGAAATGAGAAATAATACTCGAACCAACGATAATTTTCCAAGGAACTCTGGCAATTTTACAACAAAATTGGAACCGAAAAAATCATACAAAAGGCTAGCAACATTTTCAAAGAGAGCTCAGATTTGGAATGAAGGGATAAGAAGTGAACAGAAGAAAATAAACGATTGTGTTGTCTTCCTCTGTTGTATGGTGGCGCAATGATCGAATCGCTCAAGTGATAGTAAAGAGTCTTCCAATAGGAACTTCCGAACTTTGACAGTTGATAGCGGCCATATTGTTGAGGCTACATCTGTCAAATTGATTGTCATTTATTCAGTCTGTTTTGCCATGGACGGATATAGCGTTCAACAACATGTGCAAATAATAAAATTGTTTTATTAAAATGGGAGTTCTGTTCGGGCAACTCTGCGCGTAAAATGGGCAAAATTTTACGGTCGCCATAATCGTCCCTCCGAGAGGACTATTCGCAGTGTGGTGGATAAATTTGAGTCCACTGGTTCAGTAAACGATCAACCAACCCCCGTACGTCGACAAAACGCAAGATCTGCCAAAAGCATCGCCGCTGTCCGTGAAAATGTGCAGGAGAATCTGGGGCAGTCGATTTCGCGTCGCTCGCAAGAACTCGGCCTTTCGCAAACCATAACTTGGCGAATTTCGCGTCGTGACTACGGCCTGCCCCTGCACCCGTACAAAATTCAACTGACCCAGGAGCTGAAGGTAAACGACCATAGACAACGACGTGTGTTCGCTGAATGGGCTCTGCAGCAGTTAGAAACTGACGCTAATTTTCATCGAAAAATCATCTTCAGCGATGAGGCCCATTTCTAGATGAATGGGTACGTCAACAAACAGAATTGTCGAATTTGGGACGATACCAATCCACATGAGAACCAAAAGCGTCCAATGCATCCCAAAAAAGTCACTGTTTGGTGTGGATCGGTCCATATTTCTTTAAGAACAACGTTGGCCAGCCCTATAGGTCGATGATTACCAACTTCTTTTGGCCTGAATTGGATGATATGGACACCAACGACATGTTGTTTAAACAGGATGGCGTTACGTGCCACATAGCTTAAGCCACATTGGAAGTTTTGCACTAGCGGTTCGATGGCATGGGCTCAAGTGGAGGTGATGTGAACTGACCACTGAGATCGTACGATCTCAGACTTTTTCTTGTGGGGTTTTCTGAAGTCGCAAGTCTATGCGAATAAGTCACAAGCCACAGAGGCCTTCAAAGCCAATATAACCCATGCCATCGGTAAAATTCAACCTGATTTATGAACAAGACTAATGGAAGACATTTCGGATGCGCGCCACTCAGAGAAGCCGCGGCAGACGTTTGAGCGATGTTAAATTCCATACATAATGGCATCGATAGGCCTTTCAAACGAATAAAAATATCGATGATATCTTACACACAATTTGTTTTATTTAAATTTAAAGATAGGAAGCGCTTAATGAAAGGCTCTTTACTATAAGTTTCATATGCATTGAAAAATTGGTACGTGTCCTTTCCCACCAAAATTGAACGCCAGGTACAAGAAGACTAAATAGTAGATCGTACTTTTCGTAATTTATGCACACACATATTCCTAAGCAAACAAGGAATATTCCCTCCAATATTCATAATCAAAACAAATAGCCCATCACTCAGCGAAACATTAAGTTCATTAACATAACCTTCTTCCTTCGACGAATGGTTGTTGCATGCGCATATTGAATCAAAATCCTGCCACATGTTTACACTAAACTAAATTTCGTTACATTCTCGACCTCCGAAGAAAAAAGAACAAACAAAATTAATTAGGAATAAAATTCCCCCAGTCATATTCCCGTGCCTGTGCTTACAACTCATCGAAAGGATATGGCCGTCTAGAATAGTATCATAAATGAATTATTAATACAAATTGTAACTTTTTAACCAACACACATGTACTTACCTACACACAAGTAGGTGTCCTTCTCTTCAAAAGACGTCACTTGTTTCCTCAAATGTGATTACTTACAAAGTTATCGCTAAAACAACTTCATTAGTAACTGTCAAGGCATACCACCAACTAGAGTGTGTGGTAGAATACAATTGAAATAACAGAAATAGAGAAAGAGAGAGAGAGAGCACGCAAGGACTCTCTGTTTGATTCGCTAGAGCGCAATTAATATTAATCGCCTCGAGTCACCATGCAAAAGTCTAATTCTATTAAATCTGGCAATACAAATGGATGTGTCACGAAGGCCCCAAGACGACACGACCGTTCTTACTTCAATTTTGCTGAGCGTTTGATAAATCCCATGCAGGTGAATATAGAACACGCTACAACTGTCACATTGGCTTAAACGTGCGGTTTATTTCATTTTATTTTTCTCTTTCTTTTTTGCTTTTCTTTTTTGATTCTTCTTCTTTGTGTGTCGTTCTTAAACTGTCTGAAATTGATATCAGTAGTCAGTTTATTTTGCATTGGATAGCAACTTTATTCAAATTGGATGCGATTGGTATCGGAAGCTCTAAGGATTCAAAGTATTAGTGTTGGGAGTCCTTGCATGCATGCGGTGGAGTAAATCCGGTCAAAGTATAGATTGAAACGATTAGAATGGTTAATTGGGCTAGAGTACAATCGGAATGCATTGCAAAACAGAGAAACTAATTGGCAATCTCTTGGTTGGGACTTGCACCGACGGAAGGAAGCAACATTTGTTAGACACATGGTTGAAACTATCATACGAATATCCAACAACATATTGTCCAAAAGCACCTCTCGAAGGAACTATTGATATGAAAGTTTGCAATTCTAAGGATCTGAACAGTACAACTAATTGCTTGCAAAGTTTTGTCTAATGCCAAATGAAGCCATGAGAAATGTAGAAAATGTTGAGAAAACGTATCGACAGCTCCTGCTACCTTCTAAAAAATTGGCGGATGTGGGACTCTGCCCCGCAATTAAGTCAAGGAATTCATTGGGTTTTCTGATAAAGAAATAATTTATAATTTTCTTGAAAGCCTTGCTTACCACGTACAATTTCAAAATGTAACCTAGTCTCAGGCACATGTCCAATCTACTCATATAAATCATCAACTGTTGCGCGGGTGCGGATGTTCGAAAGATATACTGTGAATTATAACCAATGGCAACAGAACCAATAATTCTTCCCAGTCATTCTGGACACATCACCCTCGGAGCAAAAGACTGAAACCTAATACCAATTGAATTTCAAAAATCATTACACCAACACAAGCGCTGTGCAAATAGCATCATAAGGGTATTCATAACCCCTTTAGCACTAGTGAATTATAAAAAATAAAATAAAAAAATAATAATAATCATTAAACGTCATCGAAGACTCAAACCATCTTCAAAATGTCTGAATCAGCTGTATTTTCGATTGAATTCTTAGGTAGGACTCATTTTAGCACAAAAACAAGCAAGTAAAGCAGGTCTCAGGTAGCTGGGTCTAGACAGTGACGATGCAAGTTTAACAAATTCCGTTAAGAAGCGCATGAAACACCGATAAGCTTTCGGTGAGCTATAGGATTGAAGAAAGACTAAGCATGTAGGTTCTCAATTTTTGAAGAAAAACTTATGAGGATAATGTAACTATTTTTATTATTTTGCACAACAGATGCATTGAGAACTTTTGCCAAAGCTGCGCCTTCAAATATGCTACAAGTGCTGTCAATAGATATAACGCTAATAGAAACTGACCAATGGTGTCCGAAAAACGTGGGGAATGACAAAATCCCATTGATTCACCACAGCCTTCCTAAATCAACTGATATGACTTCAATACTGAAAATGACTAAAACTCGAGAAGCCCGCTTTAATAAGCCTATTTCTGTGCTTGCGGACGGTACTAAAACAGCCAAAGTGCCAAAGTGACTTCACTCCAGTCTCCCTAGAGTGCCTTTAAAGCCGAAGTCACGACTATCTGTCAGGCTGCCGCTTGGCTGAAAATTAACCCAGTATCACTCACAGATACTGTGATTTATAATCGAAAGCCAGGGTTAGGATAGGTAGATAGGTGTCCCGAATGGGACTCACTTAAGCTCAGGGCACATTGTGATGCCCATAGAATTCTTTATGAGAGAGAATTCTACCCGTAGACCTATTTAGAGTTGTAAGTGAAGCAGGTGTTGGAGTGGTGTTCTTCTGCTGTGAGATGCCGCTGGACAGTGGTAGAGTAGGTGAGTTGTAAAGGGTGGTTAAGTTTTAAGGGCCGATGTTGATTTTGAATAAAACTCAAATTATTTAGGAAATTATTGTCATTTCTTTTTATTATGATAATATTGGTATGGTTCAATTATGTATGGAACAAAATATCGGCCAAATGGCCGCCGCGACCTCGGCGGCACACCTCCATCCGATGGTCCAAATTTTCGATGACGCTGAGGCATAATTGAGGTTCTATGCCGTTAATGTGCCGAATTATCTCATCCTTTAGCTCTTGAATTGTTGCTGGCTTATCGACGTACACCTTTTCTTTCAAATAACCCCAAAGAAAGAAGTCCAACGGTGTCAAATCGCATGATCGTGGCGGCCAATTAACATCGCCACGACGTGAGATAACACAGCCATTGAATTTCTCCCGCAAAAGAGCCATTGTTTCGTTAGCTGTGTTTCCTGTTGAAACCACATATCGTCCACATCCATATCTTCCAATTCGGGCCATAAAAAGTTCGTTATCATCTCACGACAGCGAACACCATTCACAGTAACTGCCTGACCGGCCTCATTTTGGAAAAAATACGGCCCGCTGATGCCGCCAGCCCATAAACCGCACCAAACAGTCACTCTTTGTGGGTGCATTGGTTTTTCGACAATCAGTCTCGCAATTCTGCTTATTGACGAATCCACTGAGGTGAAAATGTGCCTCATCACTGAAGATGATTTTCTTCGAAAAATGATAATCCACTGTTACCATTTCTTGCCACCATTCTGACCATTGACGACGCTTGAAATGGTCAAGAGGCTTTAGTTCTTGAGTCAATTGCACCTTGTAAGCGCGTAAATGCAAGTCTTTATGCATAATGTTCATCAACGACGAGCGTGAGAGGTGCAATTGTTGGGCACGACGACGAGTTGAGGTGGACGGCACTTCAGCCACACTATCGCGAACAGCAGCAATATTTTCTGCAGTACGAGCTGTACGAGCATGCACTGGTGTTTTCACATCTCCTACAGACCCGGTTTGCTCAAATTTATGCACGATTTTTCCGATTGTACGCACATTTGGACGATTAAATTGACCGAAAAAATCACGAAGTGCACGATTTGCATTTTGATTTGAACGCCCATTTTCATAATAAGCCTGAATTACTTTAACGCGTTGCTCGATTGTGTATCTTTCCATGGTTCAAATTGAGTTAGTCTGAAATTGAGAAATGTCAAATGAAATGCAGAAAAAAACTTGACGTTTAGGTGTGGTTCACATTCAACATCGGCCCTTAAAATTTAACCACCCTTTAGCAGACAGCCTACCTGCGATCAGATCTCTTGTAAGATAACAAAATCAAGGGCAATGAAGAACTTCCACATGTCTCTGAACGAGAATGCTTACCAGCGTAATGCTACACTCTATTGTGTTCGAGGACATAGTGACATTTCAGGGAATTATATTGCTGATGGATTAGTCAGGCAAGGCTCTCAAGGTACAAACATGAGGAGACTCGACCAAATCAAAGCGCCTATGTTGTTTGTTAATCACATCAGTTTTGTCGAAAGCAGAGCAGTAAGCCCTCCGAAGGCCTCCTAGACAGACGAGATAGACTTATCTCCAACAACTTTTCGGGACAGCTTACAGCTTATAGTTGATATAAATCAGTGTCTTTGGAGAGAACTCGATAAAATTTCGCAACCAAGAGCTGTGCCTTCGAAAAACATAAAAATTGTAAAGCTTTCCAAACGGTCTTTATGGGGAATTACAATGATTTCGGTAGTCCAACTTTTATGAACCTTCATCAATAGACTCAATCCAATCAAAGTTTCAAATAAAACCATCAAGCTCGTGACAGTACAGACATGCCCTTAACCATGCCCATTCTTATTAATTTTTTTTTTCAAATAAAAATATTTACATATGCATACGAACATCCGCACCATTGCTTAATCTCTTTATGTCCCTTTCAACAAACAGTTAAGGCTGCTAAAAGGCACCCCCGAACTTCAAAGAAGCCTTAGGCAAGAAAACCAAGACCGAACTTTGTAAATACGCTCAACAAAATGAAAGAATTTAAAACGCAACAAATCCTTGAATAATTTAAAAGTCCTTTAAACTTTTTTTTTTCCTTTTTTTTTGAACAGTTATATCTCTGGCTGTCTTTATCCCCAAGTCTACTTAAAGACGCCTTTGGCTGTATACGAACAGCCTCCATTCAAGCGTATGTGTGAGAAAGTGAGCGAAATTATATATACACAGGACGAAATATATTCAAAACAAATCCTTGTCACAACGATATATATACTCGTATGTAAAATAGAAAGAAGATATTAGCAAAAATTTAGAATTTACAATTCAATTTTGTGTTCGTGTGTAACTGACACCATTATCAGGATCTTACTTTGCATACGTAATCTGTTTATGACTCTAAATGGGGGCCATACGCATGGATAAGGGATAATCCTTTGAATTTAAAATTGTTGGCAAAACTTTTGGGATACATACACACATGTGTTAAAAGTTTGCTCTGTTTATGTGATGTGAGATGTTGGAAACATTGAATAACAATTAAAATTTAATTTTGACTTTTGTTTTGTGAGAATTGATAAGTTGCGTGTCCCACCCCTTTTTATTCGTTTAGGGGCCAGTGAACTGTAGGTATACAACCAACACTAACTACTATTGCACCTTATCAACGTTGACACCAACGGCTAATGACACTTTTATGCTCATTGCCATCATTAGGCTAACTACTGCAAATTGCGGTTGCAACCTGAATAGGGGGGAAACAATAACAACAACCATTATGTTGCAAAGGTATGCAATTTAATTCAATATTGCAAAAATGGTCCTTTAACCATTGGGCGGGCGGACAGAAACAGCGAAAAACTATTAGTTTTGGAGTTGACGGTGCAAATAAATTGCGTTTTTACGGTATTTAGCCGAACTAATTTCTTTTTGATTACAGGGTGTGCTGGTACGCTTAGTTTTAGATGTGTTTTAGCTTATGCACACGTCTTTAGGTGAACCTAAGTGTTTGCTTTTACACCTTTTGTGCTCATGCCTAATGCATGACTTCAACTTTGATATGAATCGCTTTTGAAGTATGAATTCTATTAGTCTTCCTGAGATAGACCGGGAGGGGGATACTAATGGGTGTTTGCAAAAATAGCTTGATGGGGTCTTTTAAAAGTTATCAATGAACATCGTAGTCGAGGTTTGCGAATGGTAAATTATGGAATGACTACTTTCGACTGAATTGGCAAGACACTGATCGATTCTGGGAACTGTAGGTCTTAGAAATTCGCTAGGCATAGGAGAAATTTCTCCTAAACGTACATGTATACTATTTCTATCAGTAAAGCCAACTACAAATGGAGAAATAGCAGATATGTAGATTTGGAGGAAACCTAAGACTCTATACAAGATGCTTTGACACTGAAGCATGGAATCTATCGAAAGCGGGTGAAGATAGCCTTGGTCGCTTCGAGGGAAAACATCTTTGTCGGATATTCAATCCCGTTTATGTTGACGGGCGTTGGAGGAAGAAGTTCAACGACGAAATAAACAAGCTGTATAGCGACATCGACCTTATAAAAAAGAAACTCCGAATTAGTCGTTCGAGATGGTTAGAACATATAGAGTGGGTAGACACCAACGCTCTGGCTGAGAGAATCTTCGAATCTCACCCGCATGGGCAACGCGATGGAGGAAGACCTAGCCTAAGGGGGCGCACACAAGTAGAATTGGACTAAGCGGTTAACTAAAGACCGGGCTCACTGGAGAGGCTTGTTGTTCATATCGACCTGTAAGTTCCACCTACAAAATAAGAACGAAGACCAACATTTTATGTGAAACATCAAGCCAGTGTGGCTTTCAGAATGCTTTGGTCTGACCAACCAGCAGACGGTTTCCCAATATCGAAGTGGGTTTGGTGTAACAGGAGACAGAAATGATTTGGGAGCCTAGTTAAGGTCAAATTACTCGAGAAATAGGCGATAGATCGACAGAGAGTTCCTTAAGTCAGGTGTCTATCCCCTTTCTTTTTTTCGTACTACTTACATAGCAGCCTTGGCTACCAAGGGTTTCCTTACAAATACAAATATTTGCCGCGACACCTTAAAGAGAGCCAAGGCATACCTTCTCACAACCATTCATATTGTGCGTGTATAGCTTAAGTGCCGATTCCGAGCTTATATCTGTAGCGGGTGTTTTGGGGGAGAATTTCGGCGAAGTCGTTAGCAAATGCCATGGTCTCAACGTCTTCCGGAATGCTTCGTCGCACAACTCCTTTACATATCGTGTTTTACAGTAGTTGACCTACGATCGAGGATCGCATCTAGTCGGTTTTTCATGGCCTCTATTGCTTAAACTGTTTGCACCAAAGGAATTCCTAAAGTATTTATCCATCCGAAGGCTTAAATTTCCTTCGCCTTCACACTTTAAGCTCCTCATCCACTGTACATTAATATTTCACTATAAGCCGTTGTAACTTTTCAATTGAAAAATATTTTTTAACACTGAATTCGTTCGTTTCACTTGTTAAAGCGGTACTAAAGTATTGGCCACAAAATCATACAGTCCAACGAATTTACTTTGTCTGTCTGTATAAACGGTACACAAACATATCCTGGATAAAAGCTTTGTGACCCATGAACAAATTATTAACAGTACGGGTACTGAACCGATTTGTTGGTTATTTTCAGTTTTTCTTTTCATCCTTTTGGGGAACCTAACCAAAAACCACAACTTTTACAAAATAGATTACAAAGCTCTGAAACTGTTGAGCCCAACGTCCTCAATGTTGACCTAGTGACATTACATTGGGAGCTGATTGGGAAATTGAGCAGAAGTTCGATTTTCTGTTGTAAATTGTCAGCCCAAACATACACTAGTTAAAACTGACACAAAAGTCATTTACCAGAATCCTTTGACAACACAAAGGGATTCCTCTGAAAAATCATACTCGCCAACTATAACTACCACAAGCCTCTCTAACACACTTCATTTCATTCTCGAGTGATATAACAATCATACAGGAAATTGACCCATTTCGATGTCACTGTCGGTCTTATTCACTCTATATGGGCCTGCACTTGACACCTTCGAGTGGATAATGGTGGAATAATTAATTCGTTATGCGGTAATATCCTCATGAATAATTCAATTTAGTTCGTGTGATCTAACGAGTACATTGTTCTTCCAATATCCATTGGCCGCATGAATTATTCAATATTGGTAATGTAATTCAACATGGTTTTTGGATTCACAATGCGCTTTTGTATGTTGTATCAAGGACTTTATATAGACGGAGAAGGAAGGCTTCTTGAAATACAAACATTGCGTGGGATATGTGTGTAAATTGTAAATTCAATCACGAAAATGTGCTGAGAGAAACTCACCAATAGTGTAAAAACGTGGGGTGTGCCAAAATCTGATTGATTCGTAGTAGCCTCCCTGATGTACTGTCCACTAAAAATGAGTACACAATACCGGATAGAAGTGCCTGGAGCCTGCGTGAAGTCCTCTTTAAGCGTCTATCTTTACGAATGGCTCTTAAATGTAGGTAGACTGTGGTGGTGTCTTTCGATAAGACCTTAACATTCACAACTCCTTCAGTCTCTGTAATCACTGTAGGATCTTCCAAACCGAAGTTCCGGTTTACAGCAAGGCCCCCGTATCACAGTAGCGACCTGAGGCAGTAAAGGACTGCTTCGTATATATGAACAAGATCGTTAACCACCACAATGTGACAATTTGGTGGGTCCAAGGTCAAAGCGATATTCCAGGGAACTACGCGCCTTCCGAATTAGTCACCAAAGACACTCAAGATACAGACAGTAGGGAGTTCCGCCGCTTTACACCTGATTCACAACGATGCTCTTACGAAAGTAAGTCATAGATGGCAACATCTTGATTATTGCAACAACATTGGGCTAATCAGGCGTGTCTTCGATCCTAAGAGATCGAAAGCATTAATTCGATTTAAAAGAGACTAGCTCTCGAAAGTAACTCACATCCGAAGAGGACACTGCATTCTTATTAGAAACCATCTATTTTGCACTTCATCTGCCCTCATCCAATACTTGCAAACACCTTAGGTGAATACTCCTTTACCATCTTAATTATCTGAATACCACCAACCAGTGAAGAAATCTAAAAGGTTTCAGGAATAAACTGAGGTCCAACCCTAGCACTCACTTTTGATCTAAGTGAACTCAGAGGACTCGGATAAATAACAAGTGTTCTAAAAAATTGTATTTGACATTCGGAGAACAAAATACTTATATGAAATATGGACAGAGTTTCCTAGGATTTAAGGATCTTTTCGACCTATCGAAAACATTCCCACTTGTATGGTACCCCCAACTAATCAGTCAATTTCTAAAATCCTAAAATACGACATCCTCCTCAAAACCCCTAACAATTCAAAATCTAATAAATGCAACGGAAAACCATGCCAACACTTACCAGCTAACAGTTCAATCTTCGCTGCCAAAGGGTGGTTTCATCGATATCAAAAGAAAAAAAAAAAAAACTTGTTTTGAATTTTCCACATGTTTTCAATGTCAGACTAGGCAAATTGCCTAAAGTGGTTGAAAATATCGAAATTGAATCCTTACACAAAAAAAAACTGGATGACATGTCCTCCCTGTGGAGACATCTCTGTCTGTTTGTTTTTTTTTGTCTCCCCTTCGCTCTTTGCCTGTGGAAATTTGTTTCACATTGTATGGCAATTGCTTTGCTAAAATTCCATACCCGTTGGGGCGGCAATGTCAATCGGTTTGGGAATTTTCGTTTTAAATAATGTGTGTATGCGTATTTATTTGTTTATTTATTTTATTCCCTCTGGATGAAAGTGACAAATATACTTGTGGAGTGACATGAGAGAGATAAAAAAAAAATTGATGAACCAAAAGTGCCTTTTAAGTGGTTTCAATAAATTTGTTAACACTGATAAATTAATGTTACCATAAATAATTATAGTTTTTAGTAAACTTAATTGTGGTATTACTCTTAAGCCATTAATAATGTCCAAATTGGCCCACAATGGCCATCAAATGGTGGTTGAATGAAGTCCATTTACATTGGTAAATGAGTGACTACAGAAAGACTGATTTTATTATGGAGTATGACTGTAATTAGATTCAATTAACACATAATAATAAATGTTGGCGTGCACTTTTGCCAATACTTCCATTAAAAAACTGAAATTAGAAAAGTATTAAAAACCAACCTTTTCACAGGCAAAAAGTGTAGTAAAGTACTAAATCAACTGAACGCATTTTTTTCTTTCAATTTTGTGCAACATGAACAAATTTTTGAATTAAGTGAATTTTTCTTCGGGATTTTTGAGTGTTTTTATGGTTTTTGTATCGTCAAGAATACATGAAGAATGGACGAAAGGATGAATTTAATGAAAATTTGAGGAAAGGCCGAAAATAATCAATGTTACGAAATGAATTCGCATTGAAGTTTCGTTAAAAAATTTAGTACTGGGAGTTGAAGGATTTAAGTTTCTTAGAAGGAACACCTTAGGTACTGAAAACAAAATGGTCTGTCATTGTCAACGTCATGAGTGATTGAGAGATTTTGAAGACACAAGGTGGGTTTTGGATTAAGAACTTGTCTGCGTGGTAGTCTCCGCCAAGACCTATAGTGTCGCTAAGAGAAATTCAGTATCGGCATCGAATTCAACATTTTGAGAAGCACCTTTACTTACTTACTTAGGTGGTACTACAGTTCGGCGTGATTTTGGTCCTCAGCCAACAAGCCTCTCCAGTTAGCAAAGTTCTTAGTTAACCGCCACTAGTTACGTACTCCAAGTTGGTTGAGTTCCCCTTTTACTTAAGCGTGCCATATTAGGCGGTGTATTTCCTACGTGCGTTGTGTCCATTCCATGTGTCCATGTTCTAGCTATCTCAAACGACCAAACGGCAGATTTCTAACTAGGTCGATGTTGCTGTGCAACTCGTATAATTCGTCGTTGATTCTCCCTCCATTTTTTTACTCAAAGCGATTAGTATATATTTACCACCTTCGGTAGGATCCATACTTCAACGCCATAGAGTGGAACCTGGACCGTTATAGTCTTGTTTAGAGTTTCTTTAGTTCTTCGGAAGAGGACATTACTTCTCAATTGCCCTCTCAACCCAAAAAAACATGCATTGGCAAGAACTAATCTTCCAAGCTATTCTACAGGCAAGGTAGACAAAGTCCCTCACTATCTTGAAGTTATACCTGTCTACTAGGACGTTCTGTCCAATATTAAGTTTTGCCCTCCTTAACCACTAACCATTTTGTGGATCGGACAAACGATAATGAGATTATCTTCATCAGGCATACATTCGTCTGACCAAATTTTGGAGATGAGTTGGTGTATGCTCTCTACCAAGTTATCTTCGGCCGCTGTTAAATAAGTCGGCCGATAAGCAGTTTGGATATTGCCATCAACACTCGGTTTTGAGTCAGGTGGACGAAAGTTTCAGTTATCACCGTCTAAAGTAATTCATTCGTTCTCAAAAATTAAAAATGTAAGTCCTATTAAATATTTCAACACCATTGTGCCTTTGAATATGCTTAAAAGTAAAACATAATCGTTTCTTTGAGATCTTTTTATGGAAACAATTTCATAAAAAAAGACGCGTAAGGATTTTTCTCACTCCTAGTGCTAAAAACTCCATCTTTTCGATTTTCTTTTACTTCGAACGTTTTAAAACACTTCAAATTTCTATTAAAGTAGAGTTTATCATCCACTTTACCCGTGAAAAACTATCAAATTAATGACAAAATTCGAAAAATTATTTCTTTGACATAAAACGAACAAAAAAATGCCTTCAGTTAATAAAGCACTTTACTGCACTTTTTCGCTGTCACGGGTTTGTTTTTTAATTTTTTCCAAATACCAGTTTTTCCATGGAAATATTCACAGAAAATCATACCAAAATTTAACTTTATGTGTTAACTGAATAAATAAATCTTATTGCAGCCATATTTCATAAGAACACTGCAAAAAACAATATTAGAACCTGCAATTCTTGAGCCAATGTATAAGCTGTGGTACATTACGAGTACGTGTAAACTTCTTTTTATGGAGTAATTCCAAATATCAATGGCAACACAGGTTTTGAGGTAGAGTTTTTGCGTACATCATCTACATATTAGAGATGAGCAATTTCGAAGGAATCTTGCGATCGAATGGGTCGATAATTGTTCAAATTCAACGAATATTTGAGAAATCATGTCACTCGGCACGATCAAGAAGACAGTATTCGATGTTCCCACTTACTAAAAATATCTCAGACATAATGCAAAGGGACAATCAGATTATTCGTTTGTTTTTATTTACGATTGCCCTTCTCTAGTTAATTTCTAACTGTCATCGTTTGAGTGCTATTTTTCGCCACCATCTTTTCATTTTAGAAAATGTACTTTGATCACGGTTGCCATCTGCCGCTAAATTTGTTAACCAAATTTTTTGAAAACGGGAGAATATATCAAAAATCTTTTTTTAAAAGATATTGTCTTAACACAACACGCATCCTTAAGTGTCCTTAAAAACACAAATTTTCTTCAAGCGTCCTTATGAATAACCGATTTTAATTCCCTTTCCACCGGCTAGGAATGTAAGCAACTTTAACAAATTTAGGTTAGAAATATAGCGGTTGGCAACCTTGATTAAATTTTTCCCAAACAAGTGCGAAGAGTTGCTTGTCATTGCACTGATCTTCCTAAGTATCCACCTGCAGGAGGAAAAGAGAAAATTGCATCCACCTGTTGTGAAAATCTTCTGACAGGAAGTTGTCTATCAAATTAAACCGTGCAATGCGCAAGGAAGTCAGCCATTAGCGCAGTGTCGCGGTAAACTTCGAGGTAAGTGGTTGCTTAGTAGTAGTTAGTTGCTTAGTAAGGAGTTAGTTGCCTTTGTGCGCGAAGTCAATCGAGTGCGCGTCGTTTCGTTTCGGTCGTTTCCGGTTCGGGCCGGAAGTGAGAGAGCGTGTGTTGTGTGTCGTTGCGTTTGCTCTCTTAAGTTAGTGCGTGTGTTAATCTTTCGTTTTGTTTGGTGTGATCTGAGGAAAAGCTTTCCATTTTTTATGCAAATGTGCTTGTGTTTGTCAATTTTGTTGGTTTCTCCTTGTCAAAGTGCATTTTGTAAGGAATGTGTGAAAAGCTTTGTTGTTGCATAGTGGTGTATCAAGCGTTTTTAATGTGTTTCCTTTCCATTACGAAATGAGACAATAAAAAAAAGGTTGTGTGAGTGGAAAATTGAGTGAAAAATCTAAGTTCATTGCTCTTTTTCGGTGTCATAGTGTTTCTGTTCTCCTTTGAGTGTTAATGACGTCTTTACCTTTGTCGATCGGTTACAAGTTTTCGTCGGTTGCACCTTTATTTGTGTTTCTTTTTGCGCGTCAGTGTTAAGTTTGCGTTTGTCCTTGGTTATAAGAAAAAAATGTGTGCAAAGTGTAAATCTAAGTTTTTTCTTCCTTGTCTGTGTTTTCCATCGGTTTAAAAGGGTAAAATTGCTTTTGCTTGTGATAAGTGTAAGCTTAGAGCGTTTCTTTTTCCTCGTAATCTGTAGCGCGTCTTGAGGTTCGCCACAGGTTGGCCTGTATTACTTACTTCGCGTGTGTAAATAATCATCCCTTAAAGGAAAAAATGTATAAAAAGCCATCTGCCTCTGTCCCTGCCATAGTGTGTCTTTTTCCCATCTTTAGCTTTATCCCTTGGTTAACCGTTCGCGACTGATTTCGGTTTTGGTAGTAGAATGCCCATCAAATGACCGAAAAAACTTCGCAAGGTTAGTAGATGTTGATTTTTGCATTTTTTTTCGATTTTATTTGGGTACATGTGTTGCACTGAAAATATACCGTTATTTCAAGTTCTGTAAGCAATTAAATGGAAATGGAATAGCTTTACACTCTCTTACTAGTTTCCACACTTTTAAGTTTTCTCTTTGCATTGCAATATGAGTTGAGCTTATTCCATCACATTCTGTCACGTAGTTGTCGATGTCGATTGCAAATAGGAACAGAGCTTTCATGAATTCCACAAATGGTTTGTGACTTTGCTACTTCGTAGATGATCATGGTCCACGATAGGGTGACTGGGTGTGGATGGGTTGAATCAGGGTAGATTCTGTGGATTTCGTGTTAGAGTCCAGTTGAAATCTCTTGTCAGTTGGAAAAGATGCGCAAGTGAGTTGAAAATATTCCGAGCTCTCTCTCCGTGCAGCTTTCCCAACTGACAAGTGATTTGAAACGGACTTTAGTTCTGTTTTAGCTGAAAAAGTCTTATTTTCTTTAAAGCAAAAGCAAAACAAAAAAATTAAAGGAAAAACTAATTGAAATCTCAAATAACTCTTTAAAGATAGTTTTATTGTCCTTTTAAGGACATTTGTACATATATCTGCTCGTACTCTTTATCGAACCAAATGTTTCGTTGTGTTTTTCAAAGTAAATGCGCACCCATCAGTTGTGGCAATCTTGAATGCCACTGGACTTCTTTCAAAGTTGAGTGACAATTGACCGGTAAAGTTTCTGGTTAAGTCCGCTGCAGGCCAAGAATATCCTCTTCATCTTAATCACGGTCTCTGCTGGAACTCATCCGTTTGTTAAATCAACAAAAGAACATCACACAAGCATTGAATATCCTCTGGTCTTCTGCTTAGCTTGTGGATAATCATTTCCTGTCGAACCCCCTCCGATTGAATCACACTTGGTATCTAAAACCCATTACAAACTCGAAAGGAGACACACAAAAAAAAGAAAAAAGAAAAAAAAAATCGAAATCTAATTATCACATACCCTGAAGTAATCACGTCCTAACGACCGACGTCGTTGCACAGTGGCACAGTACCAATTTGAAATCGAACATGAGACACACTTTGGCTGCTGTGACATCATATCTCACATCATCTAACCTGAAGCCATTTTAATTGACTTTTAATTATTCCACCAATTTTGCTTTCATTTTGAACTTTTTACCTCAGACCATTGCTGTGCCGCCGCCGTCGTCGTCGTCCTTTTTTTTTTTTTTTTTTTTTCCTCTCAAATGCGCATCAGCAGAGGTAAAGTTTACAGTACCGCATCGTGCTTAGGATCATTTTGTACTTACCTGCTGCGATGGCGGGAGTCCTCTTATGTTCTCTGAGTAAAAAAGGGCAGGTGGGCATGGGCACATTAAAATCATCCCCCGGCGATAGCATTCGGAGAGAGAGAGAGAGCAAGCATCTCCTGAAAAACTGATAAAAGTTCGAAATTGTGTGCAGATAATTTGAGTCTCAAGTGGGTAGTGGCAGGGTTGGGGTTGGGTGGGACGACTTCGAGGAGGAATATTCGATCCGAGAAAACAAATTCATCTGTTGGATTGGGAAAAACGGTTTTTCTTCTGCTGTTTCACGTTGTTCGTCCCTAGTTTCGTTTCGCTTTGGCATTTCATTTGTGAGCTTGTTTTGTGCGATTGTTATTCGCAAGCGGGGGGTTTGGTTTTTCTTCGCGGTGATGGGAGGGAGGGTCGAATGGGTGGGAAAACTTTGCTTTTGTTCCTAATTCATGGGATTGTCTTCAATGAGGTGAATGAGATTTTTTTATTTTTTTTTTTAATTTGCGAGGATACCAAGATACTTGGGTTCATGCTGGTTATACACGTTTGTTAGAAGTTCAATGGCGGTGGCTTGTGTTTTTTTGTGTGTGTGTGTATTTTTTGGAATAATGAATGTTACATAAGGGTGTTTGGGTTTCCGCCCTCGAGTAAAGTTAATTTTAAAACTTTTTAAATTGAATTGAATGATTTTTCGGTACTCGAGGGTGCCCACATGTGATCTTTTTTTTTTTTTTTGTTCGTTGAATCCATCGACATAGTAAATTGAGTGGAAAACATTAGGAAATAGAGATGAAGACAGTCGTTGGAGGTATAATTTGTTTGGTAAAATGGATGTGATTAGTGGGTTGTAGAGGACGATAGGTTGAAGATCAATAACGGGCGATTTAATGAGGTTCCTCATGGGTAAAGAGTTTGCTGCGTGGGAGTGGATTTGATCGTTTTCCTTTTGCACTGTCGCGTGGTGGTGGCTAGAATTTTTACAGAGATTTACTCAATTCTGCACCTTCTCCTCTGTAGCCTCCCCAGTTCGGACCACAAGTAATGTACTCTTTACGTCTGGATCACACTGTGACCTGAGTCAATATGTCAGTTATTACCGTGGGATTCCACAATTTCAAATCGATGTCAGATGGTACTCTGAACCTCGTAACTCTTTGTCTAGCATTTGAGTAGCATCTTAATCATTTCAGTCCTCCATGGACTCTATCGACACCCTTGAACACTTCGAGGGAAAAACTCATCGTGAGGTATTCGGTCCCGTTTGCGTTGACGGTTATTAGAGGAGGGGATTCAACGGCGAAGTGTATGAGCTGAACAGCGACATCGACTTTGTCAAAAACAGAGTATTGGTCGTTTGAGATTGCTAGTTGGCACACCAACCTTTCGACCCGTAGAGTCCTTGAATGTAACCCGGATGGAAAACTTAGTAGAGCAATACTAAGATGGTGCGCACAAGTAGAAGTTAACCTCAATCAGCTAAGGACCGGGCTAACTGGAGAGGCTTGTTGGTTAAGGCCAAGTTTCACCCCAAACTGTAGCACCACCTAAGTAATCAAGCATTTGAACTCTGAACGATTGAATCTTAAATCCCACCAGGTTTTAGCTTAAGCTTATGCTTACTGCTTCGCCTCTAGGGAAACAAATCGTTAAGAGAAGTAGTCTATAACCGATCCAAAGATTCAACCTACAGATGGAATGAAATCGAATTTAAATCGATTCAATGGTCCTTATGTTATAAACGAACACACAGACATATCTACAGAGAGACTTACCATTTCCATATGCGGCACCCTCTTTCCAAAAGAAAAGTTCACAAAACTTCACAATCACCTCGTCAACTTCATTCAACAGTTCGAGCAGTTCTCGAAAGGAGTGTGTTATCATTTTTAATGATTACACGTGTCTGTTTCCTTAATCCCATACTTCGGAAGTTGAACAGCATTCGTCAGGCATGTTTCATCTGTCATCACACTCGTCGTAGCCCACGCACAACACATCACCATTGTTATCACCCTTTCAGTCGGCAATTTTAGTGCGGCTCCATATATGGGATTCATTCGTATCCCCCCTTTCATAATACACGCGCGCCATTTTAGTATTCCGTACGACACCAAGGTGTAATCCTATTGTTATCATCGTACGACACTTGTAACTCCTGGGTGTCAGATAAATAGGAATTCATCCGGCCCCCCTGTGTAGACCGTAGTCCTGCGGGATGTGTTTTTTTTTCCTTTTTTTTTTTACTTCGCCACCTTTTGAAGGGATAATCAGTAGTTAAGTGGGAGTTCTAGTTAAATTGCTCCCCTCTGTTTGTGTATGTGTGCATTTGTGTAACCCCAAGGAATACTAACAAAACAGCAGGCAAAGGCTATCGTTTCCGCATGGGATGGTGCATGGAATTTAAATGCTAGAATCGTTCGGTTATTTCTGTTAATTGGAAACACACACCTTCTCTTTGGTCATGGTAAAGAGAGGGCTCTCTCCGTGTGAATAAAAAAAAAACCACTGCGACTGTGGTGGGCCTCTGCAAACACTCAAACAGCGTGCACTTGATTAAAACTTGTTTAACCGGGGAAAATATTGAAGCACACGGAATGAAGGCCATACAAACCGCTTGCAAACACAGTTTCAAAAATTGCAACAAAAATGCTTTTCTACCCTTTGAATGGGTGAAACGCTGCCCTAAATTTGAGTCATATTCGTTCGTATGCTTCATGGAGTTCCTTTTGTGGCCCATTCACTGAAATCTCATGTGTATTAAATTTGCGGTTAGTAGGGGGTAACACAGGATGGTTCCGACTAAGGTTATGGTTTAATGGAAGTTCATGCATTTGTTGGAATAACAGTAACTGCGGATATTTGTGCAAGCTTGGCCTGCAAAAATCGGAGTGATGTGCCTGAAAAATATGCTTCAATGAGGCCAAGGGAGGGAAAGAATGTGTTTTAATTCTTTTTAATGAAAGACGTGGACAATCGTGGATTCCTAAAGCCCGATAAGCCCGCTTAATCTAGTTTTGAAAAGCTTTCATGATTTTGGAACCAAAAAAACTTGAATAAGTGGAAATGATGTCAAGGTCTTAACCTTGCTTAAGGATATCCTGTTATCAAAGTATTGATTGGTCTGACTAGTTTACAGTCTTTCAAAGGTGCTAGCAGAGTCAATAAGTTCGATCCATCAACTATCTCATCGCCAATCAGATCTTGGATACATTATAAGTGCGACTTGAAGGAAGATTTAAGAGATTTAAGCAGTATTTGGCTGCCCGAGCATAGTTTTATTGGATGTATCTCAACTTGGAATACCCTAGGATAGGGGTCTATGGGCTTCGAAAGACTATGATACCAGTGCTCATGTCTTTGATTCGTCCGTTTAAGTCGACACACATAATTCCGTTGCATGGATCGCGGCTTGGAAGACGCTAGGGCAGGTGCTCACAGGCTTGGGACCGTAATATTGGTGCCAAATACTCCGACACTCGTCTGTCTTTGATCCGTCCACTCTAGACGTGGTCAAGTGACTTGCCTCTATTTGCTCAGATGTTTGAATACTTGTGGATCGTAATAAAGGAGAAACACCGAGTGTGAGACCGCATTTCACTGTATTTCTCGAAAAGATCATCAGGTTGAAGGGATGCATCTGCATCTGCATCTGATATGGTGCAGCCTTCAATCGGATCTCCCTAGCGTAGAACGTCCAGTCTGATAAACTAAGACAAAGATGAGGTGTCTGTGTTAGTTGTTTGGTGGCCTCTAGGCCTTCCTGAACCATTCCAAGATTGTGCTAGAGTTCTTTGAAGATTCAGCATGATGAGAGCATACTCTACCTCTCGTCAGCTTGTCTTTGGAAGTCTACTACTCTGTTGGGTCTAACGAGTGCTAGGGCAGTGATCGACCAAAGACAGTTCCTATTATTTTCTCTTTCTAGCAAGCCGCCCTTTTGTTCCTGTGGATACGATTGTGTTCCGGCACTCATCAGAGTTTCACATTGTGATTCGCGGTATTCTGCAGATGAAATGACTTTAATAGCCCCCTTCATCGTCTATGTAAATGTCAATGACTTTCGTAGAAGCTAGTTTCATTGCTAATTCTTAGGTCGCCTCGGCTATAAGACTTCCGCTTGAAACATTTCACTGTGGTTCGAAGGTCTTTTTGACTGAATAACATTGGGTTCTAGCGAGTAGATCTTGGAGCCAACTCATTCTTCGGGTTTTGACCCGCTAGCCCGATCATCTCTTGAGGAGATGATCGTTTTTTATGCTAAGGCTGAAGTCAGGAGATGGTGTTAAATAGTCAGAGTCAACGAGCCCCCGCCTTCCAAAAAGTTGAATTGTTTCCTTAGGGAAGAGGTCTTTTGAAATTAGAGCGAATATAGTTTGCAAGGGCTTCAGTTTGGGTGGTTCTAATTGTGCCGCTGGATCTTGATAAGTACTATCCGTCGTACACTGCGTTCGTAACTGCACTCAATTTTTAATTCAACTCAACAAATTGCTGAGGCTCGTACAATAAGTGCACAAACTCACGTTGCTCGCGTTAACCAACGCAGTTCGACTAAGGAGTGTTGAAGGCGTTGCGAGCCTCATACACCTATGTAGTTGGTCAACTTGTGTGGGTTTGGAAAAAACAATCGCTTGCTCGAGTTGATGAATTGCGTTTTCGGTGTGATTGGTGAACGAGTTGATACTCTCGTACACTAGACGAAACATCCGTCGTTGAGCAACGAGTTGAATGTACTCGGCAGACTGTCCAAGTGATTTCCCTACTTGTCTGTGTAATCAAATCCATCGCCGGCTCGGTTGGCCATGTTTGGCTTTCATCTTTTAAATACAATTGCACAACGGATGACAATAAGTGTTCAAACACACATGTACCACTATCACACTTCAATGAGTGCTAGCACGAATATTTCGTCGCGCACTGAACGCATTGCAACGAGTTGAAAAGATAATATGCAGCACATTTACTTGGATTCGTTGCTCAACGCGATGAAAAACCATATCCGACGTAAACTTGTTGAGCGACGCCGCGTTGTAAACAACGATCTCCAAACATCTCCAACGTGCTGTTTAACAAAGTTGAGAGACTCGTTCACTAGAATTGAATGCGGTTAATTCGACGCACGTTATATACGACGGGAATACCTTGAGGTTTGTTGTCTTTTCTGCTGCTGGCTGTATACATCCGCCAGATGTGTGATGTATTTTTATGTGTCTGAAGTGACAGTAAAACATAAGATCTTGTTTGGTTGGAGAAACCTTGTTTTTTGCATCTTGGACTCAAACTTAAGTCGTTTTGCTTGAAAGTTCAATGCTACGGCGATGTCTTTATCTCAGATCCATGTTCAAAGAACACTTGACATGAAATGAGCGTTGAACTCAGAACCTTAAGATGAACATGCGCCTTATTAATGCCAATCCGTTCAGAGAGCGTAGTTTCTTAAGGTAACGTTTGGTTGTCGTACCTACCTGATTGAAGTAACAAAATAACTGTCGAATTCACAATCACGATATCAACTGATGTGAAACAGCTAACAAGGCAAAGTTCCAGAAAGGCATCCACTTTAAGTAACTAATTTGAAAACTCCTTCGCCATTATATACAACAAGCCCCCACCCTCCTGCCCCATCTCCCAATATATCTTCAAGTTTGCCAGCAGGAAAAAAAGCAAAAAAAAAAGCGGATAACTCACTCAACCATTCCTATGAATTCTATATTTATCTACACCCACCCCACGGCGCGCCACAAATCAGAGATATAAAATTCTGCTACAACCCAGGGATACGCTTTGAATTGGTTGATATTGCGGAACTCGCTCCCAAAGTGAGTTCATCCTTATCTACATTGAATTTTATATTTCCGCCAAAAATACCACCCCATCACCCACCCGCCACACTGTAGGTACATTTCTGAATTGAAAAAAACGTTGAAAAGGATTCAAAACTGATACTCTCTGCAGGAAATATGGTTTTTTGATGTAATGTGGTTCGCTATGTCTAATAGAGTAAGCCGCTCGTTCCTTTTATATTACATCAACGCGGAGGCCTTATTGTGGTTTGAATTTGGTTCAGAATGCCTGTAGTGTAACTGGCCTGAGGCCTCTTTTACAACTGAAATTTAGTACAAAATTTAATATTAAATCTTCCCCCCCCCCCCCTGAAACGCTTGTTGAACCCCAAAAATGTGCATGAGAATGCATTTAAATTTGTATCCCTCTGTCACATAATCGCTGATATCCTTTTCAAAGCGAAATTCAATCGTGTTCCATGTAAAAAAAAGTCCCGATTTTTTGTTCGGGATAATAAACACAGCAATTCGTACTTCAAATTGAAAATGTATTTTGCCTAGTTGCGATGAAAATCACACGATAAAAACGAAAGAATACGTGAGTAGCTGTAGAGTCTCTATTTGAAAGGATTTCCTAGACAAAGACTAACACAGCAGTAGGATACATTTTGTCGTTTAGCCTATAATGTACGTGTGGTGAGAGAGAGAGAGAGAGCAGTAATAGATGTCAAAGCGTTTCCATCCGACCAAAAGTGTATGCAAATTCGTTTTTGAAAAGCGCCCTAGGATATCATTCGTTGTACGATAGAAACTTGTACACACAATAGAATGGCGTCATGGTAAAGAAGGCATTGTGAGTTGTGCCTTTGCGAGAAGAATGCATTTGTTGGACAGGAGCAGAGAGCAATGCTTACTTATTTTTTTTTTAAAGAGAGTTCACGATGGTAATAGACAAATATTTTACAAGAATGGAACTGAAGGTAGTTTTTTTAAGTCGTTTCGAGTCACTAGAGTGTACACTTTTGCGTTGTTGAAAGGCAACAGGTTAAGGTTGCTTTATTTGACACCAGCTGAAGCTGAAGATAAACTTGTGCTAATGGGACAGATGCGAACAAAATGTCTGAAAATAACTGGTTATGAGTTATTTTTGGAGCGAGTAAAGGAACCTATACACGGTTTACATTGACAGCCAGGCGGTTATAAAAGCAATAGCTGCGACGTAGAAGAGCTTCATACTTACTGCTAAACGCAACCACTATGCATCGATACTAAATGCAGCGTTGCCCGCCAAGAAAGTGTGGAATAATCTGCGCCAAATTGGAATCTTCGACAAGAAAGGTAACACAAAGTGTGATCTTGATCCTGATGACCTTAATTGATATTTTCTTGGTAGCAGTGTTGATGTGAACAGTTTCGACTTCTCTGATGTTGATAACTCATCGATACCTGCACTGCCTGATTTTGAGGTGGTAACTGAGAACGACATCATAAATTGTATAGCCAGCATCGGCTCAAACTCTGTTGGGGAGGACGGGGTACCTATCCTCTTAACTCACCTTACTCACGTTATCAACCATTGCATTACCAATTTGACATTTCCTAACTTATGGAGAATCGCAAGAGTTGTTCCTGTTGCCCAAAAGCCTAATGCTATCTCGGAAAGTGACTATAGGCCTATCAGCATGTTACCATGCTTGTCAAACGTTTTTGCAGATAACAAACCAATGCCTCCTAAGCCCGTTCCATTCCGGATTCCGTGCTAATCACAGCTGCTCCACGGCTATGGTCAAAATACTGGATGACATAAGGCTCGATTTCGACGTTACGTTTGATTTCTCTAAGGCCTTTGACAAGGTTAATCATGAAATCCTTCACTTCAGCATCGCTTTGGTTTTGGTGTTCTTGTCAGCTTTCTGAGTAATAGAAAGCAACGAGTTGTAAACGGTAGTTCTTCATCAGCGCTGAGACCTGTTAGTCAAGGTGTACCACAGGGATCAATTCTGGGACCAATGATGTTCTGCATGTTTAATGATTACCGTCCGTGTGCAAACATGCTGTAGTTCACCTATATACTGACGACGTTCAGCTATATTTGGGCCCGCCTATGAGGGAAATCTGAACTTGTCTGCTGGTTAAATGAAGATTGGTCAGTAAGAAATGGACTTCTGCTAAACCCGTCAAAGTCGCAGATCATTCCTAGTGGATTCCGTCACAAGTCTTGGTTTTGTCATAAATCGTTACTTGTCTTGTTGTATCAACACAAATCTTATTATAATCACATCTCTGCTTATTCCAGGAGCTTACTGGGCTGTACTCTACAGCAATACTTTAGCCCGCAGCTGAGCATTCCTGCATAACATCATTGACAATAAATCTCCCCCCTATCTCTTTACTTAAATTATATTTTCTCGTCTGTTTTTCGTTCACACCATTAGATTATGGAATTCCCTACCCTTACACATCAAGGGTATTACAAATGTTACAAGCTTCAAAAATGCAGTCTTTCAACACTTTTCTCTCCAAAATTGAACCCCTCTTTCCTCCAAAAAATTTAAATTGAAATCTTGGAACGCAGAATAATGTAAAATTCTGCTGGATCCCTGGTCATAGTGGGACACAAAAACAGGTCTCCATTGTCCTACAAAGCACGTAGAACCTTTTTTTCTGTGTTTTTCTAAGAAAGATAAGTAAGAGCGTCAGTGATAGGGACCTTAGGTTACCAGCACTCATCACATCTGCCATCTAAACAATCACTTCAGAAGTGTGTTCCACAGTATCGACGTCCTCACCACAAGTATCACTGATAGTTGTGTCACTGCACCCTTACACGCTCAGATATTCATCAAAGGCATGGTGTTTGATTATAACTCAAATAAGTTGTACTGAATCGTCTCGGACTTCTCACAGATGTCGGGGAATATCCATTTTGTCTGCCCAGATCCTGGAGAGTTATACCACCTACAGATGTGTTTGCTAGAAACTCAACCATCGATGGAAGCCCTAACTGAAGATAAGGGTAATCCCAACGTAGGTTCAGAGCGAAAGACGTTCTCCTCTGAACCTTGCCAAGCAAGCTCATAAGGGAAATCATTCTCGCTGTGTCCAGGGAGCCACACAAGACTTAGCAGATATACAGTCTTCAAACTGAATTCAAACTAGTCCTGCATTCTCGAACTATTTTGGATCCAGCAAGAGGATTCAGCAAGGCCTTAAGTCTTAAGTATTGCATTTATCTCCGCTTGGAAGTACACCTAGGCTTTCACTGTTATTAGATCCATTTTTACATTCCTAACCCAACCCAGTGAGTGGCGAAGACCAGTCTTGTGCACAGGGAAAGTCAACCTCAAATCATTCTGGAATCATTGCATCGGATAGCATATTCTGACAAAAATGTGTCAAGCAAAATGGTCTTTGATAGCATGGAACTTTCCATCTTTCCCATCAGGACCGAGTTTTAAAAAAAATCAGTTAAAATTTCATCTATGTATCCTTTGAGTTTTCAAAAGAACCAAAATGATTTCTTTTTTGAAACACAAATTGACAACCATTCAACAACATCCATCCGCAATTAACAACATTTCTCCGATCAAAGATACCTCATTTAGTGTACAAAGACCTCTTTCAGGTTGGCAAACATAGACGATGAATGTAACTCTCCTTGTCGCTTTCATTAGTAAATTTTCCTTGAAAGAGTATCTTTAACAGTGCATCAGTGGCATCAAAGCAAAAATAAAAATGAGCAAAATGTATCTTTATCCTTCATCTTAAGAACATTACGTTCCCACTCATAAAAAAAAAAACTTTCTTATTGCAAGCATAGGATGAGAGTTTTGTTATTCCTCTCTCTCTCTCTCTCCTTGTATTTCTGCATAAAAAATCATATGCACGTGCACTTGTTTAAGTTTCAAAGGATTTCTCTCTCTCTCTCTCTCTCTCTCTTTCTCTCTCACTTGGTTATCCTTATTAACTCGGGCTCTTAGTGAAAAAAAAAGGATTTTAATGCAATCTCTCATGGAGTTCTTCGTTCCACGTAATGTTTCGTCGAATATTTTACCCGGTTCGGGATGCAACTTAATTATTAACTTCGATAGAGTAACTTTGTGTGTGTGTGTGCCTTGGGGTGTGAAAGGATATTCTTGGGAATAAAGACGAACTCAACAAGAACTTGGTGACTATACACGCACGTATCAAATACATGATCCTTTTGAGGAACTCTAAAACATAAATTAAAACCAAGCACAAGTTGTGATGAGCTTAAAAAGGACTCTCTACATGGTTGGTATCGATTATTGATTACGGTATCATTCATCGAATATTGAATTTCCCTAATTAGGGGGTTGACTGTGTGACAAATCGTCCATCGCATCGTTGTTCTTCCAAAATTTAATTGATTAAATGAACCGAAAATTGTGGTCCGTCTGCGGGGGGTGGTACGAAGTATGAACACCTCTTCAGAAGTTCAGTCATCCATTCAAGAGAACCCCACCATTATATATATCATTGTGGTGCGCCCGTCTGACAACTGAATACAACTGAATGTGTGTCCCAAATATCCGACCATTTAACCACCCATCCATCTACATTCACTGTCAGGTCCTTTGAAATTACATAAGAGCGGTCCTTTCACTGAGGACTTGATTGACATTTTTGGTTTTCTCAAATGAAGTGGTTGTCGCCTTGGGGAGCAAAGGGAACGAGTCGATTTCTCTGATGATGTTGGTATGTCTATTTATTTCCAAGCCTCGAGGCTTTGTTTCTTGTCACTCAGGATTTTCTTTGATGGCCCTTCAGTTCAGGGTAGACGTAAGCAATAAGCTTCTCGATAGGTAACTGCCTCTGGTCTTGGACACATCAAGTTGATTGAGGTTACAAATTCGCCACTTAAAGTGAGAAATGTCATCACTGGAGTAGATTCAAACACTTTTCGGGCCCGAGATGTCAGATATGTTTTTCGAATTGAAAGCATATTTTCACTTTGTAAGCAACTTTACGTTGTGGTGGCCTAGTAAAGTCGTTATGTTATTGGCTGCAACGCAGTAGTGGTTCGAGTCTATGCTAATTACTCGGAAAGTTCACACAAAACACTGAAGGCGTACCTTGCTTCGATAGTAACGTGATCAATTTTGTTGGCGGTTACGTAAGTTAAGTTAGGTACGTGGGCCAGCGAAGATGAGCCACACTCAGGAAAGGAGCGAGAGGGTGCAACATTGTCTGGCTCATCTTTAAATCTCGGAATCTTCTTAGAGCTTTCCCCTATGCAGGGTTTGACCCTTAGACTCAAAGAAACATTCAATTACAACTTTCATCTGAAATGCGTCTTCTTTGCAATTCTTCTTCAATTAAACTCTCCATCTGGACACTAGCGATTCGATAAATTATTCATTTGCGTGTGATCTATTAGGGCCCGACTGGTCCTCCTTCAGATCTGAAGATCATTCTTCTTTCCTTGTTTGGTAGGAACACTACATTTACTTAGCCCGAAGAGTGAAGGTCCAACGACGGAGATAGCTGGTTCATGTAGAGCGGATGGATATCAATGCTGCGGTCCGAAAGATCCTCAAATCCACCCCAAGGGACGGCGCAGCAGACGAAGACCACGACTCAGGTGGAAGAGGACCACAGCCAACTAAAGCATACGAGATTGGAGGCAGCTTGTTAAAGGTGGAGCTGGTTGGAGGCGATTGTTGGTTGAGGTCTAGGTCCACCCCGGACTGTAGCGCCACCAAAAGTATCCGGATTTTGATGAATTTGTCACTTCGAAGCTCTACAGCTTAATACCATATGTCGCTTTCTTCAATAAAGGTGTCGAGCCTATCACAAGCTGTAGACGTTATTGTTGACTCCAAGAATTCTCCTGTCGTTATCTAGATTCTCTTACGAGACTACCTACCGTACCGCGGTGTAGGGGCTTAGTACAGTCAAAGACTCTCCGGATCGTTTTCCCCAGATGAGACCGAAGCCAAGAGGTAGCCAATTTTTCTCCCAGTCCACCGTACCTACCCATCCATTTCCCCCCTTCTATCTGTTCACTTTCACTCCTATAGGCCAGATCAAGGTGTTAAACGACCCGTGCTGATGATCAACCTGGATGAGGGCCCTAATGCTCAGTCGCGAACGGAGTATCCGAATACCAGGCGACATTCGGATTAACTAGCCTAATCCACATAATGCAGGTCTGTGTGGACGGACTACCTCTTCCCTAGCTAGTCGTGGGAATCCTTATGAATAACAACAAAGAAACAACCAAAACTAAAACCGAAGATAGAGCTGATGACATACCAGCCCCCAGCGGCAGAGGGGCCGATGAGATGGTAGAGGACCTCCTCCTCGAAGATTTCAAGTTCCTCCCTTTCTTTCGTGAACGAGGTTGCTGGAATTCAAAGGCCTTCTTACTTGGAGTGTTCTCTTCCATTCGCTCCAATTGACGGATTTTTTGCTTTCCGGACTACATCGAAGGATCTCGTGACTTACTCCGCTGTCCTACTTATCGTGCAACATTCAGCTCCATAGAGGATGATTTTGGTCCTTCGAGTTAGGAGTTTGGACCCCGGCTGTTTGCACAAACCGGTTGGCTAAGGTTATGTGTCGTCGAATTCCCATAAGGATGTCATTTGTCGAGTTTATATTTGCCCTGAGGAAGGTAAACTCCTTCAACTGTCATATTCTGCACATAGCAGCGTCGGTAGGTACCTACCTCAGCACCAGGCGAAGCTGAGAATGTGTTTTCTTCAACATATCAGTGTAAACCCTGCATTGCTGTCTAAAGGGTTATTTCCTTCATCACTTCAGCTCGTCCCACTCTATTATCACAGCAGTAAAAGTGTGAATTTGATCACGATAAGTTGGAACTACTCGTATGAGACTTCCATTTGATCTCACACAACACCTTTGCAACAATTTTCTATTCAATTGCCACTTTTTTGCATTTTTGCTTCTCAGTTGACTTCAATGTTAATCTACACCTCGAGGTCCTGTGCTCATTCAAACAAAATTTTCAATTTTCTCTAACCTATCTAACCTACTCCTTGCACATCCTAAAAGTGGCTTTATTCAAATTTCTAACTTCTTCTTCTGTTTTTTTTTTTTTTTTTCATGAAACTTCAAAGCAATATGTGAAATATTTTGTGTCCTTGTACATGAGTTCGAGTGTGAATGTATGTTCCACTCAATGAAAAAACAAAAAAAAAATAATAAGGAAGCGCATTCCACCCACACTACCTACTCTCTGGCAGGCGACGACGACGTCGGCAATGTACCACGAACCGTAGAATAAAAAGGTTACGACCCAAGTTGAGGTAAAATCCTGGGGATGATTTTCATAGCATTAGGTTGGGAGTGTACTCATATAAGTGAAGGTTCTAAGCGGAAGCGTTGACTTAAATTGACTTCAATTCGGTTAAGCGATCCCGTCGTGCAGAGAGTAACTACGTGTGTATGTGTGGCTTCTGCTGCAGCATACTTTATCCATCAACGCATATACACACTCTGAGCGAATGATACTTGAACTTTCTGATGGGGAAAGTATTAGCGTGTTATATTTCAAAAGAATGAAAAACGGGAACTGAACCCTCCCGCAAACGAGATGTGAAACAATGTTGTTGAACTTCATGGGCACTGGGTTTGTTTTTTTGTTTTTTTGTTTTTTTTTTATAGAAACGTGCAGGATATGTGATGGTGGTTGATGTAGGTTATGTAAGTATTTGCTGGGAGTTTTAGATGATATGGAATGGTGTACATTACTCTGGCAACAATGAAGGACGTACCGGTTTGTTAAAAAAAAAAAAATTACTGACCGAAGTAGATTGATTCATAAAGGGATTGGTGCACTGAGTTTGGGAAGAGCTCGAAACTTAATCATACATTTGACTAGGACGAGGCTCAAATTCGGAAGGTATGAGATGGTCTAAGTACTTAGGCTGACATGTCCTAGTGTCCTAGGATACGTTAAGGAGACATGATTCCTTTCATGATGAAGAATATATTTCATGACAAATATTTTCTGAAACAAGTGGCGCCATCTTGTTGTGAGCAGTAGTACCAGATGCCTTTCTCGTTGAAGTTTTGCATAAAGATCTTGGCCCTCATGCTTATAAGGTCCAGTTGTCACAAGAATTGAAGCCAGCAGATCACGCACAACGCCGTACTTTCGCTGATTGTGTGCTAGAAATGAATGAACAAGGATCTGGGCCTACGAAAACCCGTAAGAAATAATGAAACAACCTCTCCATTCACGAGTGACAGTTTGATGTAATTTTTGGGCTGGCGATGTCAAAGGGCCATATTTTGTCGAAAATGATGCTGGTGCGTGCGACCGTTTTAGTGAATGGATTGCGTTACCAAACGATGTTGACTGGATGTGGACGTGAACAACGTTTATTTTCAGTAGGATGCCGCCACACGCCACACAGCCGGTGAAACAATGGCTCTATCTCGTGAAATAATTTCCTGAACGTGTGATTTCTCGAAATGAAGACATCAATTGGCCGCCAAGATCGTGCGATTTACCACCATTACACTTCTTCCTTTGGGGTAAGATAAGGTTAGGTTGGAGTGGCAGGCTGCAGTTTGCAACCTTACTTAGACCAGATAGGGTCCTTTTTGTTACCACGTGGATCAGAAATACTACTCGCAGAATCAACCGGAGCGTGCTATGAAGACTGACTATGCTGATGTGAGTCAGTTCGCTTAGATTATGAAAGAAGCTGGCTCCTAAGAATGCTCTTCTTCGAACTGAGAGAGTCGAATGTGTACAAAGAAGGTAGAGAATTGTCTTCTCTTCTAGCCTATTGGCGTTCTGCCGATGGTGCCATGTCCCGTTATGAGACCTACTAAGTTGCCGATGAGCAGTTTTTTCTGTCTGAAAACAGTGTGTGACAGTGTGAACGTTTAAGATCCAGCTTTGGCCAAATCTGCTTGGTGATAAGGCAGGTGTTACCCTCTCTCTATTTGTGATTGGCGATGACGATCGCGTTTCTTTTAAGTAGCAATTTGCAGGTAGCGAGAGACATGCTTAAGTTCCCCTTTTCCGGAAGAATTAGCAGAGTTGTGCCCTCTATAGCGAGTTCATCACTCGTGCAGTTGCTTGGAATGTCCTTATGTCTTGGCGCCCATATAAGGTGAATCTCGAATTGCTCAGCCATATCGTTAAGAGACAAGCGGCAATTGAGGGCTGTTTCTGAGTTAAAGGCGACAGACTCCAGGGATTTTAGCGTGGCCTGACTATGAGTTAACATTTTTGAAATTATACCTCAGCCACGATAGGGGTTCCTTAATTGCCATTATCTCGGCTGGGAAGACACTGCAATGGTCAGGCAGAGATGCTTACGTTCACATCTTTGGAGAATACACCCCCACCCACTCCGAATTCTGTCTAGAAGCAGATGGATTCCTTCGTTGTAAAAAATCAAAATCATCCTTCCAGTCAAGTCTAGAAGGGAACGAAGTTTTTATCGAATACGAGTCCTTGAAGGGTGCTTTGTGGAAGGAATTCTTAATCGTTCAGAATGGTGGAGTTGCAGGAGCAATGGTGAATTTCTTTAATGCGTACGGCTGCGTTGGCTGCCACTTGTGCACTATCGTTGGGGTGTTTCTGATTGCTCCACTGTTCATTAGTAACCCGGATCCAAATAAGGAGTAAAATAAATAACAGCGACAACCAAAATTCACCTTAAATAACAATTTTCAACCATCAAAAATGAAATTTAACAACAAGTCCTGTACACAGAAGAACAGATTTCGTAAAAAATTACATTTACAACTTACATTTCAGTATTTTTGTTTGACAACTCTACGAAGCAATCAGTCATTCTGTCATAGTTGAAAAATGTAAATCCCCACATCCGATAGGGGTGGGTGGTACATGTTCCATTTTCGGTGTTTTTTTTTTCAATATTTAAAACATTTCAGAGTTTTCAACAACATCGCACCACCCTCTTACCGCCGCCGTCAACTTTGAAGTTGGATGGTACACAACATTGAAAATAACATTTCTCTTTCCATCTCTTAGCCGCCCTTGCATATATTTTTTAACAACATCTAAACTACTATACCGCTTCCTTATACATATTTAATCACGCTCGGTCTTTCTTCTCGGCAGACATTTCGAAAAGTTTTTTTTTTTTTTCAAATGTACCAACCGACCTAGAAGTGTACACACTCGCTCTCTCTCTCCCTCTCTCTCTATAGCACTTTATCATATTTGTTTTAACTTTTACCAAATACTGCACCATGAAACAAACATAACACAACATCATACACACAGTCCACAGTCGTATACTGTTAGGTACTTCTCAATATGTCTGGTGAAAAAGTTTTCAACCCAAAAAAAAGGAGAAGAGACAGGCAAAAACCCCCATGCAATACGTCAAGGACCACCGAGGAATGGTAGTAAACTGAATTTTGAGTACTACTCGTCCTTCGAATTGACGATGATTATTCTAGGGAATTTATTGAACTGAATAACAACACGAGGAGAGTTTTAAATATTTTTTATAACGAACATTTGTTTATTTGTTTCATTCATTAGTTGCGTGTGTATTTTAATAAATTACAGAGAAGTACTGTAAGGCGAAGTTTCATAAAAAAAAAACAATTTGTTATCTGCATCGTGATGGATCACTTAGTTGAGTTTCGAATGTTACGAGTCCAGTGGACAGTACTGGACAAGAAGAGTAACAAGGATCTTCTGATGATTTTAAAACAACCACTCCTCCTACGATGGATACAGTGCCACATTTACTTCCTATTGATATCTATAGGAAGCAGATGGCAGCTGAAGCAGCACTAATGCTCGGCGTATACTACGTGCGCAACTGGTTCAACCAACTGCACTCAAGTTTTTATTCAACTCAACAAATTTCAGAGCCTCGTACTAAAAATTGAACATGTGTTCATGTTGAACGCATTGCGAGCCCCGCACACCTAGTAGATCAACTCGTTCAATTGTTGAATGCCTTCGTACACCTAGTTGATCAACTTGTGTGGTTTCGGCAAAAAATCTGTTACTCGAGTTGATGAACTGCGTTTTCGGTGTGATTGGTGAAGGGGTTGTTACCCTCGTACACTAGACGTTGAGCAACGAGTTAATGCACTCGTCAGACTGTCCAAATGATCTTCCTACTCGTCTGTGGCCGAAATCAAATCCATCGCCATCTCGGTTGTCCAATTTGGGTTTTTATCCTTAAATACAATCGAACAACCACTACCTCACAGCTATGAGTTGATCTACATCGTGCTTCAATGAGTGCTAGCACGTTTATTTCGTCGCACTCAACACAACTCAGACCATTTGAGTAAATCAAGCAACAAGTTGAGAGATGTAGCACGTTAGCTTAAAATCGTTGCGAGCAACGCGAGCCTGTACACTTGTTGAGCAACACCGTGAGCAACATTCTCCAACGTGTTGGTTGAACAAAGTTGAGAGCCTCCTCCACTAGAATTAAATGTACTGAACTCGACGCACGCAGTGAACGAAGCTTAGGGAATACTCAGAGTTGGCTTACGCAAATACGAGCCGCTCCATAATCCGTTTCGGCAAAATTTCGAATGCAACATCCTGCCGCCTGTTGGAGTAGATTCCGGAGCCTATAATTTCATCCATTTTTCAGTCGTTCTATGAAAATGGATGTTGTGATCTGGTTTAATGACAGTTTCGTCATCCCAACTTCCTGTTGCTGGAAAGAGTTTTTCGAAACTTTGTTTGCAGCTGTGTCCGTCTTATGATACTATCTGACCTATTTGGCCAAAAGTTGGATCCCTGGTAAGACAGGCTATACCGTCCCTTTACATCAACTTCAATGTCAAATACGAGACAATCACAGACCACACATGAGACCCATGGCACAACTCACAAGGTAACTAGGCGATCACTTGACAAAACAAGCGAATGCAAGGAATACAGGACAAATGCAACACTGGCCCACTGCCACTGTGTTACGTATCCTTGCCCACTTAAGCTAAGGCAAGAATATCACACACACTAGGTAAACCTGAAAGACGGAAGAACGATCGTATGACATGCAGAATGAACGGTTAGGACAGTCTGAATTGGTTTGGAAAGGGGACAAGTTCTCCTCCCTCTTTTTTTTCTCGCGTTTTCATGCGTGGAATTAACAATTCCTAGAAAAAAATTGTTTAGGAAGCTGGGAGCAGAAATATTCACACAAGGATCACCAGATGACTGCCAGATCAGTAAGTGTATTTCGGACGAAATTTACGGCAGTCTGATAAGCTGCGGTTTGGCTTTCAAATAAAGCGTGATAGGTCAGTCGTTGAGGAGCTTTTGTCCGCGCATGACTTATCAAACCGGCTATCTCTCGTCTTACTTTCGTAAATACATCTCAAAATTCCACAACGCGCTAGATCCCCGAAATCCGAGGGATTTGCAAATCCCTTGGATAAAAAACTTCGCAACATGAGTGGCGGTAATTTGAGTAAAAATGACCCAAGGTCAAATTTTTGGAGTCCCCTACAATGTCTGCCTGACAGTGATGTGGAAGTTATGGACGAAATTATCTCGCCTACTGATCATCATATTAAAAAAGTGTATGTGCCTCCAATAAAACTCCTTCAAAAAACGAGTGACTTTGTGCATACTTTAATGAAAACATTAAACATTTCTACTTACTCAATCAAAAAGATATCAATCGGTATTAAAATCTTATGTGAAACAATGGATTCATATGACTCTGTCATCCGTTCTCTTAAAGAAAAGAATTGTCAGTTTTTCACCCATGGTGCGAAAAACGAAAAAGCTTTCAAAGTTGTGTTGTTTGGTCTAGACAATATCGAAGTGGAATTATTAAAGTCGGAACTGATTGAACGCGGTCTAAAGTGTACCGAAGTTAAAAAAGTCACAAAGAACTTCGAAAGATATAGTGATACTTTTTACATAATTTCCCTAGAAAATGGATCAATAAAATTAAATGAACTGAAAAAGTGCTACCGATCAATTCTCCATACCCAAGTTAACTGGAGCTTTCAACGAAAGTTAAAAGGTAAACCGACGCAGTGCTTTAATTGTCAGATGTTCGGGCACGGCGAACGTCATTGCCACATAAAAACTTATTGTGGAATTTGTGCAGGCACGCACAAGACCATTGAGTGCAAGAATAATACCACACTCAAATGTGCCAACTGTAATGGAGATCATAAAGCAAACGATGCCACTTGCTTAAGCAGAGCGAAGTACCTAGAGCTTAAGAGCAACATGCTCAATCGAAAAAACCAATCTCGCCAACACGCGAAAAAAGCTTTCTTGTCAGTGCAAGCTCCTTCATTTTCTGCACCGGTGCATAATATGCATGTGAAATTGTCATCAATGACAGATTTCCCCGCTCTTCCCCAACTGAGACAACCGAGTGAGAGAAGAACTTTTCAACCAGATGCCAGCAGCAGTTTACAACCACCAAACACATCATGTGGGACTGATACACGCCAAACAAGAGGTTTGATCGGCAGCAACAACAATCTTTTCAGTATGGAAGAATTAAATAGTTTAGTGCTGGAAATGATATCCAAACTATCAACATGTAAATCTAAGTCAGATCAGTTTCAAGTAATCGCACAGTTAGCAACAAAATTTCTATATTGTAATGATGACAAGTAATATGATAGATAGTAATTTAAATATTATAACATGGAATGCTAGGGGAATTCGACACAAATGCGTGGAGTTCATAAACTTTTTGAATGCAAAAAACATCCACATAGCTTTAATAACTGAAACTTGGCTTAATCAAGATTATCGTTTGTCTACACCGAACTATAAATGTTACAGAGTTGATAGAACTGTTGGAATTGGTGGTGGCATAGCTACCTTCGTAAGAACATCGGTTCAACACTCGCTTCTACCAATTATTAAAACACAGTTGGTACAAAACTTAGGTATCGAGGTGAAACTAAGTAACCAAAAAACAATTAAAGTTTTCTGTGTTTACTTCCCTGGTAGCACGGTTTCGTTGCTTAATAAGACTAGCCTGAGAAGCGATTTGCGAAAAATGTTCTCTATGAATAATGATTATTTAATTGGTGGTGATCTAAACTGTAGACACAAGGATTGGGGTTGCCTTCGAGCCAATGCCTGGGGTAATTTGTTATCAAATCTTTCTGTTGTGTTACCGATATCCATTTTGTTTCCGTGTCATCCAACTTATGTACCTGCTGGCTCACGCGGTCGTCCATCTGTGCTAGATATCTTTGTTACAAACTGTCCTAATTATGTGACTCAACCTATCACATTTAACGAATTAAATTCGGATCACAACCCGGTTTTCTGCAAGCTTCTTTGGTCTGGAGTAGAGCATGTTCGATATATCCAAGATCTAAAAAATGCCAATTGGACTCATTATAGATCTAGAATAAACCAAAAGCTTAGGCATTTTGATACTAATCTAGATCTTATAACATGTAAACAGGATGTTGACTCTCTCGTGGATGATTTCACAAAACATGTCCTTGATGCAGCTGACGAAAGCATACCAAAAGTAGCTAAGAAGAACTTTTCTACTAAGCTTCCAGCACATATATTAAATCTCATTAAGATAAGAAACATGTACAGAAGGAATTGGCAGAGGTACAGAAAAGAAGTATTCAGGAATGAAGTTAAGTACTTCAGTAAGCTCATTGAAGAAGAAATCGCGTCTTGGCGAAATGAGTCCTGGAACAAAAAACTTAAAAATTTAGACTTAAACGCGAAGCCTATGTGGAACGTAGTCAAAATAGTTCGAAACAAAAGTAGACGTGTACCATGCCTCAGGAACACATCAAATATCTTCTTTACAGACATCGAGAAAGCAAATGTTCTTGCTCACACTTTTGAGCGTAATCATAACATTTCACAAAATTTGAGTGATATGCATACGGTTTCATTGGTAGATAGCACGGTTCAAACGCTCAGATCTTTAGAAATAGATTTACCAGTAGATGCCTATGTATGTGAAGATGATATCGAGTTCTTCATTAAAAATTTAGTAACTAGAAAATCTGGAAGGCTAGATCGAATAAGAAATGTTTACATCAAGGAGCTACCTAAAATCGGTGTCAAAATGTTAGCTTACGTTATGAACGCCTGTCTAAAATTGCAATATTTTCCACTAAAGTGGAAGCTTGCAAAAGTGACACCGATATTAAAAGCGGGCAAGCCCTCAGACGATCCAAATAATTACCGACCAATCAGTCTACTTAGTAATTTGAGCAAAATTTATGAGAGGATTCTTAAAGAAAAAATCACTAAATTTACTGAAGATAATAAGATTCTTCCCGATGAACAATTTGGGTTTAGGCGCTTCCATAGCACTTCCCATCAAGTAATGAGGATTTGCAATCATGTAAGAAGTAATCGGTTAGTAGGAAAATCAACTGGCATGATTTTAGTCGATATAGAAAAGGCTTTCGACTCAGTCTGGCATAATGGTTTGATCTTCAAAATGACCAACCTCAATTTCCCACCTTATCTGTGCAATATAGTTCTAAGTTTTCTGTCTGATCGATGTTTTGAAGTGCATGTCAACAGTGGTGTGTCTAATTTAATACAATACAAGTCGGGAGTACCTCAAGGCTCAGTCTTGGCGCCTTTACTTTACAACCTGTACACGTCCGATTTTCCTGAATTACCGGGGTGTGAAGCAGCAATTTTTGCTGATGATACGGCTGTATTTTCATCTCATGAGCTTGCTCTTAATATTGAGAACAATCTGAAAAATGCGATGGAAATTTTGCTAAAATACCTCACAAAATGGAATATTAGGCTAAATGTGGACAAATTGCAAGCGATCTTTTTCACACGAAAAAGAAAAGCTTGCTTTCTTCCCGCTTCTAGCTTACAGGTAAATGGAGTCGATCTGGAATCTAAAAATTCCATTAAATACCTAGGTATTTACCTTGACAGTAAGCTGACATTTCAGGAACATATCAGACAGACTGTTAATAAAGTAAAAATCGCAACAAAAATGCTTTACCCATTCATTAACAGAAAATCTTCTTTATCTCTACCAAATAAAATAATAATAATGAAAGTTATTTTCCAAGCAATACTTCTTTATGGCTGTCCAGTATGGGGAAAATCAGCAAAATGTCACCTAAAAAAACTTCTCACCTTCACAAAAAAGCGGGTGTTGAACCGATATCTTCGAAAATAGTAAAACAAACAAACAAGTTTATCAATTCCTGCGCTTTTGCTGACAATCGCCTTGTCAATGCCCTATTTGAGACAAATAGCAACTAAAGCTATTTAAACTATTATTTCTGTACTTATTTGTCCTTATATATATTTTATTTATTTATTAAAACCTATTCATCTATTCTTCTTGTTAGTTTGTTTATATGTATATATACTTATTTACCTATTATTTATTCATCTTTATTTATTTATTTATTTATTTATTTATTTATTTATTTATTTCTTTTTTATTATTTATTTACTTATTTATTCATTTATTTATGTATTTATTTATTTATTTACTTATTTATTTATCTAGTTATTTATTCATTTATTTACTTTTCGTTCATATTGTGTTTTGTTTTTTTTATAATTTTTTAGTTATTTATATGTATACTTCTCTCCTTTTTTTTTTTTTTTTCTTTTTTGCTTATATTGAAGGTTTTTCATCGTATTTTCCCTCAAAATCTATGTTCATATATGAAATATTTAATGTGTCTATACTGTAGCAATCATTTTTCAGAAGAAAGATATAAATGTATCAAATCTCTGTACCTTATGCTGTGCGATTACTATATCATGTAAAAATCTTAATACGAAATAAAGAAATCTATCTATCTATCTAAAAGCGTGATAGGCAGCCTTGGAACCGTCGACAATACGATCCAAGTTGGTAAAGTAATGGCGTAGATCTCTAAGTGAGAACTTTCTGATGAAATCCAAAAGTTTTTTTCCACTTTGAGGCTTCTCTTGGTGCTTCCATATGTGAACCTCTAACCTCATGTGACTGGTGGATAGGCCTTAGAAGGGAAGTGTTTAAACAATGATTGAGCTCCTTGTCTGATGAGCTCATATGCAATCTCTTTTGTGTCCGGGAACTCAATGTGGAAATTTAAGAACCTTCATCATCTGACTGTGGGAGAAAATGGCAATCTGCTTTCTACAAAGACTGCGTCTCACACATACTAGCTCGTTTGCATATATGTATGTATGTTCGTCTGTTTTAAAAATAAAAGTGGATCGGGCAGGAGTTACTGATAACTTTGAACAACAAAATGATATCTTGTCTAGGAAATAAGATAAAAGGCTTTGTTTTCGACTTACAGTTTTGTTGACAAAGGCGAGCTACTCACTTAGTGATTGGGCTGACCATTCCACTTCTGACATTACAAATACAAATGTTTGGCGTTACAGCTCATGGAGAACCAAGGCCTAGCTTTTCACTCTTCTTACACTAGTCTAAATAAAATAAGAACTTGGAATAACCAAACGAAATATGACCTAGAAACTCCTAGCTATCGTAACTCGTTCCACTTCTGACACTTATATAAATGAAATTTATATAAGTGACGTCAAGGAACACGATTTTAACACATTGACCGACATGTATCTCTTGCAGTCGATGGCATTCAAAAATGATAGTTGAAACAAGAATACAAAATACTTGGGATCCTACGCCGAGCTAGATGTATTTGGTTTTCTGAAAATGACGGCACCTAATGGAGAAATTTGTTGGCTCCCAGGTTAATTTCTCCAAAATCGATCTGACAGTCAATGTGTTAAGAGCAACAGAGAGCTCTAGGTATTTAGTTTAGCTAAGGCTTGGACAACCAATGTGGAGTGCATAACTGGAGGAGGTTAGTTAACTGAAGAGGCTTGTTGGTTAAGGTCTACCCCGAACTGCAGCGTTGTCCAATTATTTCAGTTCATCACACTTGTCTGACACCAATGTTTTCTAGATCAATGTCGAACTTTCGTTAAGTTACCATAATCTGGATTGTAACTAGGGCTACTGCCAACGAACTTTTCAAATTAACTTCAACAAATCCTTAACCTGTCATTTTCAATGTTCAAGGGAATAAAGAACCAAACTTCACGTTGTCTTTCCAAAGTACTAGTTCTATTTAATGATTTCTTCCCAGCATTCGATAGTCTAAATCACGTTAAAGATGGCATTCCAACGCGTTAGGAAGCACATTATTTGTCAAAAAAAGAAGTGATCCTACTTTTCCTACCTTGGTGTCAGAAATGACACATCTTTTTGGACACCGTCAGTTGTGAGTGACATCTAATCGGAAAGTAGTGTCTTCAATTGTTTTAAACGTTTTCTCACTTGAAAGACTCACTTTTGAAAATGAACTTCACAAAAAGAATGGACCACCTGCTACTAGTCGGTTGCCTAGCATAAATTCTGAAACACTGATCTGATTTGAGCGATGTTTTCATTTGTCAAAGATCTTCATAGGGCCAGCGAGTTCTTAAAAACTTGTCAATCAGCTGACAGCAATGTTTTTCTCACGTACCTTGCTGTCACTCAAGTTTGATGCTTCCAATCGAGCAAACACCAATCTCACCACATTTAAAAAAAAAAAATGTTCGTTACTAAATCGCCAAACGGTATAATATCGCACAAAAAAAAAAACCCATTCGACTGCACCACAAAATACCGTGATTAATTTGTTTCACTACAAACGTACCACGACAACTGGTTCTAACCTAGATAACAGTTTGCGATTCCATTCACCCTATTTGTGTATTCCAGGCAATTTAAGCTTTTAACCTGCATGATGGCCAGGCAACAAAAATGTTTCCCATTGCGCAGTTGTCAGTTCCAGTTGTTCAGTTTCCGTTGAGAGAAAAATTCCACTTACATTATACAGAATATGTTGCACGTGTTGCTTCAGTTCCATTCCAGAATTCCAAGACTTTCGTTAAGTTTCTTAATTTTAACTTGAGGGGAACGAAGCTGTACGATTTGTTTAACATGGAAAGTTGGAACTAGGAAAATTTGGAAAAGAGAATTTCAAATTGATGAGAGGGAAGTTGGACATTTTGGTATGGATTTGGATGTAAGGATGCAAAGATGCAGTATGCTCCTGATGCAAAACGAATGTTTCTTCGTCGTTACCAAAGTTTGTGCGAAAAAAGTTCAATGATCTAGGTGATGACGCTTATATAAACATGTATGTTCAAGGGAGAGTGGGGTTGGTGTGTATAGATACATCACAGACATCACTGTCAAGAGAGAATTCTTATGAAGACACATAGTTGTCCGAAACATAAGGAGTTGATGAGGAGTTCAAATCTGTAAACGATTCTACTTTAGAGTGATGAAGCAGGCAATGGGAATAGATTGGCAATGTATTTCACAACTTTTAACGTACATTAGTTCAAGATTGAGTACTGAAAAGTAACCTCGCCTCGTTACCTCCAACTCCACTAATAGGAATCTTTATTGACAGCCAGGCTGCCATCAATGCGTTCCACTCCATACTTCGTCTTCTAAAATAGTAGAAAGTTCAAGGAAATTATAACGCAGGTAAGCGCTCGGTTTAATATTACTCTCCTCTGTCTTTCCAGCTGCAGTTACATAGAGGGGAATGAGAGAACAGACGCGCCAGGCAGATGTGGCCCAACTTTTGATGTCTCACTTGCGGAGTTAGTCTGCTCCCCGATGGGACTCATCAAGGGGTAGAATTCTCCAACACTTCCTCTCTACTGCCAACTCTAGGTGGAACAGTCTAGAAGTTTATGTCATATTCAGACAGATATGGCCGGTCTACCATAAAAACAGGACGAATGCCTTAATCAACAGAACTCGCACCGAGACAACAAGAACCACAGCCACTAGCCAATTTGCTCACACGCTGCCAAGTTTGGCATTCCATTCAACTCCCACAGCCGTAGTTGTAACAATTCACATGAAAAGAAGACCCTATTCGGCTTTCTTGGTGACTGCCCGGCATAAGCCAGAGCCAGGCATCGCACACTTGACAAACCCTCTGACATAAAACTCTACAACCTTCTGAACTCCACAGGATGGATTTGAAAAGTTCCCCTCCCAGTCACATCCAGGTCACGTGAGTTGTGGTACTTTTGTTACTGGTAGGACCTTACCAGATGACCACTTCTACGTACCTACCTATCCTTCTTCCAATAGATGTCACTAAACAGTCTCTTCATCAAGGCATATGCCTAGAAATAGGATCACCATTCTTGACGCCAATTTTAAGACTCACATTTCGAAGCAGAACTAACCTGTCAATATCACGATAAACTTTATGAATTTCGAACTAAAAGTCTTTCCCATCATCCCGTCAAGGCGGTGCAAAAAAATCGGAAATCCATCGCACGAAGAACATTGCCACAAACCTTCAAAAATACAATTTCAATTTCCTTATGGAAAAAAAAACTCCTCTCTCTCTCTCCCTTTGATTTGAACCCTCAAAATCAGTTGATGTCGAAAATTTGTATTTCACATCGAAATAAACTGCTTTTCGACTTTTTTATTTTTTTTTTTCAAATTGAGTTATTCTCTCCATATGTGTGCTAAATTGTACTTCTCACGTTTCCTTGTAAAAAGAGAAAGGGAAGATATAAGTTGTTTGAGAGGGAGCGTGTGATACCCTATTTCTCTTTTTCGTTGGTAGCAAGTAGAATCCTTACATTATCTCACAAAGTATGAACTAAAGCATCCGTTCTTTTTTATCACTTCGAAGTATGCGTTGACGTTGACGTATGGTAGGGAGGTAAAGGTGGTGGTTCAGCGGAACCCAAATAAGCACTTGGATGTGCCTTTTTTATTACCACGACACGTGTCATCTATTTGACGATGTGTTGTTGAAGATGTTTAGAAAACGAATTAGATCTCGTACCTACCCATGATGTCATTGATGTCGTTTAGTGCACGCAGTCTGGATTTTGCTAGTGTCAGACGACATTTGCACATGCAATGGGGAAGAGTTTCATTCTCATTTTAGTTTCCGCAGCTGCGGCAGCGTAGGTTGTATGGAATACATAGTTTAATCGCATGCCCCGTGGCTATCGCCGTTATTCTGGCGTTATCTGGGCTGGTTCTGTTTATGATATCTTTTGTTCTAATCTTATCGCAGTTGCTTAACCCCCTACATCGGAGGCTGGTCTTCTGCAGGAAGTATGAGTGGATTTGTTTTTTAACCGCCTGACCTTCTGACGGGATGTGGACCCTCTTAGCGAGTGAGCCGTGTATTGCAGAGCCATGCCTGGCCAGTTCAACTTTTATGTCACTGTGTCCTGGAACCCAGAGCAGTGCGACCCTGAGACGTTTGCTCAAGCGGGCAAATTCATTCCGGTACTCCTGCAGCAGTTTGGAGGATATGTTAGCCGGGTCAATAGCTTTGATAGCTGCTTGGCTATCTATGAGGATACCAATGTTTTGTTTGTGTGTTGTGTAACGCCCGAGTTGCGTGTAAACCTCTCGGATTGCCGGTATTTCCACGTGGAAGACGTTGGCGAAATCCGGGAAGCGGTATGAACTTGATATTTTCAGTGATTCCGAGTAGACACCGGCCCTCACAATGTAATTCATCTTTGATCTCTCGATGTAGATGACCGTGTCGAAGTCCTTGATTACTTCGTCTTTCTTTTACAGAGCTCTGGTGCGGAAGTTTAGTTTGGGTGTGATGTTGTCGGTTTGAGACCCGACCACATTCACGTATACGATGGTGAGAGTTGACCCAATGAATATGTCGTTGCCGCGCAACAAATGAATTGACACTTCAAATTTGTTTTTTGAGACTGCTGTCAACGGATCCAGCCGAGAGAGAAGATAAAGGATCGGCTACCTTATGCTCTGTGTACGGCACTATGGGCCTCTTTTCAGTAGTAAGCATGTAGTCAATCGACCTATGAACGACGACGCGAAGAAGAGAACAGATTCTACGGGTCGTATCCAGGACCTCTAAGAGAGGACACCCCCCCTTCTGAACACATAACCATAACCACCCGTAGTAGAATATAGAATCTAGAACGACTCGTATTGCTTTTCTAATTAGACTCCAGTCTTGTCTTGAACCTCTTCTCTACCTTTCCGATGGTTTGTGACTTTGCTAAAAGTTTCAAAGCTGCTAGAAACTCCAAGAAGTTGTAAATTCTTGTGCCCTAGGTATGTACCGGCTTCCTTGTAAGTCTGATACATCATCACAAACAATTTAAAACGAACTGCGTAGCCGAGAGAAACTGAGTTTTAGTTATTTCCTTTCAGATGGCGTTGTGTCTCATTTAAATCGCTACAAAACGGATGTTTCAATGGAAAGTCAACCACCTAACTTTCTTACTCAGTTCAGGATGAACATGAGCCTCAACAAACAAGCCGCTCAAGTGGCCATGTACTTAGCTAATCGCCCCCACTTACTCATTCCAAGTTGGTTGAGGGCCCCTTCTACTTGTGCGCGGCACCTTAGACGACGTTGCGTTGTCCTAGGTCGCTGTACAGCTCGTTTAGTTTGTTATTGAATCTCCTCCTCCAAAGCTCATCAACGAAGAATTTGTCGGCTCCGTTTTCGATGGAGGTCATTCTTCAACGCCATAGAGTTGAACTGGGACCATTAAGGTCTTGTATAGAGTTTCCTTAGTTCGTCGGGATACGGCCTTACTACTCAATTGCCTTCTCAGCCCAAAGAAGCAGCGATTGGCCAGTTATTGTTCATTTGATTTTTGATGAGATGTCCTTTTCAAAAGTGATAGCAGAGCCAAGGTAGACAAAGCCAACTCTGACTTTCAATCGAATTCCTCGATGTTGACTGTCGCTTGTTCCTCTTCAACCACTATACCAAATTTGACCGCTTCTGTTTTGAATGCAACGGTGACAGCTAGCTTAGTTCTGCCGGGTGCCTGTAGTTGCACAATCTTGAGAGTTTTGCACAATTCGTTCAAGTATGACGTTGAAGAAGTCGCATGGCACCTGGTCACCTGATCTAAGTCCCTTTTCCACATGAAAGGTCTCGATGAAATCGTTGTTGACCTTGATGGAGCAGCGTGCATTCTCCATCGTTATTCTGCACGGATGGGCGAGTTTGGCAAAGATGTCAAAACTGGATGTGGTTCTACCTATATGGCTCGTCCTTATAAATGCTGTCATAGGCGGGCTTAAAGTTCATAAATCTAGGGTTTTCTGTAGGATCTTTCAAAGTGTGAACATTTAATCGGCCTAAGCTATCCTGGCTTGAAATCACATTGATAGGGGCCAATTAGGTTTGTTGATGAGTGGTTCCAATCGGTTTCAGGAAGGAGACTGACGCCGTTGAGGGGGTTTCCAGCACCTAAATTCATACAAACAGACAGATCGGACAAACTACTAGATAGTTGACCAAAACCCCTACGACCATCACATTCTTTCTTTGCGTGCAACATCAAGTGTCAAAACCAACACACCCTATGGCAGAGCGTACAGAGAAACGATAAACTTTGACATAAACGCTTATGACACACGAAAATAAATAAACTTTTCTACTTTAAAGTTTTTTTTTGTCCTTTTTAGAAGGATTTCCATCTCGGAATGCTGACGTATTGTCAAGCCTCGCGAAAACTTCATCATTTCTTCTCTTGTGAGATGACAAACCGACAAAGGCATCATGCTTCGCAAGTTCTGTCAAAAGAGTAGATCTCAAAACTTAAAACGAAAAATTGTTTTTTTAATTTCCGTCTACGGCGAAATGAAATCCTTTTGCGGCGAGGAAAAGTTTAAATTGCCTAAAACTCCTGAATAGGTATGCGAATGCGAATAAGAAACTCAACTCCTAATCCATATGTGTGTGTCTGCATGAGTGTATCTACGAGCGAGACTGGGGCGCGATGTGATATAGTATACTGGGGACCCCTAGGCGAGATTAAAGTAAATCTCTTCTCGCCATGGAACTCAAATGATGTGGAAAATCTTTGATGTGATTGTTGGCATGAAAATCGATTTGGAAAAGTTCCTTTTCCTTTCTTTTCTGTCATGCACAGAGCTATAGAGAAGAGAGTGTATGGTATGGCACACTTGGAAAAATGTTAGCAGTAGCATCAAGGGAGATGAGATGAACTACTCGTTGTCGTTTGTATAGAGGAACCCTGTTCATATTTCCTGTTCGCTAAGGATATTCGGTTGTTGGGTTCAATTTGATTTTTTTTCTCCCCCCCCCCCTTGCCCTCTCTCTTTCTCTTTCTCTTTAACTCCATGCATCGTCTATTGATGTATGGAAGATGGAAGTAAATTTACGCTTGATGGATAATTCAGTTGAATGCTAGAGTACCCATGACTGTTGTTGTTAGAGTGAATCCCTGTTTGTTACTCGGGATGAAACTAGTGAGATTTTTTTTATTTTTATTTTGGTTCGTCCTTTCCGAGTGTTTGCCTTTGACAGGAATAATTGAGCATTAATATAGTTTAGGGGTTGCAAGGGCAATGGATAGAGTTCATACTTGAGATTATAAATGCTTCGATGATTTTAGAACAGGTTGTCCTTTCATTTTTTCTTGTCAAAAGTCAATTGACCACAACTGCTGACAAACAGGATAAGGTTTTGTAAAAATGTAACAAAGACTTATGGTCCAACAGGAAGTGATTCGATTTTAACAGACGAGACGGAAGGTTTTAAAAAAAAAGTTGAAAAGAATTGGGACGGAGCATGTGGTCTTTGAATGGAATCGTTTGTTAATTACTTGGTTCTATAGAAGATCGGCATTGATACCCCTTATGAATTTAAAGTCTCTACAGGAGTGAGTGAAGACAACTACGATGGATTTGGAAACCCTCGAAATTCTATGAAATGAGAATTTCTACCAAAACAAGCTATCAGACCAAAATTTCATTTTCGTCATCGTCATCGTTAAACTTGAGCTTGGGGATAAAGGGAAATTTGAGAAGAGACGCAGGAAATACAATTCCAGGTTGGTTTAAAATACTTGCGGGTCGTAGTAATGGGGAAACCCAGACATATGTAGATTATTCCACATTCGTGTTGTACGGTTACAGAATAAATCCTTAATATTTGACGGTACATCTCAAGGCGGATTTAAGGGCACTTGAGCTTTGGCCGAATGAAGGCCACATAGATTGACGTCAGAAGGGGTCAAATAACCTCTAAGGATACCTAGATATTTCGCATCATTATTGGTGACTTCGAAGCTTCATATGTGTGGTCGTTCAAACGAAGGTCGTCGTTAACACATATACCGAGGGTATAAGCCTTTCCGCTTCAGTCATGGAAAATGTCCCTAAATTGATCGTTTAACTCATCTTCGCCGCTTCGGTTTCAATTTTCACGAAAGCAATACTGACATTCCGCTGCATTCTTCCGATTATGTCAATATCGTCGGAGCATGTGAGTTATTGAACGGACTTTTGAGAGATTGTGCCTCTGGTTTTGGCGCGTGAGTTTTGCATAATTTTTTCAAAAACGATGTTAACGAGGTCGCATGACAGTGTGTCATCTTGTCTAAATACGTTTTTGACATCAAAAACATGCATGCATTTTGTATAGCTCGTCTTTATAAATGTTGCCATACGAGGCTTTAAAATCGATGAAGAGGTGGTGCAAATCGATTTGGTGCTCATGGGTTTTTTTGTCTAAAATCTAGTGTGAAAATTTGGTCGACTGTGGACTTCCCTGGTCTAAAGCCACACTGATATGGACCGATCAGGTTGTTCACGAATGGCTTCAGGCGATCACACCACACGACAGATAAGATCTTGTAGGCGAAGTTAAGGAGACTCCTTTCTTGAGGATCGGGCAAACAATGCTGAGATTCCATTCATTCGACATATTTTACAGATGAGATGGTCCATACTCCTAACCAAGTCATCGCCTGCCGCTTTGAAGAGCTCGACAGTTAGGCCGTCCGTTCCAACAGCTTTGTTGGACTTAAGCTTACATGGCGGAACTTTGACTGAGTGATCAGCTTGTTCCAGGTCTAGAGCAGATCCTTTCTTTGCAAATTTATCAGCTTTTTCATTCCCTGGTATGGTGTCCTGTCCAAGGACCCTTCACAGCTTTACCTCATGCTGTACTCCTTCGTAGTTGGGTGCACGCAATTGTTGATCTGCATCGTACAGGTTGAAGGGTTCATTCTGCCAGACAGCGCGATTCGATTCTTCGTCGCTGTTGTACATATCCTCAGAATCGACCGCGATTCTGCTGCGGTGTTCTATTGATCGTCTTTGCAGACTTCCGATCGGGGTCTGTAGCCTTGACAGGATCTTCTTTTGAACATCATTCCTGCAGCCGCATCTCTCTATTTTGAGAAATCGGTCTTCGTCTCCCATCTTCTGCTCGTACAGTTCGCGAGTAGTTCTTGTCCTTCTATGCCTCTTGCTTGGTAACATGCGCTTGCCGGCACTCGTCGTCAAACCATCGGTTTCGTTGTGGTGGCCGTCACCATCATCATTAGAGGTGGAATCTCTGATACCTTTTTGGCAATGTTGCCACTGGTCTTCAATACTTGATACTGGCGGCATAGGACCTCTTAAGAGATTAAGGGAGATACGAAAGACTTGGCGATCTCCTCCGTTGTAGCCTTCCGACTTAAAACTTTGTCACGATACTTCCTTGTCTTGGCGGTGTTCTGGATTTCCCCAGTCATGCCTTAGCTACAACAAGATAGTTGGCCGAGTCGATGTTGGCCCCTTTGAAACGTTTGGACATCTTGAAGGGTGCCTTGCATTATGCCTTGCAGTGTGGTAAATCTAGTTGACGGTGGATAAATAAAAGCTTGTAGACAATGCAAAACAAATCGATTTTCTTTTGCAATGTGATTGGAAGCATTACATGAATATTTGGTAGCACTTGCTTTTTTTTCAAAAATACAAAGTTTAATGTCAAATCGTGTTTTCTACAAAACTAAAACGCTATTCATTTGTTCAACTTTCAGATTCGCCACCACCAAAACCAACAGTTATCTACCTCCTTCAAGCCTACAGCACACCACATGTAAGTCGTTTCTATCATTTTCCTTCATTTATAATTAATCCTTCGAAAATACTTACTTATCCTTAACCTTAACAACTTTCTCATTGGATACATTAAATATTTAAGTCATCAGAGTGCCACCGCCGGAGAGAACAACAGTCTTCCCTCAAGTGTTTGCGTTTAATTAAACTTGTCTAACCTTAAAAAATAAAAATACAAGTGTAAACATTTAACACAAACCATTTTATAAAACAAAAGTGGTTTCTTTATTCCAAAGTGGGTAGAATGTTTTCCCGTTATTTAGATATTACCGTAGGTTGATGATGGCAGGACACAATAATATCTAACACACTTTTGTCTAATTACAAGGACATACAACTTTAAAATTCATGGAACATATTTTTTTTTTTTTATTAATTACCTTTACTCAAGTCTAACTGTTAAGGATTTTAATTAATTTTCTTACAAGGAGAACAAAAAAAAAAAATATTACAGCGTGTCGTTAAAAATTTGAATTCATTGATTCTGTTGGTTTGTCAGGGAGGCGGAGAGGCGGGGGTGTGGTTTCTAACGGTCAAGGACTGTTAAATATTTTATTATTTCTACTTTGCTTTACTGCTTAGGAAACTTTGTTCAAAGATGATTTGCTTAGAGATTTTACTACGACTAGCAGAGTGTAGGTATAGAGCTATAAAATTGTTTGTTCAAAATTTGGCAGGGTAGAATTTTTAAGGCCCTCAAAGTTATAGGTTATGAGTACTTTTGGTAGTAAGGAACTTAAACAGAAATAGGTCAGTTAAATCAACCATTCTGGGTTATAGGACATTTTGGGTTTAAATTGGAATTAAATTGAATAAATATGCTTTAACTTCTGTCACTGATTGGATGTGACTTACGAGCTATACCAAAAGGGATAAAGAATTTTTTGAATAGGCTTGGATGTAGAGAAGCAAGGCAGAGGGACTTATTTTGAAAGACATGTACTTTTAAAGGGCCTTACCTACTTTAAAGAATAATTGTTCAATAATGACTTTTATAACAGTGGACATTCGCTCGCTTCTTCTGTTCCGACGGTTACTATATACTCGTAGGTCCACATAAATTGAATATATATATAGGACCTTCTCACTTAACCCGTCCATTTCACTCGCTTTGACAGTCACTTGAGACTAGATGGACACAATTTCTTGATATTCCAAGAAGATCCATCCAAATTTTGGACGAAGGACTTCATCGAGTCTCACTGAATATTTTTCTATAGGCCTGCTGCGTCTTAGCGCTCGCATCTCTTCCTCTTACAGTGTCTTGAGAACCGTAGAAGAAAGATGATTGATATATAGATAGTAATGGACGTAGGCCTTTATTAGGCCTCATTAGATGTGAGCTTATTGCTCGCTTTAGACTTAATACCATTTCTTTACACTCCGAGAAGGCACATCAAACTTATGGACATATGACTGCACTAGGCTTCACTGGATGATCTTTTATTCCTCTGCTTGCTTTACTAGCTCTTACGGCGACTTGGAACTTAGAATATTGCGACAATATGTCGCGACAGCTCTAGAAATAAAGAACCTAGCATCAAAAGGAAGCGATTAGTCTACTTCGCTTGATACTGGGTCTTCGGGTCTGGTTTTCGAACGTAGAGGTTCTTCTTCACTCAGAACTGAACCTGGTTCATATTATAGAACGGTTGATAATGCAGGTTCTTAAGGAGATGCACCGAGCATTCGTCCATCGAAATGGTCAAGGCGATTCAATTGGGATTGGTTGCCTTCCTTAGATCATTTCAGTCTTTCGTTGGCAGGATTTTATTCAGACGTGCTGACGTGTGACGGTCTGTCCGTCAATCACAGGATTTCGTTTCCGTTGAGAGTTGACAACTGTACCAGAAGGTCAAATAGAAGGAATGGCTATATATGCAGAACTTTCGGTTATCTCCCGTGTTATGCTTACAAAGTGTCCTGCCAGTGCCATGGTTGGTTCAGTAAAGATCATGATTTGCTTCTCCTTCCTTTCCTACAAGGTTTCCGAGTTAATGCTGACGGATAGATAAAGGTGCTAGGCACAGTTATAAAGGCCTGGACGGACGATGCGAGTGATAAAAGACCATATGTGTTTCAGTAGGATTCTACACCAGAACATGTTCAGGTTTCTGTTCACGAACTTGGGTTGTAATCAGCGGAATATAGTTTTGTTGAATAAATATGGGCGACAAGCCTACAGACGTACAAGTTGCAAGCATTTGTGATTTTTTAAAAGATTTTTTCCTTAATTAGCCTCCGTGCCCTGTACAATTTTTTTTTTTTATAATTCACTAGCGCTAAAGGGGTTATGAATACCCTTTTAATGCTATTCACACAGCGCTAGTGCTGGTGTAGTGATTTTTTGAAACTCAGGTGGTATTAGGTTTCAGTCTTTTTGCTCCGAGGGTGGTGTCCCGAATGACTGGGGGGAATTATTGGTACTGTTGCCATTGCTTATAATTCACAGTATTTCTTTCGAACATCAAGATGTCATTAGTACGATCAACACTTTCAAGCCATATGACCACCCTATTGCCAGTGTTATGCCTATGCAGTAGAATTGACGTCAGCTTTGTTCGCAGTTGATCGAATTTTTTTTTTTTTTTTTTTGACATCAAGATTCGAACCTGGAACTAAAGACTCATTATCTGTGCTGGAACCTTTAGCGTGACAAGCGATGATGCAACCACTGCACCATGGCCACCCTGTATATGAAGAGCTTTGACAGCTATCCATTGATTTTGTTGCTAGCTTATGCTGATGCAGGAAGCCCCTGATTCAAAGAGAAACCACCTGAGTTTCAAAATCACTACACCAACACTAGCGCTGTGTGAATAGCATTTAAAGGGTATTCATAACCCCTTTAGCGCTAGTGAATTATAAAAAAAAAAAAAAACAGCCTCTAAGTCTAAGCGAACGAATCAAGCGTATCGCCTTAGACAACAGATTCTCTTTCACCCATGACACATCGTTTTCTTGTGAATTGTAACCCTAAAGTCGTGTCCCTCAAAGCTGCGTACTAAGATCACTTTTACGAACAAGCAACTTGAAGACTTATGAACGTTTCCTTAAACCTCCCATAGAATTAAGATCAAGTAACCTTTACACTCCACCCGACTAGTAAAAATATACAATCTAACAACTTATATGTCAATTGTCAATTCAGACAAGTGGGTCATTACAGCATTTTTATTCTGTCGTCACAAGCCATGAAGAGTTTATAGCCCACGGTGACAAATCTCATTTTAAAATGTCTTTTGCTCGTCTGCGTGCCACTCGTGTGACTTTCCAGATAAAATTCTCGCTCTTCCCCCTTTTGAGTTTTATGACCGCGCCGTCCTGGTGTAATTTAATTTCTACCATTTCGAAAATAAAGCTGTCATACGGGATATGAGTTATTTTTGCAAAATGTTTGCACAAAAAAAAAAAGGAGCATATCTCTCCTCTAAATGTCTTGGCCTTGAGATATAAGGAGCTAAATATCATGAAATCCTTTCAATTTAATGCTTTTGCTTTTTTGTTTTGTTTTTTTTTTTTTTGTGCGTCGTCGTCGTCGTTGTCTCTTATTATCCTGAGATCCTTGCTTAAGCATTTTATTAAATTTGCTGCAATTTTGCTGAGTACCCCCAGGAGGATTAAAGGTCTTTCATGGGTTTGATGTTTGAAAAAAAAAAGAACTCCATTGCCACCGCCCACAAGGAAGAGTGAAAATGTTGTTATCGACATCGTCAGCAACAGTCATATCAGAAGTGAAGAAGGGTAAGGCAATGAGGAAGGATTTTCAACAAGAGCAAAGAATTCTAAATTAGGTGGTAAGCGTATATGATGATTTCGATACGTATTCTCAAACAAGTTGGGGGGGTGGTGGTGAGCGGAGGTGGGAAATCATCAAACAATCTGTTGGTATAGCCTTTTCCAATACTGATGCGTGCTTATAATGGATTTTGCGAATATTTCGGCACTTAAGTGAGATCTTAGAACTTTGGTTCTGGGAATTGCTGAGCCGTTGTAAGTGCACTCGTTTATTTCTATTTCTCATCCATTGAAGTCTGGGAAGTCATTCTATGATATTTTACGACACTTAAACTTCAAGCAAGTCGACGATAGGACGCCTATTTTTGGAAGCCTCATTAAAATTTTACCGACTTCAGGAAAGAATCATAAGCCGATGGTCAAAGTGACGAAATCATAAAGAAAGATGTCAAACAAGGACAACAAGAGGCAGATTAGCGTTTCAAAGCTACTGATCTAGGAAAAGCACCCAAAAGGTGTCAAAAGACAAAAATAGCTAAGAGGACTCGTATCAAAGACGATGAATAGCAGCCATCGATGTTTAAGTCGAGCCAGTCCAGTAAACTGAAGAAATTTTTATTGCTCCGTGGTGTCCCACTCAAAACGATAGAGGATTCTAATGTTTCGTCACGACGATGCGGGTCGTCTGCTAGAAGAGAAGACTGATCCATGTAATCTCATATGTAATGGACTGTGTAGACTAAACGTACTAGATCAGAATGAATCCTGCTGAACATCCAGAGTATTGAATTGGGAAGGCATATCTATTGAGAATGGCCAGCTGTTAAAATAGGATATTTTGCGAGTCTCAAGTCGCTGTCGCAGCGAGTGAAGTGAGCGAAAAAGCTGCCTCGGTCTAAAAGGCTTCGCCTAAAATTCGAGTGAAGTGCTCACATCTAGATATAATTCGAAAAATGTTAAGACCATTGCCTCGCTTGCCAAAGACTTGCCATCGAAAAATTGTTTCTTGTCTCTCACTGTTCTATCGATTTTTCCAAACACAGTGCTTCAACAATGTGGCCACGCTTCGTCATGCTTCAAATGCTAGTTAGTTTACCCTTAAGACTATGTGCGTTCGGATGTACTGTCAAATGTTCTTTTCTTAGCCGTCCAACACGAATATGGAATGTGCCCTGTGTTTCCTTGCCCCTTCAATCTTCAAACATTCAAAACCAATGTGCAGTCGCATCTCCTTCGTCTCTCCTCAAATTTTTCTAATTCAAGTGTCTATTTTCGATTTTCAAGTGTCAAATGTCGAAACTAGTGTCTTTCCTTTACGTGTTAAGTCAGTTACTCCGACAGCTCAATCTCCAGTGAAAAGAAGAAGTTCCCCAACAATACAAAATATATTCAGTTAACATATGACACATGTTAACACCACTCTGCATTTTGTATCATTGTTTGCTTTTGCACTGCATTTGCATTGAAATTGCATCCCTTATTCAAGACCTTAAAACTAAATTAAAAATGTTTAGAATTCTAATTTGAAACTGTCATATGTTTCCAGGATGTTAATGAGGTTAGCATGTCCTGTTCCGGTGAGCACTGAATTCATTGAATAAATAAAATGTGCACGAACCCAGACCCTAGAGGTGTATAATTATACAAACAAATGTCAAGTCATGGTTTAAAATGCGAATTACTGTCCTCTGTGTGCCTTCCATTATCAAATTTAAAAACTTTATCGGCGTTTCCTTTGAGTAACAGCTTGCAAGTGGCAAGTAGAATCGATGGAGTTGTGGCCTGTTGCCTGAAATGTCCCTATGCACCCAGATAAGGCGTTCCGCCAGCTCATTAAAAGACAGGCGGCAATAGGAAAATTGTTTTTGAGTTAAAAGCCACCTGACTTTCACATTGTACCTCAGCCTCGATAGGGCCTCTTTGATTGCCATTATATTGGCTTTGAAGACGTAACAGTGGTTGGGTCAACGAAAGGAGATGTTTGTGTTCGCATTTTTGGAGAAGACACCTTCAAACACTCCCGATCTACGTAGAAGCAGATGAACCCATTTTCATTGTAATTCAAGATCATCTTTCCAATCGAGGTTGGAAGAGATAGTAGTTGCGAGGTTTTTTATGGAATAGAAGTCGTTATAGGGTCTAGTTGGTGTTTTGCGTTACCAATTCAATGACATGGAGAATGGTGAAGGACGCTTGTTGGTCCTTCTTTTTCCCCTTTTCGGTGCAACATCTGCATTTACCTCGAGGTAACTGTTGCTCACAGTATAAGTAGCTTCGTCGCTTTATATTCGATACACGGATAATAAAGGGTGACCAGGTAGCAATGATACCCTTTCCAATTTTCGTGTTTTAGCAGCTGTCAATGTAATCAATGACATCCAGGTGTCGAAATATGCAGTAAGGTCTGCCATTTGATCATGCATCGTTTCAATTTTAAATACGCAACGTGAGTTGCGTCGTGAGGTCGGTCGTCATCATGGCTTCAGGTTGCAGGCAATTCGTCAAACACCGTGGAAAAGTTTGAGCATGAGTATACTCTTTCGGACCTTAAGCCATCAGCCAGACAGAGATTGGTGGGAAATGAAGAAAACATACCCACCGTAGCGGCCAGTATTGAAGAAGACCCTGAAATGTCGATTTGGCGCCGATCAGCTGAATTGGAAATCGCTGGAGAGTCAATCCGGTTGGATTTGGGCCTACATCAATATAATATTGTGCTGACGGAAGAATTGAATCCGGATGACCATAGACAATACCGTGAGTTCGCTAATAAGGTACCGAAAATTTTTGTCGGAGATCCGGATTTTAACCAAAAAATCATCTTCTCGGACGAGGCCCAATTTTTGGCTCAACGGGTTGTCAACAAGCAAAATTGCCATTATTGGAGCGAACACAATCAACAAGTGTTCGACCAAGCATCAATGCATCCACAAAAATTGACTGCTTGGTACGGTTTATGGCATGGCGACATCATCGGACCTTAATTTTTTCGAAATGAGGAAGGAGACACCGTTACTGTCAATGGTCTCAGGTATAGAGCGATGTTAACCGACTTCCTGTAGTCAGAGCTCGATAACATCGATATATCCGAGTTGTGGTTCCAACAAAACGGCGCTCTATGCCGTGCAAGTGACGTAACGCTCGAAGTTGTGAAGGAAACATTTTGCGACTGGGTCATTTCACGGCGAGCGTTCATCAATTGGCCGCCGCGATCATGCGACTTGACACCACTCGATTATTCTCTCTAGGGCTGCGTCTACGCTAACAAGCCAATCACTTTCGACGAGCTCAAGGCCAACATTCGAGACGCTATTGCCGTACATATTGGACCCAGTCATCAAAAATTGGACTCATCGCTTGAAGCACTGCCAGCGAAGCCGAAGTGGCCATTTGAATGATGTGCTATTCCACACATAATGGCATGAATATAGCTTCAAAATATAGCCAGACTCAATTTTATATCTCACACCGTTGTTGTTTTATTTAAACTTGTTTTCTTATCGCTCTTATCTGGTCACCGTATACTACAATCAACGTGAATGTTTCTCACTCCAAACTTAGAACTTCCTCCTTGGTTAAGCTTATCTACCGACATTTTAAGTGCAATAGGCAGCATTTGCTTTTCGTCCATCCCGGTGATCCCAGGACCTCCAACCATTTCTCTATACGAAGCTCTTAACTACAATAGGTACTCTTACCTGTTAACCTTAGCTGCTTTCAATTCAATTTATTTTGAATTGCATTACCATTGTCCTTTTGCATTTAAGACAAAATCTCGTCTCGTATTCACTTGATTTTGGGTTTAAACAAAATTAAAGTCGGCTCTCTACTCTATGACTCATGACAGTCCCTTCACCTTCTCCATCTCCACTGGCTGTCCACCAAAAAAAATGTCTCAAATAAAGAATGTTGTGTGTAAAAACTGTTAACATCTTCGAACATTCTTTCGGTATAACTTCCCTTCGGCCATGTCCAATCGTAGATACCAATGGCATCCATTATTACCGCATATTGGTTTTCTTTTGTGAAAAAAAAACCTTTTCTTATGAGCAATTCCCCATCAAACGAAGAACCCTAATTCCACATTCCACAGGAGATTCTATTATTCGTCGACGAGAAAAATGGCTTTCATCACCTTTCGCCCACCTTTTTGGACGCAATGAAAAGGACATTCAACAAGGGTTTGCCATTTATCCCATTGAGTAACGACCATTGTTTGCTTTTAATATCTCTCTAGGAAATATTTATTTCTCTCTCAAATCCCCTCAAAGTTGGTTAATAGCTATCCCTATCGGTGGGGTTATATGTGACTGGGTACGGGTTGATATTTCCTGTAAGCATTGTCATTTGGCATTGCCATTCGTTTGATAATGGTTTTGTTGTAAATGGAACCATGTTAAATGAGGAAATTGCATTCATAAGGCACAAGCTTGTCCCAATTAAAAGTGCAATTCAACCATGAAAATGAACATATTTGTGGAAACTACCCTACAGAGAGGGTGCGGTGCTCGATATTTTAATCATATTTTGCAATAAATTTCGAAATAATATTTGGTAGACGAGTTCATTATTTGAAATCTTCTATGTCATCCTTTGTGTGGTTTTTCGAAATATCAATGTAAATTGGAAATGGACACTTGCATTTGCACACATGCAGAGGACATGCTTCAACTAGAATTTTGTTGGTTTATTCGGTTTTGGGGGTGAGAAATAGAAACATATTTTTGCATTTTCCGGATTTGAAACAACAAATATTCTAGAAAAGAAAAGGATTATGTCCGATACATTCTAGAATAAGGATAATCATTGGGATCTCTTAAAGGACGGAAGGTAACACCTTCGAATTGATTGGAATCGTGCCAAGGTGCAGCTTTTACTTGGTCTCTTCTCAGTCGAATGTGTGTCTTGTATTTGTTCAATTTTTATCAAAATCAGTGGGATGGCAGTTCCACTTGAGAATGTTATTTCCATGGTGTAGTGGTTGCATTATCGCTTTTCACTCTGAAGGTTCCAGGTTCAAATACTGATGTAAAAAAAGAAAAAAAAAAAGAAAGTCGATCAACTGCGGGAAAAACTGACGTCAACTCTACTGCATAAGCATAACACTGGCAGTAGGGTTGTCATATGGCTTGAAAGTGTTGATCGTACTGATGACATCGGGATGTTCGAAAGAAATACTGTGAATTATAAGCAATGGCAACAGTACCAATAATTCTCCTCAATCATTCTGTACACCACCCTCGGAGCAAAGAGACTGAAACGTAATACCACCTAAGTTTCAAAATCACTACACCAACTCTAGGGCTGTGTGAAAAGCATCATAAGGGTATTCTTAGCCCCTTTAGCGCTGGTGAATTATATTAAAAAAAAAAAAAATGTCTTTGTTGACGATTTGTGACATTCCTCTGGCCGTCTATGTCATTCGTTATTTCCATACTTCGAGCTACTTCACTGTCATTCTGCGTCACTCTACTACCTCTACGTAGTATTCCACCTAAACCACCTCATTTCACTGCCGATCTGCTTAGGGTATTTCCAAAGACATTCTCCAACATTTCTTTGCCACTCTGCCGTTTCACGTCATTCCGTTTTATTGCCGCAGAATTCTGCAATAGATCTACGTCACCGCGCCAGCTCTTCGCGGAAGATTTTGATTAGGACAAAGGATATAAGAAGCTTGTTTACTTATTTCCTTATCATAGCCTAAGTGCCGAAATAAGTGCCTGAATTCAGTTTCATCTTCATCTAATCCTTACCTAGGTCAACAAGTCTCTTCCTTTAGTTTGATCTTTAACATAGCAGGGCTTCAACCTACTTAAATGCCTCTTCATCCAGTTTGACGGTCATCTAATTAGAGCTTAGTCTAAGAAGCCCCTTTGTTTCATCATCATCATCATCATCATCCATCAGCCCTTTGTCCTGGACATAGGCCTCTTCTAAATGCTTCCACTGGCTTCGATCTTGGGTCAGATATGCCTTTAGAGGGCGTATGGCAATTAAAACGCGGCGCTTGCCATGCGTGTTGGCGAGTTTTCTTTCAGCCGCTCCTAACCTGAACAACAGACGCTGTTTGCAGCCGCCTACTGTAGGTCATAAGCTGCTACTTTACTCGATCCTTAAGCCGAATACGTCAGAGTGGCTGCACTTAAGCCAATTTGATCATGAGCACAAGTGATATGAATGGTGGGACTTGTTGACACACAGTACTATGAGGAGGGGTAGGAAGATCTTTAACACTTACTCTGCAACTGTCCAGCCACTGACGGACTACGTCAAAGAGTACTGGGGTCTAGACTTAAAGCATATAAACAGCAAAGCGATCGGTGATATCCTAGAGTTGGCTAAAATTTGGAAGATTTTCCTGACCACACATCGATGCAATAGACACTTTATTGCAGTCGCTAACGCCATCTCCTTACACATCCCTCATCCCCACACGAAACTTTCTCTAAAAGTCGTTTTAGGGGAATTACAACAGGCTTTACCCAAGCTGTTTCACACTTCACAACCAATCCGTTGTCACCTTCATTGGGTCAGGTTTCGTTCCTAGCTTGGCTGTCTGCCTAAATTTTCTCGGAATTCAGGTTAAGAATCACTTCGTACTGAACTCTTGTCAGACGTTTCAGTCCTGCTTCGCTCGTAGCGACGATGTCTAGAAGGATCTTCAAATTTTCATTTCTTATTCGATGAATTCAGAAGGCATATCGTAACTTTTATCTCAAAAATTTCAAGCATTTCGAAGTCTGTCTAAACCTCCCTGGGTATCATGTATCGAATAGCAAAAGGAGGAACTCCTAGTACCATGATGAGTTCCAATCATTTCTGTATTCCACAACTTGAACTGCCATTTGCAATCCCATTCCGAATTTCTAGGTGTGCATACTGCTTGCGATTCAAACAAATCCTTCACTCCTTGTTACGCATATCCTTGTTCGTGTAAAGATATTCATAATCCAATTGATTAACTCAACATATATCCCTCTTAAAGTTCCCCCACAATTGCTCACTCTTCATTTCAATTTCATTCACACCGTATGGCATTACGATTCCTTTTTGCCACACACACACACACGCACTCCTTCCTTGCAAATGAAACTCGTGTGGTTAATTGAATTAATTTTCTATATTTGCATGCGTTGTTCGGTTGATTACTCTTGCGTACTTTTAAGGCAACCTCGATCGACATCTACTCATATCTGAGTGAAAAAAAAAACAAAAAAAAAACCATTTGCTCCTTCTGTAAGCAACACTTTAATCGTCAAGGATATGATGTTCGATAATTGCTTTTACAAGGCTTGAAGGAAATTATTCCTTTCCCATTGCACATTTCATTTACTTCTCTCAAGTCTGATTTAATAAATAATCTCTTCTGTTCGCTTCAAAGGACGATGAGGAGTGGAGAATGTATCGAACCCTGAAGTTCGAGTACACCCCTTATCCATTAATTTGATTATGAACTCCTCTCGAAGTGGGTCACTGCGGAGTGAGATTGTTATACACATATGGATATCAATCCGGGTTCCATGTCAAAGCTTCTCTCGACAAAATGTTTCGCACACTGTTATCCTGCATCTAGTTACACATTTACACCGTTCCTTCGTGTAGTTACAACTTGCATATCCATTAGGAAGAGCCCATTAAAAGTTGAACAGAGTGCACTATACCGACAGCTGCAGTTATATCCGCAGCTAAACTGCCGAAAATAAAACTGAAAAGGACTCATAAAACTTTTCCAAAGGTTATGTCTTTGGCGATAAAAATGTTCACCATCTCTCTCACTCAGAAGAAGTTCTTTATATCCTGCCGAGGGTGTTAAATTAGCTCCTTTTCTGGGGGGTGTTTGAACTCCTCTTGTAGACAATGATATTGTTAATCATTTGTTAGTCGATGGATTTAGTGTCCTTGATTGTATGCCTTTAAAAATGTCTTCCAAGTCTAAGGACTCTTGTAGACGGCGTAATTCAAATGTACGTCTCGGTGTTTATGTGTGGAACTATAAAAAAAAATCCCACAAACTTAAGTGAAAGGATATCTTACGATTCATTGCTCTGCAAGGAGTTTTATGGTAACCGAGGCCAAGGATATTGTCGCCAGCAAAGACAAAGAAATATGAAATTATTATTCAATGGTCTGACAAGGACTATGAAAGTCAAGGAGTTCAATAACATCCACGTGATATATTACATGGTTGTCGGGGAGGGATATTACCATGATTTCTCGTCCTCATTTGATTCCTAGTCAGTCGGTCTTAAGATTCAGTGAAACTCATGATCAGTGTTTGAATTCCTCTTTATTGTTTCAAAGCAGTACCGAGCTTGAAGCCGACTGCCAGTTCCTTGAATTTCTTATAGAACCGTCGGACGTCTCATTACGAACACGGACTTTTAAGTTTCTTAAGCAGTTTAGGTTCGAATCTTAGAAAAAACAGTTGTTCACGGCGCTACCTTGGAAAGTGCGACGAGATAGGGAAGACTCTCCTTTTTTTTTCAACGAAGTGTTCTCTTTTCCTTTCATCTTATGGCTCTTTGCTCTCTTTCCCTCCTGAACTTCCTCTGGATACTCCAAGGCAGCAGCCAAGGAATCCAACACTGGATAGCTTCCAGTTTCTTCTCATTGGACAATTGAGATCTTTTGACATCTGGTTGATGTGTGAATGAGAAGTAGACAGCTGTTGTTTGTTGTTGCATCGTAGAGGCAGTGCTATTTGACTCGTCCACCGAAGACGTTTTCTACTTTCAGAGGATTCTCCATATCCTCTTTGATAGCATTGAAGAGTGTTTGGTTGAGACGACCAACCAACAAACGTCTCTAGCTAGCTTGTCAGCTAGCTGCCTCTAGTGTCGCTCGTCAAGTTGGTTGAGGTCCCTTTCTACATGTGCACGCCATCTAAGCCTTCGGTCTTCTTCTACTTCGTCGTCTCTTTAGGGTAGATTCGAAGATTTTCTGTCCCAGAGCACAACATCGGCTCTTCATGTCCTACCCATCCTTATCGTTGTACAACCCCTACATCATTCTGATGTCGGAAACTGCTGTTTTGATTCGGACTATAGTTCGACCATCATTTATAGGCTTCAATAGTCAAGAAATTTTGATTTCAAACTGTTTCTCTGATGAGCAGCCTTTTGCCACTAATCCTGCCTATCGTGCTTCCTGAACTATGCCAATGTAAGCTAGTTCTTGAGATCCCTCAGGGATATACTGAGTGCAGACTCTCAAAGCGTTGTCCATTTTCATTCGATGCCGTACTGTCCGCGAATGTCTCACTCATATCCCGCCTACTAAATGGATTTACATCAAAACTCCAGTCAAGATGTGTACTAAGGGCGCGGAAGTGAGAACCTAAGTTGGTAGTGAGAGGTTTGTAAAAACGTTTGTGTGCAGATGGAAGGGCTATTTTGGTTTTGTTTTGAAGAGGAAATGCTTCATGCATCATCAGGGGTGACCAAGTTCCTCCAGTGTGTCCATCTTTAGGCGAACCAACCTCGGAACTACTTCTTGCATTACTTCAGTCTCAGCCCAGATCTCGCACCCATATAAAAGGGTAGAGTTCGTGTAGTAGTTTGCGCCTTCTTGCCGTAGGGCCTCCTAGGTTTGTCATTAGTCTGCTCAACGCTGATGTGATGTTTGTAGCTCTTTCGGAAGCGGACTTGATCTGCTGTCAACCTCACTCCTAAGTAATTTACAAAATCTTTGTTGGTTGTTGTCTCCAGGCCTACTCGTATCTCAAAGATACTATAGCTTTCTCTATCCTCAGTCCATGGTCTTGTATCTGGAACTGGATGCGTCTCATGACCTGATTTAGGCGCCTCAGCGTAACTAGCCAAGTACATATGTTTTGGTATCACCATTCGAAGGATTCAATTGTAGTCCGGGTCCTCCGAGGTCCTAAATCTATCTCTGAGGTAGCCCATTACCATGCGTACAAGCTATTGTGGTATTTTCTATAGCATTCAGCATAGTGCTTTAGTTGGCACTTATTTCTGAATGCTACTTATAGACGGGCTTGGAACTCTGCTTGGAAGACGCCTGAGTTAGGAAGACATATGGATGAGCAAATCCCAGGGATATTAGTCTGTGTATTCTATTGTTGATCCCGCCATGTGTTAAGCTACCTCTGAACTTGTGATAATTTTGCCGGTTGATAGATTTCCTTCAAAGGGACCTTGTTGGAGGCCATATGTCGAGCAGATTTAGTGCTTTTTATATTGATTCAGGGCAGGATAACCCAGCTTCAGTAACCAGTCTTTTACAATGAATAGAAGTTGATTAGGTGATAGTACCCCACCTTGTGCCTCTCGTGTCTGTTACGTTTTTAATTCAATCAGCTCCAGCTCTCATGTCATGGTGAGGCTTTTAACTTTGAAGAGGGGGATTGGATGTGTGCCACTTTTTTTACATCGATTACATTCAGTCGCTTCAAAATTCCCGACATGGGGTGAACTTTTAGCAGAAATTAGTTGCAACAAGAGAATCATTCAAGAGCTACATTGGTTCAAAAAACTGGCTAGACGACCCTTAAACTCACACTTTGGAGCTGTAAATTTCAACAATCATTTGGGAAAAAAATCATTTCATCTACCACTGCCATCGAATGATTGATGTAATTTGGTTAATTGCACTAAACACTCTCACCGCCAACATCCATAACCTCCCTGTCTGCTGGTCTCGTTCTAAATCATGTTTCTCTTGTTCGACTTCCAAGCCATTTATACATTTTTGATACGAAATTGTTGGCCATTACCATTTCAAATAATGTCCAAGGATGGGTGGAAAGGGGCGGCATTAATAATGCACATCGATTCCCAGGGAATTTGCGGATGATTTGTTTGCCTGCGTTTGCCGTGTTCTCCTTTTTTTTTTTTGTTGTTGTTCAAGGATTTATTGGTCCTCATTAAAAGTAACAATGTGATGGTTTGTATTGACCATTTGCCATGTTGGGCTGCTGTTACCAAAACATGAAAAATTATGCGAAAGTGGAGTGGATAACATAATTTATTGATGTACTTTGTGCAGCAATTTGGGAAGAGAGCGAGAGAGAGGGGGGGGTGTGATTATTGCTTGTGAATAGAAAATGTGTCTGTGCAAAGCAGAATTGAAGGCTGTTTTTTTGATTCTTTGTACTTTCGTTCATGTCTCTCTGAGTTTCGGACGTTTTAACCCACAGTAGACTGTGCTCTATAGCGTCGTCTTTATACTTCAGATACTCTTTTGCCCGCGCCACGATTTTCATCCGATTCCACGCTCCTGTATGTCTACGTGTTAAAAACACACCTCCTTCTGTTGCTTTGTCCTGTTTGCATTCCTTCGCAGCGGCAGGCTTGACATTTTGTCATTTATTTCTCAGCTCCCAGTTTTTCGCGTTTTACCCTGCTTTTTCCTCTATATGCTGTTGAAGCATTATGCTTGTCTCCAGGAGTCTCACGGCCTTCTCTCATCGCCAACGTAAATGTACTCAGGCTTCCTTGGGTCACTTGGCTCCATGTTTTCTGGCACTTGTGTGATTTTGTCATTCCTTCAGCACATGCTCTGCGTTCGGGGGTTTCCCTTCACCGTGCTAACAAAATGGGTCTTTCACGTGCTTGTAATTGTCTCTACAAGGAACTTGTGGTATTGTTATAGTTTACCTCTCTCTGTTTAGTTTACTTGGGAATCTATATGTCCACCACCCTTTGGTTGCTATGTTGTTCTTCTAAATCGCTGAGCCTAGGGCCTGAAATTACTCTGATCGTGTCCACTGACACAGTTCTGAAGACGAAGCATACCCTGAAAGATGCAGTGTTGTGCATATAATTTATCCACCCAATATATGACTCATGACGTGTTCCTGATGCCCAGATTGGAATATTGACTTGCGTGAAAAGGTTTTTAGGTGGGTGCCTTGGTCCTTGTACCGCCACTGCCCGATGATCCCACCTGCGTACGTTAGGTGATTCCTGAAACTGAGTCTGTGGTTCAGCAACTGTCCCACACGGGTTCGATTCCATGATGTGCTCCACTTTTTTACTGACGATTATAGAGCCCCAAGTCCGTAGGTATCTGTTCCCATCCTACAGCAGATCTTTTCAGTCCCAACTTGCGTGGTTTTTCGTTGCTCTCAGTTTCAGTTGATGCATGCTTCGTGCCAATTCATCGAGAGGGATGATGTCAGTTCCAGCAGACCTATGGGATTTCAGTTTGAAAGATGCCTTACTTCATCTTTATCGAGTGAACCTGCTCTTTTTGCCTGCGTTGAATGGTTTGTCCTGTATGATGACGAGTAGTCTAACCGTCTAAAGAAGTTGTCTTTCTGTATTTTCAACCCCAACTGTGAGGCTTTGCTACCAGAGTCTCTTGTTTACTTTGCAGGCTTTCGTTACCTTCTGGATCGTTCGCAGGAAAAGTCGACCTCTTTTGTCTTTGCAGAAACACTTACGTGAGCTTCTTTTCTTTCCTTAGGACCGAGGACTCCATTGCAGTGTCTACAAGCAAAAGACGTCATAGTCTCTCGTCCTTACAGTCGTTAAACACTAGTTTTGGCATAAATCTGGGCATGGTAGTCTGGACATGAAAGATACTCAAGGCATGCTATGCGTCCATCGCAATTGCAACTCATTTCGTTGGCGAATAAATCTTTAATTTCCTTCGTCTCCATGTCAATCAGCCTGAGCCCATTCGGATAGGGGTCTCGTCTAGGCTATTACTTTTGTGCAACTGAAACTGGTCTTCTTTCCGAGTTTAGCTTTTAAATAGGCACGCCATACTTTAAGCATCCTTTATGATGCGTCTTGGTTTGTTGAATTCCGCATGAAACCAGTCTTTGGTGGCGTCGAAAACTTAGCCTTGAAGCAGATTGTCAAGAGGTAGTCGGTTACATGCCTGAAGTAGTCGACGTCTTGATTTTTGTCCTTTTTTTTTGCTAGCCACATTGAATTTCTGATTTATAGGAAACAATGTACCTAGAACCTTCGCCAATTGTTTGGTTAAACGTCCGAATCTTTCGAAGTTAATTTCGAAAACTAAGATGACTCTGCTTTTAGCAACAAGTACCCTCTTACGACTCCTGGTTCGTTACAGAGGCACCAGCGATATTGTGACATTTGAAATTTCAAAAACGTGTGTCCACACACGGACCACCACGTCTTACGTAATCTTAACATTAGTCGAATTGAATTGTCGATTCTTTTCAATCGTACGATACTTATCCCCCAAATGGATGTATTTGACTTTAAAACCAATCGAACGCGTGTTACGAAGTGGATTTGGGGGGCATTATTCTCTGTGGAGCAATCAAAGTAATCTCCCCGATAACAGCTTGAATGACTTCCAGAGTAATTGAAATTTAAAAGGTAAGAAACTCGATACGAAAACTTTTCAAATTGAATTGATTTGGTTGGCACCTCCTAAAGTGACCACAATCCATCTACTCTTCACGTACGAGTGCAATTTTTCAGTGAACGTACAGAAAATCCCTTGCTGAGTGAGGTACTTTTGTATTGTTAGACCACGATTTATACTCCAAGGTCACCTTAAGCATTCATTTCTATAACGAAACACGTTCCATTTTCTACTAATGAGAGGACATTTGTTATCCTTTTATTTACCAATCATCAATAGTGTCAGGAGGATTAATTAATTATACAAAACAACTCTTGAAAAACACTAAGTGCACAACTTGCGATGACAATTAAAGGGCGATAAAGTGCCCGCTGAACACTTGTGCCTATATGTAGATCCCTAACACTTGTAGACACAGACAGCATGTGGTGGTGGCACTGGCACTGGCTCTTAAAAAGTACCATCAACCGCATCCTTTAATCAAATTTCAATTAGAATTGCGCGTAAACACATCGTTAAGTGTGCGGTTGAGTGTACTCATGAATTATGCAAACATTAGAGGCACCCTTCCGCTAAGTCTGAGTAGGAGAGGAGAACAACCAGAACAATCTCATCGTGTCTGCCTTCATCGTCTTTGCATTGTAATTAGACACAGCCAAAGGGGCGGTTTAAACACCGCAGGCAATGAAGAGTTACACTTACAAGTTCAATCGATAATTCGACAATGATACACAAAAGGTGAGAGGGAGAGTAATTGTGACGGTATTAGGACGGTCTTTTTTTTTTTTTCAAAACGATTAGTAAAATATCCATGTTTCAATTAAGATGTGATGCAGAGGAAATGGGTGGTTATCTCATGATATGTATGCCTCGAAGGAAAGAAGTTTCAACAGGGACGGTAGCTCATGTGACGTTCTTTACAAGTTTTGATTTTTGATAGCCTTTCGATGAGTTGACTGACGTTGTCATGGTCAATGCTACTGAACGCGGTTTTTTTTATACCAAAAACGGTTCGTGGAGAGTAATAAGTGGCTAAGTGCTTTTAAGGGATACATCAGGTGCATATACGAAATACAAAGGTAGTGGCGACAAAAGTCAGGTTTGTGGTTCTTTATTTGAAGGACGACGACGTATGGCATTCAGGGCGTTTATACTAGGAAAGGAACTCGCCGTTTACACAGTCTAGGCACGGTTCAAAACTATGAAAAGCTGGTGCATTGAAGGCAGAATCGTACTCATTGGGCAAATGTCCCATAAGGCTCGATAGTAACAGTGACAAACTCTTCATACTTTTTTCCCTTCAAGATAGAGCTCTGATATTGGAAATAGTGTCATTCGAGGCCCAGGTCTATCCCAAACTAGAGCGCAACCTTGAGTTAGTTAGATTAATGTCAATGCAGTTGAACCATCAGAGGGACATTGTCGTAGCCCTTGAGAAAAGACCAACAAAAATAGAAAAGTCCAATCTGAACTTTTTCTTGTCTAGCCAGGGCTATCGGATTCAAGATCACTGTTCTCCATGGCGGCCAATTATTTTCATTGAGACGTGCCTCTACTCATCTAATAAGCACCTTAAAATTTCCCTTTTATGGACTTCTTTTGATAGACGGTCACAAGCTTGTCATTAGCGTCACTGTGTACGAGGTCTTATTCGCCTCGTTTGACACGATGACAATGAGAGTAGACCTGGCCCTCTTGTTGTCTTTTTGATTCAACTTCTTAATAGACTTGATGCAGATAGGGGAAGATTCCTTTCTTCTTGATGCACTTCTAGCTGCTTTATTTCAGGTGGTGGCTTGGCTAAGACCAACTTGGTCTGTTATTATTTAGCCCTCTCACAGAGTGAGAGTGCATTTCATCATACTTCTGAGTTTTGCATCTCGCATTACGTATGAAGTGCCTGATTTGTTGTCAAATAGGAACGGAGAAGTAGATGTAATCAAGGGTAGAGGTGGTGGTTCAACATGAACTCAAGTAGCATTAGATGTGCCTTTTTGTTACCACGACTCGTGTGACCCAGTGGGTTGTTGAGGATGTGAGCTGTAATCAAATTAGCTCCGCATGACTTTTCTTTTTAATAGCGTGGATCTGTCTTAGTATCAGCTTCAGTGAATTTCCCAAAGCACTTGTGAGTGTTGACCGAAAGTTGCTTGTTCCCTTCCCTTCTAGGAAAAGCCGTCGTATAATGATGTCTACCAGCTGGGATTCCAAAGCAAACTGCGTTGGGTTTGACCTTTTTTTCCCTTGTTCAGCAGAATTTTTTCGGACCTGAGCCATAGTTGGTCGACTGAGAGTTTCAACTTCACTTAGCTACTGGTTTAAGCCTTTGTACGAAGATGTTTACCAATAAGGGCAGTTACGAGTTAGGACTCAATAGCAATCTGATTTGGGGTTGAACTGTTGTTTTTTTTTTTTAAATGTGTTTTCTCTTCAGGAAGCTGTGTTTATATTCAAGAAGCTATGTGGTCGCCATGGTTTAGTGATGAGTGCGGTGGACTGCAAAGCAATAGGACACAGGTTCGAGCCTCAGAAAACAACCAAAGAGGCATGACAAACCTACAAGTGTATAGGTTAGGTTAGATAAGAGTGGCCGGCTGTATATGGCAGCCACACTTGGACCAGAGAAGGTCCTTTGTGAAACTTTCAGAAACTCCCCACAGAACCAGCTGGAGCTTGCTATGAAGCATTGGAGGCCGCCTAGGTTGGTAGTTTGATTAGACTGTGGGAGAAGTTGGCTCCTAGTAAAGCTCTTCTAAGAACTGGGAGGACTGGACACGTACAAAGAAGGTGGAAAATCATCTCTTCTTTCGCCTCTTTCATACAGCTTCTACGGAAATTATTATAGAGGAGGCTTAGCCTTTTGTCGTGCCTTCCGCTGGTGCAGTGTCATGTTACGCAACCAATTTTGGTACTAATAGAGAGTCTTTCCTTTTTAAATAGGCAGTAAGAGCTTGTTAACCAGCTTGGGCCAGATTTTTTTGGTGATGAGGTATGTGGAACCCTCGGTCCACCTACGGTTTGTGATGTCGATTGCCTTCCTTTTGAATAGCAATCTGTAAGTGACAAGAAGCATATATAGATTCCTGTGGAATCGAGAGAGATGTACCCTGTCAGCTAAGCAGGTGCCTGGAATGCCCTTACGCGCCGGCACTCAAATAAGAGTAAGTAAGCAAGGGTATAGCCTGTCATGAAAGAGCTTCTCAATTCGTCGTTCAGCGTAGGCTACAAAACTGTAGGTCCCGTCCATTCACGTGAAAAATATAACACGCACAACATGAATGATTGCGAGAAGCTAGGCCCTGTCACTCTATTATCCGTCACGCTCAATGTCTGTATTTTTATGGAAGTGCCGTCCCAATTCTTCAACGACACAAAAGCTACAACACCAAGTCATTGACAGAGTTTACTGTATCACTGTCAAGTGATCTCTTCACCTGTTGCATCACCTAAGCTTAATATATCCTACAAACGTCATGACATTTAAATTTCATTCGAATTTAATGAGTGAAACCCTAAAAAAAAATAACCGTAATAACTCATTATTACGCACTCAACCACGAGAGTGTTAAAACAGCATTTAAGGTAAACGCATTACACACATTGATCATAAATAATACAAAACACAGGAACGAGGGGTTATATGACAAATTAATGTTTTGTTTTAGTCACACACACACATACATATATTTCAATGAATTAAATAGGGTAACACCCCCCCAAACATACATTTCTAAGGGTCTAAGGGCTGTTGTAATGGTTTATAGATTGGTTAATACTGCGTAATTCTGTTTATTACTTATTCATTTTGAGGTGGTAATTCTATTGGATACCAGCAGAGGTGTTCATTAATGAGGGTTTGGCTTTTACGAGTAACTGTCTCGGTATGTGATGGATGGATAGATAGATGTGTGTACGAATTGGTGATTACTTGTTACATTGAAAGTATGATGTTTTGTCTTTTGTATACGTGGTGAGCTGTCGACTAAATCAAAGCGACACCAAAGATAGGGTTTAGTTTTATCTAAGCTTAGCAAGTGTGTTTTAACTTGAAGAAGAACTCGTACGTAAAGATATAGAAGAAGGGGACCAAGAGTGTAACCCCGCGGCACTCCAAGGAAAACTACTTTTCAAACCGCAACCACAATCAATTTGTGGGTGGGTGACTGACAAATCATGTCCAACTCTCAATAATTTCGGTGCTAACGATGGCTTTAAGTTGTGACGACATATTATATAGCTCAGGCAACACCTAGACCACTGATAGGTCCATTGTGATACCACATGGATCTTGTTACCTACTCGGTGAACCAATGGGAGCTTCTGATGTAGCGAAGGATTTTTTCGACATCTGTGTTTATCAGATCGTCTAGGTCTTTCAAGTAGAATTCCCCTAAATGGAACCTTCTTTTGGGGGATAGAGCTGGGCAGCTACAAAGAACGTGGAAAATAGATTCCTCCTTCTCCTCTTCGTCCATGCAACGTCTACAAAAATCGTTTGAATATATGCCAAGCCTAGTTCCATACTTGCCTCTTAGACATAGGTGTCCCGTGATGACAACTATAACGGATCTGATGTTCGTTTCAGATCCAACCGTCGCCAAATCTGCTTTGGCCACTTAAAATTTGTTCTCTTCATAGCATCTAGCTTGAGTTTTAGTTCACATGAAGCAATCGGTATACCCAGAGTGTCTTTTTCTGGAAGCATGGGTATGGGTGTTCCTGTGTTCCATATTTAGCGAGTTAGTCTGCTTGAAATATACCCCGGCACCCATATTGAACTGCTCGGCAATCTAGAGCTACCATCGAATTTGGAGAGAATGATTCCAGAAACCTGATAGCCTCTCGACTGTTCGAAAAGATACATATATCTGCAGAAATTTCACGCCTGGAACACGCTGCAATGATTTGAAATACGGAAAGAAAGGCTGAGATTAAATCTATCTGAGAAAACACCATCAACTACACCTTCATTGGTTTTTGATCTGTTGGTGTAAAAGTGGATCGAATTATCCTGTAGATGTGCCTCACCCTCCCAGAATGACCTGGAGGGAATGTTGGCAAGGAATTTTTAATTAATACCAAGCTTCGGTGTAGTGTAATCTGTGTTTCCTGGGAAGGTTTTGAGCTGAATTCAAATCTTTGGAGGAATTTGTGAAATTGATTTGAGGTGAATAGCTGAACTAGCAGCCATGACAAATGGCCAAGGATGTCGAGAGGTGTCAGATGAAACAGAATGTCCATTGCTGCAGAGGTTGTAGTGTAGTCTGTTATATGCAGACAAGCTGATCGTTGGACCTTGCTCAAATGATCTCGGTTAAAGGTTTTATCTAAGGCGGTCCACCAGACAGCCACCCCGTACATGAGTATCGGTCTTATGACTGAAATGTCGAGCTAGCTTGTTTTGCTAGAGAAAAGGGTAGTCGTAAAAAGTAACCGAGGTTCGGATCTCTGCTAAATAATCAACAGTTGTTTGCCGCCTCGCGGGGGGTAACGACAACCTTTTATTATGCGAAATTTCTCTATTTCTTCCATAAGAAGATCGGGGACAGAAAAAAAGGCCAAAGTCCGATGAGAAGGACTAACATTAGAAAGGTTAACGCCATCTAGGCGGTAGGACAAGGGAACTATGTTATTTTTTAAATTTTACTTTTGTAGAGGCAATTTGAGGCAATCTTTAACTTTGTTGAAACCGAAATTCCAAATAAAGAGAATCTTTGAACTGTCTTCCTTGTATGTATGGAGATTCTCTGGCCTTAAACTCGCACTCCAAACAAAAACCATAATCAGCACAGAAAATAACACTCAGCTCGGTGGTAAACATATTTGCAACCTCCTTGATTTACAATGAATCCATTCCCGGAATCCATTTTGCGAATCATCAACTATGCATGTCTATGAACTCAGGTCAAATGTGCTTACGTACATGTGCCTCTTAGGTTAAGTACCATGGCCGGTGGGGTTAATTGAAAATTTCAATCAGCATTCAACCAAACCATAACATAAAGCACGAAACAGTTATTAATAAGCCTCGTGTACTACTAGTGCAACCCACGTCGATTTCGGAGTTAAGTTGGCACACGGATAATTGATCCTTTTTTTCGGTATTCCTCTGGTCAGACTGTTGTACCTGCGAAGACTATTTATCATGGAAATTCTGAATTGTTTGGGGGTGTAGGCGTTTGTAAATTGATTTAAATTGCACTAGTGCAGTATTTTTGTGCGCTCACTCCTCTGCACACGCAGCAGGGAATGCTGGCTGGCACGAACTTAGTTCCATGACGTCAACATGGAGAGGAATTTTCATGGAAATAATAAAGCTTAGGGATATTAGTTTGGGAATTTTGTATCATCCATTGGAGCGGTAAATCGGATTTGATTTAGTTTTTGTTAAGCGATTAGTTGGCAGGCTCATGCATAAGTGCCTTGAGCAGCACTAATGGTTTGGTTTGACGTAACAAACAGCTTTGGAGTTTGTGGGTGGATATGATGTAACTAATTTTAATCTTATTATCATATTCAGGGACCAAGCCAGTGGATAAGTTGCTACTTTTCCTAATTAGGCAACCCACGCTTAGAATCCTTCCACCAATGAGTGAGAAAATTCAAACTTTTCATTTGGACAAGTGGGTGGAAGAGAAGAGTTCGAATAAAGTTAAAAACAAAGTAAAGTGCTTTGAATGGGATTTTTTTAATAACGCACTCGGTAGGAGGATTTCGATTTTTTTTTGGGTCAAAAGGCGTATGCTCGTCCAGTCATCAAGGATTCACGATGGGATGCGATGTGTGCTTTAATTAATTGAACGTTTCCACAAAGAAGGTGCCTCATTGTGGTCAAGTATATTCCATTGTTTCCGTCCTTTGATGGTGAGTGTGCTGAATGTAGCTCCGTTAAAAGAAATGCAATGGCGGATCTGTAAATGCAACGAAATTCACTCAACGATTTTTTTTTCAGCCTAAACCCTAGAGTCTAACCTAGAGCAGATCTTTGATTGACGAATTCCTCTGAAGGTCGATATTAAGACAGCTTATCCTGTCACGTGTCAGTGCTTTGCTAACATTGTTCAGAGAGTCCCTTGCTTCGTCTTGCAGAATACACACATTCCATCGCTTTCTTAAGCCCAGCTTCCTGAGATGCCACTAAGGCTTGAATATTTTCCGGTTAAAGTTGCTAAGGCCCTTCTGTATAAGTACTTCCCAGCTAAAACCAGCAGAGTTCGACAAGTGCCCTTGCTTGCTTCGGATTAGGTTTGGTTCGAGTGAAGCCCTGTGCTTGTTTCCAGAAACTGTTTGAACCAAATGAGGTCCTTCCTGCAAAAGGGCAATAACTACAAGCTTGCCTATCGGTCATTGCAGATCTGGCATTTTTAAGGTGATTTTTGACAAACTTTACACTTAAATGGCAGTTTTAATGCCCCTCGCTGTTCAACAACTTGACCCAGGTTCGAATCTTAGCTAAATAATCACAAGGTTCTACTTCTAGGCAGGTAATGATGGGGAACTTCTTTTTCAGTTTTCTTGATTCAAAAAGCGTGCCCTAAATAAAGATTGGTTTCAACATTTTTTGAACCTAGGGCTACATCTACATGATTTTCGTGCACAGCACTATAGTCCAGGTTGAACCTAGGCCTCCCTAAGCTCTAGTAAATAAAGAGTTAACGAGTATCAATTGCGCCTATTTCTAGGCCAAGAGGGTGAAAACACCGTGTATCCTATCTGATCTTGACTGAATTGGTTCGTAAAACTCAAGAGGGTACCCTTTCTCAGCTAGCCTAGGCTAACAAAACATCTTGTCAAATTGATTGTTTTACTACATACTTGGCGCCATACTAAGGACAACCGTACGGTATCAGTTAGGGCATCTCCTAATCGAGGTCCTTTTTCTTGTTTAAAATCCGACAGTCATTCGTTACATACCTACCTGACTACAAGGCGAACTTTTTCCATAAATTCCGTTGTAAATATCTTGCACGGGTTAAAAATTAAAGAAATAAATCCCCTCCATGCTAAAACGAAAAACGATGAAATTTTAAAGTACATCCCTGAACCTGAAGTCAATTTATGCGCGTTTAAGGATTTTTTTTTCTAGACAATTCCACGGCATAGGACGACAAAAAAAAAAAAGGAACCGTCACGAAAGGAATGTCCCCCCTAGCTGCAAAGAATGGAATTTTTTTTTCTCCTCAAAATTTTGCGTAAGAAAAAGAAAAATTGTGAGTTTTTCTATGTTAACCCCTTTCTTTACGGGTAAGGGAAAACGGAAATGAATGGAAAAACTTTATCCTTTAAACTGTTTTTTTTTTTTTATTTACTTTTCCACCAGCTTCCATCCTTTTCAATGGAAGTGTCCTTAATTTCTTTGCCAATATTTACATTTTTTTGGAATAAATTTATTGCATTCATGTCCTTGATTTTTTTTCCAGTTATGTACCATTATTTCAAGTAATGTCCTTGCTGACAGAGCCTGCTAACAATTGTGGCAAACAGGGAAAAGTTGACATCTTTATATTGGATAATGACTATGAGTGTGTATAACTATGGATGTGTGTGTGTGTTGTTTCGTTTTAAGATACGTTTTATGAATTTTTATTGAACATTTATAAAAGTTGTCACATAACATTTGTTATTTTAACACGAGATGTTGACAATAAAATCGTTCACACTTAAATCTGAAAGAAAGCATTTGTGTGTATAAAGGAGGTTGGGATACATACAAATAATATTTCTTGTATTGGAAGTAGGTGTGGTAAATGTGAAATTTCGATTTATTAAGAAATCAAAGCGTAACAAAAAGTGAAACACTGATTTTTTGTCACATATTCGTAGGCGTAAAGTAGATTTGGGTGAAAACAATTGAAGGTATGGCACTGTCCAGATGTAATCAAAATTGGACAGGAGATTCTGGGCGCTATTAGAACTTTATGTATAAATGAGTCCCAACATAAATACTCCGAAACTTGACCTAAGAGAAGAGCATCTTGCTTGTCTTCATATAATGAGAGAGAATGGCTTATGGAAGGAGATAGGTAGGTAGATAGGTAGCCTTCACGTGGATCTCTAATTGTTTTTTTAATTGTGATGCCCCCAACGTGGCATTTATTAAGCGTAGTATAATCAAGAAAAACTTAAAAACTAAACTTAACGCTAAGCTTAAAATTAAACAGGAGCATGGTGGAAGTTTCGGGAAGTGTGGGATGGAAGACGGTACAGAGCATTTCGAAGAGATAATTGGCTTTGGTTAAATTCAAATGCGAAATGCATGCTGTTAACATTGCGGAGCATTCTACGTATAGGCTCGTTATCCTCATAACTGATCCGATTAGAGATAAGGCGGAATAATGGAACGGACCTTAAGTTGGGTTGGTGTAGCTGTAGAGAGATATCATTTGTAAGAGTTGGGGGGAATCGATATTGCCAGCTAGGTGTTGTTGGATAAGGACATCACAGCTTCTCGATGTTTTTCAAGGGGGACTGTAGGCCAATCAGTTGAGGACAGTCTAAATAGGGAGGTTATAAGGATCAACCCAAGGAAGGCCACGCAAAGCAAACGAACAAATCTACACTGGATAGCCTCGATTCTCTTAATATGATGACTAAAATAGGGCGACCATACTTGACATGCATTTTCGATGATGGATCTAACGTATGTAGGTATAATGTAAAGGGATTTGGTGACGTACGGATTTGAGAACTTTTTAGACCACCGTTTTACAAACCTAAAAGAGGAGTTAGTTCTGTTGATGATGCGGTCAATGTGGGAACGAAAGCTGAGTTCTTTATCGCAAATGACGACAAGGTCGCATAAAGAGGATACAGTTGGGACTGCCTCATCGTTAAGAAAATATCAGAAGTACGAGGGGTTGATGGGAGTCGTTTGCGAGAATAGGTAATGGCTTGAAATTTGGTCACATTAACCTGGATTGTGCCGTACATGGTCAGGCATGGTGGCTTCTTGGACAGGTCACCCAGTTCGTTGAAATAATAGCCATTTTTCTTGTTCTGTGTAGGCTGGGGCACTCGCATAAGACGTGAGTTTCTGAAGGGGATATGAAAAGTCGAAATAAAATGGACGACCATTATACGAGATGCAAGTTGAGAAAGAAAAAAGAGAAGAAGCTAGTGTCGTCGATCGTCGTTCTTATACAAGGTGGCGAAAAAGTTGTCACCCGATGTTCTTTGGCTGTAATTTTTTTATGAATGAAAATCTTTGCTCCTGCTTTTGGATTATGTTTATTTGATGTCTTAAATTTTTTTTCATCAACTCGAGAAAATGATTTCGGTGAAGTGTCCGCCGCCAGAATTGATGACCATTCGGGTCCGATTTAGGGCATTTTCCATCACTCGTGCCAGAACTTCCGACGATAGGTCCTCGCATTCTTGACGGATATTCTCATTGAGGGCTTCAGGAGTCTGAGACCCACAAAAAAAAAGTCTGGAACGGTTGAACTGGCCGGCAACCAGTGAAAATCGCCAAAACGAGAGATTAGGCGACCCGGAAATGCAGCTAGGCTCGTGCAGTATGCACTGTCTGCACTTTGTAAGGGAACTCTTACAGTCTTTCATCAAAATTCTCTGTAAAGACGATTGATGCCCAATTGCGTGGCACGTCAATATGACATAGTATATGTCTTGTTGACCTGTATTTTATATCTGTTTACTTCACTAATGTCAAAGTAGAATTGACATTTGCCGCCAGCTGCAAAAATTATAACATCTTTCGATAGGGTGATGACTTTTGCGCCACCTTGTACATTTTGTGAAATAAAACCTTATTAGCAGCTAAGCGAAGGGAAAGAATTTTTTCTGATGAAAAATTCAATTTTTGATTTTTTCTGAGTGATGAATGTCAAAGAATGAGAGGTCATAGCTTAGATAAGGTGAATGTCCTTTAAAGTACACCAAACCAGACGTAAGTATTTCTGTCATCAGACCGAAACAATTTCCTATAATTTCATCGATCAAAACATCAATTGAAAGCCATTTCACATTTTTAATGGTTTCAATCTAAAAAGCAAACCATGCAAGGCAATCATAAGTAAAGTCGTTCCAGTTCGGAAGCCCGATAACCAAGAAAATCAGTCAATAAATCAAAAGTCATCAAATAAATGATAATTTACCAATAAAACACAAAAATAATGCTTCACATGCCATTTATGTGCTGCTCACTGTTTAAACATAAAATTTATTTGTTTTCCCACGATGATTGCCTTTTAATTTAACAAGCCTTGCATGTCTATCGATTGTTTTTTTTTTGTGGAAAGCTTCATATGTCATGGATTGATTCTATTGCAGGCATACTTTTGTGTTTCATTTTAATTTGTTGAAATCCATGTCGCCCAAGCTTCGACAGACATTTTAGCGCTGACATGACACATGGCTAATGGAGTCTCTCTTCTCATTTTGCCGGTGTATAGAATCTAGTTTCAAGGAAGAAAATTCACCCATTTCTATGTGCTTCACAGCTTTCAAGTGGATAATAGAAGAGCCAGCCAGTATTGGGCCACACAAGGGACCGCCCATGAATAATTCAAAGTTCATATGATCTTCTGAATAAACAGTGCCGCGTTTGGTTCATGAATTATTCAAGTCGTGGAATAAAATTCAACACCAATTCGATTTGATGATGAGTATGGGTTGAATCAATGTACCGGTTGATAGCTTTAACGGGCGAAAAATATTTGAAGTTATTATGGTATTGGATAGAGAAAGGCAGACAGTCCAGATCCTTGACTTATAATGAATTTAAAGTTTGAAATTGGAGATGAAGATGGCGCTTATGTGCTTCAGTTGACCTTAAAGGTGGATACAGGGTTTTAGGTGTGATTAAAGGGGAAAGGATAGCCATCAGTTGGGGGTAAGAAGGAGTCATAAGGAGGCATTTTAAATCAATCGCTTGTATTTTGCAAGACAGTTTCATAGGTCGTTCAGGTCAGACAAGGCATAAGTAATTGTATCTTTCGAAGAAGGACCTCCATTTTGTTGACATTGTGTGTGCATCTTCTTAAGGATGAGGCTTTGGATTAAAGGTTTCTATACTTTGTTGAGGAAGCAGAGGGAAAATCGAAAAAGCGCTAGTGAAGCACATCAGGTATCAAACACTTCACTAGAGCACTCAGACGCAACTGGTCCATTGAAGTCCAGGAAAACGAAGACTATACTTCACTGGAATTTTCTCGTTCTCAACTAGATCAACAACCTGGCACGAGCAGAAGCAGGTTACTCGCTCCGCACTGTCGTTACTTTCTCTTGCAGATTGAGATGCTTGGCAAAAGTGAAGTGTGTTCTTTGAGAACGCCAATTAGTTGCCTAATGACTGACAGCAAGCATGCTACTGATTTCTTTCAAACGTCTCTCTGAATACAATTGTGTTCGTGAGGATAAATAGAATAGGTTTCACATAAGGTCATTCTTTTGAAGGTGCATCCCATGATTATACCTATCAAGCGGATCAGTGTCCTCGTATTTAGAAAAAAAGCCGGAAGTATTCCAGAAAGCTCCCGCATCGCAATGGTACTACATTGACCTAAGTGGGACGCGAGAAGGATTTCCTTGCAGTCCCAATCTTCCTACCACACCTAACCCAATCTTGAAGTTTTGTGCAATGAGCAATCACACACAATCAACAAAAAACAACTGACTTCTATGGAAGGAAAGGTCTTATCATAGACACACAAATTTAAACCACCTTTTGCTGTAATAAGGCCCACGTCTTGCTGGTAGTTCGTCTTACTCTCGGCACTGAATTCAGTAGCCATTGCCGTGTTCACCGCTGATGTCTCTGGTGACTACGTCACAAGTCACAAGCTTTGGATACGGTGTGCACATTGCACATGATTTGCTATTTCTGCAAGAAGATCAAACATTGGTCCTACCATCAATGTAGTCTTTTAACTATCTTGGGCCAAAACTGGAAGCTGCTCAAAGCCAACAAAGCTTACTACAGTGTGTCCAGGCTCGTCAAATCTACGAACTTAACCATAGCATTCAAGCTACTGCTGTATAAGACAATGGGCTTACCAGTATTCTTGTATGGATCCGAGACACTAACCTCTTAGCGCGTTTGAGAGAAAAGTTTTAAGGAGAATAGATGGCCCCGTACGTGAAGAAGGACGACTCTTGAGACTCTAGGGAGGTTGGCGTTATTCAAAAAATGTAAGCTCGTTAACTCCGGTAGGCTGGGCACTTAGTTCGTATGAGCGAAGAGGACGTATGAGACGTGACAGCAGTGTAGACCATGCTGTTGACCCACCCAGTCGGACGCCCAGAGCTTATGACATCGTCTCAAAATCGGGACCGTAGGAGAAATGCGCTAAAGGAGGATGAAGATGGCCTCAAAAATCTTCAAAAGTTTATTTAAAAATTCCTTCATCGGCCCACTTTCTCAGAACGGCATTAATTTGGTCAAATTACTTGAGTTACGGCTTTAAAAGTTGCAATTCAGCCATTTGACATTTTAAACGTCAAAGTTCATGACAAACAAACCCAACATTCGCGTCTATTCGTCAATTTGTTTCAAAATTTCCCTAACATTAAGTTTCACAAAGTTGAGAGCGTTGGATCGTGGGGAGAGTTAGAGGAGAGGAAAGAGAACAACGTGTGACTTTTGTTTGTGCAACAAAAAAAGTTCCAAATGTCACGGTAATAATGTCAATATCCAACTCAAAGGTCATCGTTCTCTATTGACATTCTGATGCACGATTATTGACAACGTCCTGTCATCTACAAAAAGTCCTTTCTCTCATAATGATATGAATTTCTTATGTGAATATGGAATCATTTTCTGGCGCATGGATCAACACACGTGGAAAGTAATTTCTAACGTGTCATTGAATCCCAAGATGATTGCAAACGTGAAATGATATCCTGCTGACTTTTGCTGTGATTGACACACACCACATGTTGACTTCATTTTACTTTGTCTGATTAGATGACATTAAAACAAGTTCGACAAAACGATTTAGATACTTGAAACCGTGGCATCTACCCTAGCCATCAAAATTTACATACAATTCCCATACTGACCATTGGCCTTCGTTCCGTTTCCTTATTCAAATCAAGTACGGTCCCTTTTTATTTTTTTGCCAAATTCCCAGTGGGTTTTGGGTCGATGGTATTCGATTTCCATTGTATTCAAAATGGTGTTTCTGTTTTTGTGAGGACCTGTTCGCCAGTCAATGTAAATGGTAATGGTAACGATGAAGTCGATTTATAAGCGTGCGACTTAGGAGCCATTAAACATACAAGATTGTTATCTGGGTTCGTGTCGTCCATGCAAATTGTTTGTAATGCCATTCGAGTTATAATCGAAATCGTACCCTTGAGAGAGAAAGAGAGAGAAGGACAAAAGGGATCGATTTAAGGACAATTTTGTTCACCTCCCTTGGACATTTTTAGGTGTTTATTGTAATTTTTTTATTTACTTATTACGACATTGGAATAATAATCAGTTAAGGACACGAATTTTGAACACACATTTGAAGATAATTCTTGTAGCCATACACCACAGTTTAAATGTCCTTATCCTGTGTGTAAATTTTAATTAAATGTCCCATCCTATCGGTGAGGAGCATCAGTCAAGGTAATGGTTTCAATAAAACAAACGCTTAACATACACCAAGACAATGAAGTTGATTTATAATTTTAAATCCCCAAGTTAAGAGAGATAGAGAGAGAGAGAGAGATAGACTGGCGTCTTGTGGTCGTGATATACAGGTGGTGGTGTTCACGCGTTACCCACAGAGTCACACTAATATCGCAATGAATTAGGTTCAAAGCCATCAGTGACGCTGAACATTGACATTATCTGCAGACGTTCACTTTGAATTTATTATCCAAGCATGGTGGTGTTTCTTGGTTTCTTTATGTGTGGGCTTTTGCTCCTTTAATGTTGGTTAGATGGTGGAAAAAAAAACCTGTAAATTTCAGGTGTATTCAAGGGAAAGTAATTGAACTTGGGAGAATTCTGTCGATTGCTGTTGCTGTAAATGTCAACGTTGTTGTTGTCTAGGATTATTTCTGTTTTTCACCTATTTAAAGTGTGTCAGGCCTTGAGCCCCTTGAATTCATCCTGGAATTCACAGTCTTAGTCGGAGGTTTTCATTTTATAAGCCCTCTGGGTCTCTGCTACTCTGTTGCATATTACAGCTTAAGGCCACCCTCCAAACTTCCCTTAGGTCCCTATCCTTACATTGTCAATTCAATCCTTAAATGTTCAACTTAAATTTATACCATATGCAATCCTTCCAGTCAAACCATTCACATTGCCAACACTTCAGCAGTACCTACACGGGATATTTCCTTTCTATAACAGTGAATGGCTTTTATGGTGAAATTTTTATGCGATATTATGCATACAGTATTCCACTGTCAAGAGATGATTTCTAAGATGTAAATTTGAAAATATATTGCATCAGTACTTCACTTTGTCAGTCCTCCTTAGATACTTTTCTTTCTTTTTTTTTTTGTGTCAAGTAGAAGAGACGATGTAAGGATATATGATGTATTTATTCATGTCTGGTTGGGTACTTGTAAGAGATATACTTGATGAGCTGAATGAGTGAGGGAAATGTTCCTTTTCAAGGAGACTGCGAGTCGTCTTGGGCTCGTTTTGTTGTCGTTGCTACAGAAAATTAAAAAAAAAATATTTAAATGAGAACTGTAAACTATGGAGTTTAATGATAAATTGAAGGATGCTCGCAGAGAGTTCCTACCTAGTTTCATCTTTCTGTTACATGTAAGAAACTGATATAGGTGGGCTGGAGTGATGCACTTTAATGAGACCTTCGATAACCCCTGTCTTTCTCTTTATTTTTTTGTAGTTTGGCTGCCTTTGCTAGTGTCACCCCAATCTGTAGAGATTGTAGAAGGAGCTAATTCCTAGACAGGCTTTTCTTCGAAAACGTGGAGAATCGTAACATCTTCCTGCCCATCCATACAGCTTCTAGAAATATCATAAAATGAGGCCCAGCTTATTGGCGTGTCTACCAATGGTGTAGTGTCCCGTGATAACACCCACCCATGGTGCCAGTAAGTACCCTTTTCTGTCAACTTGGACAATGAGACCACTTTTGGTCGAGCTTAGGCCAAATCTGTTTGGTCATATGGCAGGTGGAACCATCCATCGTTGGTGTTGCTGATTGCATTTGTTTTGAGTAGGAACCTGCAAGTGGCGAGATGCCTGATAGAATCATTAGAGTTATGCCCTGTTGCCTAAAATGTCCCTTTGTCTTGGCTCCCAGATAAGCTGAATTTTTGAATTTTTAAGGGACAAGCGGCAGTTTAGAGTAGTTTTCAAATTGAAGTAACAAATTCCAGGGATTTGATGGCGGCCCGATTTTTTGGTCAGTTACGATAGGGCCTCTTTGTTTGTCATTATCTCGGCTTAGAAGACTCTACAATGTTTGGGCAAATGGAAGGAGATGCTTATGTTTGCATCATTGCACCCACTCCAGATAATGTCTTAGAGTCATCTTTGTAAGTCCGTTTGGACCCTTTTCTTTGTATTTATCGTGTAAGAGTCCTTATAGCGTATAGTCCATGTTTTGTGGTAAGAATTCTAGGTCATTGAGATTGGTAAAGTATCCAGCACGTGGACTGGATCATTGGTGTAATTGTTCGATACGTATGGCTGCGTTGCGCTGCGTTGACTTCCACCTTGTTTGCCCTATCCAGGCTAAGGAGGCAAACCCTTGGGGATTCCTGGTGCAGAATTTCAAAAAGTTAGAAAATGGGAGTGACTGTCCATGTTGATGACGACACGGTTATTATAGGATGATGACAAAGGCTTCTGAAGACGCAAGATGGCTTGATGAAAATGTTGACCGTACTAATGATATCAGGATGTTCGAAAAAAACTGTGAATTATAAGCAATGGCAACAGTACCAATTATTCTCCCCTGTCATTATGGACACCACCCTCGGAGCAAAACAGACTGAAACCTAATACAATCTGTGTTTCACTATCACTTCACCAACACTAGCGCTGTGTGAATAGCATCATAGGGGTATTCATATCGCCTTTAGCGCTAGTGAATTATAAAAAAAAGATGGGGAACATCTATAAAGAGTCATACAGAAACGTTCACCACAAAAGGCTTCAAAGCAAATAATCTCTCTAAGTTCTCCGAGTGCTCTTCCCTTTCTGGACAACCTCAAAGGTTTACATTTATAAATCTATGGAACTGCCTCATTTCATTTAATGCCTCTAAAACAATATCGATTAGAAATTCCCCCCTCTTCCCACTTCGTTCTAAAGTTCTCCTAAAGTACTTTTGTTACACAATAACTTTTCCAATTAAATTTTGTTCAATTAGAATTGTTCTGTGCCACCACAAAATTCGATTGATTAAATCCATGTATCTCACAATTAATTTGAGGGGTTACCCCCCCGCCCAATTGATCCCACAAACTTTCAAAAGATTTCAAGAAATGTTTTTAAAAAAAAAAATTTTTTTTAACAAGAATTTCACCAAGAACAATTCGATTTTTCCTCAAACTGTGGCATGGTTAAGGTGGATAAAGGAAATTGAATGTAAGCGTGTTCTCGAAATTGCGATACATTGTATCCATTTGTTTGGCATTCGATGTATGTACACATATATATATAGTTTCTAAAGGACTTTTGCTTTATTTACGTGTTTTGGTTATTGGAAAACAATGATAAATCATAGTGTGATTTGTATCTACAACTCCTTAGCAGAGGTTGTCATAAAAATTGCCAGCATTAGTTTCGGGGAATGCTTCAATATGTTCTTGTATCTGTTTCCATTTGCATTAGGATGTATCTATGATCATTTTTCTTAAATCTTTTGATACAAAAACCTTAGCAATGTAATGAATATGCCAAGGGTTATTGAAAACCATGAAAGAGGATGACTTTTTCAACGGCAAAATCTCTATATAAGCGGATTCGGATCATTTAATTGAGACTTACTTCAAAATTATTAGCTCTGATTGATTCACCTTATATCAGCGAATATATTGCGAAATTGGCGGATGCAATCATCATGGTCTTACTGACGTAAGTATATAATCGGTTCTGAGAGAAAATCAATAGTGTTTAATTATTTAAATGAACACGCAGACTGCCGAATGCAGGACAGTATGGAAACCACATTTTGGGAAACACATTTTCTCACTCAGGTTATGTAATGGACCATTATTCCGCGGATTGTGATTGTATCTGCGATGGACAGTAACTCTTATTGGAATTGAATCATTATGTAACACATTGGATAATGCGAACCCGGGAAACATGAGACAAATACAGAGTCAGAAGAACCCGATGGCCGAATTTGGAATCCGGAGAAAACTGATCCGGTTGCGTCATTCCCACCATGTAGCTCAGAATTTTCCAAACATGCATCAAATTTCGGTTAGAAGACGGACTGTCTGTGTGACTTCTTCAATAATATGCTGAGGCAGATAGTGTGAAAGAAGAAGAGCCGTGCGTTATCGACATCATTGTCCGTTCCCAGCGTGCCATTATTCTAGTTTCTACTACAAGAACAAGCCAAACCAGTTGGTCTTCTGATGAATGAGAAGAGGACAAAGTTCATGCTGTCGATCACCTTCGATGACCTTCGTACACCGTCTAGGACAGAATGTGACAATTGGCAGCTATAACTTTGAGGTAGGGAGGGAGTTCATCTACCTCGGGGCAATTAAAAAACTCCCAAAATGACATCCTGGTGAAGATTCGACGAAGGATAACCTTAGGCAACCGCTGTTACTTCGGTTTGTCCAAACTCCTACAAAACTCTGATCTTGTCAGTCTTGCTTTATGGAGCTGAATGCCGGGGTGGTAAGTTAGACAGACTGCGTGCACTTAACCAATCATTTTTCGACGACGTTAATGACATCTCTGTTGAAGGGATAAGGGATCTAATCCTTTTTCTTAACTCCACAGGCTGGATCTAGGCACCGATTAACCAGGTCACACGGGTCGTGATAACAAAAAGGCACTCCTAGTGCTACTTGGGTTTATTCTGAACTGCCACCTCTTCCTACCTACCTACCAAGACAGCGGATCCTTCGAAAGAAAACTTCTACATCGAGGATTTAGTCCTGTCTGCGAAGAGTGCTAATGGAGGAGAAGATACAACCGCCACATTTACGAGCTAGAACATCGGTTATTTGTGCCCAATTTTTGTTTTCGCCAACAAGTATGCTACAATTTTCTCCCATTGAATATACAAACCAGCTCTGGACAAACTGTTCCATCCGCTATGCTTAGATATCTACAGGTGCAAAGACGGTGAGTGGCCGTTTCTTCCTCTTCCTCGTCTCTATAGCTACAAAATACCCCTTTTAGTTACACCCTTCAACATTTAAGTCACGTGAGTTGTGGTATTAAAAGGGCGCATCAGCGCTACTTGTCATTCTGGTAGGACTTACCAGACAGACACTTGGTCACCATTAGTTTTACTTCACTAAATCGTCTTGGCTTCCTTGAAAATCTCTTTTCGCGAGCATGCTTCTTTTTTGTAACTTGTTGATGGAAAATCTTTCCAAATTACGTGGAGATGCAGAAGTGGTCCCATTTCACTACGATCAGTCTGCAATGAGAAGAATCTTAGGCTGTCGTATCTTCAAGGGAGTCCTCAACTTCCAGGCTTGAGGAGTCATGTATGATATAAATACCATACAATGGCGAAGAAGAACAAGCTTAATCTAGCAGAGTAGTTGGAATGGTGTCTAAAGTGAGCCGAGAACTACATCATCTTCAAATCTACCTTGGAGGGACCAGTCAAGTGGCACGCACAAGTGGAAGAGCGCACAGTATTGCACACTGGAGGCAGCTACCTAGCGATACAGGTCGCTGGAGAGGCTTTAAAGTTAGGGATCTGTCATCGAATTGTCGTCTTCAAACAACAATGGAAAGTTGATTGCAAATATGCTGAGGTATAGGGTGCCCAAGTCTTGAGAACTTCAACAGCTTCATTTGGTTGTTTTTATTCTCTCCCTTGTCACTTTGTGTATCACAACAGGTGTTTCATTTGATTTGGTTTCCCTCGAAGGCTTTCCAGAGAAAAATACTCAAATGATTTATGTCATGCGAAATAAAAACAAATCCTTAACTCAATTCGTCGAATGAAATTCAAAAATTCAACATAAACACCCAATCCCGCCCTTATCGCATCTTAATTTGACTAAACTATGCACATTTCCGATGCTCATTTGGGATCATATGCCTGCATGAACGGGAAAATTATTGAAATGTAATGGAAAATTCGATTTATACGGAAGGAAATTAATTTCGATTCGAAACGACTAGTTTCCGATGAAAATTTCCACAAAGCACCGCCCCATTAGAGCATCAAAATTCAATCCGTGCTCGTATTTGATGTCGCAAGACAACATATGTAGGTAGTACACGAACAGGATCGATTTTAAGGATTTTGTCTAGATTGCAACGTAAATTGTGCGCGGTAAAGATACAAATTCCAAAGCCAAATCGTGTCGTAGACAATGGAAAAGTCTCTTTTTTTTTGCGAACTGAGACCCAGAGAGTGGTATTGTTTTGAAACTGCGAAAGGATGTCATCTAAAAAGGTTGACAGTAGCGCGAAGGACAAAAACAAAAAAAACTGCATAACAGCACAAACAACGAAGGAGAATGGTGTTTCAGTTTAAGTTTGAGTTTGAGAGTCTTTCTTGTGCTCCTGCTGCTTGGCATTTGAAAGCAATTTCAATGGGAACAAGATGAGATAATAGAAACAGTTTGTTGTGTGTGTGTGTATACATATATAGCAATTCAAGTACAAGATGAAATTTTATGCAAAAATCCTTAGAATCCCCTGGTGGTTGTGCTGATGCTGATGCTGCTGTTGCTGGTACACATCTGAGGTTTTGTCTGTTTTTTTGGAGAACAAGTCACATCCCTTTCGATAGGAACATGAGATTGTCTCAAGTAAATCCGTTATAGTACAACTAGTTGCCATAAAAGAAATCGTTTAGGGTTACAAGTTGAAAAGTATCTGAAATTCAATTCGCTAAAAAGTTTTTAAATGCGCGCACCCATAAAGATTGTTGTACAGCTATCAAATCCGTTTCAAGTGACTCTCGGCTTTAATGTTACTTGCCCCGGCGGCGGGGTAGTGGAAGATTGGAAGAATTCTAATAACGTGAAATCAATACGATTGTCTTTGCACGAGATTTCACTAATAGCTACAACGACAGTCATTAATATAACGAGAAAAGACTCGATAAATTGGCAACAAATGTGCCGTAATAAATTATACTCTACAGCAAAAGCGCTAAGAATATCCTTTTTCGGGTGAAACCAATCCTAGCAACACATTCCTATATAGGCACGTTGTCGTTGTCTCGATGATTGTATAAAGTGAAGTGGTATGGTGCTGCTGTTGGTTGTGGGGAATCAAGATGAAAAGCAATATATCAATGTATTACGGAACGCTTAGGTTGACCTTTTTTTTTTCCTCGTTCGTTTGTTTGGAAGGGCATTGGAGGCGTGATGTCTTCGATTTTTCTATTAATGGATTTAAAGCCTTTTTATGGCCATCAAATTTCGATTGGGTAAATTGAAATTGATGGATAGTCCTTGTGTATAGAGAAAAAAAAGGACGACCAAAGCCTAGAACAAATATAGAAATATTTACGTCCGGATTGATGAATGATTTGGTAATAGTCGTATTAGTGTGACCTCATTTTTTTTTTGTAGGCGTGATTTATGATGCGAGGCTTTTGTGCGTGCTAAGCATAAATGATTTTAAAGTCTAGGGAATGCAAGAGAAATTAGATTGGCTTTGCGGCTAATGGGTGCCAAGGTTAGATTGGATTGGATTTTACTCACTAAAATGAGGTCTTTTCGTGTGTCCTTCCAAGAATCATTTCAAGTATTACTTCGAACGATCTGCTTGTGGACCTGAAAAGGACTAGCTATACTGTGGTTGCATATGCGGATGACGTTGCGATTGCTGTCTCAAGGATGCACCCTTAAGCTCTCAACGAACTGATGAGCAATGCCCTCTGTCAACGACTTGTCTATGGTCAAAGACTTGCTCACATAACAGACAGAGTCAGAAAAGCTATACCCTTTTCATCTGCAGAAAACTATTGATGGTAAATAGGGCTATTCGCCCAAAGTTATCTACTGGCTCTGAACGTCTTATAGTCAGATCCATACCACTTTAGGGGTGATAAGTATGGTAGACTGCAATCTAGACACAATTGAATCTCACACCTCTGAATTTCCTATTGAAACATGTTGCGGCAAATGCAGCAGCCCCTTTAAAGGCTACTTCCATGACCTATCAAACAATTTTGATCGAACTGAGCAATTCAATATTTATCTGTGTTGCGTACTTGGACCCAGTGACAGCCTAAGTAACTGCCAACGATTTTACCACCCTAGAAATTGCCTCTTAAACAAGTGGGTATACCAAACCGTATAGTAAATCTCATCATTAAAGAGGTCATAAATAGAAACATAATGAGTAACTTCAGGTGGAAAGGCGGTTATAAGCGTCATTTTGCTAGACCTATCTGACCTGAAATAGATGACCAAAGGTCAACGGAGATTATTGCTCTCAACAAAACAGGAATTCGCACCATCACAGGTGTCATTACAGGCCACTTCCTGATAGATGAGCACGAAAGGAGACAAAGAGCTCTCTTTAATAATTTTTGCAGAAGATCCCTGTCCGAATAGTTCAATGATAACAGTGACCCTCATACGTAAACTCCTATTCTTCAAAAATAACTCTAAGTCCACACAGGTAGAATTCTCCCTCAAAACGAAGTCTATAGGCTTCACAATGGGCCTAAGACCTAAGTGAGTCCGCTTGTGGACATCGATCTTATCTAACCTTACATTGAGGGTAAATGTTCAGAATAATGTTTTGCTTCAACTATTGGTTAGCCTTTCTAGGCGATAAAGTTACTTCGGAACGACTGTATGTAAGTGATTCTAACTTTTCAGTCCATTGAGCTCATTTTTATGTCCGAATTTCAATCGGGTCTTTCGTCTATTTTGCGAGCTCCTCTATAGATTTTGTCATTCCCGTAGACTCTTTGCCTTAACTGCTCTATATTTGTCTAATCGGTGATTGTATTTAAGAGGGATCCTATCAGTGAAACCTGTGGCACTCCTCATTACTCATCACCGATATTGACCACAGTCAGTTAGATATGGTAAATCATGAGTTTTCAGCCTCAGGTTAGAGGCTCAAGGCTCAGACGCTTGTAATTAAAAAAAAAAAAAAGAATATCCCTCCACACCCCCAACACGTGCTGCAGTGTCGTCTGGAAAAAGTATTCCTAAATCTGCTTATTAAGTTAAAAAATTTAAATCCTTAAAAATTAAAACGTGTCCTTTCCGGTATAACGAGGCTTATAATATCTCCTGAATGACATTCCATAATTTATCCGTCGTCTAATAATGATTAAGTGTAATGCAACTGACTCAAGTGTATAAATATTCCCGATTCAAAGCCCGTCTTAGACGGCAAGCACCAACCACCACGTTTATAAAACCATTTCCGCATTATAGCGCCCCCATCGGGCCTAATGAATATTTTATCTGATTTCACTTTTTCTCCGGAGTTTTTTTTTTCCCACATCCCAGCAAGTTTCAGCTTAAAATATAAGGTAAAGGGAAAAGTAAAGACGGAGACAGAGAGAGAGAGGAAAAAAAAAACAGCAAAGTTCCGGCGACAGGATCGTATGATATATTTGACACAGTCGACAATAATTTTTCCTCAGTAATTGAAAATAAAACTCCTTGCAGAGCAATGAAACATAAATTTGAATTATTTCCACAAATACACACACACATACACATATATACAGATTCAACTTAAACTTGTTCAAACCAAGAACTGAAGTCCTTACTGGTACTCTTCCCTTTTTTTTCGGGATAATTTATTACTTTTCCTCATGTTTGGTGAAATCTATTTCAAGTTATAGCTTCGGTGTTAGTGGTTTCTACTTTTATAGTCTGGCATTTTATTGATACAAAAAAAAAAAATATTGAGAAATTTTACCGGTACTGTGATACAAAGCAGAAGGTTTAAGTGGTCATAAGGGTTGGCAGTCGAATGAAGTCATTTCTGACGAATGGAGTCACTTGTTTTAAGTCTTTATTTTGAGGTTAGTCCTTTTGTTATAAAGAGAAGAGAAAGAGATTCAATTATTGCCTTGTCCACAATAATTCATAATATGATTTCCAATGTTAGAACCTGGGTTTTTGACTGAGATAACTAGGTAGGGTCGAGGATAGAAGGTACCTTCATAATACTTCTTTACCCATCAAAATTCTTCTCATAAACCAGTTTCTAGTCCTCTAAACACTTGCGGAATATACTTTTCGATTACCAAATTCATTTTTAAAGGTTTGTGTCTTGGAAATGGAGCTGACTTTTTGTTGAAAGTTGCTTACATTTCTTTCGGGACTTACGATAGACTTTTCTGTTGGAAAGCTGATGGTATGGAGTTACTCAGCGCAAGCAGTCAGTCTTTTCAGGTTTTTTTTTACTGTATCCGGATTTATTTTTGAAAACATAAATACTAGCTGATCAAGGTTCGTGTCATCGATATTAATTGTGCCTATGGTTATATTTGTTTTCATACTGAATCTAGAAAATTTATTAAATGATCACTAAATAAAGTTAGTTGCTTTCGCACTAGTGAAAGACTACCTTTGAGAATCGGAATTACGACACCACAGTGGGGTTTATAAGAAAGCGACTCAGAGCAGGAGCAGCTTCGATCTCAATCCTGGGCCTGGATTTACATTTTTTGTGATGGAATTTTTCCCGAAAGACACCTTTTTTGATGGCTAAGCAGATGCGTGTCCTGTCCGCTTGGATGGAAGACCTTTCAGTAGAGAAGACGGAGAAGAATACCCTTGATAGTTAACTCTAAGTTAGTATTTACAAAGGAAGCTGAGCACATATGAATAAGGCTCACATTTTACCAGCAGATAAAGGCAGCATGGTTAAGCCGATTAATAACATACACAGGAGGCCCTGCCGCTGGCAAGCAAAGACTTTCGACGTTTTGACATATGGGCCGACGCACTCAGACTGGAAAAGTATAGGAAACGAGTAGCCTTGGTGCTGAGAAGAGATATATTTTGGCTAGTAGGTGCCTACAAATCAGTATCGGAACTTGCCGTTCTCGTGATGGTGCCAGTGACCCCTATCGATGTACTAGGTGAGGTTAGGGAAGTAGTTGGCACATACCTCCGGCTCACTAATAATGTTACCATTTGACCATCTCTGATTGTGTTCTACTTTGACACAAGTTTGCAGGTATTTAGTGGAACTCATCAATGAACTAGGAGCAGAAAAAGCTAACAGAACAGAAGCCAATGAACTGTCCAAGCAGCGCTGAGCAGAAACGTTGGAGAACAGAGACCAAAGGAAGATGGACCGAGAGGAGGCATACAGAAGTTAATTATTACATCACACAGCTACTCACCGTGAAGAGATCAGCTGGTCCATATGGTGACTTCCCTCGCGACGAAGCAAATAACACGTTCCTTGAGTGCTGTAGATGGAGTACAGAGAAGAGATGGAACCGAAGGAAATGCTTAAAGAAAAAAAAAGACAGTAGCTATAGCTCCGAGGCAGGAGAGATCCAAAAACAAGAAGGAGACTCCTGAAGTAGTGCGAAAAGTGGTTCCAAGGTGGGCATATGTCTGAAGAGGCGAAGAGTTTAGTCAATGGAAGAAGGTGCATCATGCACTACCTCTTCACTCCCGCTCATGGGATTATGAATACCCTTACGATGTTGTCCATACAGCGCCAGTGTTGATGTAGTGGTTTTAAAATGCATGTGGTATTAGGGTGTCCTCTGACAAAAAAAGGCATCGTAGGTTGTTCCTATGCCGGTACACCAAATTCAAAGCAACATTCGATCGTAGTATCCTTCCATGTTTTGTTGTCGACATCAAACAATCCATCCATCTTGAATGAACTTTCAAAAATCAAACTATACGCACCTTAAAAATTCCATTTGGAGTACCGAAAACTACCACACCTCACCATGTCTCATCTAGAGAGGTGTCATACCAAGTCAATTTCAATTCAAAGTAATATGCTATAGAATGCTCTTAAAAATAAACACATCATTTATTTTTAACATCTCAATCCACACACACACACACACACCAAAACATGTCCTTGTCAAAGATGAAAGGCAAAACTCATTTTGTTACATCGCCCCGCTCTGCCACATGAGTGACAAACTCATGTGGGGAAGGTTGCTATTTTCATATCAAAACGATGTTTGTACATCAAAGTTTACTCAATGGCACAAATTTGAGAACGGGAATATGTTACTTGTAACCACTTTACAGAAATCCGGAAATCAGATGTGCATATCCAATTTGGATACACAAATATCCTCTCTCTTTCTATTTCTCTTTCTTACTCTCTCAATCACATTTCATAGTGTTTCAAGTGCCTTTTGGAATAAAATTTCTTTTAAAGTTTCAAAAGGGAAATCAAACAAATTATCACCTAGTACTTTATGTTCATCATTCGTTGCATTACCTTCTATTCATTGCAATTAGTATAGTTTACTGTACATCTCACTCAAAGCTTTGTGTAGCATAATCAATTTAATTGCAACAATTTCTGTTTTTTCTGAGAAACTTTTAACTTTATCAACATGTATGCATGTGTATCTATGACATTTTTATGGTCCAAAGGACATTTTAACTCTTAATTACAACAAATTGTCTTGAAATTGTCATTAAAATGTCAGTGTGGGACATCAATCAATGCTAAATGTCGGTACTAAAACTGTTTAGTGTTCACCTCTGGTCTAATTACTTGGAAGAGAGTAAAGTTTACTTTTCCTGTTTTTGTGTCGAAAGTCTTGGCCGCCCTTTTAGATATTTTGTTTATAATGACTGGCACGAGGGTGACTGAATATCTGGCCAAAATCCCATAATGACCAATTGATAAGGTTTCTTGTTTTCCTCGAGGCTATAAAAAGGCTTAATTGTCTGATTTATGTAATGATCCAAAGAAAGGATGGTCGTGTGTTTGGTTATAGTGAAGGAATTGTGGAATTTTTTTTTGGTTTGTTTCACAACTACTAAGACAATTGGGGAAAATTATCTCTTGACCTTTTATTCGCTATCAGTTTGATTGTGCTATATGCCTTAAGGCCTGTCAATTTGTGTGGAAGAAGATACCTTACACTGTAGTGCTACTTATCTAGGACTTCAACCAGACATTTCGACAGATTCCACAAATTGGTAATCGTTTGCTTTGACAATGCACTTAGAACAACGTTCTTTGCAGACGATTCCAATAATGGTAACCATGTCTCCTGATCCTAGATAGGAAGGCTGAAGTGGTGGCTGCATCTCGTGATCATTGTGAACCTATAACGTGGAATGTCCAGTCTGTAAAGGCGAAAAGAAAAGAAAGGTCTAAGTGAGTGTGATTACGGTCATTCGGCCTCCCTGAACCATCCCGAGTTCATAGTGAATTTTAGAATGGTTTTTGGTTATTTCTTAGACTAGGTCGTTGACATAGTATTCAGGGCCGTCTTTCTTGTTCTGTGTAGGCTAGGACATTCGCATAGAAAGTGAGTTGTGTTCTCTTCCACGTGTGCATTCCCCACAGCTTCTGCATAAGTCCTCTGTGTTTAAACGCATTCTTCTAGGGTTGTGGCCTCTGATAATCCCTATAAAGAGTGTTAGGTGAGGTAAGGTTAGGTTGAGTGGCCACCCCCGTTAAACAGGGACATATTAAGGCTAAGACAAGGCCCATTGTGATACCACGTAGAGAAACTGCATAACCAGCATCAGAGACCTCACATGCTATCAGAGTGTTAAAATTGACCTGTTTAGCACAAGAATGTGTCCAGAGTTTCATGAAGATGCGGCATGATGAGTGTGCGCTCCATCTCTCGTCAGCTTCTTTTTGGAAGACAAGTGCAATGCTTGACTTGGTGAGTGCTAGGAGGTGGGAAGTACTGAGTGATCGAGCAGTAATAGGTCCTATTCTGAGCCCTTCCTGGCTAACTCAACCGTCATTTCAACTCCCGTCGAAACCTTTGCGTCCCGAAACCCCCCAGAGTGTTACGTTGTGGTTCACGCTGAGGGTTTTGAGCTCGTCACAATAACTTTATACAAGTTTTGACTTTACTACTGTGGATGATAGTGCTTTGATAGCGACTTGACTGTTTTCCTAGAGGCGAGTCTCGTTGACAGTTCTCGCGCTGCCTCAGCGATGGCTAGGATTTCTGCTTGGAACACACTGCCGTGATTCGGAAGTCTTCTTGACCGGATAATGTTGGGTTTTAGTGAGTAGATCTCAGAGCACACTTCTTCTTCGTTTTTGATTCGTCTGTGAAAATCGTCGGGTCCTGGTCACGTTGCATATTTTGTACACAGAAGTCCCTGTTCCTTATCTAGGACTTCAACCAGAAAGTCTCTACCAAAAATCCTACTTTTAACTTCGACCTGAGATGGAAAATTCGTCACTGAAATGATGAAAAAGACTCAAAAATCAGCTAGTCCCAAAAAAATAGGACAGGCCTTCTATAAACAACGGTCCAAGACGTCCTAGTTGCGTAAAATTTTGCCTCCCAATGTGTTATTTCCCTAGTTTGAAGTATATCAGAGCCTAAGCTTTAGAGTTGACACTGGTTCGACTCGGGGCAGTGGCAAACTTCGGGGAGTATAATCAGCAATGAGAAAGCTTTCAGCGTTCGAAGTCGGTTATAAAACTGTAGATTCGTTCCATTTTTGAGAGGTTGCGAGAATATAACGACTGCATTGTTTGTGGCTTCACTTAGCTAGGACTTCAACCCGACTTTTCTCGCAATTTGCAACTTCGACAAGAGATTCACTCTTAAAATTGCTGAAATGACAATCTGACCCTTCTAACAGATATGGTTTCAGTAAATGGACAAAGGACTACCCACCACCATTGTGCATGAACCTTAATTGTCTTCTCCTCTAGGATTAAGAATTCCAAGTACCAATCCCACTGGTGGTGTACGCTTATGGTAAATGATTGTCTTAAATCATAGTTCCCACGAGTACTTAAATCATGTCCATTCATGGCCACACACACACATGCATGGATAACCTCCATTGCAACAAGGACTATGCTATTAATATGCTGTTGCTGTTCCACGTCTTGCTATAATGCACGATAATCTTCAATGAATGGTTTGCGTTCTCCTCGGGGCTTAAATCATACGTGCTCTGTTCTTGGAATCCTTATTTGTCCCGGTTACATAGTGTTTGCTAGTGACATCCAATATATATATTTCCATTGAATCAATTAGTTTGTTAAGAAGGAGACTTGGTACCACCATTTTGTGGTAATAATGACGAATAGGTTTGGTAAATGGTAGTGGGAAGTGATGTTTTGCTTAATAGATACATATGTAGTTTGTAGGCAATGCAAGGACGTACTTATGTCCCCTTTATCATGCACCAGCTGTATAGTCGTCCTTTATTGGATAAAGAAAAGTCATCCTTGGGTGGGGTGGTACAGCGACCTCATTAAAATCACAGAAATGGAAAAAATGCAAAACATTCGCTGCAAATTGCATTTCCCTCCAAATGTTCTTTCACTATCCTCGTTGAAAACTGATTAATCCGCTCTTCCTGTGGATTAATAATAAAATTTCAGGTGCAATCAGGGGTTTTTTTTTCTGTTTCTTCGCCGATGGGAGAAATTCATTTACCAAATTCTCCTTTAACCATTTGGTCGTCAGTTGTTGGGTTCCATAATGATAATTTGCATTATATCCTTTGAAGTTGCACTGAAGCTTAATATCGCTTGCCAGTAGATCTTTATCACGAGGTCGACCAGACGGTGAACATAAATGACAGACAAATTAATTTTTTTTTTATGGTAACAGCTTGTCATACAGTTGGTGGTCCTCAGCGGTAGTCTACTACTTTTTAGTCTTTGCCACTTCATTTAATTTTCTGAACGATGTGCACTTAACGAAGGACATCCAAGGTATATAAAGCGATAAAATTACGTAAAGTGCATGAGAGAAGGTCTCTGTAAGCAGCTTGTTGTAGAGGTTTTTTTTTTCTTTGTGGAACTCTTGGACGTAATGAGATGTTTTGGATTAGCATTTTTGTCGGATGAGAGTTAGATATGATTGGATTCAGGATGAATACCAAATATGATGAGATGGACTTGGTTAATGTACATGGCTTCTTCAAGGGGTGTCTTAAAACTGTAGCTATATTGACTTGATGTGCAAACAGATTCTTGTCTTACAGTTCTTGTTTGCGATGATGTCATACCTGTACACCCAGTAGACTCACCCTAGTGGGAAGATTCTCCATGCCCCTTTGTGCTTTCAATCAGTCGGTCCATCGTCCTTTTCATGATTCATTCAGACATTTTAGCGGGCTTGTACCTATTGACTTACTATAGGAAACTATGCTACGACTACCGATGGTCTACCAAAACCGTTTTGGCATTTTGCTCATAAAAGCTTAGTTCAGCAGTCTTGAACGCATTTTTAACGCTTCGTTTCGGAATTGCTACAGCTTCTGCACCGAGCAGATTTAGCAAAAGCTAGATCGCAAACGCTCTCACTGTCTCATCAGACAGAAAATACTGCTCGTAAGTACCACCATAGGTATCATAATGGGACACTGCACCATCGGCAAGTACGCTCATAGGCTGGGTCTCCTCTAAAATGATTTTTGCAAGAAGCTGCATGGACGAAGAGAAGAAGGAGACAATTCTTCGCCTTTTGTGCAGTTGTCCGCCCGAAGGAAAACATACTTAGAAGCCATCTTCTTTCACAACCTAAAGGAACTGGCTGACATCAGCATAGGCAGCCTCCAGCGCTTCATAGCAAGCTCCAGCTGGTTCTGCGGGTAGTTTTTCTGGTTGAATTACAGATACATTTGGTAACATAAATAACCTTATCTGGTAAGTGAGGTTAAAATTTGCAGCTGGCGACTCTAACCAAACTTAGCCCAATGGTCCTTCTACAGATCCTTGTGGCACTCCTTTTGAACTTTTTACTACGTCATTCGTTGTCATTTGTATTGCCATCAATGCCTCAAGGCGGGTTGAAATACTAAGTACTTACAAAGAACAGTGTCCACGGTGGTTTGGTGGTTATAACATTGTTAAGATAGATGGTTTAGATTCGGGTTTCAGAAAAGCTAAAGTATTACGCGGGACCACCATGGAAAGAACACCAATATCTCTTTGGATACGGACCGAGTTTACACCTATCTTTTCTTTTTCTTGCGAAGATAAATTTCAATGTCAGCTGTATCAAGTCTGTTAAGAAACAATCTTCAATCCACGAGAACTCATAGTAAGTGTGGAAAATCAATTTTTATAGACCAGCATCCTTGCAAGATTCCCTACCTCAACACATACATACAAATGCGCCTTAAAATTAATTATAACCAATAAATTTATGCTGCAGGTGAAGAAAGTTTCCTCCAGTAAATAATGATGGTTATAAATTTTGTACAAAGTATCTTATTACCTTCTATGGGCTTCATGTGTATGTGTTTGTGTGCGTGTGTTTGCGGGAAAGAAAGCCTTATTCGCCGTATATGTTATATGCACAGTGAACTTATACAAAATTCTGTCGCAAGAGATGCTGATGAATCTACGAAAGAAGGAAAGAGAGTTCAATTGACTTTCCGTTTAGTGACACAAATTTAGGAAGCAATTAAGTCGGGCTATAAATTTTCTCCTCGGAAGGAGAGGATGTTTGGCTGAATGAATAATAATGGGGCGGGTTGAATAGGTTGGGTTGGTTGTCATTACCAAAGCGCTCCCGCTTATTTGTACTTTTATGCATCTTCCATCGAAAACTGGAAGTGAACCGCTATTGTCAAGATATTTTCATTAGCGAGACCCACAAAATGGTTCCCAGTTTGCATCCCTATAAGCTTCCCTTAACTATTTGCTTCCATGTATGTATGCATCTGTTATGAATTCATCTTTGTCACCGGTGTGTAGGTACAGTAAATTGCATAAGTTGGAGGTTAGGATTCTGGGACGCGCAAAGTGCATTAGGGTGCTTTAATTAATATGGAATACATGATAATTAATATGGATGATGGGTGGCAGTGTGGCACTGTTTAGAGCCTATAATTGAATCTCCATTCACATGTATATATAGTTGTTGTCATGCACTTAATTATGCAAAGGTGCTAAGGCGACTGAGTGCTTTGCTTATGCCATTGTTTGGTTTCAAAGGTGGTGTATTGGAAAGTTAATTTTCTCTACGAATGACAGTCGACTTTAAATCCTTACGATCAATGAACTTGACATCTTGCAAATACCCAAAATAAAATCCAAGGTACGTACCGTCTTCAATTGTCCTTTTTCATTTCAATATGTGATTCGGACATGGTTACCATTGCCAAGGAAAAAGGAAATAAACTTTATTTGCCTCATTTCCTAATAAGATGTTCATCAAGACCCAAGACCCAGGCAATAGTTTTCTATCCTCCGACCAACTTCATATACCACAACTCAGGCATGAACCATTTGTGGGAATACAAAAAATAAGGATACCATGATGCCAAATGAAGCAGAAATGCAACAACCAAAACGTAATGAAACGAAAAGATCCTTTAGTTTCCTGAAAGCAAACGTCGTCGTCGTAGTCATCATTCCCAAAGTGAAAGTTTTCTTCATACCGCCTGAAGGACAAAAGGTCCAACAAGAATAAATCAACTTAATTTGCTCGGGCAGTCCTTACAAATAAAAAGGAACTCAGTGATATAATTAAGAGAAATGTAGAACAATGAGAATATATGTAGTATGTGGAATAGAAGAGTGTCTCTCTCTCTCTCTTTCAAGGATCTGATATAGAGCATGTGGAAATGACTCGAGTGTATGACCATCCATTTGGCGTAATAACTAGAAATCACTCCTAATTATAGGATAGCTGTTGTGGTATGTGATATGAACAAAGTCAAAGTCCTTTTTGTACTATTTATCACTCAAGTATGTGTGTTTGTGTGTATGCCTTGATGTTTTATAACAACAAAATTACCGAGTTGATTGCTTTGGAGGATGATTTCATTGTTGGCATCAGTATGTCATCTAGATAATTACACTGATGATGATGATGATGATGGAGAGCTATAATGGAACGTCGCCAAAAAGGATGAAAATGTCATAATCAGCATCATTGTGCTTGGCTGATGCTCAGAAATTCATTTAGAATGGAAATGTTTGTGCATTAATGCAACCAAATAACGATTACTGACATTCGCAAATTCAAAAAAATCACCTTACAACTGATGATCGAAAAACGAAAGTAGATTGCTCTCAGTCAGTGCACCTTACAATCCACTTACAATCAGAAATGTCCTTAAAATCGAATTTGTTTTATTTGTACTCCTGTGCACGATTATATACAAATTTGCGATTGAAAATCAAAGTTGATGGCGGAATAATGTGTGTAATAGAGCAGAAGGAGAGAAAATAAAGGACATTCCTGGTACTTAAGATCGCTGTGGGTTTTATTTACAAATTATGCTTTGTCGTTAAACTTAAAAATATCAAAAAACACGATACAACCTACAACATTCTCAGCTTCATAAAGTTCTCATCCTTCTTCATCGTTTTGAACACAGGTTGCATGTCATATAAGCCGACAGTCACCTGTTTCATTTCATTTAACCAGATATCATGAGATATTAGCAGGCATTTCCGTGACTCACGAGGAAGGGGTCCATCCTTCGCCCATTCCTTTGAAAAATTCGACGAAACCCTAGATATGCTAGATAAATTTGCAAAAGTGCCTAGTTAGTCAGACTCGGTCGTAGAATTGTACAAGTGCCGTTGGGAACGACTTTTGTGAAAGCTTCTCAGTCAGCCTTGGTAAATTCATGTCCATATTCCAAGCCGAGGCCTTTGCCATCAATCAGTGTGTGAGATTCAATCAGTCCTCTCACACCAAGGGGTAAATCATTTTTATCTTGTAAGACCGTCAAGCTGCCCTTAAAGCGATCGACTCGCTTTTCCAAACCAGTAATCTCGGATCTATCTAGGGACAACATGGTCACTGAATTCCTGCACATAGTGGATTTGCGAGTAATGAAAAAGCCAACTATTTGGCGAAAGATAGTGCGTCAACATAGATCATTGGACCCGAACACTTCTGTGGTGTAGAAGGGTTCGGGTCCCTCACTCTTTCCACTTCACTCTTCGCAAGACATGTAAAAGATTTTTTCATGCAAGAATCTAGAGAAGCCTGGCTTAACACACCAGGGTAAGCATGCTCAAAACTTCTTTTTCCTGTACTGTCAAAAAAAAAATCAAGTTTCATTGTGAACCTCGATAGGAGTAACCTTAGAGCAGTCCTGCGGCGAGAATGGTTGAAGTCTGTCAGCAGGGATGCAGATATCGGCTGACATCTGAGGAAGATTCCTCATCTGTATGCACAATTATTATACTGTGCATGTGCTTTCGTTTTGGTTTTGGGCTTGAAAAAGGAAAGTAAAGAACTATATATGCCTGCAAGTATGTGACAAAAAGCAAACGTTTCACTTTTTCTTACACCACCGTGGGTAAAGAAGTTTCACTTCAAAAACTCGCCTTGAGAACTGAATCCAAAAAGGAAAGGAATAAGTCTAACACATATGTCATAAGAGAGTTTATCCCTTCGTTGTTAAGTTTCACTAAAGTCCATTCTCTCATTTTCATTTAAAATCTAAATTTCATGTGAAACAAAACATATGACACAAGAGATAACCATTCAATATTGAATGCACACAAATACATAAATATTACAGTTTCCCTTAAAAGGGTTCTTAATTGATTCTTTTGCATAGAAGAAAAGTTTTATCGTATCCACTTTTGCTTGAGCGTTAAACAATAAGTTAATAAATAATTTAATAAAAAATACTTATTCCTTTTTGTTAAAGTTTGAAAATTTGTTTTTTAATGGACAATAAGAGACTTGAACAAAGTAAGAAAGTAATCCCTTTTGTTTTGAAGAAAAAAAAAAAAGGAAAAATGCAATGAGACGAATCCCTTTTTTATTTGAAATCTCATCCCTATCAGAAGATATCCTTAAGTGGTGCCAAGAGGACTTCTAATAAAATTGTTATTACTTCAAGTTATGGTTTCGTATGCAAAAAAGTCGGTGAGGGGCGTGAACATCCTTATATTGGAATGTTCTGTTACTATTTTGTGTATTCGGTGGATGGTGGAGCAGTGTTCTTTAACGTCTTTTGGAATAAGCTTCACTTTTTCGTTACGGAGTAGAAAATTTAATACGGCTCTTAAATTTGTTCTTACGGATATGTTACAAAAGTTTTTTTTTATAAAAGACATGATTTATTGTAGCTCCTGTAGATATGACCTGATACGACATTATATCATCCGAGAGATGTCAATATTTTTACGGGAACAGATCCGCTTCCAAAAGACGTACACATTATGCTTCCAGATTTTTAATTTGTTTTTCGTTGAGAAACTCCTATGAGTCGAAAGTCGATCTCTATCCAAGGAAGTTGTTGGTCTATAATTGTGAGCTTCATTTGGCTCACCGCTCATGTTCTTGTGCCTAGAAACCACACTGTAAGTGTTGGAATACTTGCACATTGTATCCTTTTACTTTGCTCTGAGCTTAGGTTACCAGCCCTCATCATATCACCCCTCAAAATCGACCACCTGATACAAACAAAGGCAGAACAATCACCGAGAATTTTTTATTTTTTTTTGCTGTGTTATCGCCCTTTCCAAAAGCATCGGAGATAGTGGTGTCAAGTTGTCTGTAATCTTTTCAGCTAATAGACAGTCAGGAAATATTCGTTTAATCTGCTTGCATCCTGGAGAGCCAAGCCACTTAGAGTTGTTTTTAATAGATACCCTACCATCGATGGAAGACCTCATCGAAAATACGGCCAACCAAACTTAAGTTCAGGGCCGGAGAAGTTCTCGTCTGAACTTTGCATAGTAAGTTCGGTGATTTTATTGTGAGTCCGTAAGCAGCTTTAAAAGGTCCATGCAACTGCAGCTTATAGATGAAACAGAAGTTCATTTCGTTCAATTGCTCATTCGACAGGGGTTATATATTGGTACGGTTAAGAAAGGTTATAAAATGTTCTTTTTGACTTCTGTGGAGCTGTTTAGACTCCTTACTGGATGATGCTTGGATATTGCTCCTAGGTGCTTCTACATCCGGTCTGACTTTCGCCTCGTACTATGGCACAATTCTTTTCTCTTCATGCTACACTGGAACTTAAGCTGCTGTTATGCGAACTTTGAGTTAGTTTCCACAGAATATCTTCCACATTAAGACGGTTTTTTTTTCTTCTGTGCGGTAGCAGCAGTTCCACCCTTGACTTGGGAAAGTTTACCCCACCAGAACGAGTCAGAGATTCTTAATTTTTGCCGCATGAAATAGCATTTAAGTTGGAGGAGTCAAGTCGCTATACTACAGCCAAAGATCGTCAATTAAATTTCCTTCCATATCCATCGCATTGCTTTACGTTTCGAAATTTGTAGGTTTGGTAACAGAAAGAGTTACTAGATGAGACACAGTTCCTGTGTTGTTAAGTTGACTTCGAAGGATATTGCTTTCATATAAAGACAAGTCTTCAAACTCTTTGGCTTCTTACAACATACAACAAGGGTCACTCTTTGGCTTAAATATATGTGAACTGTTGGATGGTAGATGCTGAAGGACAGTACCAAATAGCTTTCTTGGTTTTAACCGACTTAAACCGTCTTCCATTTCCTGGCTCTTTTCCTCGCCTGACTGCCGTTGATCGGTACATCGATGTTGGGAATACATCTTTGCAAGACTGATTCTCGCCTTCGCTTCCATTCCTCCAGACTTGTTACCCTTGGAGGCAAGTGGGTGTTACTTAATGTTCAAGTTATTCCAGTCTTTAGTCTGCTGACGAGATATTTCTCTTGTACTACCTTAGCAGGGAAATTCTTTGACGCTAAGCCACTATACACCCCCTTCGGCAGTTACTTCATCGGAGAAATGGTGTCACGAAGGAAAAAACCCTGTTTTAGTTACTTTCCCCACTACATCTGTATCTTAAGTTGCATTACCACAATTTTTCAGTTTCTATCTTTCCTTTGGCATCAATGGATTTAATGGAATAAAATTTAAACGAACAATTGCCCAGTATTAGTCCTTTTCGGTCGCTTACTTCCAATGCAACCTGACACAATCCAACCCCCACCCCCACCCACTGTGTGGTAAAGAAGTCGTATTCAATTTATTTTTGTCCCATAAAACCGCACACAATTTCCGGTAAATAATACTCGTCCTAGGTGCACACTGGTAAAAGAAATCCCTGCCTCTCTCTCTCTCTGTGTTGGGGTGTAGCTTAATGAATTTTTTATCTGATGTCAGTTTTACAATTTATTTGTCGTCCTTGTACGTAGAAATTTCTCTTTTACCTCGTTCTTGGATTAAAAATCTATTAGAAGAATAAAGAGTACAATATTTATTCAATCTATATGGATGCAGGTGTTTCCAAAACAGAGAAGAGGTCTATCAGTGTCTTAATGCAAAATTTCAATCTAAAGCTCTTAAAAGCACTAAATTTCTAAAGATTTTGTGTATGACTGTGTTTGTGTGCGTGTGAATGAATATTTGTTAGCTTAATTCAACTAATTAGACATAAGGACATGATGCATCTACGTGTGGATGCATTTGAGAAATTCCATTTCTGATGTTAGATTTATTCTTGAGAGGTAAAACTCAATTATTATTATTCTTTCATAAACAAAGAGTAGAACTACTCAATTAATGGTGTGTACTTATACTTATGCACATCAGTGTTTCCTTAATTACAACAGAAAAAATAAAATAAAAAATCCAAAACAATAAATAAGCGACAACACATAGACAGATTGTAAAACTCCAAAATTAATTTCTAGAATTCCATCAAAGTCAGAAACGGATTAGCCCGCCGATCCGGATGCAATCCGCATGTATTCGTATGTGCATGCAAACAAATCATTAGCGCACATGTTGGTAAATAGTTTTGTGCTAAAATTGTAATGAATTATGCAAATATTACACCTGAAAAGTTGATGTGACTGCTTTCTGAGAAATTAATTAATTTAACCTTTTCCCGGTGGAGAATAGAATTTGTTTAGTGCCAACAGAGAAATGCACATTGAACATGAGGGATAGTTTCCATATGCAGAGATTGATTCGGAAGTTCTGTCTTTTTTTTGTACACTTTTTCGTTGTGAATCCTGCTTAACGGTAATTAAATTAATAGCATATTAGAACAACAAAGCTTCCTCTGGTTGTTTGATGTTTTAATTTGGAAATTTTTGAAACTAAATTCATTTTAAATAAACAAATGTAATTTGGATAAAACTTAATTATAATGTATGTTAGAGTTTGGATTTTATAGGAAAAGTTGAAATAACTTTGAATGCAATAGGTTTCAATTTAGGTAAGGTTAGGTTCGGTAGGAGGGTCGACAGGGAAAGGACTTAGGTCAATGTAGAACTAGGAACCCAAAACCTATGTTCTATCAATCCAGCTCGAGACGTTGATAAAGCTGTGTACGTCAAAAACAGACTTGTCGGACAGTTTTTCTAGACCCTGAGTGCTAGGCGGAGTGCCGGACAAAGTCAACACATCCCCTGCATAGATCATGCATATTCAATCACAGTCTTCTTGTATAGTAGTTAGCGGTAGTATTGGCTTAATCGGGGTCTAATGAAGATATTTCCTGGTCAGCTCATCAGCTTATAGCCAGAAGAATGAAGGTCCAACGACTGAGGTGGCTGGGTCATGTAGAGCGGATGTACACCAATGCTCCGGTCCGAAATTTTTGAATCCGCCCCCGAGGGACAGCGTAGTAGAGAAAGACCGCGACTCAAGTGGCGCACGCAAGTTGAAGGGGACCTCAACCAACTTAGCGTGCGAAACTGGAGGCAGCTAGCTAAAGATCGAGCTGGCTGGAGACGTTTGTCGGTTGAGGCCCAGGTCACCCCGGATTGTAGCGCCACCTTAAGTAAGCTCATCAGCTGTCTCTTTTCCAGGCCCCTTTTGTGGCTAGGGACATTCTTTCAATTTGGTTGCACGCCTTTGAACTTTTGATGACATTTTCGATGACGTTTGTGCAAAGTCATACGTTGGATATCGGCCCTCTAACTAAATAAGTGGTGGCGATGGTGTAGTAAATATTGTGCTCGCTTATGTCCCGATCTGTGCAGTTTCGTGTCCGGTCGGGGAACTACAATAGCCACCGAAACTGTACTAAAAGTACAATTAACCAAAATGAGTTTGAGTGAGCCTGGGATTTGTAAATTTTCTTTAAATAAAATAAATCTAACTAGATGGACAGATCGGTGTAGTCTAGGCGAAGTCTTAGATATCCACATCTTTTCAGACAATCAAGTATATAGTTCGAATCATTTTCTCTGAACCTAATAGTAGCTCTGGATTAATCGTCTCTTTCAGGGATGGCGGATCAGTTCAGTAGTCACCTTTGTTGGGTGCTGGGGCATAGAGATATTTCAGGGAACTAAAAGCCTGGCTAACTTGTCAGATATAAAACATCTGCCCCTATTACAATTTTTCCTATCGCTGTACGTAGAAATCGATTAGTCGATGTCCTATTACAATGGCACTATCCTCTGAAAGCACTGGCTCGTAGCAAACACTTTGTATGGATTATAAACAATGTAAGACCAAGACAAGATCCTTGCGGTACTCATTATTTTATTTGCTTTAGTTCGGTGTAATTTTCAAGAATTTTTACACAAAATTGTCGGTCCAACATTCTTGAAAGATCGAACCTAACAGAGTTCATTCCTAGCACACCACTTGATAACGTCCAGTGCCATCCGAGCTTAAGGTCAATTTTTATCGACATTTCCAATACACATCAACAGCACTATACAATACCAATCAAGCTCCCATGCAATTTTACTAAAATTTCACCTTCAATAACATTCTATGCCTGTGATTGAGAATCATTGGCCAATTAAGAGTGACACTGTTGCCAGAGTCAGAGTCCATACAGGACAATTGGCGTTTGGTTAGTATTTTAGCAAACACTTCGTGACAACAATTTTGCATTTCAATTCCCATAACAGTTAGGTACCTACATATATTGTTATTTGCCATTTCGACCAAAAACGAAATTCTCACTTCTTATGTTCTTGCTGTTGGCTGCATCTACACTCCAGCTGGGCTACAACCATTGTTATGCAATCAGATTCTTAAAAAAAAAAGATTGAAAAGTGTGAAACAAAAGAGGAAAATGTACACCATTACGAGCAACCAACCAGTCAAGTCAAAGGTATCATTGTCCGAAATGGTTACGTTGTAGTTAGTTTCTAGTTTTGTTTGTAAAAGAATGACCCACCCTATGAGTAGGTAAAGGTTTTTTTTTAATTTCAACGCGCGTCTCGTTTTCAATTACAAGTGGTTACAATGAAGGATAAGTTGTTCTAGTAGAATATTGATGGTAGCGGGGGGACAAATGAGGAAAAAGTTAAAAGGTCAGTTGATGAAGGGAAAACACCTGGGTTACCACCTTTTATTGAACTTTTGCTATCCTATGGTCACGCATTCTGCCACTTGCCTCTTGGCCTACAGTGGCGTGAATACATGATTACAAAGAACGTATACGCTTTTCCTTTTGTTCACTGAATCAAACGAAGCTTGTCTTGTCACTTCTCCTAGGAGTCTGCCTAGGTTGCCTGTACTATGATTCTTTTTTACATAAGCTCTTGAACTATTTAAATGCAACTAAGTCATGTTGGAGCAACCTAAATGGGGTGTTTGGTAGTTCCTCTAAGTTTGAAATTTACTTAAAGGTGATATCATGGAAATGGGAACTTTTCAGACTCGTATAGCTTACGTCTTTACGTTTTACATAATCTTGTCCATAAAGGATTTCATGCTCATGAGATTCAAGATATTGCAGCCCTGGGAATTTCTGCCGCTACAAAGTCACATTTTTTCCAACCCCACTGCAGTAGCATGTCATAGGCATTAGGCCTGATACATTAAAACATCCTTAGGCTTTACAACTTTAAGCTTTAAATCGTCTCTGGTACGATAGTGGTCCATCACTAAACCCTAGCAGTCTTGTATTTGGTGCCGGTGATTCGAAAACCAAAATCTCGATGCAACTGAGAGGATAACGCAGTCTTTTACAGCTTGAGATCTACGCCAGGATTAAAAGTGCGATCATTAGTATTTTCTTATATAGTCAGGCGCCACTTAAGGCATTTTACTCGGGCTTTATTGTTGCAATCCATTGCCAGATGCAACAGAGTCATATTGTGGTAATTGTCCTAACATAGGGGTATGAGATTGCGGACAAGAATTTGCTACTGGTCTCTCAGGCCCGGAACGTTCCTGTGATCTCAACTTAACAACTACCATAACCTTGATTAATACATGGGAAGTCGGGAGAATTGTTTACAGCCCTTGGTACTACGTTTTGTCTTCAAAATCCTATTGTCCCTTCCCTAATGTGTTCTAGATGAGTTGTTTCACTCCAGAGGATGTTAGGAAGTTGAGAAACTTCTCTGGTGATAAGCTATTCTATTGAGACGACTTCTCCGCCAAGAATTTTCTTTCTGAGCTGAAGGAGAGTCGGGCATTCCATAAGGATGTGCGGGAAGGTCTCTTTACTCTTAAGACAGAGTCTACAGCTTGAAACTGTTGGGAATATAAACAGCGCCTGGACTATTCCATCGTATCGCTTGCAGTAGTCCAGGGTCTCCGCTAATTGTTCGGCTGAGGCCTGTTAAGAGACCTTTAATTTCACGTACAGATCTGAAGGTCGTTTTCCTTGATTCGTTAGTAGGGCTCATCAACAGTAAATCCTTTCATATCCGAGGTCTATTTTTGCTTGGGGACTAGCCTTTTTTTTTTTTTTTGCTCGGATAGTTACTCCGGAGGCGCAACCTCAACCTGGAGCGCCAGTTCTAGGACGAGGAGTAGATTAGATGGATGCCAGTAATTTGCTTTGAAGAGGTAAACGCTTCCGTTAGTGTATTAGGAGTCCTCCGCCACCATCCTTTTTCAAAGACCCTGTCCTTGACATTGAATGACTTGAAAGCTCAATCCGCTCCGAATATGTCGGAGTAACCCAGATAAGTTGCTATAGCTGTTCCGTGATTGTGCTGCTATTTTCTTTTCTGTTGACTTAGTAAGGTGAGTCCGGGTGGACATTGACCGGACCCGATAATTACCACTTGGAGGTCAAATAAGTATAATTAATGTGTAGTAACAGCTACAACACTGGGCATGATCAATGACACCAATCAGTGATAACCTTCTTTCTTCAGCACCTAGCCAAGGCATATTTCTGATATAGGGAACTTATAAAAAGGACATGTGAGCTTCTACTAAGGATATTGTCGCTAGATCTGAGTCTGTTTAGAAGAGGAGAAGACTGCCGTTCTGTCCGGTCCTTATTTGGAGCAGACGACGTATTCTTTATGAAAAAGTTCACTTCGTCAGAAATGCGTCTCCTTAGGATATACAGTTACCTTCATAATGCTGGAGACGTGTATTTTGACCTAAAACATGACCAAAAAAAAGAAGATTTTTCGGGTTGCAGTGTTTGTCAATGGGCACATCTAAAACTCAACTGAAGCTAAGCGTTTCAGTGGGGAATCCGATACATTCTACTAAAACTAGGATGTGTTGTATCCTTAGCAATAAAAACATTCCTTCTAGCTAAAAACAAAAAAAAAAAAACTAATTAAATTTTCAAAACTTTTTAAGTAGCTACCTACTCGTACTCAGAAATTGCTCACGTATTCCAATAAAACCCTCTTTCAACGATTTAATTATAATAAAACATGCTTCATCCTTTGGTCCTGCAAATGCTTTACTTGCACACGATGTTCGCTTTGCTCTGGGCTTCCATTCTTCTCCATCTCTCCATGTCTTCTTAAAAATAAGAGAACCATAATCAAATAAAAATGTTTATACATTCTCTCATCCATGTGCTGCATGTGAATGTAATTGCATATGTACTCGTATATAGAAACTGTTGATGTTTATGAGTTTGCTTTTGTTGAGAAACTTTACTATACTCTGTTTCCTGTTTAAATTGTTTACTGCTCCTGAACTTCCTCTCACTATTGTCTATGGTCCATGGAGTACAAGTGTAAGAATATACATACACCTGACAAGACACTACAAATGGGTTTTTGAAGGAAGCAAATGTGCTTACAATCTCAACTTTTGTGCACAACCTTTTTCCTGTTTTTATTTTTCCGTTAGTAATTTAAGGATTATTTCTTCTTTTACTTTTTTTTTTCTGTTTGTATCCTTTATGACGCGTACACATTGAAAACTTCCAACGTGTATTAATAATTGTTTTGTATTTTGTTTTGCAACATTTTATGAATAAGTCAAAGAGAGGCATGGCATGTGGTCGGAATTAGTATAAAAAAAAAAATCCATCCATCCATCTCTGAGAGTTACATGGTATTGTCGAACCGTTCATCCTTTGCCTCGTTCGATTTATAATTTCTCAAGCGAAAAACCTTTATTAGCATCCGCAACAAATGTTCAATGAAACACTGTACGTACTCTGGGCCTTTTCACCACAGAATCACCCACCCTGTATATGTGTGCGATACAGGAATGAGAAAAAAAAAAATAATCCTTCAAGCGTTCCAAAATAATACAGAGAGAGAGAAGAATGCTCTGAAACCGTTGAACCGAATTGTCGGTGTTTGTATCCAAAAAACACTGACTGACTGACTTTAAAACCCCATGGCCCGCAGTGCCACCCAAAAGTAAATGTTGCGTTGTTTAATTGGTGTTACACAAGCGGAACTATTGGGAGCCATTATTAGGGAACGCATTTATTATCCTTTGGTTTCACGCCAGAATTTAGTGTTTTTGTGCGAGAGATTTACGAATTTATAGAAGATTGGGGCTTTAAAGTTTCAACACTAAAGGACATGATACCTGACAGAATGATTTGGACAAGGAATTTTTGTTAAACCAGTTTGCCGAAGTTGTTTCTCATCTCAATAGTCAATTTGTCACATGGATCATTCCTCGACTACACCCTGCCAAAGTTTAACTTCAAATTCAACGTACTAGAGAAGAGAGGGAGAGCGGTGTCGCTAGGACGAGGACTTCATTTCTCGTCTACATCGATGGATTCAAAACCGAACATGGATTTGAAGAAACGCTCAACTTGAATAACTCCTGTTGTCTACCTGCTCACTGTAGCGTATTTTAAAGGAGAAAGATGCATTTTTCTGTAAAAGACAAAGCCATATTTCGGTAATTGTCGACACATAAGGGTATGGGATTGCGGGCGAGAATTATCTATTGGTCTTTCAGGTCCAACACGTTCCTGTGGTCTCAAGTGAGCAACAACAATAAATATGCATTTTTCGGTAAGGACATCATCACTTTTACCATCAAATGCTTGAAATCAATAACAATCTCATGGCAAGTCGCTTCAGATTGTCGCGTAAAGGTCATAAAGATGGCAAAATAATTTAACATCCACCTACGCTGGATCGCCGTTCATAGGGATATTCTTTGAAATTCTAAGGCCGACAAAATCGCTACGTGTAAAAAATTTCTGAAGTACGATACGATTGGCAAGACAAACTGAGGCTTGGGTAGTGGCGCCACGTGCCGGATCTCTGGAGAACTTTGACTCAAACGATCTAAAGGCCTGATCTTGCTTAAAAGGTAGCTTATCGACACTTTAATTCTCTAAGATGCCATTTGTGACATTTGTGTCAGAGGTAGGTAGACTCCTTTCCAGTTGTAGTTGTCGATAATAACATTTTGACGACGCTGAATTGATTTAGTGAAGATGTTGTCTCATGACTATGCATCTCTTTAACAAAATTCCTTAGTAGCTACTTGATACGAGACGATTGTTTTATCTAACTCTTGTCGTTTGGTGCCATAGCATCCCCCACAAGTTCGTCTTCATCACTAACCAACATCCTTACAAATTCACTTACACTAGCGTAATGGTCAAAACTTTACCAATGTAATCATTTCCTATTGGATAGGCATATACCTACTCTGTCAAGTACCAACAATTTCGTGGTCAGAAAATCACCACCTATAACACTTCAAATCAATTAATGAAATGTCTAAGCATTATATTACACCATCGTCTCATCCCCCTCAAAGGCATATCCAACTTCGGTGTGTCCATCACCACCGATAGATGTTGTAATTACGAATTCTAGTGTACGAGATCCTTAATGACGGTCTGATGGCGTCTATACTGGGAATGATGCCATCATTGCCTGGATGATGATTATGTACAAGGAAATCGAGAGAAAACAACTTAATAGCAGATTAAGGCTAAGAGGACGTCTTTCTTAATTAAAAGTCATGAGGAGATACACATCTCAATACATGGGTTGTCATTTGTTTTTTTTTTCGATTTGTATTTGTAGATGGAAACTTTTCAAGGACACATCCCTCAAGGTCAACATGTTACGTGCTAAACAAAATTATTTAAATTGTGTATTTTCATAAAAATGTAATTTCCTTTTGGAAAATTAACATTTTCCTCATTACGACTTGGATTCATTACACCCAAACAGTAGATACCTAGGTATCCCTTTCAGACGTTGTGAGTTGTGCTGGTTATCAGATTAAAAAAAATATTTCATTAAGTGTTGGAGTGTATCTTACTCGTTGTGAATTATGTTTTCCCGCCGCCTTCACCGGATGTCAAATTTCTTTACGATATCGAGCGCAAAAAAAGGACGAGAAATGTAAAATGTATGCATCCTGTAGAGGAAGATTCAATTAGTTGAAGTTAATCCATTTTGTATACCATTCACTTCCTGCCTGTGATTGCACATAGCTGTAGGTAGTCCTTAACTTGCATTATCTTCTATACACCCTTGGTAAATATTTTCCAAAGTGAAATCCAGAAGAGCTTTATCTCTAATTTGCATCGTTGTTAGGGAAATATCCTTTTAGAGAGGAGGACTCTCCTCCTACCAATTTACATTGTCTAATTATATGGACGTACTATAATTAACAAATTTTTGAAAGGTGTCAATTTATCATCGCATGAGTGTACCTCAAAATGTGGTGTCAATCACAGAGCATCCCTTTATGAAGTGATAATTAAGGGATGAATGAAGTGTCATCAATGTCATAGAACTGCTAGAAGCCAATCAACCGATCAAAATGTAATTAGAGAAGGAGTGGCCTTAAAGGCTGATTATAGGTTATTATATAGGGAACGTTTGTGTTGCTCATCCTTTAATACTCAATTAGGATGTTTACACCCTTGGATTGGATTTCTTGTCAAGAAGTTGACATTTTATTTACAAGCATATACCATATGCTGACTTCATTCTCTTTTTTTTCTTATTAATAAATTATTATATTCCACTTCATGGAAATTGTCTTATAACAACACAATTAGGGATAAAACATCCTCGATATGTGAAGTGAATAAAAAATTCATTGAATATGAATGATGTACTTGCGACTTGCGAGAGTATGCCACTCTTAATGATCCCACGAAAGTAATAAGATAAAAAGATTCTGATGTCTAAAAGTATCTGGCTGTCTATGGGAACGCATTATTCCTCATTTGTTGGTTGAGATGTCTGAACTGAAATACGATTCCATGTTTTTTTTTCACATCAAATTAGTCCTTATTTCGTTAGGCTGTGCCATCAGAAGTGGTCTCAAGCGACATCTATTGCAATGATAACTGATGGGATCAGTTTTTTTTGTTCGTTTCTTTTTTTGTGAAGTAATTGAATAAATTATTTCGTAATACAAATACAATTGTTTTAGGAATTATTCTGTCAGAATGTAATGGAGGTTTATGAATGTGTGGAATAAAAAATGATGAGGATTTTGTTTCGATTGTTTTCTTGCACGTAGTTAGGAACTCAATTTGCTAAAATTAGAAATGCGTGCAAGTGTATGAAGATAAGGTATCAGGTAGTGTGCTTTAATACTCAAGGAACACTTTATTTGGGGTAAAAAAGTCAAGCAGTTGTCCGATCATTATTGCTAACTTGGTTGACAATTTGTTTTAAATTAAAGAGTCGACTGTGGCTTGTAACCTGAACTTAAAACATGCCCCCTTCGCAGTATTCCACATACTTCCTTATTGAGCTTAATTTCTCTTTTAATTGTATTAAGGTCATACCTACATTTGTTCTTAAATTGTTGATAATAAGACAAAACCCTAAATCGCGACTTGTTTCATTAAAATTGTATCAACACTTTGTTTTTCCAGGAAGGAAAATTCAAAAATCCACGTTTGAATGAATATTTCAAGGCTAGCCTTTGGTAAACCGTGGTGAATAAAACACAAAATTGTCCTTGCGGTTCTTCAGTTAGTAAAAGTGTTCTAAAAATGGTTTACTCATCAGGCTCTCCCTTTGAATACCAAAAGTGATTTGTAAAAGCGCCCAACCTTTAAGTTATGAAAAAATTAATTCCTTTATTCCAATGTAATCCATTTCCAATTACAGTTTTACAACAGATGGCGTGGATGATATGATCGTGGTTCGTTTCCAAAAAAAACCAAAACAATGGTGGTTGCATTGGATAAATTAATACAGCGTCTACAACCCACCCGCAGGCATTATAAACCAATGTGCATCGTAATCACCTCTGTCTTTTCCCTAATTTCCTCCAAGCCCGAGCTTAAGGTTAGGTTAGGTTAGATTGGGCGGCCACCCCCACCAAGCAGGGGCCCACTTAGGCCAGAACAAGGCCCATTGTGATACCGCGCGTAGAAAGCCGAAAACCAGCCTCATAGACCTCACATGTGTAATTTCCTGTAAGACGAAGTATGAATTGGGCAACCGTATCGGTATAAACCCTATACTGTGCCACACTGAGTGCGGAACCAATTAGGCCCGCATATGAAACTCTTAATTTTTAAGATGTCGGGCCTGGCTAGGTAATTGAGGTCATTGAAGAAGTACTCCCCTAATGTTTTCCTCCTGAGCCTTGATAAGGCAGGGCAAGTACAGACAAGGTGCGTAGTTGTTTCCTCCTCCTCTTCGTCTCTGTAGCTTCTACAGAAGTCATTAGAAGGTACGCCCATTCTAATGGTATGCCTGCCAATTAAGCCCGAGCTTTAGTTTAAGGTGTGTCTGGCGATCTAAAATTGGTGATAAAAGTTAAAACAGTTCCTCTTAAGAAGTGAAAGCATGTTTTTTAAAGACTTACCACATACTGAATTGTGTTTTCATTCTTCTCCAGATGGATTTGCCATTTGGTTTCCTAAATGGAGTTCATGAGGATGAAATGTGATACAGTAGTGTCCTTTGCTAGGCTCCAGGTTATTTTTGTCATTTTCTTCCTCAAAGGTCAAATGACTCTTTGAACCTATCTGAGTACTTGGGGTTTTCCCTGATATACAGCTATGTTCTCCCAGCTGTTGGCGGTTAGTAATTGACTTTGTAAGCCTTAATTCTAAGAAGCTACAGAAATTCAAGAATCTGTTCCAAGTTCCATGGCATTCATTTTGCCAATTCGCTGAGGTTGTAGATGACTAAACGCCACGATTGATACCATGATTTTGTGCGCCCTTTTATCTAAATGTGCAACGAGTTTAAGTGGTGTAAAATTTTGCTTATAACTTTCGATTTTGCATGCAATTCGTGATGAGACTTTTTATTCATCTTGCAATGAAATCATAGGTAAAATGTCGATGCTCTCAAAGTCATCTCCTTGCACACAAAATCTTTCAAATAAAGCATCTACCCATTAGAATTTGTGGTAGAGAACATCCAAAAGGTCTACGAACTAACAAAAACAACCTTCCATCTCAAGAGGTTGTAGCGAATTCCCAATCCTTTCTTTCCCCTTATCCTTTACAACCCACAGAAAACAAATCAGTTGCAAAAAGGAAAAAAACAACCGACGACGTTAAACCATTTCTCTCAATCTAACAGATGAATTGGTTTTCTTGAGTGGAATTCATCCCAACCCTCTACCTCTCTGATTCTCAGGAGGTTATACTCTATTACTCGATATCTTCTACCCTTCTACACAAATTATCCTTACAATTCCAATTTTTATCTGATTTTTCAAGCTTTTTCATGGCAAAAGCCTTGAGAGGATTTTAATGGATACTCCCGTCGTTGCCAGGGGATACAATTTTGTGTAGATAGACTTTTATTTGTACCTGTGAGTTGTGGAGTGGAGAGTATTTACAAGTAGGCTTGTCCTTTTATTTCAAATTGAAACAGAAATCGATGGAATAATTAAAAATCTCTTCAAGGGTGTTCTAAAGGTGACAGATAGACGTGTTAGTCTCTGAGTGGATTGTCGATTTAAGTTAGACATTCCTTCAGGGTATGCATGTATGTGAATGGAATTAACTTGTGTTTAGCACGTCAAGGGGATTTTCACATTCTTTCTTAAACCAAGAGACGGGACCTAGGTATGGCATGAGGTGCGGGTTATTCGATTTTCCAAAGCCAGTATTTTTCTTTCACCGACCCAGAACCGGATCGGAAATTGTGAATTGTCTTTCTTTTTAATTTCTGCGCTAGATGGGTAGAATGGAGTTTCAAACTCGAGGAGAACTCACTCTCGTCCTCGGCTACGCAGCCGGGGTGCACCAACGGCGTCGAGTTCGGCAAGAGGCAGACCCCAACAAAATTATTTTTTTCCTACCGACCTCGGACCTGCTCGAAATGCGTGCATTTTTTTCTCGTCTTTCCCTTAAATTTTTTTGCTCGTCGCCTAGAATGGAGCTTCAAACTCGACGAAGACTCAGACAGATTACTTGGGTATCGCATTTGAATAATTGTTGATATTTCCCAACTCAATTTAGTTCTAGAACTATCCATCTCTTGGCATCCTTTCTACTTGTGAGTATAGCTACGCAAAATAAAAGATAAAAACAATTCTGTATGTCGTTGGCCTTTGGCCAGGATGTTAAGCTTATCGTTTGCTTTTCATCCAAATGAAAATGTTAAATTTTCCTTTGAATCTATATATCTATCTCAAAGCCCCTCTTTGGCCAGGAGCATACTCTTTCGCCTTGTGTTTCTACATGAATTGCATACATTAGAGTCCTTGCAAAACAATGACGATGCGAAATGATAATATCTTTGCTCTTTGGAAAGGATATTTTGTTTTTGTGTGTTGAAAAGTTAATTGAAAGCATGGAAAGTGGTGAAATTTTAAATTCTCAAAAATGTCTATCAGTTCTTTCACCTTTTGGTGCCCTCCTGGATGAACTCAACTAAATGTTCATCATTTCGTGGCGTAACGATGAAAACACACTTAAAATTCAGCGCGCCCCATTCATTCGCTTGCTTTCGCCATTAAGCCTGCCTGACTGAGGCACTGAATTGACATTTCATTTCTCTCAAATGAAGTGTATCTACAGTACACTCTACGCTTCGGTTTGATTGCTTGCCTGAACAAAGGATACCGAACAAAGTTACTTTTGGGGAGAAAAACCACAGTATGAAACCCAAAGGAGCGCGAAGCAACCGACTAGGAGCTTCAGTCTACAGACTGAATGAATGGTAAAAAAAATAAAAAAATTAATCGTATCGCAGCTATCTAATGGTATCCTTAAATTAAATTTTTCCCTTCGAGGCGAAAGGCCTTCCGGCTCTCGGCAATGGGAGATCCAATTTGATTGTCTCCACTCTTACCCATTCTCTCCCCCCACACTGACTGTCTCATCCAGTGTTGCGTCCGCCTTGATGGGTTCCTCCTTTATACTTTTGTTTTATTTGCTAATGCCAAGTCCAGTATCAAACGGCGTTTTTTTTTTTTTTTGTTCTGTAGTTCCCGCAAGTCTTAACTAATTCGGTCGAGTTGCCTTATTCAGTTTTTTTTTTTCTTTCTGTCCACCCTCTTCCCCGGTCGGAGTCTTTATAATTTGTTCTTCTATGAGAGTCCAAATCGAAACGGAAGTGGAGTGTTAGTTGAATAGAATGAGGCTATAAAAGTCGGCATGGGTAGAGCTGATGAAAATGAATGAAAGGTTGTATTGGGAATTGGGTGGAGAAGAGGGGTGGGTGGCAGAAAGGCGAGCAAACTGCTATTATATCGTAAAGAGCCTGTAGGCTTTTAAGTTCTGCTCGGATGTAATTTGATTTCACTTGCTTTGGCTTCGGTTTTCTTTGATTTTTTTTTTTTTCTTCTATTCTCCCATTTTGTTCCCGTCGTTGTGTTACTTTGTTTTCCATTGTACCGTTCGGTCATTCATTACAATACAATAACCTTGTGTAACTTAGTTGCTTTTAAGCAATTTTAAAGTTTTTTTTTTTTATTCCGGCGGCTTTCATTGTTATTGGGAGTTTATTTGTCGAGGGAGAGGGGGAAGATATAAGTATACTTTTTTTTTTTTAGTTTACTTTTGACATTAAAAGTAGTGTTGGGAGGCTTAAAAGTTGGTCTTTTACGAAGGAACAGGTCTTGAGGATGGAGCAAGTGACGAATTAAGGCATTGTTGTGGGATTAGTATGAAAAGTGATCGCAAATACATAAATGGGGTGGACTTTGTCATCTATTCCTTATTTAGTCGTAAGTGGTTCGTTTGTGTGTTTGAGGCGCTCACTTTGCCTGCTTTGTCATGTCATCTTTTGTTGCTCTCTCTTTTTTATAAACGTAAATTAAGTCAAATTTTCAAAACTGATCTTTTATGTTTCTAGATTCACCACCGCATCTTCAAGCAAACGTGCATGTATGTAAGTCGATTGTATTATGTAATTTGCTTTAGTTACACACAGTCTTAGTTCCATTTTCAATTTCCATTTCAGTGGCCCATTCAAGGCTCATATATGTTTTTTGTTTGTTATTCTTGTCACATGGCATTTGAGCTGTCCTGGATCTGGACAAGACCAACGACCTTCCATTTTGTTATCGTTGAGTGTAGTTCGATCGATCAACTTAGAGCACGAGCACCTTCAATACTCTTAAAGTCTAGTATAAGCATCACGCATCCGCTTTAAATTGAAATGTCCCTTGAAGCCCGATATTTTGGGTAGCCTTAGAGCCCTGATGCTAGCTCCTTCTATGCCAACACTGGGATGAATGAGTGAATTTTGTTGGAGATAGTTGCACTGTGACCTTAATGATCTATTTCGCCAGCTGGGGCCATTTTCGTGCATAATCATCTCATTTAATTTCCGAGGTCTTCCTCCTCTATCTGGTACATTCCAAGACAATTTCCTTTGCTCCACTTCAATGACATGCAATTTCTAAGGATGTGATACATAGTTTCGTTGGTTTCTTCGCAGAATCTGCATGTTCAGTTGCTTTCTAGACCAAACTTAGGCATTTACAGCATGGACAATTTGGAGCTTGTTTCTACGTACCAATGCGATACCACTGTCTTGGCATTTCATTGTAGGATGACGAACAACACAGCATACTCATAATCTTGTTAGGACCTCTCGTTCGAGCCTCCTTAGTTGCGTCATAATTTGTTTTGCTCCACCACTCACAGCATTCCATGTTTCCTGAGTTTGGGTCATGTTTGCGGGAGTTGGTGTTTCCCCAAATTCATGCCTCGGTGCATGTCTCTCGGTTTCGAAGAGCAGACGGTGAAAAAACACATGTTCCACGTCTTCCTGTGTTTGGATGCAATGCGGGTAGTTGGAAGAGTTGTCGTGCTTAGGTCTGTGGAAATATACGCAAAAGCATCAGTGTCCATTTTGTGAAGTCCATTTCATTTGCGGCGGCTAGTCAATCGGCATTTGCTTGACACACAGCACACTTGTATTGCGCAGATTCGGTATGTTGGCTCAATCCTACGCCTATAAGACCCAATTCTTATGGCTTCAGCATATATTTATGAACCGTGGAGTAAGAGCACAAGCCTCCTAATGCATAAGTGCATTGTTTACTCATGAATCGTTGACACTAACATACTCCAGACGTTCATTGAGCAAGAATCTTGTGTCTATCATGATGCCTAGGCACTTGAAAGTGTGTTTCAATGTAACCCTGTGTCCTTCTATCGCAAGAGTGATAGTCTTATGTTCTAATTTCAAGCCCACCGATTAAAGTCACTGGTTAGACAACCTCGATGATGTCGTTGCATATTAAGGCCACTTCTTCCAGAAGCTTGGGAACCATGACTGGTGTAATATCGTGCGCAAGTCCTACGATCTTTACTTCTTCTTTTCGTAGTTCGTAGATGTCTGGTGATTGTGCCCTTTCTCTCAAGTTGTCCATCATATGTAATGACCAATCTAACCATTGCAAGGTAAAATCAGTATAACCATACTTACGCTACTAGACTGGGTATTCTAGTGTATTTTGTCAAAGTCACACCTATATAGTTCGTCGTATAACTTGATGGATGTGCCCTTCAGTCCTTCAATGTCGCACCAGTCCAAAACTTCTTGAATAATTTTAACCACTACTCATACTTCTATTAGCAGTTTTTTGTATGCAAAGTCGGCCAGAAGAGTGTTAGGAAAACTGCCTCTTGAACTTCAATAACCGTCTCAGCTACATTGTCAGAACAGGGTGTTAATTTCCGTCGGTTAGTCTTAGTTCTAGTCCTAGTTATGCATTCCTATCCAGGTATTGTCAAATACTCTTTCAGTGTCTAGAAAGGCGCATAGTAATGTCGGTAAGCTTCTCTGTTCGCTGTTATTAGACCGTTCTCTGTGAATCAGCCTTTTCTTTATTTGCTCGGACAGAACGCGTCTTCCATGTAGTTTTATAAGTCCTTCTATCGTTTTCATACGAAATGATGTCAAGGAAATATAGCGTTGCCTGAACTAGGCAACATACTTATCTCAGAATATATCCCAAGTTGAACCGATTCGGAAGGCATCACTTCCTTAATCCTGAAGTATTTGTTTGCATTATAAGCCACCCCAAGAGTTCCAAGTTAAAAACTTAAATCCACCCGAAGCCTTCCTTAGACATCCTTCATGCGCAAGTTTCATTTGTTTGTTGCAATTCATGTCGTACATGTCGCACGTGTTGTGATGTTTCTCAAAGTTTCTCGAAGTACACACATCACACAGGTAAGAAGTTGGAAAAGACATGTACCTACCGTAGGTATCCCCATCATCATGCCTTCTTGTGAATTACGACACAACTGGCATTCAAGTGAAGAATCTCTAATTTGAGTTTAATGTGACCATTTTCAGTATCATTTCACTGAAGGATAGGAACACGACAACCGTAACGACCATGACACCCGGGTTAACGCACAGAATGTTGCAGACGAATTTATTTCGAACGGTTGACAGTCTTTGACTTGGGCGATGTCATAAAGTGGGCATTGAACTGCAAAGTCTATGCCACATCACATCTCTCAAGATAAACGAGCTCAACACAAGGTTGACAACAAATAAATATCTTAATCGCGCAGTTGGGAAAATTTTTTTTTTCTGATTTCCACACACAAGCTTAAAAGGCTTAAGTACTTCTTATGGGGTTTCCTAATGAAGGGCGCAATTAATTTTCGTAATTATGCGCCAAAATGTTTCTTCTATTGCTGGGGCGACGGGGAAGTCGTAACAAGGTAAAAGTTGAAATTGATTATTTTCAATAAATTACGTAGACAACGGGTGCATAGAAGGGTGGCTTGACATATGGATGGTCATATGTTTTGTGTGAAATCTGGAAGTCACATAATTACTTTCAGCCTTCGAGGGCATATGCTGGAAATTCATTATCCGAAACAGATCTGTGAACTATGTGACGTATAGGTGTACCTATCAATTCATCCATCTATCAGAACACACATGTTCTAAATCCAAAGGCACGTGTACGAAAAGTGCATAACTCTTTTGTGGGTCTTTATCAAAAAAAAAACTGGTTATGTCAATGCTCCCTTTTAAGTATTTACAAAATCCTTTTTAAGTTGTTGACGTAGCGACCTAATTTTAATAAAGTTAATTTGTAGGAATTATATATTATGCTTCCTCACTGGTGCAGAGACCTGTGTTGTGTACCAGAAGAGACCGGATTTACGTCCAAACGAACTCAAGGTAATAAGATTAATCCTATTTTCATTATCCTGGCAAAATGGACTTGTTTGCTGAAGTTGTGTTGCCTGTCCTTTTTGGGATTTAAACTAAAATGCACAATCTGATTATGAGTTACAGTTTAGCAGTGGAGATAAGAAGTCATGGTAATGGAAGGAAGCTTTGTATTATGTCGTGAGGCCATGGAAGGGGTATATAAGTCAATTAAAATGGTTTTTCCTTTTGTTTGTTTAGAGAGATTTTCTAAGAAGTGAATGTCCCTTTTGGAAATGATGTAGGATGTGGTTGTAGAAGGGTATTTTCCTGAGACACTGAAGACATTGTTTCCAATTGGCTGGACAAAAATCCTTGCATCCGCTTTCGTTTGGTTTTTAAGTCATACAACAGGGTAGACATTTTGGACCTTATTATTTTACCAAACCACAGTAGCAACGAATTTCGTGTCAAACTCCATCAACAGCGCCGGTTTTCCTTAGAGAGATGACCTGCTGTCATAAACCTCAAAAGTTACCTTAAAAGCCTTTAAAGTGGCATTAGATTTCAGATGCCAAGCTGACTGTTCATCTTCTTGTTAAAATCTTGTGAAGCTGTTGATGAATGTTAGGTTCGTTGAGACTTGAAAGAGCTATTTTGCCACACCCAGTCCCAGCTGAGCTTGTTCTCGTGCTAAAGCACCTCTTTCAACTTGGTTTCTCTTACAAATTTAAGAACTTGTATTGGTAGGTGTTTCTCTTCTTCCTGCTTCTACTCTGCTCCAAGTTAGTGCCCAATAGTTTTTAATGATCTAGAGTCTCCTTGAATGCTTGCTAGATCTTACTTTCTGAGATATTCACGGAGTTTACAGTGTCTCGTGAGCAGGTCTTTAAGTGTTCGAAGCTTGTTGGTTCTTAGGTTGATGCAGATCTTCTACGATTGTTTTTTTCCTACGATTGCCTAAGTTTGGGGAGTTTTCTGAAGAGTTTAGCACGCTTGGTTTCCTCCTCTTTGTGTAGCTTTTCTCGAATGATGCATTCACCCACACCACAGAAGGGTTAATAAATAGATTTGGTGGTCACACCTTCGCCAGTTTATCGGCTTTGTCGTTTCTATCTACTCTTATGTAGCCTGGCACCCTCAACAGGGTAATTTCGTTGTTTTTCCCAAGGTTTTTCAGTTTGTCCAGATATTCCCAGAGTTCAGCGCTTTGATGGCAGCTTTCAATGTCTCTGTTGTGATCATTTCAGATGGACAGGAAGATATTCATCAATATTTCCATTGATTCCGCGTGCTTGGTTCCTGGTCCGATCTTGGCTCCTGAGTACAGTACAGTTTCCGTTCCCTATTCCCTCTTTAGCCATTCCAGATGAAGAAGTGAGAGGTCAAGGATAATCTTCATCGCTGCTGTTGGCCATGATCTCATTGCTCCTGTCATGCATCTGTAAGCCATGTCTCTGTACTTTTGAGAGTTTTTTCTTCGTTGTGCTTAGCCTAGTTCTATGTGATGATTGGTCTCACCATCATTGTGTACATCCTGGGATTGCATCCATAAGTATTACCTGCTAAGCCTTTGCAAACCGTGAGTGGCGTTTCGCACTACTTTTTCATCGTGGTTGTTCCATAGCAATTTTTTGACCAACAGAAGTCTTTTTCTGGAAAACGTTATCACCAGGATCTTGACTGAATAGATGTTTAGGCCCACCGAATGACACCATTCTCTGAGGTCTTTTCTTTAACTTTTCTCTAGTCATTAGCGTATACAACACAGTTTACTTCACATTTTGTAGACATATCAAGGAGTTCGTCTTAAATTAGGATCCACATTGGGACAGCCTTGCGATGATTGTAATGTTGTTTTGTCTCACCAGTGTTTCGGTAGTTCTTGTGCCTCGCACATGCAGTGGACGTCATATAAGCAACCCAAGTCCTACTCTATACAAATCTTAAAAACAAACTGATTAATCAATTGTCCTTCTGCAACTGTCAGTGCAATTCCTTTAAATAATTTCCACTAATCCGTTGGCAAGGTGCAAAATCCTCAATCCATCTCACTTTCATGCACTTTTTTTCCTTTTCTTACAATGGAATGAGACGTAAGCCTTGATAATTACATTCCTTTGTCAAAAGAGGGAAAATACAAAACCGTTGTTTATTATTCCACCCAACAGAAATAGCGTATAACAAAGAATTCTTACCACTTAAGCTGTCAATTAATTGTTTGCCATACATATCCTTTCTTTGTTTTATCTTGATCCTTATACATTTGTCTACATTCTCTCTCTCTTTCTCTCTCCGTATATATATGTCTGGGAAAGTGCATTGTATAATCCTTTTGTTTAAGCACACCACAGATTAATGCCATCCACTTTATGAATTGGAGTGTGTTTGTCATCCAAATAAATTGTCAAACGACGAATAATTGAAATGGAAACACACAAATGCATATGGTATATCTGTGTAGTGAAACAATTTAATTTAGAAAATGTTGTGATAGATGTTGAATTCAATTGGTTATACAGGATGCGTCATTTCGCAAAATGACATTTGTATTCGAAAGCAATTTTCATGTCAACATTTCGTTTGACTAAGTTTCAATCACATCCTTGGGGATATAGTACGGAAGAGGATATTGGTGTTGTCTGTTTGCTATGGAAAATATGTGTTTATCCTGAAAAAAAAAAACATAGTTAGGTACTAGGGTCTTTTAGTGAAATTACATAAACATTTGAGTGAACTGAAGACTTACACCTCCAAAAACCTTATCTTTGAACAAGTCCCTTCCAGATTGCATCGTTTAAGGAATCCTAGTCCCATTTTCTTTCTATCGACGTCAAATCTGATAGTTGTATCACATGTGCACTTACAAATTTCCAAACCAATAATCACTCGTTCTATTAGTAAAATTCTAAATAAAGTACTTCAATCTATTATCCACTCAGTTCCCATTTGAGTTAAATGGCTAGTGATTTTTCGTTTTAGTCCTGACAATGCAAATGTTTAGCACAACCAATCGTATTGTTATTTTTAATGGTGAATAATAAATCCTTTCTGATAATTCGAACGGCAAATGGGAATTAAATCGTTCTAAAACTGAACTGTAATTGATTCTCATTATTTATTCTACAAACTGGAAGAGAAATTTGATGCCTAAATTTGGTCACAGATTTTGTTTTTATATGGTGTAGCGGATTTATTATTAATTTATGCAATGAAATGTGGTTGGGTGTACAAAGACTAATAAAATAACCACAACTAAAAAGGTAGAACGCTCCCACAGCCTTCCCGAAACCTGCATGTCAGGATGCCTTCCCTCACTCCAACTGGCCCACAATGTCATCTTGAGTTTACCACCATTACAAAACTTTCCATATATGGAAGCTTAATTAGTTATCCTTGCTTGAAACATTGGAGAACGCGACAACCTTTAGCAAGGTTCAAGCTCAAATATCGCTTCAATGAAAACTTCTCAATAGACTGTTAGAGTAAATTGGGAATAATATAAACCCCAACCATTTCCTTTTGACCTCGTCTGGTATACGGACGAATTCAGAATGAAAACAGGATCTGAATCCTCCCACACCTTGGAGAAAACTGTCTTTATCTTCTCAGAGAGTTAAGCTACTCGCCCAAAAAGCACTTGATTTGCTTGTCATCAAATCGGAGCTAGTCCTACAAACCTACAAAGTGGTCTCTGGCCTAGATGGTCATCCTTTACTGGGTTCCCTTATCCTATCCATAGCGGATTTGTGGGGAATAAAAATGCCAACTCACTGACAAAAGATGGAGCAATCTAAGAGTCCTAATTGAAATTTTCAGCGAACACTGCCGCCCGAACAAACATCAGCACTGCATGAACCTTGGAACAGATTCAAGCTTTAGACTCTGTCTTGAGGGTAAAGAGACCTCTCTACACATCCTAATGAATTGCCCAGATTTCTTTCAGGAAGAGAATCCTTGACGACAAAGGCGTATAAAAAGTATACTGTTCAGCTATCTCATTCAAAGACGTGGGCGGATGTCAAGGTCTTCCGAAAAGAAACCGGCACTGACTCCCTCGGCTGTTGGTCGAAGTGACCAGCTTGCTTATGGCAAATTGAATACACACATCTGCCAGGGTCTGATGGTACTACCGTGACTCAGAGATTCCAACATCGTCCGCATATGCAAACACGTCACACTCCGCATCCTCTAGGTTCCTAACCTGTTGTTATAATTTGACAAAGAAAAAAGTTAAAATTATCGTAAAATGTATGAGTGGTTGCAACGTGTGATTGGATGTTTTTCTCCCTAATTTAGCTTTGAAGCTAGAGCCTTCATCTATCGGTACAACGCTTCTTGAATAACGAATATTTTCAACTTTTTTGACTGAGATCTAGCCTTTGTCTTCTTCATTTTCAACTTCAGTTGCTTCCTCCTTCAGGCCTCCATGGTATAAGTCCACTGCTCAACGCGAGGGCAAGCTAGTGGTCATTTCATTCCGTGACCTCCACCTGACAGGTTTGCATCCGAAGTTTCGCTGATCAGTAAAACAAATTATAAAGGTGACTAAATGCCTCCTTGTGGTACCTCACTTTTGTCTTTAAGTTCTGTGACACTTTAGTCATTGTACTTAGTCAAAGGGATTCTACGTTAAAAAAGCCACGGTTAACCATCTAAACAAAATCGATGAAGATCAAATAAAATTGGAACCTGTGATCTATAGTTGCTTTATTGACATCAAAATTCAAGTCCTTGAGTCATTCCAAACTTTCCAAACTTCAAATGAATTTACCTTTCTCGGTAACAAAAAATCATCCACTTTCAAGGTTTGCTTTCCTCACAACAGATACAATGTGTTCTCTCGTCTGTTTAGCCACACATTTGATTGTCTGATTTTATTTGTCTGTTCTATTTGCGGAATTTTTTGTTAAAAAATAAAAATAAAAATAAAAATTGTTATGAACACACACAACAATGAAATGTGTTGCTGGCACGAAAGCTTTTAAAGTAATTGATCGTTGAAGTTATGGTGTCTTGCTACAAGAGGCGCACAAAGGAGGCGTTAAATTTGAGCACAATAAAGAACATTTTTATGGTTTTGCACAAAATTTCCCAAGCCCCCGGCTGCTATAGTTAATGTTTTCTTTATTTTACACTCGAATAAATGTTTTTTTTTTCTGTAAAATGAAATGAGATTAAATAAATCTTAAAGATTTTCAGTGTTATTGTGTTAGTTTTCGGTTTTTTTTTTGTGTGCGGCCATCTAAGTGAATTAAATTAACGTTAACCTGATGGGTTTTCTATCAGTAAGAGAGGAGGTTTACCTTTTTTTGTTGGGTATCTATGAACATTATCGAAAAGGTAGTTATACACACCACCCACATTGAAGTATCTTTTGATGACCATTTTTGGAAGGGCCAAAGTTCTAGGAGAAAGGCGTTTACAATCTCATTATATCCATTACACGGTCGCGTGTTAGTACTACAAATATTAGATAAGGACTTTTGTTGGCTGTTAATAGGATTTATTCGTGGACGTTTAGTTTAGAAGGTTGTAATTGAAAATGAGAGAGTGGAAGGGTATATATACGGTGACGGTTTTGGAAGGCCATCGATGTAATAAAATTTGCTGGTGTGTGTGCACGGACTATTGGTCAGAGTAAGATGATGACTGTAAGCTTTGTAGAAGTTGATCTTGTATACAAACCAGAGTCAGGAAAGATCAATAAGTAGTTGATCCGTTGGAATCTGTATCTCATACCCCTGAGATGTGACCTACTCTCGATAACAAGAACCCTAACATCTCTGCCTCCATAGACAAAGTCTTGCAAACTACGTTAAGAGAACACTGACCTTGTCACATCGACTGCCCTTTATGTCATCCACACAGACAAGCTAAATTCTTTAGAGTGGTCCTCTTCAAAAGAGTTGCAGTTACACCAAAAGTGGGTTCATTGTGAAACCATTGTAGTGTTCTTATGTTCTCCTGCCCTTCTCCTGGCAGTGTTTGAATCATTTAAATCGATGAAGGGTTATTCCCTGAAGGGCAGGACACTTGAAGAGGAATTGTACAAAAGATTCTTCTACTTCGTTGTCTCTGCAGTTCCTACAGAAATCGTTGCATACAATACCCAAGGGCTGAGCATGCCTCCTTAGAATGCAGTACCCTGTTAAGACGTAAATTAGTTTCGAGAGATGGTTTTCTTTTAGTCGAATTAATGCTTTTCACCTTTTAGGGTCGAGGACGTACCGGATTGGTCTAGTATTGCAACAATCGTCAAGATGTTGCCATCTATGATTTGCTTTCGACAGGCCATCGGGGTGAATCAGGTGAAAAAACGACATCGTAGGCGCTTTGAGTTTCCTACTGTCTGTACCCAGAAAGCCTTGTTGGGCTAATGCGTCAGCCGCACAGTTGCCTGGAATGTCACTGTAACGTGTAACCCAACAGATTGTGACATAATGCTGGTAAGTGATCTCTTTTCGAGACACGCGACACTCCTTTACTGCCCTAGATCGCAGCTTGGTTGTCGATATAAATCAGAATATCTCTGCTTGTTACTGGATTTATCTTCAGAGGTGACTGATAGCGGTTGCTTCGGCTTGGAAAACACTACAAAGTGATAAGCGAGATTGAACTATTGGTGAATGTTAAGATCTTTTGAAAAGACACCTTCAGATTCCTTCGGCTGTTTTTGAGCCATTCGAAATGATAGAGATGAACTCAGTAAAGAGGAATTTGCGTTGACTCAGTTGATTTAGGAAGGCTGTGGTGAGTCAATGGGATTTTGGTTTTTCTAAAACCATTAGTGAGTTTCTCTTAGTCACACGGTCACGTAAGTAGTGATTTCCATACCCTTAGTGTCATCTTTTGGAAATTCTCAAAGAACCTGTAGTGCTGAAGTGAGCCACAAGTTGGTTTTTCTCCACAACTTGTATGTCGGTTTGTTTTTAAAGAACCGTCGCCTATAAGCCAAGATCGGTCGGACATAGCGGACTTTAAACTTTTTTACTATTCCGCAGCCGCGAAACTTCAACTTCAAAGACAATAACGTTTGTATCTGCTGCAAGTAGAAACTTCACTCTTCAAAGTGAAATGACTTAAATTTAAATGATTCAACGTGTTCTCGCACACACTCTCACCAAATATTCACAATTTCCACCTCCTTACCCCAACAGTCATTAGTTGTACCTATAGCAAACCTATTTCCATCTCTTCGCCTAATATCCTCAATTCAAAATCGAATGGAAATTTCATAAAATTTTCGGCAGCTAATATAGTTTCGAATTAATTACAAAAACACGATTAAAATTCGCAATTAAATGCGAATAACTGCACGGCATGGCATGGCTGGTTCACATCCGGATGCTTTTTGCCGATAGGAGAAAATGAAATTTGCATGACGATCGGTTGTGTGTTGGCTTCGCCGGTTTGGTGAACCTCACCTCAATTTAGTTTAACATTTTAATTGTGTAATTTTAAATCCGAAAACATGCAGATACATCCACTCGATTCATTTCGGGTCTATTTAAATCCAAAGTATTATTGAAAACTGAGATACAAGTTCTAATTATGTTTTTGAATACTAATTTAGTATACGTTGGTACTATTAATTTTGTGCTATTGCTGATAAGGAAATCAATTATTTGTGTGCGTGTGTGTGTGTCATAAAATAACAACAAAATTCAAATCCAAATTGGATAAACCACTCTTATTAGTTGGACATCCCATGGGTACAGTTACAGACTTCTCGGACCATATAACAAGTGATTTGCATGACAGTCAACAGAAAAAAAAGGTTACCATCCTTATGCTTAATGGTCCGGTCCATGAGGAGGGTAAACTCTAACCCCTAAGTTGATTTGGTACAAAAATTTCGGGTATTCCTCTGAAGGAGGACCATAGACTGACATCCTTACCCAGTACAAGGATACATAATCCTTAACATTGATATTGACAGTCCGTGACCTTATTTTTTTTTGTTCATTGGACTAGTGGTCATTTAAAGTCATTAGTTCAAATTTTCTAACCACTTCTACGAACCAAGAAAAGTTCAATTTACAACATTTCGAGGTTGAAAACAACCAACAAAATTGAAAAAAAAGACAAGAACGCTTTCATCCTAATGTTTAATTGAAGCAACTTTTTGGAAGCAATTAACAATGCTGCTGCAGCAGAAAAACTTTTACCCTTCAAAATGTTGGAATGTGGAACATTTTGAAACTTTATCCGGAATAGGACGAAGTAGATGTGAGAGTTTGAACTCGCAAAAGACAAGTTCATCCTCATTTGTCGGAAAAAAGAAGTCACAGAAAAAAACTTATTTTGATGCACTAACATGGTATGGATGTAACTGTTGTAAATACATAATGAGAGACATAACCAAGAGTCTTTAAGGAGTGGAAAATTTGCTTCAACATAATTTTTAGAGAAGGTCAATCGATTGAATGGTGGTTCAACAAGTTCGACAATCCTTCGACTTTACACTCGAAAAGTTGGAAATAATCTTGACCTTAAGTATGGTACGCATGCACTTGCGACGTTGGTCTTAAGAATATCAAATCGATCTCTTTGTTTAAAGAGGAGGAAGATCAGCTTCACTCTGCATAATCTTTACCCAGCTGCGTACGCTGAGGTGGTTGAGGTTAAGATCCACCTGCGCACTCAATAGGTGATGAGAATGTCCTCAGTGGTGAAATCAAGGATTCTTCGGGCTGTAGTATTGGTTGATCATTTGCTCTACTTGTACAATGTACAACTTCTACAGCGCTTGGCTAAGCCTTGTGGTGCATGAATCGTTAACGCAGGTAGGACCATCAACTGAACACAGAACTGGGCCTGTCTTGGACGAGAATGATGATGGTCTAAATAGATGTCTAATAAGGACTGACGAGAGTTATTCCACTTTGAATCTCCTCGCTGATGTCGTTGGCAGAATTGGAAGCAGAACCTTGGTAAACGAACTCCTTCCCTATCTCAAGATTATACTTAGCTTTCCATCGCAACTTTTTAATCGAGACATCGTCGGTGTTGTGTTTCGGTGTTAATAGACACAACGCAGTATATTGTCAATTGACATAATGTTGCAAAATTTTCTACACTACCGGATTGAGGAAACTGTATGCATGGCCTCAGGCCGCTACGGACTTCTTGATGGACCCGCGAACGTTTTCTATCGTCATCCTACATAAGAGAGCGTGTTTCACAGGAATACCAACCTAGGTTTGTCATTGCCTTTCCATAGGTAATGCCACGAAAAACCGTTTGTCAACTCACTTTAGCAGTCCAGCACACTAACCACTGAACCACGGTGACTTGAAATCGATAAATAGATGGTGGCTATCGATCTGCAACCCTTCAGTCTCTCCCAGGATTAAGTGCTAAGATTGTCATTTTTTAGACCTTAAATCGCACTGATAATTCCCCACCAGTTCATCGACATATGGTTTCAGGCGCTTGAGTATGACACCAGATAGAATTTTGTAGGCGATACTACGAGGACTATTCAATCTGTTTTTGGTACAAGTGAGGCGGTCTCCTTCCTTATAGATCGGGCAGATGGTCCTAAGATTCTAATTATTGGGTATGCTTTCATTTGACCAAATCTTTGAAATGCGTTGGTGCATATACCCTACTTAGTCATCTCCTGTAGTCAAAGAATGTGTTATTTGTACCCTCAATTCCTTCGACTGTCAAGAAAGTGTTTGTTTTTAACTCTTGTAACTCTTTTTTTCAATGGTATAGGCCCTACTATGTTTTCAAAAGAATGTTTAATACCACTTCCTAAAACTACATTAAAATAAGGTCAATGGTTTTAAAGCTATTACAAAACAAACAGACACATTGACAGAGTGATTATGGTAGAATTTTATCAAAACAAATTATTAATCACAGACTGTAACTCATATAGACCCACTCACAAGGACAATTTTTCTAAGCTTTATTTCCATTTAAACTGAAATATTGTTCACATCATTTTTGCATATATATCCTTATAATCCTTTGATACCAAGCAGAGAAAAAAAAAACGATTCTAATCCTTACCCATCTATGAAAGGAAATCCACTTCTTGCATCCTTCACACATTTACTTGAGAATATCTCAATTTTGTTTTTTTTTTTCTTCAACACAACTCTGAAATATATGTACTTGTAAGAATCAGTAAGAATTTTTCCAAGTCGTGTACATGTGAGTGTGTCGTAGAAAATCCTTTAAGCCGAAGACCGGATCCAAGGTAAAATCTCTTCTCACCATACAACTGAAATGACGTGGAAAATCTTTGATGTGATTATTGGGTGATGAAAATCGATTTTTTTTTGAAAATAAAAAGCTGTCAACGCTAGTCGAACTAACTGTATACGAGGGAGTACCGAGTACCTACGTCATGTCGAATAAAATACATAAGAAAAAATCCTTAAAACGGAACTTGTAAATTGGATAATATTTCCTGCTGAGGATATTTAGTTCTACGGTTGAATACTTTTTTTTTTTTTTTCTGTTTTGCAATCTTTTCATGCCTTCTTACCAATATCTATACAGAGTGGGAGATGAAAGTAAATTGACGAAACACAGCTTGTAGCAAAGGAAGAAAAAAGAAAAGAAAATGAAGAGTTCCTTGGAATTGAACGAACTCCATTTGATTGCTTGGAAATGTTTGGTGATGACAGATACGAGTATATGTAATTGAAATTCAAAATTCAATTAAATGGACAAGACGGTATCTTGAAATGATTTCTCTTGAATTTGGACCTGTAAATGAGAAGTTCAAATCCAGTTTTTCCAAACAAAAAAAAACTACTGCATTTGATGTAAGTACAAATTACTCTCGTTAGTGTGCACCGTCAATGCAATATTACCTGAGACTTGCTGGGCTCTAATTGAATGCTCTTACCAACCATCATGTTCCTTTGGTGTTCCATCGTTTCACCTTTTGTCGAGTGGAAAAATTAAATTGCATGCCAGTGAGCTTGGTAGGGAACACATCCTGCCAAGCTGTGGCTGCATTATATACACACACACATACAAAGAGAAAAAAAGGGGATTCGTTGATCCGTGATTTCCGTCCATCATCATGTGCACTTTTCTTGTTTCCCTGTTCGTGCTGGGGATAAATGATACTTAGCCATCATGAGTTTTGAGTGAATAATGCGGTCAATGACCAACCAAATGACGGATGAATTGCTTAAAGGAAATATATTTTTCAAAATGTCAACTGTCGACTAAATTCAAAGTAAGATGGCCATTATTTTAAGCTTAGAAATTAAGAGATCTCTGATGGGGAAAACCACTAATTGGAGATTGAGGCAGGAATTCATATGAGCAAGTCTCTTTCCATCGACAAAAAATTGAACTTGTCTGCAGTAAAAACTATCGTTGAAATCGTTACAAGCTTGAAGAGCTTCATTCAATATATCTTCGGGGAAAAAGATGGTCGAAATGGCTGCGTTGGACTGCTAAGCGATCTGATATACCTCGAGTCAGTGAACAGTCAAAGGTTTTTTGACGGTATCACATCATTGCAGGCAATGACAAACCTCCGAGTATATAATTTGTTACGGAAAAGCTGCTCAATCCACAGTTCTGAGTCGGCAATAAATCGGTAGGGCCCTTCTTATTTTTTTTTTTTTATCTGCACGAATTGCTTTGCAATAAATAAGGGACCCATCAGACTTACAGTGAAGCAGTATGTCTTCAATATAATTGTGAGTACTTTAGTCTTTTCTGTATTGTCCAATCGCCCTAACCTGCCTCGTTGGAAGGTAGGAATTGGTGTTTTTAAACGACAGCCTAGCGAGATTTTTCCTGTATGTATATAATAAATGGTGCCCTTCACGGTTTCATTCTTGGACCTGCACTTCTTTTGCAAATGTCCACTTTGTTTCTAAACTTCACAAGGATCTAGTCCATGGTTGTGGTAGAGTCAACGTCACAGGATTATGCTTCGATCTACCATCTCAGCGGTTGTCCCTCCTTCGTCCGTCTATTCTTCACCAAATATTGACAGGAAAACTAATTTTCACTTCTATTCATTTCTACTGCCAACCATTTCTGTTGACAACCTTACTGATTGGTCTGTTGAGATAAGGACTCTCGTTAGTCGCGTTCCAGTAATTTGAAGTTAATAAAACCCAAAGGATGCTGAGAAAAAAATTAATCCAATACCACGCTTGCTCATCACTTCACTGAGAACTAATATATTGCTGCCGACGATGAGAATATTTTTTCCAATGACATCCTACCCGCCTAGGTTTTGTCCTTTCGTTTAGGATACCGTACCATCAATATATCCTCTCGGGTGTATTCACTTAAATTACAGTCAATTTGATAAGACACTTAAGCGGGAGATCGTCGTAAGAGGCAATGATAATGATATTAAATCCGAAAGGACTTTATTTAGCATCCTTTATGTCTAAGCTTTAATATTTTCAACGAGTTGATCCAAGCATATCCTTTAACGACAACAAAATCCAACGTTTTTAGTTTGACAGATATAAAATTATGGAACAACGAGGGCATGTGTTGTGTGAAATTCTCATCATAACCCAATCTCAAGATGGTGGACTTTGCTGACTCAAGAGGTTTTTTCTTCTCATGGCTGCTAGAGAAAAAATTGTCTTTGTCTGTAGTCACAGTGAATGCATTAAAGTCCTTTTAAGAGACGACGAATTAATTTTGTATAATTAAATATTTTGTTTGCTGTGCAATGTAAGAAAGCCTCGTCCTCTTAGGAATGAATGAATCTCATTTGTTTTCTTTTTTACCTAAGTATCTTTCACATTAGTGTTTTGGATACTTATGTACACCGGTTCGTGTTGGAATTCGAATCCATCTACCTTAAGTGGTGTTGCCATGCTTTATCTGTTACATTTTTGTTGAAGTAAAAATGAGGATGAACAAGTGTTTTTTTAAGGACTTGTCGTCGACAGAGAGATGTGACTGTCATACCTATGTGTTATGGTGTTTTGTTTGAAATGCTAAAGACTGACGAATGCAATGATTTTTATAATGATACTCGAGTGAGTCTTCTGACGAGGGCTTTGTTGGTGTGACATGTAAATTTGTTTGTAATAATTATTTCAATAATAAGAGAAACAAATGTTTTCCCAAAGACCTATCACATCGTCAAAGGTAGTCTGGACTGACAACGACCACAAAAAAAGCATTGACATCTACATGACAAACAAACAAAAAAAAAAAAAAAAAATCAAAGAAATTAAAAAAAGATTTTCTCGTCCTAAGGACATTTGGCTTATTCAAAGCAACTCCCACTGACTAGTCGGATTTTATTTTGTTGTAACAGAGTGCATACGATGGACAACCATGCTTGGACGCACCTAATCTGGTGGAAATTTATTTTGGACTACAGCATAGAGAATTCCAAAGTATGATGGATTGCAATGGGCCTGGCGGCTTCCAAAGTGAACCCCTTAACTGTATTGTGAAAGTCGTAATCCTGCTTTGTATGTAGCTCAAACCTTTTACGAAGTGTATACGCACTATCGCTTTTGAGGTTTTCTTGTCCTATCTCCGTTTTTGGATATGTAAAATTCTCTCTGTTGTTGTGTTTCAGCTTTTCATGGATTACAAAAGGTGTGTCTGGATTGAAAGTGGTTTTTCTTCTTTTTCTGTTTAAAGATTCTGTTTGGCAGTGGTTTTGTATTGAAATATCTAATGTTTTATCAGGTGATAACAGATGCTATCGAAGGTTTATTCTTCCCATCTTAAAGCATTCAACACACATCTTCACCCAAGATAAAGTCATCAAACAATAACTTTTGTTACAATCTTATCTATACAGTCCCCTACCGAAAGGTAATAAATTCATTGCAAGTGATAAAAGTAACGAATGATTTTTTTTTTTTACACTCAACCGTAAATACGATCAATAGAATGGTTTCGATTTTTATCACCTACCCTAACCAACCGACGAGGGTTGAAACAAGGTTTCAGATACATTTTACTTGTGGTCGAGAGTGGATGACTGGAGGGCAATTATTTTCCAATTGCTACAACCAAACGTCTAGAGCTTCTTCTCAGACTTTATTCATTCGAAAACGTGTGTGAGTTGCATTCACAAGAAGTTGAGGTTTTGTGAAGAAAATAAATCAAATGTATGGTACGTGCAGTGCAACTACATTGAGGAGCATAGAAAAAAATACGGGATAAGTTTCTGGAATAAGGATTCGTGTAAAAGGGGAAAGCTTTTTAGATTGCAAAACGATGCAACTGAAATAAGACAATCTTAGGACTCATGAGGAGGTTCAGAATTGACGACATTACTATTATTTGACTGAAGTTTGAAAAAATCTTGAAAGTCTTACCTACATTGAGTAAATTATACAAATTGTAACTTTGAGGGGAAAGTAGTCTACTGTAAGAGCGGATGCATTAAGTTTTTTGTGACTCTTTGGCTATAATCCTTGTAAAATTACATCTTATTTTACTCTCTTCTTGGCTATGACAAAGTTATGTTACGTAGCCTATAACCAACCAAAAATAGCATCAAATTAATAGTCAAAGTCTTATCAAAATTCTTCGAGAGGTTTATTTATTTATTGCGCACAAACATATGGATGTAGGGTGGGTTGAAACTCTTTGAAAGACACCACTTAACCTGAAGTCATCAAAGTGAGCAATTTTTATTCACAATACGCCTTTTCATATTGTGTTTTCTCTGTGTTGCTTCCTTTCTCGTTCTAAGCGTCTTTGATCTTTTCAAATATACCTTTTGTGATTCCTTATAACATTGATATTGTAGCATGTAGAAAAAACCATCTTGGCGGGTAAAACATTTGCATAGTTATATCTATTATCAACAGAACCGAACCATAAATACTTAAGTACTTTTGATAGAAATATGAACTCCATAATTCACTCGTCATAACCCCATCCTTGCAAAATAATTTATATTTACCCAAGCACAACTTAACCACCCACCTCTCTGTGACTTCAAATAAGTTTTACACTTTGCAAGTCCTTCGTGCTTTCGACATTTTCATGCATGTGTCATAAATAGTGCCGTCAGTGGTGCAATTTAAATCAATTTTCCTACTCCTGACTGAACACTCCAAATTGCTGTGATAAACCGACTATGACCAGTTCAGCTCGGCTGAACCAGGAAATTCCGTCGGATCAATTATCCGCCTCCAAGCAGAGGTTGCATTTGGTTGGCTTATTAGTCAAACACCATTTTTGTTTTGGTACTTCGTGTTTCATGGTTCAACTACTGGGTGAAAATTCCAATTAACCTCAGACTAGAAGGCATGTAAGCATACACACATTCTGACGCCAGTCAATATGTATAATGTTAGCCTATAGCTTTGTCCAACTACTCGTGGTTTGTGTGAAACAATATAATGACTTTCAACCATGACGAATGGTCAAGGAAAATCTCCATTCCTTTCAAAACTTTATATTTTTAATTTCTAAGGAAGATGCGATAAAACCTTGAGACTTATTTCAATATAGGAGGTGGGGCTACCTTAATTTAAGCCAACGATGAATATTTAGAACATTTTTCCCAGACGTAAATTTGTTTTCATGCAAATCCTTGGAGAGAGGAATAAATTAAATTGTTTCCTTTTGGCTACTTCTACTAAGGAAAATGAATCTTAAGTTTTACTGAGAGGGATGAGTCTTAATTTATTTCGGTATCAGGTGTGAATTGCTGTGAAATCTCATCAAATGGTCATCATAAGATTTTAAGTTTGCGCCGTTGATTTTGTTTTACGAAAAAAATTTTTATAATTTATTACGATAGCGACTTAAGACGAATGGAACAAGATGCAAATTGCTTCTATAATAATTTACATAGCCAAGCTAGAAAATATAAAAATTTCAGTTAAGTTAGCTGTCATTCAAGCTTCTATCTTAATTGAGTTACCGGAGTGTGGAGGTAATCTTTGACTAGGACAAGGGCTAGATTGTCACAAACGTCTTATTCTTGGAAGGGGTATTCTCAGATATACTTGGTACAACTACTTTGCACACACTCAAGTAGAACTACGTTTGTCCTCTCCGTGATCAGAGGGTAACCTCGCTATCATTCATGCAACGGCAGAGGCAAACGTGCTCACCAAGCAACAACGGCAATTGTGATAAAGTTCTGAAACTTGAATAAGGTGAACAGCAAGACTGATAAGGAACGTTTCTAAATGGACGGAGTGAACAATTTTCTTCGCCTGTAGTAGATGAACCAAGCTGGAGTTGGAGACAGGCAATTCCATTCCAGAAAATGTCGTGGGAATAATGATCTAGAGTAATGACAGATGGAATCAAATGGCCTCCTTTCTGGAATCAGGAAAAAGAGAGAGGAAGATAAAGACAACTCTCCTCATCAAACAGTTTTTTCAAGTCGAACGTGGAAGTCTGGGAAGGCAATACCAAATCGTTGCTTCTTCAAACTACCAGTTTAGCCATTTAACTGAAATCTCCTCACAGTGGTATGGGAATTAACTAGTCCACTCCTTGATCTGATATCTGCCACTGTCCGATAAATAAACATGCTAAGAGGTTGTGCAAAACCTGTGAAAATGTTCACATATCTTATCTTTTCTTATAAAAAAAGACCCCACAGAAGGGCAATCATTTTTACAGTGCGTTGCTTAAATCTCCTTTTATACAAATTTACCTAGCTCCTACTCATAAAATTAACAAAAAAAAAAAATCGTAACAAAATCAAAATTGTTGCCACACAATGTTAACCAGTTAAAGTCAACATAAAATATTTTATCGAACTATAATCAGTCCCAGGAAGTAAATTTTAGCATGCAAGCCTTACAAAACTCGTATACATTCCGACGGTGTGTATCCATAACAGAATTTAATTCTACTTCCACCCTCTTAAAGTGTTTGCATTAACCCCTTTAAGGGTTAATTTGTTTTTGATGGTTGATTTTAATCTCACCAACCCGGAGAGCCTAGTAAAAATGGTAGTTTCAGTAAATCCTTTAGCACTTTCTTCATTGTTTCAAAAATTATTGTTAAATTGTTTCACAAAAAAATTCCACTAGCAACATTCATACATTCCACACGGATATACAATGCCTGAGAGAGTCCCAATGTCACAATTTTTTTTTAAATTCCAAACAAATGGCTTGTTCTTGTTTTGTTTTTTCAAATGTTAAACAAAATATTCGACTATTTGCCGACTGAGAGATACAAACAAAAAATCATAAAACGTGTCACAAATCATCGATGATAAATTTGTATCTAGTATTCATCGCTGGGTTATACCAGTGTGATGGGGTTATTCTGTGCAATATATTCCCCGTCATCGATGTACACTTTTGTTTTTTTTTGAAATTGGAAAAGATAGAATGAATGTTTAAAAAAATATCGAATCATTTTTGTATGTAGAGAAAAAGAGAACAGGATACAGGAATGATACATCGATCCATTTGGATTCTAAATGGATTCGTTTCAATAATAAATGAACTATCTATGAGTGGCTTTATTGGATAATAATAGGATAGGAGATTAATTTAATATTACAGTGTTTGATGCCCGAAAATAAAAAAGGATGCCTATAAAGTAACGCTACAATGAGAACTACAATGAGAACCGCAATTCAGAAAAGGAGAGATGATAGACTTACAAGATAGACAATGAACCTTGAGAAACGAAAGATCGAACAGTTGCAGAGATGCAACGACAGGGAAAATATTAGAGAATTTGACTATGCAAGCCAGAGCCTTCAAGGCCAAAAACAGGAACACTACACTAGATTTGACAAAGATTTTCATCCCTACAAGTCTACAGTCCTGGTTATCACTAGCTGATTGGAGTAAAAACCAAATTCTACTTTATCCGCTTATCTATTAAAAATTAAAAAAAAATAATTTCTGAATCTAATTTCAATTCAGATAAACAACAAAATATTAATTAATCCCTTACAATCCCTTGTTCGCATTTGAGGGAACAAAATTCGAACAACATAGCACTATCTGTTTTAGTGGTATCCATGTGTTATGATAGAGAACTGAACATGGTACTTGTTATCGAGAAATTTGTATAGATGCTAGGTATGTATACGTGTCGAGATTATTTCCATTTGGGTTAATTGGAACGAATATAATAATAATAATAATCCCTTTCTCTGTTGGAATTGTATTAAACGGTATTGTCCGAACAAGAATACATCATAATGGCGTAAATGTATTCCTCATAATGGTTATGAAGCTTTTTTCGGTTGAATATACTTCCTTCTTCACACCCTATTTAGGCCAATCATGCATAATAATGGTCTTATGGATGGAACACAATTTGCAGAAGTACTTGTTCTCGACAATGGAATTGGTATTAATTTTGTTTTTGACCCTTTGAGGGATGTCGTGGAACAAGTTTAGCAAAAAGGAATTAATTTGAGATTTTGTAACTTAGGGAATGAGACAAGAACGTGCTAAAGGGCATTGCTTATAAATTTAAGGAAATTTAAAGTTTCTTTTAAGGTAAATTTTTGAACTTAACTTTGGGAAATGTCCACTTATGAGTCTGAAATGAGTCTGCTACTCGAGTCCGAGCATCAGTCTAGCTGTGATTGCACTAAATTTCTGCAGGAAGCACTGGCTGTAGATACCTATTGGTTAAAAGCTTAGATCCACTTCTAACTGTAGTCACGCTCAACGATAGACGCAATAAAATAAGTATGTAGTTACAACAGCCCAAATCATTATACATGGAAAGAGGTGGAGGAGGCTTAAAAATATATTGCGAGGTAATAACCTTCTTTCACTTCTTTCAAAAGTGTTCCAACTGGAGACAAAATCGTGGTTACAGGCGTAGAACGCTACTATACAACACGGACTGTGGCCTCAACGAGCACAAGGTCAACGGTGATCTGCTACAGGGAGCCGTGCTCTGACCTCTTCTATGAAATGTGATGTATGGCTTCCAATTTCTGAGAAGGTTAGAGGAAGATAGAAACAGAATAGGGGTGGCCATGGTGTAGTGGTTGCGTCATCGCTTGTCACGCTGAAGGTTCCAGGTTCGAATCCCGATGTCGCAAAAAAAAAAAAAAAGTCGGTCAATTGCGAAAAAAGCTGACGTCAACTCTACAGTACAGGCATAACACTGGCAGTAGGGTAGGCAATGACTTAAAAGCGTTGATCGTACTAATGCCATCGGTATGTTCGAAAGAAATACTGTGAATTATAAGCAATGGCAACATAACCAATAATTCTCCCCAGTCATTCTGGATACTACCCTCGGAGCAAAAAGACAGAAGCCTAATACCACCTGAGTTTCCAAATCACTACACCAACACTAGCGCTGTGGGAATAACATCATAAGGGTATTCATAACCCCTTTAGCGCTAGTGAATTATAGAAAAGAAAAGAAAAGAAAGGATCATCCGACGGTAGCTTACGTCGGTGAATCTAACCCTAGCGGGGCACAAAATAAAAGCCATGCTCGTAACTAGTAGAAAAATCAAATGCAATACGCTCATTAGACACCTAGAAGTCACGATAGATGCGAGACCGCAAAGAAGCTTTAAATACGAGAGTTAATCTTGCACGCATCATGCCAAATGTTGAAGAATCAAGATACATACGAAGACTGCTTTTATTCGGATTAATTTTTTAAGCCGCACCAATCTGGGCCTTAGCTACCAGGATTAAATGTTACAACAGGAAAATCATCCATAGTACATCGAACCTGCGCACTAAGAGCATTCATTCTGGTCAAAATACCTCCCATAGACGTTCTAGCAAAGGAGCAGCAGCGACAATACCATTTGAATTGTAACAGGTAGTTTTGATGGTGAAAACTGAAACCCTCTAGTAGGTTTCATAGCAAAACATAGTGAAATGATAAGAACGTTGGAGTAGCTCTATGAAAACAGATAGATGCACCTACTTATCCCACATATCTTACGAGATGCAGGCTTTTTAATACAGTTCCAGGCAGGACATGGATGTTTTCGATCCTGTATAAGTCCAAACACGAAGATAGCCCATCATGCGTTTACTGCACAAAGAACAAAAATCCCAAAACCTATTCTTCAAATACCCACGTTTCTACATCGAAAGGGAAACGCTGACGAAAAAACTCAGTGAGTCACCAACCCTTGAGAACATTGTTGATGGAATGCTTAAAAGCCAGGAGGCATGGCACTCTATTGTTGAGAACGAGGGAAGAAAAAGTAGAACTTCGATAGAAAAGTCAAAACCATCTCTGTGATGAAATGCTTAGACGACTGTCCCGCAGGAAGATAAGTTTGGCGGGTGGGAGTTTCACACTGTTATTGAGCTCGGTTGCGGATTTAGTTTGGCTTTTAAAGATTCTCACCTTTTCGGTAAAAAAAAAAACCTACCATGGTGCCATATAGACAAAGGACTCTTTGAAATTACTGATGTCGATGTGTATCGTATACAGAAGCAAATAAATAGTTTTTTCCCGTGCTAAAAAATGATTCACAAAATGCCTACCATATCCCAATTGACCACTGTAAGACAAATTGTATCCTTTCAAACTAACAACTTAACTTTTATTGCTTTCACAACATACTCATGTTTGCATGTATACCATCAAAACTTCACATTGAGGCCAACATGAGTAATAATTCCAATTACACTGTCACTGTCCTTTTTTTACATGGCATATGACTTATTCCCTCTTACGATGACGATTTTACAATGCTCAACATTGACATCTCAATCAAACATCGTCATCAACTAAATGACACATCAACCAATACTCGTACAATAATGCCAGCGTCAATATTGTTCACGATTTTTATTTATTGGCAATTGCCCCCGACTGTGTACAGAACATACAAATAAAAATTATGCAAATCGATGGTAATTTTATTTTTTATTCCACAGTCACAGTAATTGGGTTTTGATTTTGCATGACATGCATGTTGTAGGGCAATTCTCTTTACCAATTTATTTTTTTTATTTTAATTGGAAAAAAGTTTAAGCGAATGTTATAGTAAAATATATTTTTTTTTTCCAACATATTGTGGGTGTAATACCATTGAAATCGATTGCGGATCGTAAATGTTTGATTTTGTAGAAACTGTTTGAATTTAACTACTCATCTGACACCACTGCCCTTTAAAGGCCTTCAGACAACGTTTACAACCATAAAAATTAGTTTTCAAACAATTTCAAGACAATCTTACTGAATTTGAAGGAAGTTTATACGCGACCAGTCGTCCAAATGAAAGAACTTCATAAAAGCGGTCACGAGGCAAGTTTTTCTCTTAAAAAAAAAAGTGAGCAACCCTACAGAAGAATAAAAAAATAAAAATAAAAAAACAAAAATTTCATGGTAGAAAATGTCCTCAAAAAAAAGAAATTGTTTTTCTCATTTTCTTACTTCTTCCTCTCTATTCACTGTGTTCCAAATGAAAAACTTTATCCTTTAAAACGTTTTCTGTTATGCAATCCATTTCCGCTAACTTTAAGTGGCAGTCAGTGTACTTCTTGTAAATATTTACATTTTGAATAAATTTACTTGCATTTGTGTTTTCGAATGTCAGACTATTCACTATTCCAAGAAAAACAGACTGTTTCAAGTGTATCCTTAAGCGGACAGAGAGACAGAGAGACTCTGAGACCTAGTGCTTAATGGTCTTGTGTTGGACGTTTATAGAATTTTTATTAGTCAAAGGACAAACATCGAAGAGATTGTGTGACAAAAATCGAATCATTGGCACTTAATCCACTTTGGGTAGGAGTAAGAACAACGGTGTGATTTTATTTTGGATTGAGAGAGAACTGACAGGGATTTGAGACAAAACTTTCGTCCTTTGGAATGTAATTAGTCACGGTAGTGGATTAACTATTGAATTGATGTTGATTTAATTCACTTGAAGTGTTGATGATGAAGAAAATTAACATTGTGATTTGGAAATTAAATTTGAGATACGTTTTTGAAAATATCTATGAAAGGAGCACCGATTGTTAGACAAAGTGGTTTATAAGATTTTCCGTGTACAATTTTCAAAGATTATGGCCATACTGATTTGACCAAGACCTCACAAAAACATTTTTGTCCTCCACATCTTTCTCTGCCTTGAAGTTGGTAATCGAAACATTGATGTTTTAATGTCTTTGGATTGGAGTCGTCTCATGATCTTACCAAGCGAAGTGTTTAGTACACCTTCAGCCTTGTTCTCCCTGTGTGTTGGAACTCTGTGTGACCAACTAAAATCTCTCAATCTTCAGGATTTGCTTTTTGTGTTACTTCAGGTTGGTGCTCCTTCTTTTAGCCTCTTTCCTGCTCCAATCTTTTTTCTATGGCTTTGACGAATTTCTATTTTCTTCATATTAAGCACTTCCCCGATTTAGGACAACACTTGGTTTCAGTTTTCCTCACTCGTGCACATTTCCATAGCGATGTTGTCTGGTGTGATTCTGCTACCCCCGGTTTTAGTCTTCGTCTCTCAGCAACCCATCTGGTGAACTCAAAGAACGTGTGTTTAGGATTGTCTTGAGTCGAGTCGCCATACTGGTAATCGACGTATCCGCATCCGGTAAAGTATCGTATGAAGTATTCAAATTCACTTTTCTACCCATCTGCTCTCTTCCCAGTCTTGCAGTCCATCTTTCTCTAGCTTCTCTGCTGCTGCAACGCTGAGTGCAGAGTGGCTTCTGCTGCAGTCGTTTTCTTTTCAAGTTTTGGTTTTACTTTACGGTAAGAATTTTCCACCGAAGAAGCTCCTTTTCTTTGTACCGCTGCCATTACTAACTTAGTAACTTTTTCCAGAACATCCATCAAGTTTGCAGTTAAGGTGACGCTACAGTCCGGGGTGTAACTGGGTCTCAACCAACAAGCGTCTCCAACCGCTGCCATTAGGTTTCTGTTTTTTTTCGCGTTTGAGCAAAGGGAAGAATGCATGAATGGCATGCATTTGGTCTTCATTTTTTGCCATTAATCGGCTCAACCTTTTATTGATCTTTGCATGCCTTTTGGTCACGTACTTAATCTGCTGACAGTACGTGACGCGTGAGTACTTAGTTCACTGCATCTTTAATAGTTATTGTCTCTAAGCATACCTGCACTTCAAAGATAGTATGTATATGCCTCCTTATCAGCAAAACTGTCTCCATATCCTCTGTTGATAGGCTTAGTCCGTGGTCTTCCATTGGACAAGCCCCATGACTTGATTCAGCCGTCCTTAGAATCTCGTGCGGTATAATTACTGCTGCGATCCTTATGCCTTCGGCTCTTTTTTTCCGGAACATCCATCAAGTTTGCAGTCAAGGATGCATGCCCCAAAACTTGCAAGTAGAAATGACAGCAGAACTCATAGAAAATCAAAGAAGAGTTAGCAAGTGGTCATAGTTCACAGTAACCCTATCATATGAGAACTACAAGTTAAAAGCCTTCTAAATTACCATCTCCTACTACCACCACCAGTCAACTAATAACTCCCAACTAGCAAACCTTTCTTTTCCTTTCTCTCTCTCCTTAGCATTCCATAGGCGTGATAAGTGAAAAAAATGTCTAATAAACACCTTAACATCTTCCCTTTACCTCCGAAAAAAAAAGAACGGAAAGCGAAAGCTGATCCCTTTTTTTATTTTCTACCCTTCATACTGAAAAGGATAAAATTTCGATTATAATTCAAATGACATAACAAACAATTTGCATGGACATCACGAATAAAGATAACAATCTCAATGTTAAATGGCCCCGAAGTGAGAGGTGTGTCTCGTTTATAAATTGGCCTTATTGTGTTACCTTGTGTATCCATAGACTATTTGGAATACAATATAAAAAAATAAAAATGAATGGAAGTGTGTGTATTAACAAAAGAGATCCAGTCGGTTGGTTTTGGTGGGAAAAGGGATTATCCTTTTGCTTCCTCCACTTTTTTGATTAAGAAATTTCTTTTGAATTTCTATTGCAAAATGATGTAGTAATATTTTAAGGAGGGCAAATCGAAAGGGCATTGCACTCATAAAGAATTAAGAACTCTCTCTCAATACACACTCAAAAAACGAAAAACAAAATGGACAACCATTATCATATTTTCCTATTGTTTGTGGGGGTGTCTTCTGGAATTCGTGTGTGTGCGAGCTTATAAAAATAATTCCCATCTGGAGAAGGAGAGATGATTTTGAAGATGTAAATTCGGAAATATATCTTACATCGTCCTTCAGTTTTTTTCTTTTTTTGTTCTAAGATAGTATGATGTTAAGGATATATGACCTTTTTATTCATATCTTGTGTCTGAAGGACTCAAGTGTGCCTTTGCTTTGAATATTTTTTGATGAACGAATTCCAAATGCAAATTGCGACATACATAGCTAAATGAGAAATTTTTGGGAAGATCAGCAAATGGAAAAGGACTTAATTAAAGTTTTCGGTTATCGGATTGAAGGACGTTTTAATATTTAGACGAAACCCACGAACAGAAGACAGAGTTTCAATAAATTAGAAAATAATGTTTCGCAGTGGAAGCAGATAACTTGAAATGCAGTATGCTCTCTCATCTTTAAGATAGATGTTCTCCAATCTCTATTGTGTTCTTATTTTATTCCTAGAATTTTAACTTGGGCCTTGCTTTAAAGAGATATTTGCGACAAATTTGTTAAGGACAATCGACGTACGATCCAAGAACTAAGCTGTATTGTTTCATAACATGAGTGGGAAATTTTCGTTTCTACTTCAGCTATAACTTCATATTGGTTGACGTCTTTGCTAAATTAGAGGAGACAAAATCCGCCGGCTCTCCAACCAATCTAGGATCAAAAGTAAGCATCTCACTTGTGATCTCGTAAGATGTTTTTCTTCAAACTCGCCATATAAGGGTCACCCTTAAGATTTTTCTCTGCAAAACACGTACCTGTGTGGAAAGCTTTATCACACGAGCTCTTTCCACTCATTACAAACTTGCTTTTGTTTTTGTTTAAAATTTTCTAAGCACTGTGACTCGTCAATGTAAATGTAGCTTAAGGCCCTTGGATACACGGGCACTATTGGAGGTTTATCGCTGCTTTTATGGCTATATTACTAGAGATGCAAACCACCATCTAATGCATTAACAACTTCAATAGCAGGCAGTCGAATGTCAAAGCCTGACGACACAAACAGAGACAATCTTTCACCTACTTTGGACGTATTTAGACTTCTTTTCTAAAAGGGGGTCCACATCAAGTCTTTTCTGTATAATAATGCTAGGTGGCATAGTTGCTTCGAATGAAGTATGTAAACGACTAGTAGAGACAGCTCTTCATCCAATTTTCATATGTTAAGCCTAGTTTTGTAGAAAAAAAGGGTCCATATTGGGCTTTTTCTGTTCAATAATGTCAGGAGACATCACTGACTAGTGGCGAAATCCGATGGTAACATGAAGAATCTACTTTTGGTCTTATAATGCGGATATACCTAGTGAACAAACAAATTTATAAAGTCTGCTTATCATTTGAGTTTCTTGCTATAGTGTAGTAAGAGCTTCTTTTAAAATCTAAGTTAGGTGAGGGTCTGTACTAAAGTCAATGTCCTCATAGGTGGAGTAGTATTCTTTTGGACAGAGCTGGATAGTTACAAGGAAAATGGATGATTGTTTCTTTCACCTTCTCGTTTCTGTAACTACTGCAAAAACCTTTAGAAAGGAGGTGGAGCAGGATTTCATTCAAATAGTGGCGATAAAATACAACTTCATGGTACTCCATCTTAAGCTCAACTTCCGGTAGAGAGACCACGGCCTTTTACCGAAATTTTAGTACAGTCTCTCATGGCACCTCCAGTGCCCAAGATTGACTCCAAAGTATTGCCTTCTCTAAGAAAACTCACTTTAGTAACTTTAGACATCTTGATGTGAATTCGAAGGAAAATCAATTGATATTACCAAACTTGACAAGAAAAGATTCTCATGAATTAAAGCTCGAAAAAATCCTGCAAGATGTATTGTAAAAAATATTTTCTATTTCCAAGAGATTTATGCAAATTTCCGTAACGAAAAAGTACAAGTTTTCTTGAACGTAACGCAACACGGGAAACACGAGGCAAACAATGGACGACACGAACGTTTTTTTTTTTTTTTTTCAATGAAAACTCCTTTCTTCATTCTCGGAAGTTTTACTCAATGGAAACTTGTCCAAAACTATTTTTTATTTTTTTTGTAATTTAATAGGAGGAAACCTTTGTCAATATTTACACCACTCTCCTCAGGTAAGCTTGTGTTTCACCATCGATTTGCATTCTCCTTGTGATGTTTACATTTCAATTTTTGTGTATGAAAGCACTTAGTTAAATCAATTGTCTTGAGAGCATTAACTATAGATTTTGACATTTATGTCAAACGACTATATGTATATTTAATTTAAAAATTAAAAAAATAAATCCTTATACTATTTTGCATGTAAAAAAAATAAAAAAAATTTATTGAAATCCACCAAGAGTGTGCAGTGATATGATGTTGAAAACTGAAAATAAGCATTCCACCACCACATGAGTAATCAGCGATTAAAATGTAGTTCACAGGGATCAGCGAGGAATTTTCATTGAGCTTTTCTTTTTTTTCATCGTCCATGTATGGATATGTGTATGTAAATCGGAAAAGGAAATGGTAATCAAGCGAGAATTTCGCGTGATATGGAAATGTGATTCAATCATCGAACGCTTGGATAAGCACTTACTCATTCTGTTCTTCCCTGATGTTGAGTGTAATGAAATAATAAGTCCTTCAGAATCGACTACATACCCGAATGGGTTTTAATGATATACGAGTACATATCCTGGATTCAATCCAGAAGTGAATGCTGATTGAGCCGTTGAAACTGATTAAATCTGTGTAAACGGCTTTGACATGAATTTTGAAATGAGCTCAATGGGTTGAATGGATGGAAGCTGGAAATAATAAAAAAAATTAAATTAACAAAGTGTATAAAGGATGTTCACCTTGTAAAGGATAACAAATAATTGTGTATGCAATGGACGCTGGAAAGTAGCTCTTTGGTGGTTGATCTGAAAGGAGGTCACAATGTAAAGGGCGTCCCTTTTGGAAAGCAAAATATAAATTTTAAGTACAGCGCCTATGTTCTTAAGTAGGGATGATATAGTGGGTGGTCGTGGGGTAAGTATCATCGATTATCAAGCTTGTCGATCAAGAAAGTCCAGCAATTGCGAAAAAAGCTGATATCAACTCCAGTGTATAGGTATAATACTGGCAGAAGGGTGGTCATAACGACGTTATGAAGTTGCTTGAGCTAACATAGTCGATCCATTTTACCGTTTTAATACAGCACCTACATCTTGATACAGCTTGTAGAGTTCGCGGTTGTGTCTCATCCATTTGGGACCAAATATTCAACGAACAAATTGTCTTTCGAAATTTTTTGCTCTCCTGTTTATCTTCCAGGAGTCTTCATCTTGTCACAGAACTAGTAGGATTCGTGTTTTGCAGGGCATGTGCACTAGGGTAGAATTCAAAGAGTTTATGATTACTTCGTCTGTGGTCTGTTGTCAATAGTGACGATGGACAAATCTTCTTCGTATTTTGTAGACAACAAGAACTTGATTGTGTCTTCATTCTCTCTCTCTCTTTTATTCAATTAACATGGTTAAACTTGCAATGAGCAACATGTTGGAAATCTAGTTAAAAAAAAAAGGAAACCAAGGACACGGCCCTAATATTGGCATTTGCCTAAGAATCTTACAACCACTCCTACACCTATTTTCTTAATCTCTATTGAAACCATAACCACGTACGAACAGTTTGTGCATTTGTGGTTAATAATCGTCCCAAATTCATTTATCCCTACTGTAGCTAGGATGTTTCTAACACCTTTTGCACTTCAAAACCCCCAATTGAATTCCATCCTCATGTCCTGTCTGCTATTTCACTTTTGAAGTTCCATGCTGGCCTTTTGTATTCAGTCTTTATGGATATACATACAGTTTTCTCACCTATTCAAGGAGGTGAGGGAAGAATTTTCTAAAGGCTACACAAACAAAAAGGATTTCAGACATTGAATACCCTCTATTATTCAAATCGCACTCGTATACCTTCCATTATAACGCCCACGTCATAAGGCATTGATGACACTATCATTATTCATCTTTCGCTTAATAAAGCATATCATCGTGCCACTTGTTCTCAGCCACTTAAGTAAATGATGACGAATTATAGGACAAATGATTGAATGATTCTTTGCTTATCCTGTCATTGTTTTAATGGCGATTTATGGAACCCCTTCTTTTGTGCGTTTTTGGGGGAAAGGGTGGGAACTATGTCATTTATTCGCAATGAAGGTCCTTTTTTTTAATTTATTGAAATTGAATTCGAGAAGAGGTTATTCTTTTGAAAATTACGATACGTCGGGGACAGTGGTCATGTTGGGATTTCTGTCACAAGCATGATAATGCACTTTACTGAGGATGCCTCCTCTGCGTTATCCTTATTGACACTGAAAGATATCAACTTATCCTCGACTTTAAGCTTAAATTTGGTGAATTCATTTAAAAACAAAAATAAAACAACTCGTCCAGACCAGATTTACACATACAAGCGGTTGGGGCCAAGTCCTGTAACAGGAATTTTTCACTTTAAACCTAGTTGTGGATCCTATTTGCATACAAATTGGCTTTTTAATTGCATTTTCAGTTAAACATATTGATTTGCATGCGAATGTGAAAGTTGATGCCCCTCAACTGATAACAAAGTCGTACGTATCGCATGTTTTATATAGTAATGCAGTCAATTTGAAGCCTTCCAACGCCATTCTGGACACTTGAACGCTTAAAAAGTTGTGAAAATTGATGCGATTGTGTGTATGCAAATTATCTGTCAATTGTTATTTATATATTTTGTCAGGATGACGAAGTGTAGGATGTGTTGTAATCCTATTGTAATTTGTTAAAGTGCTGTCGGTGTGGTACTCGGCTAGGATGATGGTGTACGCAGAAGGATAAACACTTGAGACTTGATTCAACATAAATAATGGTGAAGAAAATGGTTATAATGGTGAGGTTTAGGATGTAGATGTGGATGTGGATGTGGGTGTGGATGTGGATGTGGATGTGGATGTGGATGTGGATGTGGATGTGGATGTGGATGTGGATGTGGATGTGGATGTGGATGTGGATGTGGATGTGGATGTGGATGTGGATGTGGATGTGGATGTGGATGTGGATGTGGATGTGGATGTGGATGTGGATGTGGATGTGGATGTGGATGTGGATGTGGATGTGGATGTGAATGTGGATGTGGATGTGGATGTGGATGTGGATGTGGATGTGGATGTGGATGTGGATGTGGATGTGGATGTGGATGTGGATGTGGATATGGATTTTGATGTGGATGTGAATGTGGATGTGGATGTGGATGTGGATGTGGATATGGATGTGGATGTGGATGTGGATGTGGATGTGGATGTGGATGTGGATGTGGATGTGGATGTGGATGTGGATGTGGATGTGGATGTGGATGTGGATGTGGATGTGGATGTGGATGTGGATGTGGATGTGGATTTTGATGTGGATGTGGATGTGGATGTGGATGTGGATGTGGATGTGGATGTGGATGTGGATGTGGATGTGGATGTGGATGTGGATGTGGATGTGGATGTGGATGTGGATGTGGATGTGGATGTGGATGTGGATGTGGATGTGGATGTGGATGTGGATGTGGATGTGGATGTGGATGTGGATGTGGATGTGGATGTGGATGTGGATGTGGATGTGGATGTGGATGTGGATGTGGATGTGGATGTGGATGTGGATGTGGATGTGGATGTGGATGTGGATGTGGATGTGGATGTGGATGTGGATGTGGATGTGGATATGGATTTTGATGTGGATGTGGATGTGGATGTGGATGTGGATGTGGATGTGGATGTGGATGTGGATGTGGATGTGGATGTGGATGTGGATGTGGATGTGGATGTGGATGTGGATGTGGATGTGGATGTGGATGTGGATGTGGATGTGGATGTGGATGTGGATGTGGATGTGGATGTGGATGTGGATGTGGATGTGGATGTGGATGTGGATGTGGATGTGGATGTGGATGTGGATGTGGATGTGGATGTGGATGTGGATGTGGATGTGGATGTGGATGTGGATGTGGATGTGGATGTGGATATGGATTTTGATGTGGATGTGGATGTGGATGTGGATGTGGATGTGGATGTGGATGTGGATGTGGATGTGGATGTGGATGTGGATGTGGATGTGGATGTGGATGTGGATGTGGATGTGGATATGGATTTTGATGTGGATGTGGATGTGGATGTGGATGTGGATGTGGATGTGGATGTGGATGTGGATGTGGATGTGGATGTGGATGTGGATGTGGATGTGGATGTGGATGTGATCATCAAGCTAAGCATTTGAAAATAACTTGTTCGTAAGTGTGTCTTAACACAGCCTGTGCAAGCTCAACGATTTTGTAAACATTCAACAGCACTGGTCCTAGAACTGAACTTTTCGGGACTCCACTCGATACTTCGTATTCTTACCCAAAAAGCGACTACTCCCAATTGCCGTTGCTTAACTCTGTTCCTTCTAGATCAGGTTTAAAATGCTTCTTGATTGGTCCACCCGATGTAGATTTCGTTTGTAATTTAGGTTGGACATTTTAAAGGAAGCAGATACGTTATGAATTTGTAAAAAGATCTCTACAACGTCTCTACATAAATCATGAATTGATATTATTGTGGAAAATTCCATTTCGTGATTAAACAAAAGTTCAATTTATCATGATGCTCAATTATACCTACATTCTTCGTTATTAATATCTAAAATCACAAAACGTCAAAAATTAATCACTTTTGCACCATTTATTGCCCGCGTTTCTCATGAAGATAATAATTTCGTTACAATAATTTTCCATGTTTAATTTTTTAGAAAAAAAAAAAAAAAAAAAAAACAGCAACCTACAAACACTCGGTGGGACCTCATGAATCAAAAATAATCAATTTGTAAATCTCTCTCAGTTTTTGGTCACGAATTATAAATTGAAATACCCCATTTTGTCGGTTAGCAGAAGCCACCGCCAACAACTATCAAAATCTTATTTTCACTCTCACCCAGCACTCAAATCACAGGTTCCCTGTGATCTTCTTCTTTTTTTTTTGTTTTTGGGGTTTCGAATCGATGTATGACCACAAAGTTATTATGCGCATTTTAATTGAGAATTTTAATCACGTTTTGCAATTAATTTGAAACCATTATTAGCAGTCCGTGTTTAATAAATGGCACATCTATGCAAATCATACAAATGCATTTGCTAGCGTTGGTCCGGTCCGTGCGTCCTGGAAACACAATCGATTGGTGGTGGCTGATTGGCTAGCATTAATTGTTCTAGTTCATTTGATGGGGAACGCACGAATTGGGAGGAGGATGACATTGCGATCGAAAATTTTACATCAACCACAGGATGTGGGGTATGGTTGGATTTTGTTTGTCCATTTTGAATTATATTCAAATGTCCAAGCGTGACATGTGTGGCTGAAAACGAATATTTGGTTGTATTAGTTAATTAGGATTCGGAATGGTTAAGCAGATGCAGGAAAGTGGAGGGCAAAAAAATAAAAAATGTTGGATGTAGATTTTGGAGTGGACTACATTAATAGAAATTGAGGCTTGTTGCAGGAGATCCAGCATATTAATATTTTCAATTTATACAACATCGTTTTTTCTAGCAAGAAATTGACTGCGTCTTTGCGAAAGTAATCGAAAAATACAGTGAAAACTCACCCTCCTGTATGAAAACCAATTTGAACATCTTCTAAGCAAGGAACGCAACCATTATGTTATGAACGATTGTCTTTAGATAGGTAGTTGTTGCTGACAATTTGCTTTTCTTACAGTCAAAACTTAGAACTTATTTCGATTCTTGGAACAGCTTCTGGCTTTTCCGTCATATACCAAATCTGTTCGAAATCATATCTCTTCGACCTTAGTGATTATAAGCAGCAACTAAACTCCGTCGCCTGACCTCTAACCACTCACTCTTCAAGTTGTTTGAATATTTATCAAACTAACTAAAACATTTGCAAACGTTATATGCAAAAATAATATTTTCCAAATAAATAACATGTAATTATTCAGTTTTAACCAAGAACCTCATGCACCAGTTATGAATCCTTAAAATGTTCATTTCTCTACTGAAACCCAATTAGTCTCAATTATTATCCGCTGAAAGTTTTCAAATTTTACACACACTTATGCTTGTATGTGTAGCATCTATGGAAAAGATCTAAAGTGAAACTTCAGATTAATTATCGTTAATAATTTATGCAGTAACATTTGCAAGGATGTCGGCAACGAAATAATGATGATTATAAATTTTGTTGTACATTTTTGAAAGTCATCTTATTACCTCATGTGTGCATGTACGTGTACTTATATCCTTTTGAATGTCGAAAGCTTCACTGTGGTACCACCTGTGTGTATAGTGTTGTCGGGCTGATAAATGTTTTCCAGTGCAAGTAAGTCTCTCTTTCTCTCCTTAAATGATATGAAATTCAAGAAGCAATTAAGGCTTATCATAAATCAACTAGTTAAAGGGACTCTGAAAGACATTCAGTAGAAAGTGCCAATATCGAGGTGAAGACACCAATAATAGACGAACCAAATAGATGAACATCCACTTTATGATATCTTTCATCGACTAGTCAAGTTCAATGAACGATGAACTGGACATGGTGCATCATAAAATTCATAAAATCAAAGCTTCATAAATTGGCTCTTGAAACTTTCTATACAGTCTGGTCATTTATGTACTTACACCCACACGAAGCAATGAGCAAGGAGTCTGCATACTCATTGCAGTTAAAACAATGAACAAACGACTCTTTTCTGCAGTCAGACCATAAAAACCGTCGTCTGTTCGAGTATATTAAACTCTTTTCTTTTTTTCGTTGCCCCATGAGGAAAGTTATTTCTAACAATAGTTGACTGTTAGACATGGGAAAATGCATATGACTATGGAATTGTTTTCCAATTTACGACTACAAAGAAACAACATTTCACAGACGGAGCCAAGAACCGAAAGTCATCAATTTTTTTTTTAGGGGTTATAGGCGACATATGCATTTTGCAACCACCTTCACAGAAGCAACATGTGATGGAAGGTTTTGTGTGAATCTAGTTTTGCAAAAGCTTTAGAACTATTCAGCAGCTGCGCATGTTCCAAATAAAAGTTTCAGGGAATGCAATTCGCTGTAGATGGGGCGAATTGTATTGATGATGCCTTATGCCAAGTTGTTGGTGGACACTTGAGTAGGAAGTCTATAAAAATGAATTGAATTTAGGCCCAAGTAAAACTTATACGAAGGTGGTCGCCATGAGTCAGTGATTCAAACAAGCAGGTTCGAGTACCAGAAAAAACAACAACTTTTTCATAGTTCCAGAGTGGCGAGAGAGGGAGAGAGAGGGAGACGAAGAGAGGAAAAAAACATGGTGGTCTATTCCGATATCCCTTTGGACACGTTTAAGCATACATAACCACTGCGAGGAACACCATTCCTAAGACTAGAGAGCTGCTTGAGTGTGTTGTAAAAATATCCAAAGCATTCTCTGATAGGACTTCGTACTTAACTTGTCCTGGACTCCGATGAGGCTTTTTCTAAGACACCACCATTGCATCTAATTTACTATATCATGCTTCTTAGCATCTTCGGTTTCTTGATAGAGCTTAGACCTTTCGTAAGCCAAGATTCCAAAATCTTCTAATCCCCCAAAAGCAACTGAAATAACGGTAAATAAATCGACAAGCTCTGAAAGGCTTCTTGGAGAGTCTTCTTCAAATTGATATGTAGGTCCTACCCAAAGAAAGGTTAAAGTTCACGACATCATGTTTCAATTTTGCTGGGCTTCTTTAAGTAGAACCACAAGACGGAAGACGAGCTGTGCCAAAAGTGAACAGGCGAACCAAATCTATCACGTTCTGTGGTTGCACTGCACTTGGTCTTCCCTATTTTAAGTGGGCTTCGTCGAAACTAAAAGTGGCAGTTGCAAACAACCCTGCATTCCATGACGAGTTTCGTAGTGTCGCCAAGTTGCCAATACTTCAACGACTTTAAGTCCACAGAACGTTAAGTTTATAGTTCCGGCTCTGCCTACGCTTTTGCTTGATGACTAAGTCCTACGCAGAGCCAAAACATGCTGGGTCATTTGAGAAATTTGAGCATTTTGAGAAGAATCCATCTCTTGTCAATCTAGTTCCGCATTAAGCTCGTCAATATCTCCCATAATGACTTCTGGAGGTGCTACAAGGATGTACGATTTTCACCTTCTCTAACCAAAAATTGAGGACGTTTGGCTGTTAGTTTTTCGCTGAGCTACACAAAATATCAAGCTTGCGACTTTCTGTGATTCTAATCAACATTTGGTTAGGTCTTACTCGACAAGTTTCTGTGCTTGACTCTAATGTACACAAATGAGCTATTAGCAAATTTCGTGGAGGCCACATTACACTAATCAAACAAAATCAATTTGGCTTTTGCTTTTGATTCGTTGAAGTTGATTCTAGCTTCAGAGAGGTGAAAGACCGTCTGTACGTAAAGAATCAGGTCCATCTTGTATTTCACCGTCTATGCTTCAAATTCCACACGCTAGACCCTGCGCGTATTAAAAGCTCTCGCATGACCTTAATCTATAACAACAATCCATCGATCAATAACTTGGATTAATGACCCAATAAGCCTCAATTTATTTTCATAACATTTACGGATGCAATGTTGTCGTCAGTCTTCAGTGGTAGTGGTTCTTATTCCAATGACAGAGGTTTTGTCAGAAATAGTTATGTTTATCGTTTAGTATATGAAGCAGGATCTGGAATTGCTTAAGTATGTTAGACTACAGACTGGCATGTGCCTCAAAATCTCTCTCCATGTTGACACTTCACTTCATGTTCTACAAATCAGTCAGCAATTATCGTTCCATCGTGTGAGCTTATAGGTAAACATTTTGCTTTCGTGCGTTACCCTCACCTTACGGTATTAGAGTTCACTAATCCGAACAATAAATTGCAATTATTCTCATGCCTCCTGACAAGGTGGGTTGTGGACACTTTAAGACACACTTTTCTTTATTGCTTATACGCCTGACAGTTCACAGAACTTGAGGTAGATTGTGATGCAAACAAGGTGCACACTGAGTGTAGATAGATCATGTTCTGGGTCAACTTTTCTCCAGAAATTCGAAAGAGTGATGAATTTACCTTCCCCACATATGTACATAATATGTACATTTTTCAACAAGTGTTTGCATATTCAATTTCACTTAAATAAAAGTCATTAAATCCGAAATTAATCTACACCCCTTTGAAGTAAAATAAATATTTAATGTTTGCAAAACAACCTGATATCCGATTTCCAATTTAAAAAAATAAATAAATAAAGGACTAAATCTGTTGTCATATGATTTTATTCACACGAATTGATTGTTGAGTTTCAGAATTGAGCTGTTGATTCAACAAGTATAATGGATGAGCAACGTAAATAAATAAAATGCGCACTTGTAATTCGATAAATAGCAAAAGTTTAATATTTACACAATCGAATGGGATTGATAAATATGCGTGAGAGAGGATATTGCAGGATCAATATTTAAGTATGTACAACAATTTATATAAATAGTCCGTTATGGGATCCAAATAAACTATGCGAATGCATTCAAGTAGTGAATCACGGTCCACTCTATGGGTGGAATATATTTTCTGAATAAAAAAATAAACATAGTTTCTTGAGTTAGTGGTACTTCATGGATTTGATTGTACAAATTACTTATTTACTTACTTCAGTGGCGCTACAGTTAGAGGTGAACCTGGTCCTTAGCTTACGACTTTCTACTTGTGCGCGGCACCTTAGGTGAGATATTCTTCGGGTTAGATTCAAAGACTTTCTGTACCGGAGCATTGATGTCCATTCGCTCTACATGTCCTAGCTAGGTCTAACAACCAATACAGCTCGTATAGTTCGTCGTGGATTCCCCTCCTCCCTCTGTATCTTACGAAACATTTTTGGCTCGAAGCGACTAAGGATATTTTCATCGTTACACAGTCTCCACCACAGATTTTCCCAAAATCTTAACACCGATTACCCAACTGTGTTCTTTTCATGAAGTTGTAAATAGTCTCACCAATAACGCCTTGGCCTTGTGGTCAGGAATTGTTTGTGATTTGCTGGCAGAAGACGCACGGCGTCAAATTTCACAGTTTTGCTGATCGATTGACAGCAGCTCTTTGCGAGATGACACGGTCTGGAAATTGTTGTCGCAAAAAATTTTAGTTCTTTTTCGCGTTGCATAACCGATTTCGCAATCGGTCTTAAAATGGTCGTCCAAATATTGCACGAATTTTTCGAAATTTCTTGTATAAATGTCTTGCTAAGTAGTTAGTGCCACAGGTTTGACAGGTTTGAACCCCAGCAGAATAACCAAACGTTGTTCGTGGCAGCCCCTCTCGGCAGGCAATAAAAAACTTTCGAGAGTACTATTTGTCGTGAAACAGCTTCTTAATCAGCCGTTCGAAGACGGCAATTAAACCCATAGGTTCCTTCCATTCGTGCGGAATATATAACACGCACAACATCAATGATTGCGAGAAGCCAGAGCCTGGTTCTCTATAAGCTACCGTGCCAAATATTTGTATTTTGTACTTGTAATGCAATATGAAGTATTCCAACACTAATAATCGGCAGATGTGTCCAACTGGGACATTTTTTCATTTATACCAAAAGCTTCCATCAGCTCTTAAAAAAAAAAACCCAAATTGTAATCGAAATGACGATGTCACATTTCAAGTGATAAATTATTTTTTTCTCGCCTTAAGCCACATCTCTAGGGATCTGCTCTACATCGTTCCAAAACATTTATCCTCCCATCATCAATCATTTGAAGCCTACAACACACTCTTGATCTCCGGTGCAACCCATAAACTAATTAGAAAAACATTAACCATCACTAAATGTCTCTCACCTTTGACCAAAGATGACAGAGTCCTTAAAAGGCGTCAATCATTTCTCACCACAAAAATAACAAAAAAATTAGGTATCCTTACAGATACACATCAATGGGAATTTACGATGATATTGGGGTTTCATGTGACGCTGCTATAAATATCAAACTGTTCTTGCTCTCTTTCTCTCTTGATCAAAGATTAGGAGAGCATTTCTTTGGTTACAGTTTTTTTTTTGAGGCTATTTTCGTGCCGACCTTAACCATAAAATACTTTAATTACAGAATTTGGGAAATTATTACACCATAGACGATAAATACGTGACTTGTGGACTTTGAGGGTAGTTTCCCGGAAAATTTGTTCATGTTTGTTGGATGGGTATAACCGCAGTTGAGCGAACACAAACACACACACGTATGTAGGTAGACACGTTTAATGCGATGGCGCCGTATAAACTTATTTTGCTGTCCTTCGTGGACATGGACATGGACGAGGGTGACTACTTTTTATGAGTTTTTAATGGTCAAGAAGGGACTTTCGTTTATGTGGACACACCGGGGAGGTTGACTTTTCAAGGCTTTTTGCTTTCATCACCTGATGGTTTACGAGCTCAGGTAATGGTCATATGGGATAATGGTTTCTGGAAAGAGGTTTTTGATTTTGAGAAAGTCGCATGTGGATGCAGATTTTTTTTATTTTTTTTAATGAAGGTGGTCGACTGTGAAATGCATTTGTGGAACCTAGTACACTATATACACATGGGTGACTACGTCTTGGGACACATGCTGTTTGAGAAGTGAATAGAGTCATGAACCACTTATTCTGTCATTTTATACACATGGAATTCATCAAATTTAACATTCTCCATTCACCAATTGCAATTTACTCTCACCCCTAACGTGATAAGAACTTCTTGGGTTATTGCACCCTTCAAGCATACAATCAATCAATTGATGACGAACAACTGTCTTTGGTTTACCTAATTGCAATTATTACTTTTCCCCAAGTGTTTCTCGCACAAAATGGGACACACTGTAAGCATTTACCACTCCATTACGGAGTCAACCACAATGAAATGACCCTAAGCCTTGGTGTCAACATTCATGGCGCCATTCAATGCATAAATGTGTATACATACAGGCATTTCGTGCCAAGTTGCCATAGACTCTGTGGAACATAGGTGCAACATTGAAGTTTAAATCAATTTACAAACGCCTGAACGAATAATTTGAGTTAGTATGATAAATGGGGCTCGTGTTTGCCTATGTATGGCTACTGGTGGACTCTGATGATAGTTTTAACAATATCTAGGATCAGTATGGGTTGTACAGAAATCGAGAGAGAGACGGTTTGCATTACCACAACTTATTAGCAACAGTTTATGTGGCATGATTGAGAGTATTTTGTGGCATGTTTCTCATGTTAAATTTCAATTAACATCGAGGTTCATTATGTAGGCAGGATATAATAAGCCCTCTAAGCATGTATGTTGGTATGGAAAATGGATTTTAAGATTAGGTGATATAACCATGTCACAAAATTGCCTTCTATTAAATGATTGTCATCAGGTATGTACTTATAAAACATCGAATAGGCATTTGAGAAGCAGGGCTATGATTTAAACTTAATGTCAACTTGAGTCGTAGAGGTAATTATATAAATTTAAATAAAAAATGTATCGCGCTTTTGATGGGGTATACTTCCCTTCAGATAGAAATGTCAGTAAACCCTAAGGCTTTAGTTCGAGCTCTAATTGGTTTTGTAGAAAGGTTTAGAGAGACTTTAGGTCCGATGTTATTAAAATGAACAATCCTATTCTGGATTATGTCCTGTCTCCCATTTTTGGTCCAAGGGCTATTCTACTAAGTCCACGCTCCTTCGTATACAGTTTTCGGTAATTTGTTTTAATTTTCTTCAAATCTTTCGCAATTGGCGTGACTTCTTCTAAATTGCTCTGAGCCCCCACCAAGAAATTGTAAAGCCACTCTCCTGCCATCTTGGACTAGCAGATTCCATTACTTACTTACTTACATATATGATACAGTCCAGAATGGACATGGGTCTCGACCAACAAGCGTCTCTAGCCAGCTCGCTCTTTAACCAGCTGCCTTCAATTTTGCATGCCAATTTAATTGCCACATGAATTGCGGTCTTCATCTACTACGCAGTATCACCGGGGTGGACTCAAAGGCTTTCCGAGCCGGAGCACTGGTGTTCATCATGTTCCAGCCATCTTAGTCGTTGTATTTGAACTATCGAACAGCCCATACAGTTCGTTTCTGCATTTTTTTCTCCACTCTGCATCTTTAGGGACGGTATTTTTAGAGGATTTTTCCTCTTCACACAACCGAAGGCTCCCTCATCCATTCTTGACAAAGTCCATGGTTCTGAGGCACACAGCAGGATTGGGATGATCAGATACTTATGTAGAGTCACTTTAGTTGCTCCGAGAGAGGGCTTTACTACTCAATTGCCATCTGATTTAGTGAATAGCGAGGCCTAGGTAAACCTCAAAGATATATCTTTCCACGGTGACGTTCTGTCTGGGATGTCGATATTGAGTGTCGTTTTTTGTTAACAACATGTACTTTGTTTTGCCCTTGTTGATCGTAATACCCATCTTCGTCGCCTCCTTCTTAATAAATCGGACGCGTTACTTTTTTTTCAGTCGGGGGATAGAAGCCCTAACCGAAGATACGGGCAAACCTAACGTGGGTTCAGGGCCGAAGAAATTCTCCTCTAAACCTTGCCTGGCAAGCTCATCGGAGACCTCATTTCCGGTGACAAGTCTAAGCAAATTCAGTCTTCCAACCGAATTCAAACTAGACCTGCATTCCCCAACTATTTTGGATCTAGTAAGAGGATTGAGCAAGGTCTTATACGAAGCCTGACTGTCGCTACAGACGCAAATACTCCGTCCCCTCCACTGGTTTTTCAGAATATAGTTCGCAGCCAAAAGTATTGCAAAAATCTCCGCTTGAAAGACAGATGCATAAATACCTAGGGGAAAACGCAGTCTAATGTTGTCGCTTTCCACAAAGACTCCATCCAGCACCTGAGCCTTCACTGGTCTGGAGCCATCTGTGAAAATTCGACTACATTCCTTACCCGGCTCAGAAAGTGGTGAAAACCACTCCTGTGCACAGGGAAAGTCGGGACGCGTTACTTACATCAAGCTCCTTATTACGACTCTACACAATTGTTTCAAGAACGATATCGAACAAATCCTATGAAAGCACATCGGTCGCCCTGTCTAAGTCTTTTTTCGACATCAAAGGTAGTGGATTCCATTGCATTGAGTAATAAGCAATGTATGACCACTGCCACTTTTGCCGTCAGATGGTTGACTCTAATAAATTTTCTATTGACACAAACCCATTGTCTGTTGAAAGCTTTATTTCGTCTTTGATAGGCAAGGGCCTAAAAAATATCCACACCCCTTTTATTGATCTTCAAAATGAAAGTCTTTGCATCTTTGTATAGCTTTTCCTTTAATGAATTTTATTTTTCTTTCAGATATTCTCAAGAATGCACCCATCCCGTAAGTGGCTACATTTACATAAGTATATTATACTACATGACTTTATATTTCATAATTTTAAAACAAAAAAAAAATCGATAAATTTAAACCATGACCTAAGGGGTTTCATATTGAATTATTATTCAAAATAGGTTCGGTTGCAAAGTTTTTAATTTCTCGTAGAATACATATCGGTTACTTTCTATTCAGACGTCTAAGTCTTGTGGCAATACCCTAAAACCGATTATATTTTATGCATAATATTTTGTTCTTTGGTATTCTAATATTTTTTGAGGCAAGACACAGGCTCTTGTAGGCAAATGACTGTTAAAGTGTTCCATGGAGTTTTTTTTTTTTTTTCTAAGGCAATCCTTCTAATGCGACCTTGAAATTGGAATACGATATATTAGCTTTGAAAAATGACGGTCTTCAATATAACCTTTGTTGTCAGTGGCTTGGTAAGAGAAAGGGTGCTATAAAACTAAAAAAAGGTTTCCGTGTATTTATAGAATGCAAACATGAACTGAATGGTGAGTCTCAGTTTTGTTGCAAAAAAAAAAACCCCTCCATCATGAAAAACCAGGATATTAAGGAAACAAGGATACTGTGCGTGTTAAAATGCATCATGGACATGAAACATGTCATTATACGCAAGGTGACATCGATAAGGTGCAATAATAATTTACAAAATTCTATATATGCGTGGGATTTGTGTATAGTTAACATGGTTTAGGCTTTTCGGAAAGGGATAGCCTGATGGCAAGATTGTTGTAAATTACTCATTGACAAGTTAAAGTTGGTCACGAGAAATTGTAGAAATTTCTTGGTTAATGGATATGGCATGCTGTAGGGTAGGCTATGCATACAAGTCGCTACGATGAGGTGGGGTATGCGTGGATCTCACATGTGTCGGGACAATTTGAAAGGCAAAACTAGATATACATAATATATATGCTTAGCGCGTGTCCCAGAATGTTATGGAATTACTTGCAGGACAGACTTGAACTACTACGATACAGGAACACTTCAAATCGAGATAGAGCGTGTGAAGAGATTACCTGGCATTTCATTTCATTCTCTGTGTGGAGGATAACAAAATGTAGGTTTGAATCTAGGATATGTGCTCATTTTAGTGATTGATATGAGATGGATTTCAGCGACATTTTACCTCTAGGCACAGTAATCTAAACATTTTGTTTGATCTTTCCAAACTAAATACGAGGTTCAGACTTGCATTAGATCAAGACCCTATGCAGGAATCTGCAGATGAGGTGCTGATGTTAAGTTAGGAAGTTTGTGCTTTGACACGCCAGTTAGATAAGTCAGCACACTTCCTTTTCAGTTCGAAAAGACTTTGCAACGTTTCCTCCATGTTTTTTTCTCAGAACTCAACAAGATTTCTTGACTAGACTTAGTAGGTTAACAAATTTTCTTCTGGACACATGGAATCTGATCGATAAAGACGCATTTTCTTTCATTTTTGAACCATCTTTGTAGGCAGTTACGCTGTTCCGGATCTTTATTTCAACCCATTCTTTTCTAATTTGTTTGCAAATGTAGGTGGAAGTTAGGTTATGGTGTTGAATAGTCTATCAACGTGTCCACTTTTGCTCCTCTTATGACTATGTTGACTTGGCTCCGGTTGTAGAGACTGGGTTAATGGGGATGTAGGGCACTTTTCATGACTTTTTCTTTATGTAAAGATCGAGAATTGAAAAAAAGAATCATTTCGAGAGCTGCTGTAGAAGTTGTTCTAGCCATTAAAGGTTGTTAACTCGAGCGTTGGTATTATTCTTTCCTACTGAGTAGGGTGTCCTATGTTTTCTGGGAATGAAAATTGAAATCACATCTTTTAGAGCAGTTATTCAATGTCCTAAGGAAGATTGTTGTATGCCCCTTATTAGAGCTGATAACAAGACAATGTCATCTGCATACATCACGATTTTATATACCGCTTCCAAGGTTATTTAAAATTAAAGAGCAGAGCCGCGGAGAGATTTGGCTCAGCCTAGTTCTTAATGGATGTATCCAGTTTTAATTCATGGACTCTACTCAGTTCGAAAGTGGCAGTTACCATTTAGTTAACTAGCTTCTCATTCGTATGTTTAAGCCATAAACTTCCTTTAAAGCTTCAAAAATGTTCAACTAGAAACAAATAACTTTCGAGTACGATGACTTTCATATAAAAAGTTTGACTACATACCCATTTTTTCGGAGTATTGTTCAAACTAATATGTGCAATAAAACGGGATAATATTCAATTTGCCTTGCACACATCATCATGAAACTGAGAAGGTATTTCGTAAGTCATAAAACATAACCAATAAACCATCCTACATCGTAATTTTGGCACCATAAATAGGGAAACTACTGTCGTATACAATGATTTAGTTACACTTTTTCACTAATTTCCCGTTTCAGTTAAGAAAAAATAAAGTTTTAACCAACATTTTTGCAGAACCACAAAACATAAGCACACTTTGTCACGCATTAGTTGAGATTCGGGAATGAGAAGGGATTCTCCTGTTGGAATTTTATTGTAGAAAGTGTATGCGTGAGAAGTGGAAAACGCAACAGTTTAACCTTTTGCATGTGATTAGATCGTGTTGAATTATTTTCTTATAAGGAGAAGAAGATTCAATGTTGGACAATAAGTTGTTTCCTGAATCTTTCCAATCCAAGTTATAACCTCATAAATATTCCCGCAAATTTCGTTATATGTAACTTGTTTTTTTTTTTTTATGGAAATGTTCTTTTTCCTATTCCACAAATAAGTCTCAAATTAGTTTTCATTTTCTAAATGAAAAACCTTTGCTTTCCGCAAAAAACCACAAAACTTCAACAACCACCAGACAAGCTGTCATAACAACAAATGCATTCCAACTCCGAAACCATACTCAAACATATACAGAAAAACATAAAATAAAGAACCCCAAAACCAAAGTAAAGAAAATTCATTTCTGAATACAAAACAATTAGTATCGCGTCAGAAGTTTTACTTTTATGTACACAAAAATGAAAAAAGAAAAAACTTTATGTGAATTGAAAGAAACAGCAAACGGGTTGTACAAACTTGAATTATGTTTATTTCCTTCCGGTTTCCTATAAAAACAGAAAAACTTCAAACGCTTACAACTGTCCTTCTCACAGGTATTCATAGAGTTAAACTAGAATTTTCGTTTTTAATTCTATGAACCGTGGACGACAGAGGAAGTTTGGTGCAGTAAACCATTTACACAGAAGGAAAGAGGATGTGTACTTTTTCTGAAAATGGATTTTTGTAGAGTTAACATCTACACGCATTATATGCATGGATAAAGAAAGACAAACCACACACACATTTGTACGAAATTTTATTAACAAAAGAGAACATATACTTTCTTTTAAAGCTATTTCGACCATCATCTTACTGTTAAAAGTAGGGAAACACAACCACTTTCACCTTCAGAGACATAAACCTTCTGACTATGTCCCAATCACAAAATTCAACATCTGAGTGTAAGGTTGTACATCTATAACTTCAGAGCCACTGAACCAATTTGGATTCGTTCTCATTTCGCGTATAGCCTGGTTATCTGTTTATATTATTGACAATTTCTTCTAGCTTATCGGGGTAATCATTTACCTTTAACTTAGCACGCGGTTCCCGCAACTCGATATGCATAAGGAGGTGTAGAGATCTCCTGATTAATCAATCGTCAACCAGATTGATCACACTGGTTCCGAATGTTCGGATGTTCTGAAGAGCCAATATCGACTCGGATCACTACCTTGTTGTAGCCAAGGCCAGGCTGTATATTGATAAGGTAATACTGGGAGGAAATTTTGACGTCGGATGACCAGAGCGATCGCCAGAGCCTTCTTTCAAGAAGTCCTAAGTCGCCAGCATTTAATATTCAAGACCAATGGTAGCACTGCCAAAAATCTTACATACGCAGATGTCAAGTTTTCATTTTACAAATGGTTGATAAAAGTCTTAGACATCTTCCTATCGAAGTTTTTGAGGATTATTAAAAGGAATTTTAAAAGTGTCTTCTAGAGCTTGTTGGTTTCCTTCTTTCTATTTAGCTTTTCTCATCTCACAGAAGAGTTCTCGTCACAGTTTTTCCTTCTGTTGCTAATTTATTAGCTTCCTCATTGTCTTGCATTTAAATATGGTGGTGCACGGTGTCCTTTCTGCTCCTCTATCTGATTTCTAATTTGTCGAGGCTCTTCCAAACCATTCTTAAGCTGATTGTGTTTGAGTTCAGTGCTTTTATGCTGACTTGGTTATCTGATTTGTCACGATGTCTTGCTTACAAGTTTTCCTGTCGAGAATAAATTGTAGTGATAACTTTGAAAGAACTATGAAAACCTACTCAATGACTCGGCAGAATTTTATTCTTGATTCGATTCCTCTTGCAATAATTTCTTAAATCACTAATAAATAATTTTTGTGGCATACTGTCCGTATTATTGTTAAAGTATTTCGTTGTTGAACGGTCAAAGTAGCAAGGCAAGGCCAGTGGCAACAAACCCAGAAAGACAACAGAAATTTGGATTGTGGATTTCATTCTAGTATCAATTTCTCACATCCGTTTCTCATCTACCATTTATAAGAAAGCTTCAAAGCGCATCAAACACCTTGGTGGTTGGTGAAAGAAACTCAAATCTGCACGAATTACCGAGACGGACGTAGTCGGTAATATAGTTATTTGTCAGTGTCTCGGATAATAAGAAGTTTGCATTTTCCATAAAAGATCAGGAAGGATCGTTGTCTAGACTAATTTTCATTTGCGTCTTGTCCTGGAAAAGTGTCCATAAAAGTTTACGAGGTAGTTGTCCCGACTGGAATTAGTTTGGACACAGACAATATAAAACGGGTTCGTATTTCGGATAGTAAAGTTTCATTTTCCTATAAAAAGTTAAATGGGGGTTGTTGGCTGGACTAAGTTCCATTTTAGGTCCTGTCCTGGGAAAAGTTTCCATAAAAGTTCACGGCCGATACTTGTCTCGACTGAGTTTCGTTCGGGTCTCGGGTGAAAGTTGCCGGGGGTGGTTGTCTCGAGTGAATTTAGTTTGTGTCCTAGACTGTGAAAAGTTTTCATTTTCCATAAAAGTTCACGGAGGGCAGCTGTCTCGACTGAATTTAGTTAATGTTTCTGTTTTATTTGCCATAAAAGTTTACGACAATAAACGGAGAAATCTTCAGACATAGGTGGCGCCAGTTTACAAAAAAAATTGTTCTAAAAGTCTAAATTTGTTTGTTTCGAATAGGAACCTGGGGGGGTGAACAGAGGACCAACTGAGTAATGTTTTGTTTCACAAAAGTAGTGTGTTTTTATTGAATTTTGTTTGCACAGGTAGTTGTGAAAATCAGTTGTGGATACTCTGTGGCCCGCGAGTTAAGCCCGACTCCATGCTCCTGCACGTCTACGTACTAAAAAAAAAAAAAACCCCTTCTGTTACTCTGTTGCTGTTCTGCTTATACCTACGGCACCGCCAATTAATGCATTCCTTCGCAGGGGCGGACTTGATATTTTGCCACTTCTTTTTCAGCTGCCAGATATACAATATTTTCCCGCTACGATATACAATGTTGCTGCATTATGCTCGCGATAACTTCACTTGCAGTCGTCCAGACTTTGGTAGTCGCCAACAGGAATGTTTCTTGGGGTCACTTGGCCGTCCATATCACTTTCTCAGATGTTTCATGCACTTGTGTAATTTTAGCATGCTCTGCGTTCTGAGGTTTCCCTTCACAGTGCTGACGAATGGATCATCTATGTACTTGTACTTGTACTTGTAGAGGTACTCCCGGAAGTACCCATGCTCCGATAGAAATTGTGTTAGGTAATCGGGCCACAAATAGTGTATAAAGCAATTATTGTTCACTTTATCGTCTGAACTGTAAGGAGACTCGGCAAACATTTGTTAAAACAAGGAGTCAGAGGTTATTTCATCGACATAAGTAGTGATTTAAAAATGAATTATTTAAGAGTCTGCCATTGGTTTAGTAGCAGCTTCTGTCCAAATTCTTAAGCAAACTCGTCGTGGAAACTACTGTCTACGTCGAACAAATTATAAAATGATTTACTTGCTTCAACCTGACCCACATCTTCTCTAAAATTTAGTGTACGTAGTATGTACATCCTTTTTGCAGCAAATTTATTGCACATTACCTTATTCATTTTCATAAAATTACCCTAAGTGAGTGGTGCAATGCAATTCGTTTCAATCAAACTCGTACACCATAATCCTCATAAACAAACTGCACTTGCATTTAATTGTCTTACGCCATTCCACTAAAGAGTCTCGAACACACATGCACACAGAGTTTTATCTGCGTTTTGCCAACGCATTACGAAATGCATTACAACCACAACGACAACGATGTCCTCCCACCATAACAATACCAAAAAAAAAAAGGACACACACTCATTTGCATATGCATGCTAATTAATTTATGCATAGCATTTCGCTCGACTTTCTTACTATAATTTAATTTATCCTGGTGAAATTGTACGCCGCCGACTTCATATATAAAATCTGCCATAAAGCCAGTCAACTACAACCGAGAAAACCGGGCTAACAGCCAAACAGGCAACATCAACAGCAGCAGCAGCAACAACGTGAGAATACCACCGCCATTCCTAGAAACTTGCGAGTCCTGATGGGGGAAGTGGATGGATGTGATTTTATGCATAAACAGTACACACCCGGAGTATGCAGAGGAGGTGGAAGGAAACAGTGCTACTAGCTGCTAAGATAACACACATTCATAAATTATAATAAAATATGAATTAATGCACTCAGATAGTGCGCGGGATAGCGCGGGCGTTTGTCGTCTACTATTCTCCTTTCTTTTTTTCTGTTGCGCGCCCGTTATGTGTGTGTTTTATCCTTGACTGGCTTACCAGTACTCATAGAACACAAAACGATGGGAGGGGAGCGATGCAAACAAAAAAATGAGCAAAATGCATAATGCTTTCAGTTTATGATTCGCACTTAACCCTTTTGTTTTAGTTGTATGCGAGTCCATTGACCCAATGGGAAATTGTTTAGTAATAGCATTTCCTTTTTGTGGGGATAGTTGTCCTTCTCTGGACTCCCACACGAAAGATTTTCTCCTTGAAGGCATGTGAATGTAGTTACTTTTGTATGTCCTTCTTTGATATGACGTTAACAGTTCATTCGAAAGATTGATTGGAAAGATTGTTGTCATAGTCAGGTAGTGGTGGGTGGTTTAAAGGGTGGTTTTAGGTGACGGTGGGTTGTTATTGCATTTTTAATTGCACGATGAATAATGACTGTTTAGGCCGATTAGAGGATAATGCATTGTTGTGCAGTATAAATACTGCCGGGGGATATATTCTTATATTTGTTTGGGTGGTTGCAAACTAGAATTATAAAAGATGTCATAAGTGATTGGTGTGATTGAGTAAAGGGTACCTGCTTATGTCATCAATAATAGAAATTATCGTTTGACAAATAAACGGGACCTCATTGATATTAAAAAAAAGGGAAGCAAATGATTTTTGAAAGTAATGACTGGTCCATTAGGAGTTTTTCTTCATTTTGCGTACCAGCAACGGCAGATGGCAAAATTGTAAGTTTGAGCGCATGCCAAGTTTAATGCGATAGCCTTCAGAATAAGTGATTTTTTAGTTGACTGTTGGTCATTGTTGTGACTATCACTGTTTTACAAATAATGTCGAGGGGTGTAGAATGATTTAAATTCTTTGCTACGAAGACCATTTAGACTACTCTGCCACTTTACTTACCTAGGTGGTGCTACAGTTTGGGGTGAACCTGAGCCTCAACCAACAAGCCCTTTCTAGTTTACTCAGTCCTTAGCGCTAACCACCTCCAGTAACGCACTTCAAGTTGGTTGAGGTCCCTTTCAACTTATGTGCGTCTGTCTTAGACGAGGTCTTCCATCTACTGCGTTGTTCCTCCCACTTAGATACGAAGATTATTGATGTCATGTGTCTTAAACGACCAATGCACAGGTTTTTGACTACGTTGATGACGCTGGAACGAATATCTTACAAAAGATGTTTCTTGTCATATGTGATTTTGTATAGGGTCTTCTTAGTTCTTCTTTGTCATAAGAAGTCCTCAAAATTATAGAAACTTGTTGACAAAAGGTGAATTCCTTCATATGGTAGCAATCAAAAATGTATTCAATAAAGTGATTTGTTCCCAACCGTCGGAGTTCTCCTTTCATTTCTGGTTCCACTTGACTCCGTTAAGTTATCCAAATCAAAACCTTCTATGATATCAATAAGTACGCTAAAAGCACCCACGGCTCTTTTCTAAAAATTTGCCTTTTTTTCAAAGGACAACAAAGAAAGACGTGCATGCCGTCTATTCGGCTCGATTCGGCCAAAAACTGCATTTTGGCTGAGAACTTCTTTTCTCAGTGTTCAATCCGTGCCCATACACAGAGAAACTTGGACCCCTTAGGTCCAATCGGTTTTCTGCAGGCATCAACATTTTTCGTATTGCATTCACGTTTCAATTTAAATTGTACATGTGTACTTATGTGCTTCGGAACCAAATACCCAATAAGCTAAAAAGGAATGGATCTCTGTTTGTTGACTTTATCTTTTTCGATTTGGAAGTATAGTCCTTTTCGCAATGAGGGCCGATTGGTATCCCTTTTTTTTTGTTCAATGTGAAGTGTGTAGTGAAGGGCTTATTTTCGATATCATTTTCAACGGAGAGTGAGCTGAAATAGATATCCTTCGATGTGCACTTACTGGCTGAGAGAAAAGAAAAAAGGATATCCATTGCAAGGAATGAGTGAGTTTCAGCTGGTTTCTCTACAGCTGCTGATGCATTAGATTGCTCTTATCTGTGTTATGCATATATGCAAACGGAATGGGTGTATCGGTGCACGTTGGCATTCAAGGATAATCGTCCTGTTTTTGGTTTTTTTTTCACTCATGTAATTGAAATAGAAAATGTATGCCAGGTGGAGTTTATTTTATTTTTTTTTTTCATTCGGACTCGGAGTGACCCATCGTTTTAGGCCAATTCCAATGGTAATCATCGGAGAAAGAGATATTAGACTTTCTATTCGTTTCCACTTGGCTTTGTTCGATAAGGATCTTTATTGAACGAGGACGCTACTTATGAAGCAATTGTGACTGCTTTAACTTAGATGGGAAGGATATACAATAAATCGTGGACCAAGATTTGATGTCCAGTGGACTTTGCTTGGCTTGCAGACTCAATTTGTTAGAATTACATCCAGACTCCATAATTATCTTCTTGGAGAGGTACCACGATAAGAATCATATCCCGTTTTGATAATATTATTATATTTCAATTTACCATGTCCAGAAACTTAAATTGGCAAAAAGAGCAACTCATATGTCACATCAAGACACGTGGATATAGTCCACAAAAAAAAAAAGTAGACGACTTCCCCATTCATTCGACATCACACAGATGGCAAAAGGAAATGTACAGCTGAATCTTTTTGCATTTCACACCATCACTACCCAGTAGGACACCGTCGTCGTTAAGCAAACACCAAATTATTTATGCTCCTTCCCTCGGTACAATCATCAGGCAAAAAGGATGATACTTGCACACAGGGTAATCTCTATACAGAAAAAAAAGGAATCCTTCTACTGCCATAGCTTAAAGTGCACATGAGGGGAGTGTTTCAACAAAATTGGTCTAGGACTAAAAAAAAAATGTCCAACCACAGATATGGGGGATATAATGGCGGCTGGAATAGTATAACGTCACCCCGGAGAAGGAAGGCGCACATCAAATGACAGAATATTCGCAACAGGTGCACTAAGTGTAAACATTTATTCCCAACGATATGAACAAAAGGTAGGAACCTGGGATGGTTTTCACACATTTTTCCTGATGTAGAGACGGTGATCCTATTGTACATGGCTTTATCTAAAATTTGGCATATTAGAGATTAGATAAGAGATAAAAGTGTTGGGGAGGTGGGAAATTATTTCAAATGAGTGGAAATTGAAAAAAGCTAAGAGGAGGACGGGGGATGGTAGATTTCATAAGATTAAAACTCTTTAGATTCAGTGCCTGTCGCTCGGTTTGTTTCATAATTTCAAAGAGCCTGCGTACAGGACTTGAAATCAACCTTCAGTTGCAAGGCTTCTTTAGGAAACTGAATATTTTAAGGACGACAGAGCCTTTTTGTCTTTATCTGGTTTAATAATCTCCTAAGGTTACTCTTGTTTTGCACTACAGCACTTATAGACATTTTGAACTTCGAAAGAGTGCTTTGTAGTTCATTTTTATTGAAGAGTCGAACTCTTAACAACGATCCTTATGGTCGTTTGCTCCTCTTATGTACGCACATCCTTCCGAACAGTTGAATGAATATCCCATGGCAAATTCGCATTCGCATTGTTTCCATCGTATCTCAGCTTAGCAAATCGTATAACATCCAATTTGTTTCGTGTACGCTAAAGTTCACACCGCCGAAGGTCGAAGTGTTTAGCTTCACAGGTACAGACAAAGTTATAAAGCGGTTATGATGTGATTGTGCTCATCTCTAGTCGACATTTAGTAACAACACTTCACGTGAGTTATGCTTACTAACTTTCAGTATAATCAAGGTCGTGTCAGTTTGATGACCTAAGCAAGGACTTTAGAGATAATTATCATGTAAGGTCATCCCATGGTATTCGATGGGACTGACTACAACAATCCTTTAAACTAACCATCTCTTATCCAAAACACCCCTTTTCACAGCAACAGCTACTCTCCTTTCCAATTCCTTTCCACAAGACCGTTTTGTGCCGCAACATTGTTATCTAACAAATTGGATTTGAATTTCTTGACACTCGTACTACTTGAAGTTATGCTCAGCTTAATGTGCAACATTTAAACTGAAATCTCGCATGCAATGGGGATATAAAATAAGTTCAACATTTCCTTAACCGAACGCCTCAATAAGACATATGCGAGTAAATTTACAAACACTCACCTCCGGAGACCCACCACACTCTGTTGCATTACAATGAACCCTTCATCTAAATAGTAATACGTCTTTGATACGATGACCATGTTATGGTTTTTCGGCACGAAAACGGGAGGTACCCATCCACTGCTTGTTTAAGGAGTTCAATTCGTTTTACTGCAGTCTTTGTGGGAACTCGGTGCTTTAAGGAGTGGGTGGTTCATCTTAGACCCGGTAAACCTTTAATTCTTTGATAATTTCCCAAATGCGGTTTCGTTTTCTTTTATTGCTGCCAACCAAGGATTTGATGAAACAAAGGATAAGGGAAATTTTCCAATCTGAATTACGATGCATAGTCATGTCCTGTGTGCATTTTTATTTAACGTGGGTATATGCAGACGTGGGGTTAGTCAACTCGAGTTCAGGTGTATTCTTTGCGGTTGTTTTCCTTTGGATAGACAAAATGAACAACAGGGTAGTTGTTGGGGAAGACTACAAAATAACCACAAAAAAAAAGCCATGAAACATGAAACACTCTGGAGTTCAATTCCTTTGAGACATGCACATGTGCATGCGCTAACAAAGTGCACAATTGTTATAGTTTCGAAGAATATTCGCACCTGTTGCCAGCTTGGAGGTTGCAAAATCTCAGGTTTACGTGTGGGTGGTGTGTTGAGATTGTTGGTTTTTTTTAAAGCACAGTCGTGATAAAGAGCATAAATAAGTCGACGCTTTATAGCTGATTTGTTATTCAATGGAAAAGGACCTCAAATGGGTTTAATGATGAGATGTACTCTTCGTGAATCTTAACTGGGTAGGGTGGAAAGTCTTGTCCTTATATGAGGATTAGGTAGAATGAATTGCTTCAACTTATGTGCTGATTTTGGCCTTTGCAACAATGAAGCTGTTGTGGCTGTTTAGAGTAGAAACATCCAAAGAAGAAGCTTTAAACGATGCCATCTCATTGGATTTCTAATGGAAAATGCGCACTGCGACTTTGAGAGGTTTTCTGTGTCATAGAGCCAATAATCCTAAGGGAAGGAGACGTATTCATCATAGTTCGATGATATTTGCGATTTCATTCTCAATAATGATGTCCATTACGTATATTTCTTTAATTGTGAAAGCTAGCATATACTTTGGACGTCTCATTTACATAGGCCTTGCCATTTACTTTGAATTTTGTTTCTTACGACAGCGCTGTTAAAGTTGCACGAGAATCTCTACGGGAAGAAATCGACGTCTTTTGTATCAATTTACATTTGAAGCAGATAATTGCAATCATTAAAGGTGTCAACGTTCACCTCTTCTTTCTTCCAAAGCAACAACTAGGGCTGGACACACACGTCTGGAACTACAGTCCGAAGTAAATAAAAGTGCCCTGACATAACCAATGGTCAGTCGAGAATTCCACAAAAATACCCACCAATTCCCAATGATCCCCATAAATACGAAAACAACGCGGCTTTCAAATAACCTCACTTTTATATCATTTTTATCGTTCGAGGCCAATATGTTATAAAACCAGATCGTGCCACGTGGCCAAAATTCTCGAATCAATTTATTTTCCACTCAACATTTTAAATTCCCGTCTTCACACTTCCATAAATTTGTTATGACTTTAATAAACAAATTCCCATTCGTTGTCATCAGTAGACTTCCCTTCAGGACTACGCTCCTTCGACAGGAAGAAGAAGACAAAAATCCAATAAATCCCGCCGAACATAAAATGTGTCTAAGTCACACACATGAATTCATTGATTTGTATTGAATTGTTCCCGGCACAGGGAGCACAAAAAAAAGAGGACACATAGAACAGACAAAGGACTGGCAGCACATCACTTGCCTAGCAGTTGTAAATCTGTGAGCTCAACTCGACGGCCTCCTAAAAAGAGCACTCAGTCGCCTGAACACAAGTCGAAGTGGATACGATCCACATTGTGTTAGAAGGACGAGACACATGGCAGGATTCTTTTGAATTCACAAAACATAATTCTTCTTTCCATTGGAAATTCAATCAATTTATATGTCTAGATTTGTGGGTACGAGTCTGTGGGTGCAAGTCCTCTTCCACCCACAGGAGCTCGGGAACACACATGGTGTACGAGTAATTTGAATATTTTTTCTTGGATAATTTTTGTGTAAAACTGGTCTCGGAGAAGAGACACCAACCGACCGACTAGTGGTTGTGTTCGGTAAACAAAGGCAAAGAAATTTGGAAGGCTCAATTTATTCACTGGATGTCACCTACTAAGGAATTCTGAGAGTGCACATAAATTGTTGAATGCATGATGCTGTGTGGTGTAGAGATGCATTCATGAATCCCGAACAGAGGATACATCATTCAAAGAGAGTTCACTACCGAACATGTAGCAATAGCATTCGGAGATGAGTTTTGTTCTGGATATGTGTGTGGAGTGTACGAGTATTATCGAAAATTCGGTACACGGACGGGATGAGAGTATACTGCTCTGGGTTTTAGGAATTTCTCAGTTTGGTATCCTGTAGTTGTTTCCGTTATTTATGAAAGTCTACGAGAGCAAAAGGATTCTTCGTATGTAGTTTGATGTGAGGATGTGTCCTGGTTTGTAAATCATTTTGGGTCGATTATGGGAATTATATGTTCTCAAAGCTTTAGTTTGTATCGGAGTTGATGGAGCATAAAGTTTTATTATAGCATGTAGGCTTGAAGTGGGTTGAACACATTAAAATTAAGCCCCTTCAGATGGTTTGGAAGATCCAATTTCTTTTGGAATGTAAGGTCTTTTCCGGGAAAATGTTTATGAGATTGACACCCACCGTGAGGTTTTAGACCTTCCCGACCTAAGATTAGGTGCTTGAAGCGAAGGAGTGATTTTTCAGGTACTACGGTTTAGGTTGTAAAGACATATTTCTTTTTTTTGCCAATCTGTTGCCGAGAAGCAATGGCATAGGTAGTCATAGATGTCATAGGTAGTTCTTCAATTTGGAGATAGTAAGGACATCTAGTGACAGAGTTTCTAGCCGAAAATGCTAATTTTTCACGCAAGAGGTTGCCCGTTTTATAAAGCTGCAACCAGCGCTGGTCCATCGTTTTCTCCTCTGTCTACTTTTTCTTTGGTTCTTAGGATCTACTAGACATACAATTTCCAGCAGGACACGCAAATATTTCACTTTGTGGAATGTGACCGTCTTGGACACTATCGTCTTAGTTGGCGATAGGGATAGAAGAGTGTCCACCCTCAATCAAGCTTTTTAGAAAAGTTTCCCTAATTCCCCACCCTTGTCCGAAAAGCAGGTGCTGTTCTTATTTGCCAGGTCAGAGATATGGCTGTTGGCATTGATCTCGTTCCTAGACTAGGTAGACAAGATCCCCTTTGGTGGATTAACAAAGTTCCATTCGATTTGTTACAAAATATCTTTTATTAAACTCTACAATTGCAAGAAAGGTTCAAGAACCATATATACAGTGACTTCCTACGTTCTCAAGCTTAGAGTAAACGTTTAATCGGTTTATTTTTGTTAGGCACTGAGCTACGAACATCAAACAATGGAACGTAATTAAAGCCTGTAGTGTCTGAACACGCACTGCAACCGCATGAGGATGGAATTTCAATCTGAAAAGAGGTTGATTCATTTCATTTGAGCAACTCAAACTAAGGAAATATAGCCAAACTTACTTGTTTGACAATCTTAAGACCATCTTCACAGATCAGAGGCACAGAGATAGTTTTATAGCTTTCAATCGAACAACAGAAACACAGCTTATCTTGTCCAAAGGATTCTGCAAGAGGATAGGCGTTTTACCAAGAAATAGAGAAATTGAAAGGCTAGAGACTTACCTGCGTTGTATTTAGAACCTGATTGGCAAGAGCCATGGCACTCGGTGAATCCGAGAATTGGTTCCTTATTAATACAGATACCATGTCCAGGCTTAGCGAGTTTAACCAATTTGGTTGTTTCACTTTCCGAAAGCGATGTTGGCAGGCAGTTCTCTGTGAAAGGTGGACATTATATGGTTTATCAAGCAGGATAACGATTCCTCTTACTTTGACTCTCGGCAATGGGCTTACAGATCTTACAGCAACCTTTATCTTCTAACTGTTCTGGTGGACAGTCCCTTACATCCAAACATACTTCCTTTGATGAGCTGACAAGAATCTGACCATCTGCATCGATACAAGAGTATGTTGTACAATTGTCAGGACTGAGCCAATCATCTCCTGGCACATAGAGACGTTCTTCGAAGACACACTTCGTTTGGACACAACTTCCACAACACTTGGCTGTGTCCAAGTTTTGGTATTCGAAACCCTTTGGACAGTTTGTGTTGCATTTCTCTGTGATTTCACTGACGAGGGTTGTGTCGTTCGGACCGTAGGTACAGAGTTTTTGAATGCAGGGGTTTTTGGGAACCAACCATTTGGCACCCAAGGGCTTGAGAGTTTCAATGTCATCCATCTCGACAATGCAAGCATCCTTTGGTGGAGCTGTAATTGATGCAGAGGCTTAGGCTCTAGAAGCGACTTAGGACAAAATGTTAACTTACTACACACAACAGTTGGACAGCAGTCTCCAATGTGAGTGACGGCCTTATATTCATAGAACTTGTGCTCACACAGAGTTGCCAGTTCGGGGCAGGTATTTGTATCGCAGACAACACTTTGGGTTGGACAGCAGCCAGAGTTGTCTTGAACAAGTTTCTCGCCGGGCTTAAGTGGAACAACCTCGTCCAATGGTTCGCACTCTGATACTGGCTTACATTCTAGGAAGAGATATATGTTTGTTTTTTTAAAGAGCTCTTGAGAGCCTGAGTTCGAATACGTACCACAAATGAACTGTGGACAGCCATCAGCTCCAGTTTTCTGTTTCTTGAACTGACCAGGACCGCATTTGGGAAAGGGAGCATCGGGACACGTAACCGGTGTTGGAACTTTCGGCTCAGGAACTAAAATTTTTTTTAAAAACTTTTGATCTGTTTGATGGATGTTTTGAAGAATACTTACCACAAATATACTTCGGACAGCACTCCTCTGATGAACTAATCTTAGACGGCATGAAGCCCTCCGAACAAATACTCTCCTGCACTGGACAGTGCTGCTCAATACACTCAGTCTTACCGTCCTTGTTGCACCTACAGTCGGTACATTTGTCCTTCTTCCATATATCACCGACAGCGTGATCTCCATCATCGCACTTCGTACACTGTTCCTCGAGCACACACTTATCGCCGTCCAAAGCCATGCCCGGTGGACAGAAGCAACCTTCACTCACGCCAGCGCTGCATTCCAGTTCCTTCTTCGGATTGACCACAGCGTTCGTTCTCATATTTATCACCTCAAACATGTCGGCAGTATTGATGGAGTCACAGGTCTTGACACATCCACATGATTGGTACATCAAGTAGGACGGACAGTCGTACGGACACAAGTCAGCACTTCTCCAATCGAGGCAAATTCCGTTCCTAGAACATTCCCTCGCATAGGCAGCCAAAGAGTTACACGCTCCCTGCTGGTCATTACCAGGTTTGCACATATCCTGTTGACACGCCGACACATAAATCAAAGGACTCACAATCATGTTGCACTTTCCAAAGAGTTTCTCGTCAAAGAACTTGAAACACGGGTCCTTCTCCGGCGGCAGGGGGATACAACTTTCCACAGTCACCTCCTCACTCAAACACTCATCCTGATCCAATCCCAATTTCGATTCTTCTGCTTGCCAACTTTCCACAATGTCCTTAATATCCACTGGCGACGACGAACCAGATTGCTTCCAACCCTTCCTCTTGGTTGGATTCATTTGGAGATCATTGTCGGGATCCCCGTTGCAGTCGCCGCAAAGACCCTCCATTTTGCTGCCGAACTTAATGCTAGGCACAGCTATCTAAAAGTGATTGAGTCATTTCAAAAATCTCTCACAGACACACACACACCCACTGAATATAGATGTCTATCTTATACACACGAAGGGACTTACCGAGAATGCCATATCGTCGAACGAGCTAGTCACTTCGACATGCGACTCAGGTAACGTGAGTTTCAATTCGTTGCTATTGGTCTCGGTAATACCCAGCCAGGTATCCTTGAACGGCAGCTTCTTCACTTCCATGCCATCGATTAGCACCTGAACCGATTTATTGGGTACAACACGTTGAATATGAATTATATGTTCGCCGTGTAGAATATGAAGTGATTTGGCACAGCTTGTGTTGGGGCCCATGGAGGGTCGTCCCAATTTCTTGCAATCATCCATTGTAACATAGACCTGGTGGTGAGAAGAAATGGAAAGAGTGGAAGGATATTCAAAATATTGGCATACGAGCACAGTTGAGAGTGTGTTTGGTTTTGGGATTAGAGATGAAGGTGTGACGGAGGCACAATTTGTGTGTGATGGAGCGCAATGAAAGGGATTTGACTTTCTTTATTTTTTTTTTCTTTTTCCTTTGGAGAAGATATTAGGGTTTAGTGGAAGTTATTAGAGATTAGGAACTGGTGGATTCCAATTTTTGAGATTAAGGTTGTCAAAGTATGTTGAGTTAGTGTGGTGGGGGTTTGTTTTTGATTCGATTTTCGTCAATCACCCTAAAGTTATGAAGATTTTGGAGAAACATTTTCTTTTTTATCGGAAAGACGACCCTGATATATAGAAGGCAAGGCGCATTAATTTGGCTGACGTCCACTGATGATGAGAATGCAAAATCCCTGGAAAGAGATCAGTTTTTCGTGTGGTAGCCTTCAGTTTCAAATAATCAATTTAGACGGTGGATCAAGAGATTCATTCGATTTCTTCGTTAAAGCCTCTTAAGTCTGAATGTTTCATCTGCGGATTCATGTTGGACTTTGAGTTTTAATAACACGGTTCGAATCCTAAGCCTTAAAACATTTTCTTAAGTCTTTTGGAAGATTTTGTGTGATTCGCTTCCGAGGCTTCAAAATAAAGATGACTCTAGTCGACGATAATGACAGCAATGGCTCACAGAAAAAGTATAACTTAACTTAAGTACTGTGGAAGTCGACCTTTCAAAAACCGAAATCGGACTTAACCCTTAGAAAAGATCTGCTCCGGACACTTGAACCTCTAGATGGCAAGTTATCTCGGTGTGATCTTAGGATTAAGTAAATAAAGAAAGCTAAGTCACAGTGGCCTTTTGTGCAGACACGGCTATGGTTAGCAGCTACAAATCGTAGTGATGGCCTTGTCTTTATGGGGGGTTTTTACAAAAATCAGTAGAAACAGCCTAATTGCCTCCGAGTTTTGTATTCGAAGGGATGTTCTCTATGAGAATTTCTGAGTGTAAGCTAGCACTCCAACACAAATGGGAACATGCTAACTCTTCCTTTGGAGTAGAAAATGAATACTTTGCTGATCTTTAATATGTACGTGGAAATTTGTTCTTCTTAGGTGGCAATCTTTTGGGGCAATCTCAATCTCAATCTAAAGACTTTGTATCCAAATCTTCCATCTTTCATTTTCCGACTAAAAGAGAACATTCATTCTAGTCTTGGAATAGCTTATTGTTGACATTCCTTGATCTATGGGAGCATTTGCAGAGACTGTAGTGTACAACTGACTAGACCTGGAGAGAGTTTCGGTAGAATGAAAGTCCGTAAGAGAGATCTCATAAAAATGATTCCAAAAGCCCGGTACTATGCTGCAAATTTTAAGTCTCGTCGGGCAAAACAGACGCATAAACATTGCAAATACCACTTCACACTGTCAGCCACATAGGTATATTTGGCGGTCATTTATGCAAAGTTAACCTGCACAACTGCCCAAAATCTGATAAAGCTCCGCACTGCGGTAGACATTAGCGTCTAGTTTTGGAATGTGAAAACATCATCACAGTACCAGCAGAGGCAACGACTAATTATTGAAACTCTAACGAGAAGGTCGCTGCAAATTCCACCAAAAAAACGTGCATCAAACAAGAAAACCTATTCAACTACCAAACAGTTTTCAATCCAAAATCGATTCAGCATGCATTTTCCCACAGATTCACCGTGTTTCCTTTTTAAAACAAAAATATCCTCCAAACAAAACAGATGAAGTAAAAAACTCACCTGGAATGTATGCACACCGGGCAGGACAATATCCCTCGACAGCAAATACGTACAATTGCCGTTAAAAGTGAAATTCTTTCTATCGTATGTAAGATATTTGGATGCGCCGAACGCATCGCAAATACAATCCTTGCACTCGATAATTGGTATGCACGTATCACCCTTGCGCAATGTACCTTCCGGACAATAGCATCCACTGAAACAGGCATCCGGTAGGACAGGACAATCATCTCCATTCAGATTATCGCACGATGGTTCACAACGTCGCTTGTAGCAATCGGAGTGTACCAATGGCGCTGGACAGGATATCTCTATACGACAGAAAAATATAAAAAAATGAAAATTGTATAAAACGCATCGAAGCACCATGATTCGGTGAACTTACCGCACTGATGCACCGCTCGCCATGTATCCAATTGAATAAGAGGATTCATAGCCAAACACTGCTTAACGAATCCTTGCAATATCGAACATTTGCATGATTGTGTGTCGCCCTTATTGGCTTTCAGGCACTCACAAGTGGTTTCGATGCATTTCGAGGCGAATTGTTTGTAATTAACAGCTTTACCGCACTTGAGGAACGAAGGATGTCTAAGAGGATGTCAATTTTTAAAATTTAAATTCAAGCATACCCCTTGTCCCTGAACACTTACTTAATTGAGTTGCACAAGGCCAGGGCTTTCATTTGAATGTCTCTCGGGCACACTTGTGGATAGCATTCGTCCTTAGGGACTTCCTTGTCGAACCAACTGTCACCGAATTTGTTTGTACTACTCGCAATGCTACCATCGGGTAGACGCTTATCATCGGTTGGATTGCCATTGAAGTACCCGCACAGACCATCGACGGTTTTAATGAATTTCTCAGAGACACCGATTTTGATGCCACCAATTTCGTCGTACGATGCCCAGAAGCCATGCAAACGGGACACCACCAAGATAGTATTACCCGGCTGCGAGATGATGAACACCGACTTGGCGAGTGGGGATTTTTCCAACTGCTGTGGGGTGTAGACGAAACCATTGAATTTGAGTTTCAGGTTCGGCATGATGGTGAGAACGGCATCCGAGGTGACATCCTTGATGGTGAGCATCTTGCGACAGATCTTACGATTCTCAGTGCAATTCAATTGGACTGCAGGCGAAAAGAAAATTAAGTAGTCTGATATTAGAGAGTCAACGGGTGATTACTCACCAGAAATGTACCACGATGAGTTGACCAGGTTTCTGGCGAGAATATGACTGCAGGTGTCGTACTTGAACTCGGTACCATCAAAGGTTGTAAAGGACTTGCCACTTAACTCACAGACATGATCCTTTTCTGGCCGTAGAATACAGGTGTATTTCAGGCATTCGCCTGGTTTCATTCTAGAGTTGTCAATCTCGACTTGGTAGTCATCGGGACACTTGGGCAGGGTACACGAGAAGGAAACATTTTTGACTGTTGTGCTGGGGGCTTCTGGTGTGCAAACAAATTCAGCGCACTCCTCGATGTCGTTGTAGCCAGATTCAAGTTCGGGCATTGGGAGGTACTCCTCGATTTTGTTTATCGACTTGACGCGGGTTATCTTGCGGCCATCATTAAAGGTTGAAAATTTCTTTGTTACCCTGGTGGAGAAAGGTAAAGATTGAACATGCTGCTTGATGATAGGGAACTTTGGATGTACTTACGTTGTCATGAAAATCTTTGACATCTTTCTCGTTGCGGATTGTTGAATGATTTTCATTTTCATTCCCGGTGGGCACTCAGGCTCTGGACAGGTCCTGATGGTTGCTAGAAGGAAAAAAGGTGGTATTGGAAAGTCTTCTTAACTCTGCAGTGGAAGAAAAAGTCAGTAAAAGTCATATGTACTTCTGGGATATGTTGGTCAACAATTATAACTTAGACTTGGTTCGAAAGTTTTATTTTGAAAATTTGTGACAAGCTTCACTCGCGTCAAAGAGTCGCATATCATTCTTCTCTTCTACCCATTGGAAAAGCTCACTGTACTAGCTCCCCTTCACTACGATTGGAAACTGAAGATCTATCGATCTTGTTGGAAACAGTTTGTCGAGTGCACAGACTGTCGCTCTATTCGCTTTGATTACCTTGACCATGATCATAAAGCTGCTCAAATGTTTGAAGTCGTTTAAAAAAAAGTTCGTCAGGTTAGTTCTGTCAATGCTTTATCATCTAAAATGTCTTATTTCATGCCAAAGCACTTCAACTTTTACTTACTTGTATTCGTTTCCGTTGTTGGTTTACCAATATCTTCAATTATTTTCGTACACTCTTCAGGCTCATCATCTTCACAGTCCTTAACTCCGTTGCACCACAATGACTCAGGAATGCAATCACCACTAGATGGACATAGTTTCTGCATTTCCGGACAAGGTTCGCATTTACATAAGCAAGTCGATGTTTGAACAATTCGAAGTCCTTTATCACAAGTTGGACATTTCTTTGGTTTACATTGTTTGACACCGCCCAATACACATACACATTCTTGACAGTCCTTATTCTCGAATTTCGATCCAATTGGATAGCTGTGAGTGGGAAATAAGAGTTTGATCGAGCGGTGTTTGAACGTGAGCCTGACTTACCTTAAGTAGTTCTCAACACATGGACACATATTACGGTCGACGCATTCGGATCCATCCCATCTCAGTGGTTCCTTGCACTTACATTCCTTTACATCTGGATTGACAACAATATTGTCACACACTGGGCAGTGAACTGGTTTTGTTTCGATGAGCTCAATGTTTTCTTTGACTTCAGCTAAAATGGAGGAAAGGTTTTTTTATAAGTAAGGTTCGGAGTTTTCTCAGAAAAGGATTGTGTAGGCTTCTATCTTACAATTCACTCAAAATATAGCACCAAATGTAGGTAAAGATACGCGTGTTTTTTGAAGCTCGTCTTGAAAATGAGTTTAAGCGAGGATCAAGTCGAAACTATTAATCTTAAGCCGAAAAAATCGGAATTAAGAACAAATTAAGTCGATCTTATCGGACTTAACTTTGTTTCAAACACTTGACCTAATCAGGAACACTTGACCTAATCCTCTAAACGATTTCACAGTGTCAATACTTACGATATGGATGGAAGCATCCAATAGGTTCAATTCGCATATTGATGTCCTTTTCCCATTTCACCGGTACAACCTTCAACAATTGTGTTTGAATAGGGAACTTGAAGTAGTTTGTCTGTGGTGTATCTTGATCGTTGTTTGCAATGAAAATCCTGGGATTTCCATCAGGTGCGAGGATATTATTCCAGACGAATGCATTGTTTGAGTACATAACCTTGTAGCCAGTAACCCAACCATCAGGACCCCCCTTGGTTGTGATGCCAGAGATGTTTCGTGGTTCTAAGAAATCAAACTAAAAGGACAACGCTGGTTAAAGCTGAATTCAAATAACTAAACCTGAAGTTTACCTCAACATATTCGCTTGGAATATTCAAAGCTGGCTTCCAACTTAGGCTCGACGATAGCTTGAGCATATCCAACAAATGTGGTTTCCTTCCCTTGATTGGTCGTGGCCAAATAGTACTGGCTTTCACTTGGGTTGGATGCATAGCACCACTTTCAACTCCCATTTCGTCTGTGCACTCTGGTGTTGCCTCCCAACTGCTTGTGGTCGGGAAAACTATTTCTGGTTCTGTTGTGATCTAGAAATTTTCATTAAGAACAAACGAAAGTGGGGGTGAAACCATCAATCTCACCACTAATTTCTCGAATGGTTTCTCAGTAATCGTATCCACTGGCGGCTTGCTGCATCCCAGCAATTCAGCACGCATCGCAATTGATCCGTGCCATTTCAATGGATAAATACGCACCACTTTCGCTTCGATGGGTATTTTAAAGAGGGACTCTACGGGTGCTCGCGGATCAATCGGTCCATTAAACAATTGTGGTTTATCTGTCTCATCGACCAAGTAGTGGAATCCCACGCCATCATGGCTATGGAGTATCTGAATTGGGATGCAAATGCATGGTTAAATATACTGTTTGCCATTTAAAGGTAGGTCTGTATATATACCTTGAATAGGGTCACATATTGATCCGATATTGGACTACCTTGCATGATGACACCGAATAGGGGCTGTGGCTCGTTAAATGCAACTTGCAAGTATTGCATTTGGTCATTGATGAGTGGTGACCAACTGCCTTTCGATTCACCAATCGGTTTCGAATGCAATCGACCGAAATGCGGGAGATGTGAGTCGCTAAGTGTACTGCTAGCACCGAATACAGTGTCGGGCAATGGTATGGCACCGTTAATCATGGGAACAAGTCTGCAAAAAAAGGAAGAAAAGGAGTGAAGTAAAAAAATTCCCTTCAATTAGGGATGCTGATGATAGGCACACTTACCGCTTCGGATCGCATTTGATTGGTGGGGTCGTTGTTGCTGGGACAATGAAAGGCTTCTCGGTAGATGTTCCCAAGTGAATGATGGTGAAGTCTGAAAAGATTTATGCCCGTGAGGAGGAGTGGGATGAATTGGCCACTGAATTTACCTGGAATTGGCACGGTGGCTACTTCGGTTTCCTCATAGCTCTGGCAAAGGAATGTGTTGTCGATGCATTGACAGGTTTGGGGAACGCCGAATATCTCTTGTTTGTCGATTGCGTGGGGCTGTGCAAAACCATAAATCAGTACAGTCAGTCATGGCTCCATGAGTGCTACACTTACCTTGATATATTCCTCGTCATTACTCATGCAAGGACATTCGTCGATTTCAACGCAGGTCTTCTCGTCACGCCAGACTTTGTTGAGAGCCGGGCAATTGGGTTGAGTTTCATCAACGCATCCGGCTTTGCAGAGATCTCCGATGTTACAAAGGCCGCGCTTGGTCAGAGTCTATAAAAATGATTTTTAATACCTGTGTTCAATTGCCCCAAGAATATCTGCTTGGACCTATTCTCTTTATTCTACTTACATGTCCATAGAAGTGACAAGTGTGTTCACAATGATTGGCACACAAAGACCACACTTTACCGGGTGGACATAGCAGTACCTTCGGAGATTCAGTTGGTTCCACCTCGCCACCGCAGATGGGCTTCAGCGCCTGTACACTCGCCACGTGATCACAAACATGCCACATTGGGTTGAACATCATTGTCGGGCCACACGTCTTCTCCACATACTCCCATGTTCCATCGGTCTGTGGTTGACAGTGTAGGAACTTATAGCAATCTCCGGGATATTCTTTGTACTCCTCCAAAGCGACATCGCAAGATTTTCCAAGGTCAATTAACTTCGCTGGTGGTTCGGTCAACACTTCCTCAGACTCCTCGGAGCCACAGCGACAGAACACCCTAATCTCGTAGTCATGGCAATTGCCACGGCATACCAGACCACTTTCCAGTTTACAGAACACATTTTCATCCATGAGATCTGCCTTCTCGTGGGAGTCCACCACGCGACAGTCGATCTTTTTCATAAACTCCTTGGCACACGTGCCATATATACTTTCAAATCGATCAAATTTGGGCAGCTTTTCTTCGTCATTGAGCTTAAGTTCTTTTTCAGAAGAGTCTTGGTCTTGATTGAACCACCTGGTCCAACCGGAGACACATTTGGTTTGTGTTTCAGTCTGTTGAGGCTTGGCAGTTGAACTGGCCACAACTGGCGATGGGGTGGTTGAAGTCAACTGCTTGGCACATGGCACTCCACTGCACACCTCCTTCTTTTTCGTACATCGGCAGGTTTGACACTCATCGGTAAACGTCACATCACCTTCATAGTATGACTTGCCGTCCTTCAGCATACACAGTGGCTTGCATTCTGACTTGGGGACACACTGCGTGAATGTGTCATTCAAATAGATCATACCCTCGTCACATGGCTTTATCTGACAGCCTTCGATGCAATTCTCATTCAAGCACATGCGGTCGGTGATGCCTTGGTCCAGGAAGTTGTCACAAGTCTCGATGGCACACGCTGGCGTACATGGCTTATACTCCGAACAGTGTGGGTCACATTGCATAGCTACGGTGGGGAGGAGAGGCAGTTGGAGAAATTACTTTATCATCACCATCCGTCATATATACTTACGACACAAATGTGGAGTACGCCATCGGATGTTGACTCCCTTCATCGCACAGGAGTGGGCATATGCAGCGATTGCCGTACACAAGCACTCACAATCACCACCCTGATCACAGGCGCACGTATCGAAGATGCAACGTTTCAGATACTTTTCGACAGGTACCTCCGAGTGACACTCCTAGAAACGAGAGTGGAGAAGGAATATTTAATTATCAATCGAATCCCCAAGTCCTGTGTGGAGATTTTAATGCGATTTCACCGTGCCACACACACACGAACACTCATTACCTTGAACAATGATGACTTGAGGATGCCACACTTCAGTTGAGCCCAGGTCTCTCTCTCGGGATGTTCTTTGCATGCGTCGATTTGTTGAGTTGGTGCCGCACAGAACTCTTGCAATTTCCATGAGTGGCCAAAGAGGAATGGACTGGTTTCGAGGCCTTGTGATGGTGTTTTCATGTCATCGTTGGCATTGTCATTGTAATTGCCACACAACCCGTTAACTTTACCCTTCCAGTCTTTGCCGAGTTTCACATACACACGGGTACCTTCGTCCCATTTGATTTGAACTTTGAGTGGAATTATTTCGATAACAGTGAAGAGACCGGCCTTATAGATGTTGTACGAGTGTCCTTTGCTGCCGAATTGCTCGCGTAGTTCTGAGGAAGGAAATTGGAGGCATTTAAACGATTGTGGTTTTAGGTTCGGCGGTAGAAACTTACTATTGATTGGTGTTTTGCTTTGATCATCCAAGTATGATGAATCCGCTGACAAGGATATTGTATCCTCGATGCTTCCGCCTAATGCAATTTGCAGTGATTTGGAGCAGGTAACGCCTAATGTACCGCATAGGACGTTCTGAATTGTAATGGAAAATGAATCGCCATTAGCCGCAACACCCTTAGACAGGATATAATCGCATGCTCCTTGGAAGTCAAAGTCGTGGTTGTCGAAAGTCGAGAAATGGGAGTCACCCCACACGGTGCAGGTTGCCTCACATTCGTTTGTTGTGCACTTCCAGTTACCAGACTTACAAAGGCTGCAAAAGATGGAAAATAAATTGGATGCATACATTTTGAGAAGGAGTTCTTACCAAATGTTGCAGTCCTCGTTGATCTGATCGCCATCAGAGTAGCTCTTGCCACCGTGGTGACATGAACAATCTTCTGGCTTGACACACTCCTTAGCTGTTGTGTCGTAGACATGGCCCTCCTTACAGGCACATCCTGGTGTACAGTCTTCTAGATTCTCTACGTAGTTGTGCATATTCTTGCAAGTCTTTGGTTCTGTGGGAACGCATTTCGAGAATTCAGCGAATGGTTTGTTGGCACATTGACTCCGGAGTTCAGAAGATGGTGGGTACTTCTCCTTGTCACCTGGCTCAGCCATGTCACACTCCCAATTGCCCGCTTCACACGTGCTACAAGGTACACCTCAGTTTAAAATAATTCCAACATAAACTTCAAATCTTACCATAGTTCCAAGAACTGTCTTCCAGGACGGACCTCCTTATAGCCGGTATTGAAAGTCATTCCATCGAAGGTACAGGGACACTCCTTTGCAGGAACGCATTCATTTTTGTCGTTCAAGTACTCGCCCTTTGGACAGCGACAGCCTTCGACACACTGTCCTTGACAGGTATTCTTTGTGGCAACATCTTCACAAGTTCGGGTACAACTGTCACCGCATTCATCATAGATCTGTCCCACGGCACACTTTATTCCTGCAAAAGTTCATTGAATGAGCCTTACCTCTTGAAAACGGTTTGAATAGGTAGACCTACCACACTCCTTGACAGTGTACCTCCATCCAGTCTTGATGCCCTGTCTGGCGCATTCAGCACCATAGGCAGCCAAGATCGGGCAGAAACACTTCGAAGGATCCTCCTTACACGCACACACGTCGTAGATACAGTTCTCGTAGTAAGTCTCTGGTTCGACGGACCACTGACAGTCGAGGAAAATGTCATCAGTCAACCAAGCGCAGTGCTTCTCAGCAACTTCCCGCAGTTGAGGGTTGGCCGTACAAGGATGTGGACCAGGATCGGATTCAGACAGATCATCACACGTGTCCTTGGTACTCCACTTATTCGCGAATGGTTCCACTGCTGTTTCCACGTCACCTTCTGGCGTCAAGAAGTCATCTTGCGTCTTCGAGTTGAATGTTCCACAGAGACCCGTAGTCTTTTCGCGATAAGATGGAGGAGCATCGATATACACACGTGTTTGTCCATCCCACCAGACACGAATTCCATCCGCAAAGTCCACTGTTATGAATGTGGAACTTGCCTGTCTGATGAGAACGTCACCGTTGGCCAGGATTTTCGGAAGTTTCAAAATTTCCTTGTCATTCACATGAGTGACTAGGTTCTGACCAAGTTTGATACTCGTTTCGACACCATTGAGCACCGCATTGATTGTGACTGACTTCGTGCAGGATGGAGTCTCTATTGAATTTGCTGGAGCGTAGTCTAATGATTCAGAGATTGCCCCAGAGCATGGTACGTTTTCGGCCTCTACGGTCATGTTGTTGGTCTTGAGAAGGTAGTATGAACATTTTCCCATAAAATCGAACTTCTTTCCATCGAAAGTGGTGTAATGTGGGTCACCAATTGCAGAACATCGAGCTCCACAATTGTCATCTGTACACTTCCACATTCCATTCTTACAAGTGCTGAGGAGGAAACAATCAATTAAGTTGAAGAAAAGTGGGAAAAGTTGATGTAACCTACCATGTGTTGCAATCCTTCTTGATGGTACTGCCGGCTTTGAAGTCCTTATTGCGCATGGTGCACGGGCAGAGTTCGGGAGAGATGCATGAGTCCTTGTACTGGACGGTGCCCTCTGGACAGAAGCATCCTTCGTTGCATTTGTCTTTATTGGGAATCACTGGCGATCCGCAAGTCGGTTCCAGATTTGGTCCACATGGCAGATAGACACGACCATAGTTGCACTGAATTGCTATGGATAGAATGACCTGTAAGTTAGAAGACCAAGTATGGATGTTTGAGGGTACAACTTACGACAAATTTGCAGATTCCTCCATCCATGCTCCAGTTTCATGCCACGGAACTCGCATTCCTTGGCCAACATAGCGATGGCATCACAGTTGCATAACTCCGGTTGATCCTTGTTTGCACAGTTGCAGTAGTCGTTGACGCACGCTCTCATCAGAGCATTCATATTGAATGGCTATAAAAAAACAACTGAATCTTGAACCAAACCACACTAGATATGTGTGTCCAAACCTTGACACATTCCGTCAACTTAGAATTCGTCAGTAACTGCTCACAGATCTCGATTGCCTTCATTTGCTGTTTAAGCTCACACTGTTTTGAGAAGTCCACTTCGCCAGTGTTGTCCATAAAGCACAAGGATGAATCGTCCGGTACCTTCCATGAATCAACAAAGGCTTTGCCCGTCTTCAATAGAACACCATCCTTTGATATGAAATCATTTCGATAATCCCCATCCAGTGTGCCACACAGTCCACCTGTACGATTCCATAGACCCGGTCCGGCCTGAATAGCCACATACTGTCGCTTATCCCAGAGCAGTGACAAACCCACCGAATCCAAATCAATTTGAAGATGTTGCGCCACTGGTAGGACTTTCATACCCTTGACTTGTACAGGGATTGGTAGATTCTTCTGTTGAGTCGACAATTTGATAGTACCATCTGGGGGATAGAGAGGTCATGAAGCAAATTTTAATCCCTCCACTCACTAAGATTGCGTTGATACTCACTGGTGTTCTCGAACGTGTACACAATCGATTGCCAAAAGATTTTAAGCGAATGCGGACAGTTGTAGCCAGAGCCGAAGGGACAGGCTTTCAGAATGACATCGAATGTACCGTCAATTTTATCCGAGACCAAAGTATGCGAACAGGATAATGGAGCTCTGCAAAAAGACAGGGGGACGGTTGGCATGGATTGAAATTAGGTGAAAGGGAGATTTCACTCCGGATCTCACTTGAAAATTGTTCCATCAAAGGTTTTCAGATTAATCCCTGACCAGGTGGCACAAAGTGCTGGCTTCGGTGACCTATCGATGGTCACATCGACGTATTGTTCGAAATAGAGAGAATAGATTGGTGGTGCCTCGATGAATTCCTCCGAGGATGAGAAGAGTTCCTGCAAGAGTGTGGAGGTATATTGAATGTGTTTCAGCGAAAGGGATTTTATTTAATCGACTTACGTTGTTCTTACTGCGTATCTTCCATTTAGTAATGAACTCGAGGCTGTTGTCTACGTTCACGTTCTCTCGTCGACCACCGGTGTAACTAAAGTATTCACCTCCGGGTTTTACGTTCATTTGACTTGATGACTTACTGGAAACCACTCTGAAGCCTTTAGCTGTGAATATTTAAAAAATAACTGAATCAGTTATAGAGAAATTATTTTGAAACGGCAAGTGGGAGAGAATGGGTAGGAGGTGGTGGGTACGTATCCTTTTGGGTTTGATTCTTTGACGAAATGTAATGCACGCAATTAGCAGTAAAGTCAGTGAGACTCCAGTAGACATAGGAGCTCCATGTTTCAGTCATTGAAATAATCACGGTCGTAGCTATTAAACGGTCTTTAACCGTCTTAAAGAACACCATTTCGTACCTGCTAGGACAACAGGTTAAGTCTATTGAAATGCCACTGAGAAAACGGGTTTCGAATTTCCTAAGATTAGTTGTTCTAATGTCGTTACAGTCTGTTTCATCTCCCTTCTTATCTCTACAACTTCTACAGAAGTCATGGCACTTCTTGTGCTCTCTTCCGCATAAAGCTGCTACTAAAACTGGTATCTTTTACCCCTGATTTCGAGGAGGTAACTAGATCCCAGAGTTGAAAATTTGAAGTTTTTTTTGTTATACACTAAGGCCATGTGCCAAAAGTGGGATTCTGGGGGACGCCTTAGATTCGTCATCGTGCACATTACATTACATTGCTTTATTTGACATCTTGTCATGAATGTTCTTCCAAATTGTATTGAAAATTCTAGTGTTGAGTCAAGTGATTGTTTACTTGAAGATATAGCCTGTGCTGTTCCTTCCCTTAACCCTTACACAAACTTAAAACAAAATACTTTAGGAATACGCATAACTTACGATAAAGACAACTCGGTATTGGCGGCGAGAATTTTCCCGTGCTGTATTTGCACTTATAAGTCGGCGATGCCTTTCCACTAAGTTTTATCCCCGCCGGACATGTAAGTGTACACGTCGCCTCATCTGTTTCAAACGAACATCGATAGTTTCCATTAAATCCGGAGGTTGTTACGTTACACACTTGCAAATCTAAAATTTGTATTCACATGGAAAAATATTAGCAAACAAATTTGTTTAGCAATTATCTTGCAAATCGCTACCATATTGACATTGCGGTCCTTTGTATTCCTTTGGGCACTGACACACGTTGTACGATATACAACTACCGCCATTGGCGCACGGAGGATCACAAATTGCTGTCAAATAAATAAAAATAAAAAAAATATTTATATTTTCCATTTTGTTAAATTGTTGTGCAAGGATAGCGTTTTGTGGTACCTCCTGCAACCATACTTACGTTTACAATCGGGGGCTGAACGTCCACCACTTTTTGGATGTTTCCATTCACCATCCAAACATTCGAGATTCGTGATGCCCGTACCGTCGGGGAATTGATATCCCTTAATACATTCGACATTGCAATTGCTATAAAATAGATTTGATTTAGTTTCGGTATACTCCCTACGCTGATGTCCTTTCCATCAGCGAAGGCAGTCGGTTGGGATTGGACAGAGAAAATCAGTGGAAAAATCATTGATATTCGATTGGGGGCCTCGAGACTATTGTCGAGGGAGACTCTGTGCAGAGATCTAAATCGGTTTCAAATCTGTCCAAACACAAATACTTACTTATTCCTGCAGGACACTTTGGAGTTCTTTGGGATCGTCGGCTTCGATGCACACTGCAAATTGCGATTCTGACAATATGGTCCATAGAAATTCTCCGGACACTTACAGAGACCGGGCTCAAGACAGATTCCATTATTCTGACACGGTGGCATGCAGGAAGCTATTTAGAGGATTGAAATCCAATGACAATTCAATTTACTGGTGTTGGTCAAACAAACAAACAAATGGACTTACGTTCACATGAAGGTATCTCTTCGCCGAATTGAGAATCACGCACTATCCACTTGCCAGAGATACAAATCACATTCAATTGGCTAAGGCCACCGGGGAAGAAGAAACTCTTTTTACACGATAGCTTACAGTTACTGTCCCGGCATTCGTAGACCACATTTTGTGGCAACTTAAGTGGTTTCCGACATGAACCAACTGCTGGTAGCTCTAGCCTGGCATTCATGATAAAACTTTGAGAGGCTTCAATCCCACCGATGGGAGATTTCTTTCCAAAACTAAACCAGTTTTTCACTTGCGAACTAGAAGAACAAACATAAGGATATGGAAATGAGATTTGATGTGTTATTAACTCACATCGGTGCAAACTCTGGAGGTGGAGCTGGTGGTCCATGTCCAAATCCAAATTTATGTCCTTGACCATGTCCATGTCCATGTTTTTGACCATATCCAGTCCCGTGCATTGGTGGATTGTATCCAATTGGGCCCTGATGTTTGGTTTTGACACCAAAGTTGAAGCTAAAAAGTTGAAATAGATGTGCAAGCGTTCGCAACCAATTGGACTTGTACTCACAATCCATCGGTATGTCTGGCCACTCTGTCAGCATCGTCTATTGGTGCGGCATTTGGATCGTCATTTCTGGAAATAATTGAAAATGTTTGGGTTCAAGGACAGAGAAACATAGTAGTGTAATTGAGAACGAGGAAATCTCCAAGAAGAGTCCACAGCCATCAAAAGTTCTGCTTTACTGAAAAGCTATAGAGAGCTGCAGCTCCGCCTGGTTCTTAGCACTTATCCAATTTCGTAAAGATTTTTGACATAAATTGGAGTAATTGTTGGGAAACACCTATATAATCATGGACACACTGGTTTTATTCGGCACTAGTTAAAATTTGCCAAGACCGCGACACAATTACTCGGTCTCCAACTCTGGCAGGACATTTTTCGATACACTCAAGTCCTTCATTTAATTTGTATGGTAAACTTATGATATGTTTGCAACCTTTTTAACTTGAAGGACTTCCAATGTCCCAGAAATATGATAGTTGTATTTTGTTTTTCTATTTAAACACTAGCGCTATGTTGGTTATAAGGGTATTCATAACCACTTGAGGGCTAACGAATTATAAAGAAAAGAAGAAACATTTTGAAAACTACCCTTTTTTCATCTTAGGTCACAAAACTAGTAAAAATAGGAGCCAAACGACGTCGACGTGTGTAAGACTCTCTCGGTTTTCCTTGACTGAACCTATTAATTATTGATCACACAAAAAGTTGTGGTGATAGAATACAACCTTGATGGACACCGTTTTGAAGTTCAAATTTGCATGTTTTTTTTATCGGTAGGTAGGTAGATGACCTGGTTGTTATAGAAAACAGTCGAGAAAGGCTAAGGAGTCCTTAATCGCAACAATAGTGTTGGAGAATTAAATGAGTCTTCGAATCTTACTGGAGATCTGTTTAAAATCGTAAAGGAGAAGTTGTCTAGGGCAAGTGTCTGATCCTGGGTTGAACGTTGGAAAACTTTTTTCTTTTTATTCTGAACTTCTACCAATGGCTTTAATTTTCTCAATATCTGCCGGAGTTTTTTTAAGGAGCTCTTTATAGTTTGCCTCTCGGTTGCCAGTAGTTCCGAATTCGGTTAAAATAATCGAGGAGAAGGTAGAAGTTTGGTTTGCACAGTTATTTCAAAAGGACCAACATCACTGTCCATCCTTAAATCAGAGGGGTATATTAATAAAACTGTTTTTTACCATCGGAGGCAACGAAATTCAATAAAAAGTTGAATGATGTACTAGATAGCAAATTCAGAACATCGATGTGAACCTGGGGTCCTGCAAGTACGGTACGGTGTTTCGAGAAAAAAAGATGCAAAAGCATTCTTAGATCGTCTGTCTGCTGTTTTTTTTTAAAGCTTCTTCTAGGTTTGTCCATTTATGTACTCTTCCCATGAACCGCAAACAAATTGAAGCAAAACAATGATTATCCTGTATCGATTACGCAGAAAATCAACACAAGACCGATGGTATAAATGATAGCCATTCTCAAACAATAATTACAAAATAAATAATTTTTTAATGGAAAATTGAAATCAAAATGCCAATTGGTTTTAATTTTCTGTCAGGATTTCAACATCGTTCGGCAGTCGTGTTGGAACCCCTTTTTGTTCTTTTGTGGTACCCGCAAGCAAATTAAAAATTTCATTTAACGCTGATTAAAGATACACACTCAATTTACGAAAACTTATTCAACAACAATAATTATCATGTACGTCGACAACAGTAAAAACACATATTACTCAAAGTATCCTTTATACCTACTGGTTTGTATATGGATTCTCCATACACTTCGGCTCAGTTAAACCATTTAAAATTAAATCATACATCAGCAATCCCGCTGAGTTTGATTTATTATTATCATCACCATTGTGCTATAAGCGAAATAAAAATTAAATCAACGACCACACCACCAATAATCGTAATAAATATCTGAACTTTCCAACAAAAAAGGATTCAAAATCAAAGAGAAATGGTTCTAGGAAGGATATTAAGTATCTGTGTGTCACTTACAGTTCAGCTTCTTTGCTTGAAAATATTTCACCACCTCCTAGCACAAGATGCAAGGATAATACGAACACTAATATTTCACGAAAGTCCATTTTGAATAAAATTAATAAAAAAAATTCACAAGATATATATTCTAGTACATTTCACACCCCGGTAACACAATAAAACACCATATATGCGGGATAACGAACTAGTAACTAGATTTCCGCGACCCTGTACACTTCCTTTTATAAGAAAAATCTCGCAAGTATGGCGCTTAACCATGGTCCGATATCGTTTAGGGTGATTTGGACTTTAAATCGCTTATCAGCATCAAATTCCACCTACGTTCGAAAAAAACATGACCGTGGAGGGTGTACTAAGAATTGCAATATATATTTTTTTCTCGTTCAAATTTGACTACAGCCACAGTGGTGATTTGAATTATTCGTACTAGATTGTTGGTTGCGTAGGAGAAATATATTTCTTGTCTTAAAAGATCGAGTAGAAGTAGTAAGGAGCTTCAAATAAATTCCTTTTCTGGCATGATGTAGGCGTGGGAAAGGACTTCAAGTGTCAAAAGGAAATATTGAACAGAAATGGGATTTTCAAAGAAACGTAGCAGGGAGGTTCATCAGTGTGCCCTTGGAAAAGCCCCCTTGCACACCAGACACGCGAGTCTGAGGTGTTAGTTTGAAACCAGAAGTAACAAATTCGGGAGTCTTGGACTTGATATTCACCTGTTTAGGATGACTTTCAAATACTTTATTGAGAAAATGGTCATGTCTTGCATTGGATCACAGTTCGTGGATAACTTTGAGACTCTTTTATACCTTGGAGAAGCCAGTTGTTAAGCAGTCAATCAACTGGCTATTCTTCAGGGAAGTCAGAGTGTTACATTTTGGTAAGTCTTAGCTTACTCTTGCCATTATGGCAATCTACAGTCTGCGTCATAAGAATTACTACGAAATACAAAACCAGTGATCTCTTATGGATCTAGTAGTGACATAGGTTCTACTTAGAATTCTTGTCTCTTGATCTACGTATACTTGTTCCTAATAAATCTGGACGTATGGATTTCTCATGGCACTTTGTCAACTTGTGGGTCTACAAGAGACCATGGCTTTCTACGAATTGACAGCCCTTTTTGCAAAACAAGATATGCCCAATCTGTTGCTTTGGATTCATAACGCATTTAGATACATTTTTAGATCCCTTTTTGAGTCCGATAGAAAACCATCCACTACCACTGTAGAAAAATCTCACTATTAAGCCTCTCTCACCGCAACTATAATCGTGTTCTGCTATCACTTGTACCCGTACAAGGCGATTTCCTGTGAATTTCAACCACACGTTTCATTTTATGAGATGCGATACAAGGTTTTTTTTTGCTTTCTTCTTCATTTTCGCAGAAAACGCATAATGTGTGTCAAGAACAAGTTGCAAATGTTAGGGTTAAAGATATTACTCCAATTATAGCATAATAATGTTCGTTTTGCATAAAAATTGATAAAAATATACGAATGCGCAACGGTCCACAACACCATGACATTGAATATGCACACATGGATTTATGGCTATGAAGGTTCTTTTTGGCTATTTTTTTTATCGTGTTGAAAGTCCTTCTCGACTTGAAAGCGAAAACGACTGTGTTGTGATAAGACTAGGAAATGAGAGCATGCATGGTTATCTTGGCGACGAAGAAACGTTTTTTTTTTTTGTTGGCAACAAGAAACGGAAGATTTGTTTTTTCGGATTTGGATTGCTATAAAATTAATTTTGAAGTTTTGATAAGTGAAAGCGTGTTTTAGGGGGCGCGTCAGCAGTAGATTTTTAGAAACTTAAGATGACCTTCTTGAGAATGATGAAAACAAATTACAGAGAAACACCAAATTTGCGAGATTTCTATGCGTGATTCTGGTTTCAAATAGAAGGGATCAAGTAGAAAAAGTCTCTGAAATATATCGTTATCGAAACAGTCATCGGGGTATCAAACACAGTCATCTAGGGTTTCTTTCTTGGATTGCTACTAAGTACATGGATCCTAAGGAATTCCTGCCAGGAATCATAGTCCAGTTCATAGAGCTGTTCAACTGCAGAAGAAATGCACGAAGGTTACCTTCTTATGTATCACAGTGAGTATCTTCTTTCTCCGATTGCTGGCCGCTGTCTGTCTACAAATGCCTGTATGCGTTTATTTTAATTATTTCTTTTGACCTTATTAGGGTGTAAGTGCTCTACATCTTGCTACACAGATACTCTAGAGTTCATGAAGGCAATTGAGCTTGAATTCGAGTCTCATTCGGAGTGAGACAATAGTTTGCATATTGCCGTCATTGTACTCGGGCTCAATTCTTTCCAGCATATTGTCCACACATTGGTTACTGAAGTCATTGCTAGTATCCATAGTAAAAGCTTTACTGCGGCTTGACTATCAATTAACGCAGTCAGGGTTTACTGGTTCTCTTGATATTGGACTCTGATTTCGACTAGGAAAACAGTCATCTTTGATTCTAAATAAGTGATTGATTCCTCTATTATAAGCTTTCTTTTGTATTCGTTGATATATGTATGTATACTTCTCATTTCTTCATAACCATTCATGTTGTGCGTGTGATATTCTTCGCACGATTGGAAGGGACCTGCAGTTTTCATGCCGACTCCGAACGGCGTATTGAGAAGTTTTTCATGGCAGATTATACTCTTGCAGGTTCGTCATGCCTGCGAAGAGGTAGTGCCGCGAAACTAAGCCACAAATAACTCTTGCGTATGGACGACGTACAGAGCGCTTTCACTCGAATGCAAGAGTGGCAGACAGATAGTCGATCACAACAACAATTTGAATCGAATATGATGCTTCTCTAGAAAATCCATTCCCTTAAAATACTTTTCTTTTTCAATGGAACAAGACCAGAATCACTTCCCTTTAGAAGATTACCTACAATTTTCAGTTCAGGCAGAAAAATCCCCCTTAAGTACGCAAAAGATTTTGTTTTCCACAAAAAATCCCCCTTAAGTACGCAAAAGATTTTGTTTTCCACAAAAACTAAGAAATTCCAGAATAAACCATTTAGATAAGATTATACAAGAGATTATAGCCTCCTTAGATATGCAAAGCTCTCTAGTCGTCTAAGTCCATTACACCATATGGAAGAATGCTGATAACAAGCTCTAGCTCCCAAGTTTGTATTACGCTGTTAGAAGTTCAGAGTTTTTTTTTTATCAGGTGCCCTTGTAAGTTGTGAATGGCTGACTTTGGAATGTTAGTCTATCTTAGTTCAAGATGATTCATTGCAAAAACTTAGGATTTTTGTTTACTTTGAGAAGATGCACAGAAAAATTAAAAAAAAAATCCCCTGAGTGGGGGAGAAGTCCCAATGACTTTGCCAATTTGTCACAATTTAAGAAGACCTACACATATTTGAAGGCAAAATCATGTCAATACAGAAAATCCCATGGGAAATTGTTGCCCTTGGGTAGTTCTGCAGTCTGTTTGTTTAAACTCTGTCAGCTTATTCATCAATAAACAAATATTCATTTCACCTCATGTGGCTCTAAAGTCTTCGATCCTAACACCCCTCATGCTAGGAGCAACCCAACAATTAAGACATTTCGAATAAAACCTTGACTGCCTCTCAGTAAACCGGTCCATAGCTAGCCCTTAAAATTACTTAATCCTCCATTAGCAGGGGGCTAAGCCATGACATAAATTTATATGAGACACCAGAAGGTCCGGCGACCAGCCAATATCCTAAATGCAACACACTGCCCACACTACCCATACACAATTTAACCACAATTTCAACTTTCCAGCGAACCCACGTCCGGGATAACCCCCTTTCCGGTCACACACACGTTCCATACATCCTCTCATCCTCGATGAGGAAATGCCCAGAAACAGGGTTACATTATCATAATCAAACTGAAAATTTCCCAAGGATTTTGCCTTTCGGCTGTGGATGGAGTGTTTATGAAAACTGACAGTTTAGGGGCAACGAAAGGCGGCGAGTAAGGGCCCCCGCTACCGCTGCCAGAGCAATAAAGACGTTTATTTAAGCGGCTACTGTAATAAATAATTCAAAATGATGAGAGACAATTTTATAAGCACACTTCTCTCGCTCGTGCCTGACAGGTTGTGTGTTGTGTTTGTGTGACTTAGGCCTACTGGGAGTCGGTCTTCATTATATAAGTACGTTTGTATGCTGATGATGAGAACGACAAGGATGATCATCCTTCCAACCGACACTCTCGCCGCAATCCTTTTGCTGGGGGTGATGCTGCTTTAGCTGTTAGTGTGGCAAAAGACTGACGTGCAATGTGCTTTTATTTTTACTTGATTTTCGTCCTTTTTTTCCCGGGCTCTACATCTCTCTTTAGTTGTTTTGTAGTAGTCGGCTCTACTTTGAGGCTGTGGCTGAGACCTAGTCTCATCTCATAGTCCTTGTCGTCGTCATTCTCTCAAAGCAAGTAGTAGTGGTGATGGTGTCGGTTGATGTTTGGGTTTTTGGCAAAGACCCAAAAGATTCCTTAAATTCAAAACAGCTTGCGTTACTACAATATGTATATTCAAAAAACGTCTGATGATCCTTGGGTGGTATATACACAAACCAAGTGAATCCTTCTTCAACTTCAGCTAATACCTATGAATTGTCCTCCCCCCTGACTCGTACAACTAGGATATATGATATACAATTTTGATTCTGGCGGCTCGTCTTTATTTAGCAAAAAGGAGAAAAAAAAGAAGAAAGATGCTAGGTGGGAGAGTAAAAGAAGTGTGTGGATACCCTAATACAATCATTTTATTTTATTTATTTTTTATTCCGCTTTCCCTTTTTCCCTCATGATGACTGTATGTGTGCGTGTGTATATGGATATAATCCCTGTGAAAAGTTGTTTTAAAGGATTTTCGCTGTTTGTTCACTTTTTGCGGTTATTATAGGCTTCGAAAAGTTTTCACTTCCCTTCCTCTGTGTTTTTTTTTGTTAAGGATTTTGTTTTGGGTCCTTTTTTTTAGTTTTTTGGTTTTTCGGGGTAAAATCCTTTTATTTGTTTTTGAGTTGTGGCAAAACAGGGTTTAACCTGATATTTATGGTTGGAACAATTCTTGTAAATGACATAAGGACTTTGGACAAATTGGGAGTTAGGCATGTGGGCTATAACTTGAGTTGCTGTGAGTGTGTGTGTGCGTTTGGGAAACATTTTTATTTTGTGGAGCCTAATAGTTTAGAATACTTTGGGAATTTATTTGTTTTTGAAACAAAAAACAAAAAAAGAACGAAAAAAAACAGAAAAGGAATTTTCCATTGAAGGACGTTCAAAAAGGAGGCACACAAAATGGGTTGTAGATGAAGGTCATTCTGGACCCTTTTATGGTTTTTGGAGAATAAATGGTATTTTCTTAAATGGTGTGTTATATGCTCGGTAAAGGGACAGTTCAGTAGGAGTGAGAAAACCCGAATGGTGGTTGGAGAAAAGGAGCATTTGGATCAGTATTGATTTGTTGTATTGTTATATAAGTGCGAATGCGAAAAATTGTGTCAGGTTAGCCGTGCTCTAGTCAAAAGACAGCAGTGAGAAACTCTTTAGCCTTTAACGTATAGAAGTTTCCCTCAAAGCTCATATCTGTACCAGGCGACCAAAAGAACCCAAAAACTTGTTTGATAGCTTTTTCCATAGTTGAAGCTGATCCTATACTCTCCCAACTGCATGTTGTTTAAGGTGGTTCACTTGTAGTAGTAGTAATCTTATTATGATGATCGCTATGGCTAAAGTGGAAATCGACTTAACAAGTTCTCTTTTATAACACCATAAGCTTGTGTCAAACCAAGGTTTCATCTGACACTTTTTCTAATACGATTAGTGAAATGCTTGAGTTTTAAAGACCTTCGCACGAATAAGTGGGTATATCAACGCTCAAAAAGTAATAGAATCAAGTTTCAATGGAATCAAATTTAATTGGACAACTCTGCGCCCCCCACAACAGGTGTTGACCGCAAACAATTTCGTGTGAACTAGCAATTCCTTCCTCTTACAAAATAATAACATAATAAATGAAATAAAAACGAAAACTTGTATAAATTTATGAATAACGTGCTCACCACTCAAAGGAACACGGATGTGAATTACATGCGATTAGCCAACGCCGCATATCATGAGACCTTAAGTGCCGAATAATTAAATCCGGCATACGTACGTAGTGTTTGCACTCTGGATAGGCTCGAATTTGTTGCTGTGCGCTCCGCAAAGAACCAACTCGATGGACTTGAGCCAAAACTTGCCAAAAAAAATAGGATGAAACACAATTTACACCCTGCAAACACCAATAAGTAGCGCATGCATGTTGAATGAGAATGGCGTGCAGCAGAGAAAAAGTTCTGTACCACTGCTGGTGGTGGTGCTTCTTGTCTAGCTTTGCCTACCCTACTCAGTGGTACTGGGTTTGGTTCTGTTGCCAACCATTTGGCTAACCAAAATGGTTTATTTCCTTCCCAGCGGTCGTGTGTTTGTGGGCAAATATTGAAATAAATTGAAGGAAGCATTATCAGGCTATTTACGGTCTGTTTAAATCTATTCATGACACAACTTTTTCTCCAAGGGATAGTGGCAGGCAGGCGGCAGGAATCTCTTCTCGTCTAATGTTGTATGTTTCATATTTGTCGAGCCAAGTCATACAGTAGTCCTTGGGTGTTCTAAGCTGTTGAAAATTCTCACAATTGTTAACATTGGATGGAAGCCAGGTTCAGTTGCCCATGGTTCCGCCACACACACACGCACACAGTGGATGATGATATTTGTTTGCAAAATGTTAAATTTACGTTTATACTAAAATAATGATCTGAAATGTTAGGCTCTTCTGGGATGCGAGTTGAGGCACTGCCAATTGGAGGGGATTGAATTGGATATTGTTTATGGGTTTTAAATTGGGCAACGCTTACTGAAGGCGATTAAAGTGATTAAGTGTTACTGAGCGAGATGTCTTTTAAGTTTTCATGTCGATGATTGACGCGCAAGCAAGCATTTGGGATTGAAAGATTTATGTTGAGGATGTGTAGGGTATTCTACGTAAATCTTGGAAGGAATTCAGGCACCTAGAATGTCTGCGATAAGCTGTTGCCGATCTCATCAGCCGTCAGCTATCTCAAAGAGGCTGATTGATGAGATGACTGCATAACATAAGGCTATTCTTAATATTTTTGCACATTTTCATCCTTTTCTTTCAGAAGAAACAGTATGCGTTTTTGATAACCTGGCAAATATAAAAAAAGAATCAGAAATCTCCAACACTTTGTCAAAAACTCCAATTGGTTCTAGGAAGCCCCATCTTGTGGTACCACAGTGATTCATTCAAAGATTTAAGTTTGTTATTTGGGATATAGAAGGTTGGATCCTTGACCGATTTGTAAAGACTTGAGATTTAATTATGTTGAAGTTGCTCAAGGAGTTCATTTTGAAATTTGACACAACTAGAACTATTGGCGCCACTGTTGATTTGATGTAAATAACTTGTGGATTCCAGAGAGATTGTCCACCTCAGAGTTGTCAAAAGATTCTGATAATGTACCATTTCGATGTTGACTCCTCACTTTGAACTTCTTAATCACTGTTTGAGTTGTTCATCGGTTTAGATATTCCAGACCAAGTAGATCTTGTGGCAGGTCTTGCATTCTCCAATGACAAGGCAGTGACCGCTGTCCCATTACCGAGGTATTAACTCTTCATGTGTTGAATGTTTTCCAGAATTAACTACAACAAATCCTTAAAATGGAAACCAAAGTTCCACGTAAGCTTTAGTAGTGGTTCCAGTTGATATAAGCTTACCTTAATTGGGATCCTAAGCATCACCAAATCCCTTCATCTATAAACAATTAGTATTTCCCGACACACTTCAATGATAAACACAATTTCAATTTGTTGACAAACAAATTAATTTCACCACCTTAAATGCATAATTTAAGTCCTTTGCCACCCACCGACACACCCACCCACCTACACACACACATACGGAGGTCATCACCGTAGAATTATCTCATAATCAGGTATGCAATTAAATAAAATTACCCAAAATATCCTGCTGACTCAGTGGTATTTAATGAATGCACATTCAGCATACCCACACATACACAAATGAAATGATCGTCCCGGTCGGCATGTTAAACTTCTATGGTCTGTTGAGCGTTTTATCAAATATATTTTTTTTTTTTAAATCCTTTATTATGTCTCGCATTTGCACCGGTTGCACAACAAAATAACACCAGGATAACACAACTCTCTTTCAACCGCATTATCCAAATGCAAAAGGATACGAGATAATTTTGTTACGAGAACACATCCCAGTGCATGTGTGTTTTTGGAGTTTGGTCTGCAGCAGGACTCATATATCCTGGAATTAAATATTATAAAACTGGCGAGAGGGGGCAGAAAATTCAATTTGACTACAAACCCAAAGGACATCCCATTAGCTTGGGCAATCTTTCAATTTAGGTCAGTCGCTACGCTTCAATTAATCGTCGCGTGAAATCTATTAATTTCATTCAACTTTCCACACTCCTTGTGGAAAAAAAAAAAAACTTTTCGATTTCCTAACTAAAACCCAATGCTCTCACCTTTTCCATTTTCATTATTTTTTCTCCACCGAACCTGTGCCTGGTTGTGGATATCCTCCTTAGGAATAAGGAAAAAGTTTTTTTCCTTTTGAATTTCCCTTTGAACACAAATAAAGTTTTTAACGAAAAACTTTCCCTGTGATAGGCGCGCGTACAGTTTTCTGAGAACACTCTTGCGGGTCGCCTTGAGAGAGAGTGTGTATCATCTCGAGCGTTGCGAATTATTTTCCGCAAGTCCAATCTTTTTAAACAAGCAAAAGAAAAAAATAAAAAAATAAATTTCCATATCCTTTCTATGCAATTGCATCGTAAAGTCACCCGACAATTTTTATGAATAGGCAGAGAGCGAAAGGATACCCAAAAAATTCATTCGAAAGAATAACAAAGATGAACACTACTAAGAACGGATACAGCAGGAGTAAAGGTCCTGTCTATCCGGGAAATTTTTGGCCAAAATTAGAGAGAAGAAAGTTTTTCTATATATTTTCGTCGAGCTATACTTTCTCATACCGCCCCCGCAAACAAATTGAAAACCTTTGTCCTTTTTCGGGGTTTCCTTGTGAAAAGAAAAAAACTTTTATAATTTTATTCAAAGTAACGCGAACACTTCTTTTTTTTTTTTTGATTTTTGTGTAATGGAACTGATGTCGGTCTTTGGACGAATAGTTGAGCATTGTTATTAGAATGTAATAAGTTATCCTAGCGCGGCGCAAGAGGTTGAGTTGAACTTTGTTTTTGGTCTTTCTTTTGGTTAGTTAAAAATTCGATTGTTGTTGGTTTTTTTTTTTTTTATGTGTAAAACTATTTCAACAAGGGAGGGTAAGTATTTCCGAATGTCGCTACATTGTGAAAGGAAATGTGAATTAGTGTTAGGGGTTTGGGGTTTTCGGGGACAACAGTGGAACTGGACTAGAAAAATGAAAGAGTTTAAAAATTGTTCTTTGTGGTTTGCTAATTAGCAGAGAAAAAGTGCTTTGACTTTAAGCTTTTTAGGAAGCAAACACCCGACTTTTGTGCAGTTTTGATCAAAGGGAACTTAGTTCGTGAACGCATTTACCCGTCTCTTCATTGAGTAGCAAATATGAAAAGCCATTTTTAGGACCGAAAGTAAACGAGATGAACTTTGATTGACCCTCATTTTGATTGAGAGACATTTTTTTGTATTGTAATAAGGCCCTAGGAGTGCTCCCATTGTAAATTGGTTGAGTTATCGATTGCAGGTCATTTTCAGCTGATTTACCCATAATTTGATTGCCATAATTTGTGCCTTTTGGCAGAGCCTTCGAAGCAGGAATCTCGAATTCTCAAGTGCTTGTGAAATTTCGGTTCAAAATTATGTTTAACCGCGCCATTTCTGGTGACCGAATTATTTGAACAGAATTTATTTGAATTTTTTAGGTGCACCTTCTACAGACTGGTTGCATCTTCTATTTCTAATTGCTTTTTTCGCGCACATTTTTAGTCATGACTTCAACGTATCTCAATCACGCTTAACAATTCCGTTTGTTGCTCAAAATCACACATGTCTCCTGCTGCCATTTGTAAATTGCCTAATTTGATTAGATTATTGTTAACACTCGGTCTACTCAACATTTACCCTATAAAAGCACCCTCCAATGTGCCAAAATGCTTCGAATTCAAATGAAATTTATTCAAAACAAACTTGTCGGTAAACTGCTGTGGGAAAACAACAATTTTCTAAAATTCACGATGTGACATAGATGACAAAAATATCTGTCCACCCATCACCCGTTTGGCTATGCCAATAAATGCACTCTTCCTCGAAATCAATTGAATATCTAAACTGAACTCCAATTGAACTGCAACGGCGCAGCGATGAGCACAACACCATAGCAATATCTAGCACTACTCGCTTGGTATCTAGTGTTTGCATTTTTGATGTTTGACATTAAATTTGAATCGTGTCTGCGGTTTAATCAAATTTTCAACGAACAATTTATTTCAGCACATTATCCCAGAGCGCTCACACTACCCTGTACAAATATTTCTGCTGTTGCTGTTGGAAAAAAAAAGTTTTTAGATGCATTTCCGGTGGTTTGATAATCACACATATTTTCCATGCGCGCCATGACACACGGATGCCTTTGACAAACGCGGACAGGTTTTATTGAGTTTTGATCGTTGTCGTGTCACTGAAGGGTGACAGGGGTGTGTACAAACAAATACCTACAATGAAATTATTTTAGGAATTTAGGGGAATCACTTGATGTACATCTATTGGGATGTGTGTTCTATCAAATGGGGCTTGGCGCTATTGTATACAAAATTTCTTAGCGGAATGTAGGTTTAGATAAGTGCTTTGATTTGCAGTGGAACTGTATTACTGGCTTTGTAGATTGCGCCAAAAAAAAAGAGTGTTTTGAAGTCACTTATCAGCTGAGTGTGCGCCTTAATTCCTGAATGGTTGAGGGAATCTTAAGTGTGCAAGTGTGTTGCATAACAGCTTGTTATGTTTGAGATAAGAATGCTGGTGGTTTGCTCAATTTATTCAGTAAAAATGTTTTTTGATGTTTTATACCGGTACATTGTTCATTAAGTGTTTTAATCCGGACATTGGCTTGAAATCTAATCTATGTACAGACCAAATTGCGTATAATACTGGATTGTGATGAGGTTGTCCTTTCTCCAATCAACTTTCGTCATAGATCTAATCATGTCGAAACGAACTTCATCAGCAAGACTTAACATACAATGAATTTACGCTTTCATGGAAATTTGTTCACAACTGTCTAAGAACTGCTTCTCTCAAAACTCCCATTATAGTTCAAGATGAGCTTCGTCGTACATGATTCGATTTTGAAATGAATCTTCCTTGTTCGATGGCTACACTTTTGCACTCAATTCATGACAGTATTTGCGGTAATTTTCTTGTAGGTGTTGTGTTAGTCAAACTTTGTGGGCATAGAAGTTCGGATAATGCCTTAAAGTTCAGCATATGGCTGTCAAAGAAAACCTCAATTCTTTGAGCACCCTTTAAACAAAGTTCCTATGACGTTTAATGTGACTTTTTTCTTTCGTTTAATATTTTTCTTCGAAAAAATATATCAAAACCTAAATTTTTGCTTAGCCTTTAACCAAAATCCAGAAATTTCCCTTCTTGTGTCCATCTGCAATTCAAAATAATATTTCAACAGTGTTCAACTCCCCTGATGTAAACCATCGTCCTTCAACCAAAGCACACATCTGCTGTCGCCTGAAAAATGGTACCGCTCTTATTTATGTACATAAACTTTGCATTCGAGGACATTTGACAAACTGCAACATCATATTTCGCGTGAAGATGTTAAAGATGCGAAAGTTCCCAAAAAAAAAAAAAAATCCTACATCTGCATAGAGCTCTGTGGTTGTAGGTCTGTCTTTCTCTCTTTTAGAATTTCTCTAGCTGCAATGGAAAACGAAACCATCGAGGCGACATCGTATAATTTCTCCCACATCCTGCGAAGAAATGTAAGTGCCATTCGCTGGTTTTGAACGGAAAATATTCTCGTTTTTTTGTTTTTTTTGTTTGTATCTTTCACACACTACCATCAAACTGTGTGAAGAAGGCAGGCAATGCAAGAAATAGAGGACCACAGACGGGATATCTCCATATTTCCTTTTAGCGCATCCGGTTATGCTTTTGAGGCAATTTCCATTGCAGTAGTTTATTTTCTCTGAAATGCACATTATTATGCAGGCGCACATAAATACACACAATAGAAGCAGGCAGAGACGAACGAGAGATAGTCAGCCAGACAAAGTAGTTAGATACAGGATCTCGAAAGGGATACTGAAGACGCAAAAGGATTTCCAAACTGTCATGTCATTTGCCTCAATGCTATATGTGGTATTTTGCCTCGACCCTCGACTGTGTATAGAAGACAGAGGCTCACTGTGCAACATAAACAGTAAAAGTTTCGGTCTACGGTTGTCATTTATTGAACTTTTCTCTCCTGAACCGGGACAATTTGTGTCCTGGTTTTTCCGTTGTTGTTTGTTTTGGATACTTACTATGTAGCTCGAGGGTTCGATATAAAGTGTATCAACATTTCAAGGCCTCAGGATGATGGAAATAAGGGTTGTTTCACTTTTTATTTTTTTTTATCTGTTACTGAAGCAGTCTATAGGTGTATAGCTGGATTGGTGGCTATTGTTGACTGTGACTGTAGATGCAATGATTGCTTTATTCTTTGTTGTACAATCGAGAAGTCAAAATGAAAGAAGGACAGGAGGGAAAGGACTTCAAGGTGAATATAGAGAGGGATTAGGTGGTTGAAGTTAGCTTTGAAGAAGGTACATTTGGACTATTTTGGAAAAACATATATATGAAGCTTTATTTAGATTGACTTCTGCCCACAATGTGTTCAGGTTGAACCAAATATTCCATGCCTTATGTAAGGTGAGGATTGCACTTGATCTTGACACGGGTGAGCATACCTTTTATTTCTTACGTGGGTGCCGTGATTTGAACAGAGGACTTACTTAGTAGGGTCAGTGCCCAACCAGTGGAATGGCTCGCTTTCAATAGAAAAATCATCCGGTCTGAAATCCATTTCCGGCTTTTAAATCTCCGTCTCAACATTGATGAAATAAAACGTTAATCCCTTCATATTTTCTTACCTCTAATACTACTCGCAAACTCTTATTCATAATCCGCTTGCATGACCTCACTCAATCACTGCTTACAGCATTGGAAATTCTAAAACACGACCTAAAGCCAAGAACTTACAAAATTCTTTGCACACCAGTCCAACTTTATGACTTCATTACAGCAGAAGGTCAACAATAATCCGGATTTCGGTTAAAGTTTCTTCAGTCCCTAGGCCTAAATGTCTGTGCACATCTCAGCCCACATTCATTTCGATGGCATGGAAATCCCTACAAGCGTCCCTAAAATATTTCATACACCTAAGCACAGAAGTAAATATTCAACCCGAGAGCAGTCTACCCTCCAAGAGAGAGGCGAATCAAATATTTGAAATATTAAGAATCCATGTGTCTCATTCTCCCATCCAGGCGCATTCTCCTCCTCTGTAGTGGCACTTGAAGAGACAAAAGGAGGCCGAAAGTTTTCCGACGATATAAACACTAGGTGGCCTCTTTCCTTTGGCCAGTTCTAACCATCTCATCATCGGTAAATATACATGCACATATACTTTATCACACACAACCACATAGGCACATAAAAATGGGATGACGATGATGATGGTGAAGGAGAAATACCACGTAACTTGTGCCATACATCAAGGATTTTACGAACGTAACATCAGTTTGAAATAGGCTGAGAATAATAATATTTGATCCCCCGAAACAGTTTCTGGCCAAGTGCCAAGATTTCTTGCTCCTGCTAGCTGCTACTGCTGCTGCTGTTGCTGAGCGAGGCAGAAACAGAACCAAAAAAGAAAAAAAAATACTAGAAATCGAAACGAAAAATGCCACATAGTACCCGAGTCAAGTCGAGTATTCCGATGGCCTATCCGGACGAGAATATGCGAAATAAAGCAACCACCCACCTTCCACAACACATCTTTGCGTCACACACAAACTATAGGCACAGAATCACACAAAGAGGCCACTTTTAGACTATGTCCGAGAATTATTGGAGGGTTTGGTTTGGTTTTCTGTGTGGACATACATTTGGGTATAGATCTGCATCGTTTGGTTTTCGGGGATTGGCCCATGCCCATGGAGGGAGGCATGGTTCTACCTTTTTGGTATCTCTGGCAAAACTGAGACCGATTTATCCATCTGCTTTCTGTTGGTAATGTGCATTTGTAGCGTAGAGCGACGACGTTTATTTGCACTTGACTGCATGAGATGGAGTGGAACATTTCCTAGGATTTCCACAACATTGCTCTGCTGTGTGTATGTTTTTTTATTTTTTATTATTGCTTCACTCACTGCCTACTTCTGTAGAATCCTTTTAATTTTGTTACAGAACTCTGAAAAGCAAAAGAGGAAATTGTTTAAGTCTTTCTTTTTTTTCTACTCCTTGTCTAGCTGTCTCTGTGTAATTGTAACAGACTGACACAGTGAAATCAGAAAAGGAATGTGACAAGTAAATTTTACAAAAGGTTAGACAGTTTGCTTTAAAAGCGATTTATTGTAAGTAAACAATTTTATTTTATTTATAATTAAATAAAGAAAATGAACAGAGTTGCGTCGTGCGAAGTAGCTTATCAACTTTGACAAGTTTGATCTTTTTTTTGTGGCGAAACCGTCTAGGAAACGAATTAGTGGTGGTTTGAAGAGCGGTCTTGCAAACTTTGTTTGAAGGTTATAGCATTTGAATAGGCGGGTTTTGAAACACTTCATTTTTACTCGGCCTTTCCTTGATGTTTTTCTGCGAAACCCTGCCTTCAGTTTCAGCCAAGAGAACCTGCGTTTCAATGCTACTTGCTTTTTTTTTAACACGAAGTTGCTAGTTGCATTTTGGTCCTTCAACAACTTTCCTCGTCAGTTGACTCACAAAGTTCTTTCCTGCAATGCAAATGTAGAATACATTACCAAGTTCAGGTCTTTCTCCATCATAGCAGTCCATAAGCATTCAAAACCAATGTGCATCGGAACCTCTCCTTGGTTAAGCTACGTACCTCGATTTCTGGTTAAAGTAGGTAGACGTCCTACGTGAATACTCTGTGCGAATGATCATGTGAATTCCTCTGAGTTAGAAAATTAGAAAGTTGAACAAGGACCTATGTTCTAAGCATTCGCGTTATGAATGAAAGGTCCTCTCTGCGTACATTAAGACTGAAGTTGAGTAGGAATTTCTCTAGGTTAGGGCCTAAATAAGAGCGGTGTGAAGTTTAGAGACATTTAGCTTTAATTAAATACTCGCTTATTAAAATTCGTATCCTTGATCCAGATTCTCCCATCGAACGGTGAGAAAGGCAATTAATTGTGAATTCTCGTGCGAAAGGTCCTCCATATGGACGATTGGTATGAAATTGATTGCGATTTTCCATGGTTTATGCCCCCGGTATGTGAAATCTGACTTAGATCCCCCAATGGATAGTAGGAGCAGTGAACCTTGAACTAATTATTGCTGTTTTAAACGATTGTCAACTATTGGCGATTCACTACACTGCCTGTTAACACATAAATAAATAGGCCGGCCTAACTCTCCATAACTTTAACTCTCACACCCTAGCTAATACTTTGTTCATTTTAGTCTTCTTTTTTGTTTTTGTTTTGTTAATACGAAATCATAGATCGCTGTCCTTCTATTTACATGGCGACACTTGTCAGTATCACTGCCTGACATACAACACCGCGATGTTAACTTAACCAATACCACTGCACTGCCATCGTCGTCAGTCAGTAACAGCCTTCGTCCATCCTCGGTGGAAGCTATTCACTTGTATGCTACTGCAGGAATGTCCTGAATAGATTGTAAACTGTAATTCATACAAACACAATACTTTACAACAAACTGAGTATTTATGATGCATGCACTCAGGCATGCATTGCAACTGACAACTGTTTGCCTGCAAGGATTCCCTCCTTCGCCACCATGTCGTCAGTTTAAATTCCCTTTTCCCTTTAGAGTTAACATCATCAACATGCATCACGGTGTGGGTGGAGGATAGTAACTACCTTCAACCGCACAATGTCAGTGCCTGCCTGTGTGCCTAGCCTACTTTGAATATTTACAACAATCATTTCTAAAACGTTCGTGTAGCAAAAGTGTAATTGTTTTGCTTTTTCATTTTCAGGACACTCATCGTATGCATCGTATCTGCTGCTGTTGCTTTGTCCAGCGTAGGTATGTGTGCACAGTCATAATTCCAATACATTCGTCCTTTTGCCAAATGCTAGTTTTGATATGTGCCAGACCATAAAGGAATGGCGCGTCGAAAGAGTGAGGATGCCTGGAGCATCTACATATGTGTGGCCTCCTCAATTCATGTAAAAAAAAAAAAAAAACAGGAAAACAACAACAATAAATATAAGGATAATGTTTTGCAGGCGTGTTGTATTTGCACTTAACTGCTTTTGGATTTCTGGTGTCTATTTCATTTTGTATTGCCCGTATTCAGATTTGTCTGTGTTTTATATCTTTTATCGATTTTACACTTTACCACATATCATACCGCGCCGCGTGTTCTATCTGTGTAAGGATGCATTTTATTTTTCCGTACATATGCACACTGCTCTCCAGATCGAGTTAAGTAGCGCGCTATAGAATTTGTACTATGCAACATGTGTCTGTGTTTAAATTTACACTCAGTTTGTAAAAGAGGATGAGATATCTAGAATGGTGGATAGCAGATGGAGGAGTGCATCCTTTTTGTGCCAAAAAAAAGGATTTCTTTCGATTTTCTGCTTTTTTTTTTGGTGTGAAGTAACAACTACTCACATGAGAATGTAATTCGAGTTCATGGTTTTTAGTAGCGTGAATATTTTATTTTTTATTTTTTCCAATTGAGTGATTTTAATATCAATATAACGGTTCTTTTGGTAAGAAAACTTTATGGATAGAAAACTTTTATTACATTGTTCCAAATATAAAGCTATAGATGGGGTGGAATGTGGTTTTCTATTGGAATGGTAGAGCATGGGTGCTCTGTTTCAAAAGGTTATTGTTGTAGATCAATAGAAGCTGTTTATAATAAAAAAAAAAAACGTTTCAGTTATTTGGTAAAAAGTTTCCTTGTTAAACGCATCTCTTTTAAAAAATCGTTTGAAGACTTATAAAGCTTAGGATAAACCGTGACCTAGAAGCGGTCATGAGCATGTTAATTTAACTCACTCCTACTAGCTGTGACTGCAGTTTAAGTTGCGTTCATGTCGGGCTTTAAAATCAATCGGTTTATTTAAAATAACGGCTTCATAGTCAGCTTACAGAGTACAAGGTATGAGTTTAGGTGTGATTGACCTACTTTTGGTGCCATTTGGCCATACATTTTGAATTTTATGGTGGATTGCTGGGGTTACTTGGGCCTCTAGCGGACCTACTTTTGCGATGAAAATGTACATATAGAATAGTTAACAATCTAAAAATATGATTTTGAAACAACCAACAAAGCAGAAGAAATCTCCAACGTTTCCTGAAACCAGAGATGTGACAGTTTTCCAGCTCATAGAAAAAGCTACTAAGGAAAGTACTGAGAATTCTTGTGGCTAGTGCAGGACAATCGCAAAGCAGATGCCGCACGAATAACATTTCCTCTTCGTAATTGCAGCTTCAACTTAAGTGGCTCAAGCCGTTTTACGTAAACTCTCAGTGCGCAGAGACCTGCGGTGAGAACATCTGAAACGATTCGTATTTTCTTCCAACTAAGTCATTTTTTATGTCTAGATGACACCATTGCATATTAACTCTGATTATGATTGCCGCATTCATATGTGGGTGTCCTTACAAAGAACAAACTATTAACAGTATTTGGTTCTGACTTTTTACTAAAAAAATCGTCCTCTTTTCCATTTTGCGATACATATTTGTTTTTTGGTAACCATCAGAGAGTCACTTTGTTGTATCGTTCAGGGATTTGAACTTTTCACAACCCTCGCTCTTCCAGTTCATCACCAAGCTCACGTTGATAGCGTTTTAGATTCGTACCACCTGGCGATGCGAGTTCGTCTGTGTTGACTGCGTTTAGGCTCATCTGAAATTTCTTTGTAAATCAAACTTAAGCCAGAAATGTTTCATGAAATAGATATAAGATGACAATCTTTTTGGATTTAATGAAAGAATTTTGTACATCTTGAGGTTTCCTGAAGACAAAATTTGCACCTCACGATGTACTGTTGAAACTTAAGTTTGAGCCTTGAGGTAATAATCTTTTCCAGCGGATTGTCTTCAGTTTTCCAGGCACTCAAAACTCGTTCAGTTCAACTACAAATTTTGTAGGATTTTTGTTGTTGTTGATAAATGGTCCTTAATATCAATGAGGAGGACGTATTTTCCATTATACTTTTTGGGCATTGGCCTACTGTCTTAGACACCCAGTTGACAATGAAATTACTGTTTGCACTTTTAGCGCAAGCTTTGATCGGTCAATAAAGTTAGAGCACTCGAAATAGCACTATTATAGCCTAGATATTGATAATAATGGACTTTAAACAGCATTTGTTAATCTTTTACTATAATCCGTTTGAGATTCTCGTATTTTTATCATCGTTTCTGTGGGTCAATTTTCGAGACCTATCATCTATGGCGTTTCTTTAAAAATTCGTCTAAGAACATATTTTTTCGGCTCAGGTAATTTGAGAGGTGAGAAGAGTTCTTTCAGAGCACACTCTGATTTCACACCGATTCATTGTGACATGAGGGCATCCTTCCTCCTCCAATCAAATGACACCACTTAAATGCCGATCTATCTATAAAGCTGCAGGGATGTTTGCCTACATGAAAACCCTTTCTCATTTTTTAACCACTTTTCATTTTATTTGAAATATTCACTCACACACATCTCATCACATAAACAATTTATTTCGATCCCCCCCTATCAATTATATGTCGATTGCAGCTGATTGATGCATCCACTCGTTTCTATCCCGTTTCACTCGTAATCTCAAAGAGAAACCACAAATCTATGATTGGATTACAATGGCACCATGATTGATTGTTCAATTGTTCGGTAGCACATGCATACGACTATGACATTCCTACCATCATTGCCATTCCATAGCTCAACATAAATTGTAATAGTATTCTCGTAACCAAATCCGATTTAATATCATTCGAATGATGAATTCAAAGATCCTTGATGATTTCCTTCTTCGCGGATTTGTTATATACAGGTATTGTATTTTCGCAACCATTGCATATTAATTTATACTTTTATTTTAGTGATATTAATCGTAGCGATTATGCTACTCTCCTGCGAGAGAATGCAATCCATCAGGGAACACGTTGGGTAAGTGACAAACAAATAATATCCGCTGTCGGAAATGCGAAACCATAAATAATTATTGTTATGATATATTTGGATGCGTTCGAAAACGGTGCCGGGAAACAAATTATAGCCACAGGTAGGCAATAGTAAACATTTGGTTAGGGTGAAATCGGTTAAATGTGGGTGTTGCAGTGATTGCGATCTTTGAATGCATTGGAATGGGTACCTAATTTCGAATGAAATTTAAAGCTGTTTGTGTCAAATTTAACACAATTGTTACAGGTTGTCGATTCTAAGATTTTTGTCTTTAAAGTTGGAGGGATTTTGTGGAGTAAACATCACGGAGTGTTATCACAAAGTCATTCGACGAATGATCCCCTAAACCACTTTCCTGCAAGAGATTGCAAATACTTCGAATTAAATTTAATACTAACAGCATAGGGAACTATCGTTAGAAAATGTTTGAAAATGAAAGGATGGCTTTCTTGTGGTACACCAAAGTGTATGAACAAACAAAAAAAAAAAGTGCATTTAAATGTCTTGCCTAATAATTTAGTTCGTATTAATGAAATTAATAGAATTAAGCAGCCTCTAGGTTTCGAGCAAGAAGCTCGTGATTAAGGCTTTTTTGGCAACTACTCTCTATAAGCTTCTAATTTTTAATGCAATGTAATTCTAAAATGTGCCTCATTCATCATTGCATCCAGGCTTGGCGGGTCTTTAAAGTCAATAGTTTTATTGTGCTTTGAAGTATAACATAAGTCTGGATGACCGATAAATCTTATGTGTCAAGTTAGGACATCAGATACACTGGAATCTTAACTTTGTTCATGTAAGCCCTTGTCTGTATAATGAACCGTCTTTCCAATATGTGTGTTATCGTTTATATTGGTTCCCTAGAGATATAGAGGCAGCCTGTTCAACTTTGGTGGTTAGATAAGTTCATAACCAACTCGTTTCTCCTAATAACCCACAGATAGTATAAATGTTGCCATGATTTTAAAGCGTTTTTATTAGGTCGCTTTGGTGTCTGTCTGTTCGGTAAAAATCTTGCAATAGATTTTTAACTAACTTCCCGATGAGCTAGAGACTTGAAATTTTAAGCATAGGTCAGAACTGGATGACAATGGAATATTAACTCACTTTCAGTCTGTTCGTTAGGGTTTCGACAGTCGTCTTCACAAAATAATGACCATTTTCAGATGTCCATTGGCAACTCTGACGCACATTCAGATTTATCGCTTGAGGGATACATTCATATTTGTTTTTTTTTAATAGAAATTGTTATTTTGGTCCTGAATCATCAGAATGCGCTTAGCAATTCCGTACAACGTTCGTAACTGGATTTCATATTGAAGCCTCCACCAGGACCAGTTAACTAAGACTCAAAACTAAAAGTTTTGAAAATCTCGATTGCATTGTCCTGATTGGATTGTTGTATGGCAGATTAAACTTTTTACATTTTTTTAGCTTAAGTCGCTCAATACACACGTGTAATGAAATTGTATGGATTACCCCAATTTATCACTCAAAATTGACCGACATTTACTCCCTTTATTATGTCAACTCCTTCTTGTGATAAAAATCAATTCAAAAACTCATCAACTGAAAGTGAAAGTAAACCCCCTAAAACCGACCCACATAACTTAAATTCCAACCCAGACGTGCTTAAAAAAAAAACCTACAAATAAAGTGATTAACCACAGAAAAATATAAAAAATACAAACAAAATGGGCAACAAAAAAGGAGAAATTAATTTCGAAATATCCTTAATTCCAAGCTATGTGTGTTTGACTGCTACTTTGTGTACTCAGGATCACAAATCATCAAAAACAAAAAAAAAACTTAAAATAATAATACCCAAACACCATTAAAGACCGAGGCAAATATTTTCACTTCCTTTTTTTTTACATGATAATCGCGTGCACCTACTATCCCACATTTCAACTCTGTTTGTTTTCCCTTTTTTTTTCTTAAGCTTTAGCACATTTTCGAAAGTCACCGTCATTATATTTGAAACAATAACAATCTTAAATCGAAATAAGTGATATAATCACACGGATTTGAAAGATTCATTTTTTAACTGCACAAGCACAATTAATATATAATGTAATTTAAATATATTAATTTAGAAAATAAATAAGTAATAAATATGTAACTATTCGTTATGAATTTTCACCTTCGTCTGTTATAGCATATTTTTTGTTAACAAACTCATATTCTTACACTACATCACAGGAGGTTGGATTCGTACCAAAGCTTTTCGTGCACTTTCGTGCACTTTCATTCAAAGAAATGCAAAGAAAAAGAGAAAAAAAACAACGCAAAAAGTAGGAAGTGCAACACATTCTACATTGACCCATTCATAGACAACTTTATAGTCACACAAACTGAAAGGTAATAAGGATAACAAATAAAAAAAGATTTTAAGAAAAGCCTATGCGCTTTCTCGCAACAAACGCAAGCGCTCTCTCATATATTTTTCCCATAGTCAACGGCCTGCCCAAAAAATGCATGCGGTAGGTGGTGCGGTAAGTTACACAGAGGAAATAAAGCTTTTCATTTTTTGAGAATCCTTGTCGGTTCTTATTCGTGTGAGAGCACAAATCATTGCACGTGGACACAATGATTTCCCTTTCCGGTTACACACAAATACATTGAAACCCTCCACAGAGGCAAGGAGAGCATAATAATCTGACAGTATCGTCCTTTGAGAGAGAGAGAATCAAAATACGACAAAAATAAAAGCTCAATATTTATGACGTCACCTTTTGATATTCTCCTTTCAACTGTTATCCTTACTCGACATAGGATAACATAACAAAAAAAAAACTCCATTTCTGAGTTGAGTCACACATAAAACATACGAAGCACTTGCTTCAGTACTGTGGCAAAAGCCGCTGAATCAAGTTTTCCGTGTTTGTTATTCTGTACTAATTTTTGCGAGTTTTCGTCGTGAGAATTTTCCAAGCGATTCCGTTTTTGGGTTTTTCAATTTCCGCCCCCCACAACAAATAAAAATTTTTTCGAACCGAACTTTTTTCCTTTTCGTATTCGACATTCGCACAAAAATTATATGAAATAAAATAAAAAAAAATTGACAAAAATAGGAAAAGTTTAAATGTCCTTACGACTTTAAGTCCCTCTTTAACTTCGAATCAGCGGTGAAGTTTTGTATTTTTTTTTAAAGTTTACAATAAGTCCCTATTTGTATATATTGTATAAAAAATAAATAAATGTGCGTGTTTATACGTTTTAATTTATTTTATAGTGTCCTGTAAATGTTTGGTGTAAAATGTATGTTCATTTTTGGAGAAATCCTACTCGTCATTTCGTTGTGTTGTTTTGTTCTCCATTTAAATGTGCTATAGTAATTAAGGAATAAATTAAATTCCTTAATTTAATTTTCCTGTTTTAGAGGAAAAAAAAAAACAAACTAAATAAAAAAAAATAAATGTAAACCTCCGGGACGAATGATAAACATTTTTTTGTTCACAATTTAGGTGTACCATTAATTTGTGATTTTTAAAAATAATATATATAAAATATAGTATACCATATAGATTAAATAAATAAAATAAAAATATTTAACCTGTTGTCATCATCGATTTTAACGATCTGACATAGCAGCACACGGCAACAAACCACCATATGACTTTCTAAAATCAACTTCACAATATCCTACGAGCAATAGTTTTATATATACATCTACCGGTAACGTCATATTCAATTCGTAACGCACATGTGAATTGTTCCATGTATCGGTGTGAATAAAAAAAAAAAAAAAAATATCAACTATCTGTGAACCAAAAAAAAAAAAAAAAACAAAAACGAAATCTAACGAGTGTTACAATGTTCATATCCTTTATTCACGCGAAACAATATTTCCGACCGCCACAATAGACTCGATAAAAATTCACCGAAAAATTTAAGTCCTCCTCTGCCCCAAATTTTGTGAGTAAAAAGATACAAACTTCAAAGGGTGAGCACGACAAAAACAAAAACATACACACCCTCAAGCTCCACTCCTTCGCATGTATGTTTACTGTGTGAGCAAAAAAAATTATGAAATAAACTCGAATGTTGTTTCTGTCATCCACACGACACATCCTTACGGAACAGTGAAAACCTCCCAAACGTTGACATATGAAATTTTGTGCTCTCTGCCTATTTTCAAAATTGACACAAAAATTTAATAATTTCCCATTGTCTCTGCGCTCTGTTTCGGTTTCGGTTTTATTACATCCTCACCCAGATTTCGTTAGTCCTTTCATGGGTCTATTTACATAGAAGATATCCTTAAAGATTACTTTTGTATACATATATACTTACGCGAGAGAGATAAATTACTCGTAATTTTTATTTATTTTTTGTTCTGTTTCGGTTTGTGATGTATGTTTATATCCTTGGATGTAGTTGAGACAAATAAAAAACAAAACAAAATAATAACCAGCTGTTCGACGTCGTCGGTGGGTTCAAGGACTCGTGCTTCTGTTTACCCGGTTAAATTTTGTACATTCAACGTATATGCTATAAGTGCGCGATTAAATTGTTTTGTTATAAATATAATTAGACAATATATAAATATTGTTAAAAAAGTGCAAAAAAAAAATATTTATAAATAAAATAATATAGAAATTAATTATATCATTCAGGATTTTGAAGTGCCTCTTTGAATGCTTCAAAAATTAGCAAAAAAAAATATCCACAAAAGTCCTATTCTTAAGGAAAAAAAATATATATATATCGAAATTTTTTATTTTTTATTTTATTTTTTGTTTTGGTGTAGTGAAAGTTAGATTAAATCTCTCCATGGTCTTTTGTCATAAAAAAATAAAAATAAAAAAAGTTAAGTGAAAGTGAAGTTAAATTCCTTAAATTTAATTTAAAATTTAAATTTATAATCCAAGTGCCATATGAGTGTGTCATAATAAACCCACAAGGATACCATTAAGTAACTTCATTTTGCAAAACAATTTATGTAAGTCGCACAGCATATGCTTTATGTTTGTTTTTTTAAGCCATCTGTATAGATTTGGGTCTACCAAAAGCCTCCCTGTAGTCACATGTCTTATATACCTTTAAGCATCATTTGGGTTTTTTTTTTTTTTGTGTGTTACAAATGAGCCACATTAAGGAGCTTTTTACTTTTTACATTGTGGAACTTACCTCCCACTGCCATTTAGGTTTCTTTCCACCATGAGATGATGATTATGATAATAATAATATCCTTAGCATATCCAAAGAGGAATCTTTAAGAATTGCGTGCCACATTTGCACAGACGTCGTCGCTTTTCCTTTTTTTTATTTTCTTTTCTCTCTTTCTTTATCATTCCCTACTATAGCCACCCATAAAAGGGAGAAGAAAAAAAAAAAACTAATTTGACGCGCCACGCGAAAATGCAAGTTCTGTGCACAGAATATACAAATCCTTATCCACCCACTCACAAACACAGTCAGACTCATTTCTACGCCCAACTCGGTTATCGTTCTCTCTCACTTTGTACAATAGAGCTTACTTTTTGGTTTGGGGTGGATTTGGCTGCAAAAAAAAAAAACAGAAAAATTCCCATGGAAGATAGGAGATGAGAGAGAGAAAGAGCGAGAGTGATGCAGAAGGAACACGGATAACTTGTTGATTCTCTTCAAATGTTTCTGTGTGTGTGTCTTTTTACATTTTGCTATGACGGGCTGGTTGCAATTTCACGGGGTTGATTTTCTGCAAATTAAAGTATCTACAGGTAAACTTCAAATTTAAGCTGAAAAACGTGTAAAAAAAGATTGTGTATATGTATACAAATGGACCTAATGAACTATAAGTCTTACCGGTGAGAGTTTCTCCCTCCTGTAAAGTCCTTGCTGGGGCCGGTTCATCCACCCCTTAAAATGTACACTACCATTATCTTGCTTTTATGCAAGGTGATAATGGCTTTTTTTTACATTTCCTCTCCCGTTACGCATCCATCCCTTTGGTTGACTATGGGGGTAGGTAAGAGGAAGTTATAGCTACTACTGTTTAATACGTGAACATTAAGATGTCTGGTGGTTAAATCTCATTGCTTTGACCTTGGCTGTAACCTTTTTCTGTTTTGATACTGTGTTGTATAAGGGTTGGTGAATGATTTTGAAGACTTTTAAGTCGTATAGTGGTAGTGCTTTAGACTTCTAAGCGAGCTGCCACATCAAGTAAACCTTTTGGATTTCTCCTGGTCAGAATTCGAGCCCGAGATTGGTCAGAAATCTTGATCTTTTGTAGATTTGTTAAACGCCTTTCAGCATATATTTTAAACATGTTTATGAGTTTAATCTCATTAATGAATCCCAGGTCGCTTAAAAAGCTCTTCTTGATGTAAACATATTCGTAAACTTTTTATAATTAGCGTGAAGGAAGTGTTTATGACTATCCTTAAACTCGAGCTCCCTCCGCTCCTCGTGCTTAGAGAAATCAGTCAAGAGATGAAAGAGGTACCGATGCAAATTGGTTTTAAATACTTGCGAACATGTACGGTTAGGTAAGGTAAGATCCGGTGGCTGTCTCCGCTTAAGCAGGAGCACACTTGGACTAAAATGAAGGTCTAATGTGATACCACGTAGTGTACCGGATTACCAGTACCAAGAACCTTGCATAATAGATTTCGTTGTTTTATCAAGGAAGATACCGGCCACACTGGTGCAAACCCTATCCTGTACCGCACTGTGTCCAGAACCAATAAGACTCAAAGGCAAAGCTCGGTTATTCCGTTGAAATCTTCCCAGTCTTGATAGCGCAGAACAGATGCTCCTCTACCTCGTTTCTACAGTTTATGCAGAAATCGTTGGAAGAGACACACATTCTAGTGGCCTGAAGGCAATGCACTGTGAGGGCTGCTACTATAGTTCTTATTCTTCTTCCAACTTCGGTGTCAAGGTGAAATTTTATCAATTCTTTGAAGTCAATACTTTTATGTTCGTCATTTTAGTATTAAGTTTTCCTTCAGACTATTTTGGTTTGAGTGCCGAGGGATTGTTCTTCCTTTGCAGCTTCAATTGCCTTTTCGGATTTAAGGTTTGCTACTTATCTTAAATTGTTGTTGGTTTTTCAATCTGTCGGTTTGTCAGTTGGTTTCAATAGTTCATATTCTCAGCATCGGCTCTTAATTTTGGAAGACCAATACATATATATTCTCATGTTTTTCTTTTTTTTTTTAAATCGAAACAAACCTATATCACTTTGTATGCCTTGAATTCGATAGCCCCACTTCACATGAAATCTCATTTCCTGTAGCCCGTTCATTAATCACTGACCCATCAACAACCTGCCAAAGCTAAAATGCCAAAATGTCAGTTGTATTTCGCACGTGTACTGCAACATGCTACGCAAATCAAATTTTTAATAATTAATCAGCACGAAACATTGGTTTCTTTTTGATAAGGGACACACTCCTTTTGGTGTAGATTTCTGCTATGGAAATTTTCATTTCTCCAAATGTATACTACCACTATATGTCATATGCATACACATATGAGTACACCTCCCAAGTGCACAATTATAAAATTAATGCTACGAAACATTGGCAAAGTTAAATCTCCTATGATTATCGCAAAATGTCATTGTTACTCATGCGGAGTATGTGCGTTGCTATGCACAATCATTTGCGCCTGTTGAACATCCGACATAATGTTGTGTAGTAGATATTGTATAAGAGGATATCCGTTAAAACTAATACTGTGAACATTTTTGACAAGTTAACAATATGTTGCTATGTTGCTTCGGCCTATAACTATGCCTACTCAATATTATTGGTGTTGTATTGTTTGGATTGTTCCCCCTTACCTCTATGAAAGCCAACAGGGGAATATGTCAACATAAATTTTATTTAAGCCCCCCTTACTTGCAATCACCATAATAAAAGCATAACCTTGCACAGGTAAAGCTGTTTACTGTACGCAATGTGTAACTAATAGTTATGTTTACTTTTCTATAAAGAGAGAGAAGGTGTACCTCTGAGTGTGTGTTTTTGTGTGTGTAAGGACGACGAGTTAGTGAAGTAATTTCGCAGCGTGTTAGGTATTTGCAAATGAGAAACAGTGATTAAACAAATTTCGAATAGCTTTGCAAAAATTGGCATGTGGAAATTATTTTGTTTTGAATTCGAATTGAGAACGGTGTAAATTAATCGATCGGATTTGGCCTTAACTTTTGAAAATGCTACTTTTTGTCTGCATCTGTTACACTGAGACTGAAAACGTCGATGGAACGAGAAACAAATCACTTGTCGGTATAACAAACTCGTAATATCGAGGGACTAGAACTGAATGGCATCCCGCAAGGCACTATTGTAGTACCGCTCTTACTTAATAACAGCGTTCATGCAATGCTGGGATGATGTCTATAAAAGAATATGATAAAAATCTGGATAGTGACGCTTTTATATCTTGCAGCTAATTTGTTAAGTAATCTTCATCTTCAACATCATTCACTATTTGGTGGAGCTTATTGTAGATGTCTGTTGGTCCACCATGATTCCGCAAATTTCCATAGACCTATAGTTAGTTGATAACTTGGTACTCTACCAGGACATCATTTCTGTGCCTAATATGCTCCACTGGCAGGCTATCTCAGCCAGCGCCTTTGCTTTTCACCATTTCTAACTGTGTCAACCTCATCTAGATTGGGATGGGGCACTGCTTCTTTGTTGATTGGAGTTGCTCTTGGGTTATCTTCTTGTCCTATTACTTTCTCTATTTGATGCCCACTATGCAGTTTCCATACTCTGCATCGCCAGCTGCCAATTGATTGGCTTTCTTATTGAAGTTTCACATGTTTTTGCACTCGAAACACTCGTTGAACTTATTTTGCATTCAAAAATTCTCAAAATAAAACAAGAAGTCCTTTCAGAGTCATCAGCAGTAAAACGAAATTCACCTGACACTTTGATAATACCTTTAGTAATCATAAAATAGTCTTAAGATTCCCATTTCCATTTCAATGAAGAGACTGGAAATCTGCTGAATCCTTTAAGTTTCCAATTAACTCGATTTTTATAAACAGATACGAATCATCCGAGACAGACTCAATGACGACTGGAAAAAATCAGAAAAGAAAACATACACATCTATAAAATTTTATGACGCTATCCTTGCTTTCGTCTCTAACAGTACGTCATAAACTTTAATTCTTATCCCAGTGAAAGGACACAACGAAAAAAAAAAACTCGATATAAGTAGGTACGCACATAAAAATTGTTATGGACATGAAAATTGTGGTATAAAAAAACTTTTAAAGCTTCACTACTCGTGGATACCATGCGTATAAAGTATCACAACAAAGACATATGCACACACAGAGAAAATTTATTCAATTTAATACTCAAGTGAACCCAATTCGGATCAAGAATAAAAATCAATATAAGGCAAACCAACACAGGCACATTAAAGATGTATGTATATGTATATCGTTGAAGTGCTCAGAAGGATAAAACATTTTCTCAGAAGAGATATACAGAAAGAGTGATAGAATGGATGAAAACTATTTTGAATTCGTAAGACGCAATCAGACCTGAAGAACATTATGTATTTATTTAGTTATAGGCAACACGTTCTCGGAATTTTGCAGCCTACGCAAACACATTATTAGATTTAAATGATAAAGGTAAGTTTTGTCATAAACTTCGTGTGCACTTGCATCAAATTTAAGGATCAGATCCTGACTATTGCTACACCTGCGAGGAGAATGTTTCTCTATTCAAAATCTCAACTGTGCGATCTTACAGCACAGATATTATTATTAATGGCATCCTACCTCGGAGGCGTATACATAATAGTATACATAATATTCTGGGTGCAACTAATTCAGTAGATTGTTTATGCTGCAATAAATATAGGGATTATTAATGTGTTTTCAATTTGAATTTATGCATCTAGATTAAGTTGGATAAAAAAAAAAAAAAACTAGGATTCAATTGAATTGGAAGGTTTGGTTGCAATTGCGATGACAATGAATTTGTAATGAGGTTTAATTGTTGCAAAGCGAACAAAAATTGATTTTAATGTGTTTAACTGCGATTTAATTGAATTTCACTTACACACACATACTAACATACAAAGATTCTATGAATGATATGATAATTTGGAAAATTACAAAATTCTCATGTCATGTATTATCAAATGGTTGGTTTGAGTTTGGTGAACAGTTTTCCGAGGCCGTAATTATTTATTTTATTAAAACGAATGAATCTAAATTTAGATAGGACTAGGATTATTAGACTTTTCAACGCTTTATTAAATTGAATATTACTATTAATTGAAAATTGTATCTGCAGGTGGTTTTTGGAGGGTAACGTTAGTCGCAATGCAGGTGCGGAATTCATGATTATGCTGGGTGACACAAAATGCGAATGATTTTTATCGCAGCATAGGCTATTTTAAAAATTAAATTCTGAGAATCATTCGATCTAACTAAACATGATTTAATTCGCTTATTTACCTCTGTTTAGTTGAGTTTCATTTTCGAGTAATGTCCTCTAAGAGTTCTATTTATTTTTTCATTTTATGTTATATTTATGCAGATTACTGTATTTGTCACCGATAGTTAGTTGCAAAAGCGCCCGTATGCCATCTTGTTCGGAGTTAAGCTATTTTTTAAAGGACTTTGATTCCTTCTCGATGATTGGCCCACTTTTCTCTGCTGCCTGTTTGAATGAGTTGTCTTTACGTCGATCTATTGAAATTTTCTTCTCCATATGATAGTTTCTTTTACACACAATACTGGTGTTCAAACTCAGGTTTCTCTACTGCTAGCTTAAATTAAGTAAGGTAGCGCACTCAGACCAACTAAGACCAATAAAATTTCCATTGTGGTACCATGCCCTTGGGGAGAATTTACTTTTCGAATCACTTGGAGCATAGGAGACAATTGATATTTAAATCTGTCACATCACAGAGGCTGTTGAGGAAGAATGCTTTCCGAATGAAGCTTCATTTGTGGGAGAGGGCAAGGAATGTACGTACAAGGTGGAGAAAATTCGCTTCCTCCTTTGAGTCTCTACAGCTCTTATGAATGTCATTTTAGAAGAAGCCATACCTTATTGTTTGCTTAAAAAGTGGTGTTCTAGTCCATCTTTATTCTTGAAGCCATAGAATAATATAGAAACTTTCTCTCAGGTGATGACATCATCCTAAAACGATATGTAAATGACGATGAACTTAAAGTTTCTGTCAAAGTCGAGCAGTGCTGGGATGTAATTTGCTTTTTGTTTAAAATCGTGGTACTGTTTAAAAACGGCACAAGCCGTTTGGTATTAATGTCTTAACTTGTGGGGCTTTTCTTTGTATATTAGAAAAACATATCATTATTGGCCCTTGCCGAATGTTGTCGTTGTCTGACATCACTTTTAGTAATTTTTTACAATTTCTACATTGCTGTTTGCTCACTACTATTATTAAGGTGAAGGATGCAACAATTATATTCCATTTGTATATTGCTAAAAGAAATGTTCCATGAAGGAAATTTAAAAATAAAATCCAAAGTACATACATATGTACATCCACATTACGTTCCTCTACCTCGAGATTGATTTAATGGTGCTTTCCACACCACTTGCACCCACGTTAAACGTTGCAGCAATTTAAAAAGGTTGCACTTGCTTGTACGAGCACAAATTAATGACATTGCATGGGGTAAACATGAGTATGCAACTCATTGCATGAGGATTTTAATTTTCCATAATTTATTACGTAGTAATACTTAATCCTTCGCAGAGAGATGCATAGATAAGAAAAGAGGATAAAAAAAAATTATCACATAATCCAAACGAACAATGGCCATAAGGATACTATCCAAAAGGACTTTGCATGAATTATCCGATAAGATGCGAGTGAAGCAAAATTTTCTCTCTCAACTACCAGCACTCATACCGCGTACCGGTTCCTATATAAAAGACCTTCGCTTGAGAAATGTGCTTATGTGCATATTATGACGACAATGGTGTACACAGCCTGCCTCCCGACCCCAATCTCTCTCACCAACTACTTACGTTAGGGCTTTTGTAAAATATTCTTAAAATTCAATTAAGAATATTCCATTGTTCATCAATCCCTGGGTTTGGCGTTTCTCTCTATAAAGAAGAAGAGGCACACTATGTCCCACGCAGTGTGCCCTCCTGGTCCAATACACTTTTAAAACTCTCATCTTTATTCTCAGATTATTCTATGGAATTGCTGTTGTTGTTGTCCTTGTCAAGTGGATATCTCATTCTAGTAGTAGTAGCACAGTAGCTCATACAACCTTTTAAGGATTTGCAAGTACTTAATCATAATAATCAAAGGCAACTCTGTAAGAGAAAGACAGTGTGTGTAAGAGAGAGCGAGAGAAGGAGATAGATAAAATACTTTGATATAATTTCTAATTAGATATTTCTCTTATTATCCTTTCATCATGCTCTCGTTATAAATTTTCAGTTAGTGCACATAAAGCAACTGTATGGTAATGTGCGAGCCAATGAAGACAACGATCTGAAGGAATATTCTAAAGATACATCGTTGACTTAAGTTATTTAAGAAGAGGACTATCGGTATGTGGATAAACAAGTTTCTGTGTTCGTTTATAGTTCGTTGTATTACAATTTTATTAAAGGCTTCCATGTTATATCGTTGTGGTATTAGAGTACTTGATCTAAGAAGATTCAGTGTAAGTTCAAGTAAAAGTCAGTTAATGGGTGAAGAGTTAAAAGAACTTATTATTTTGAGAGCAATCTTTCGAAACAAAAATAAATTAAAGAAGTTTTTTATAGAACAATCCTAAGCGAGCCATGGCACTAAAGGATTAGTTTTGATGCCCCTTTCATTTTGTATGGTTAGAAACTTATTCATCCGAAAAGACCAACTTTTACAAACTCTCTTTGCTGTTTTAGAACCTTCCATAAAAATCAAGATAGATCTATGATGAAGGACCTTGTACTTCTATCCGTAATTGTGTGTTTGTAGCTCTTGTTGAAGTCAATTTCAATGGGCAACATAATGTAGAATTTCAACATGCCCCACATTTGTCTCCTCATCCTAAGGATCGTCTTAGAGTCTTGCTGCATACTAAAAACGTCTATAAGAATCCAGTGAGTGTAGCATGGTTTGAAGCGCAGCTATCAGAGAAGTTCTCAGCGCACCCCTGATACCGAAGCAAGCCACTTGTTGGTTTTTATCGAGAAATTGTATGCTGCTGGTCAGCAGTACGTACTCTGTCTTCTCCCCACCCATCATAAGACAAAGTTGTTTGGCTAATTCTTAAATCGCCGTGAAAGCTTCAATAATGGCACGCTGGGAAGCTGGACGGATTTATTAAATATAGTGCCTTGAGTATTTATGCCGGCCTTTCGCATTACCTGCTCCAGCACAAGAAACTCGTTGGTCTTTTAAAGCAAAATGGCCTAAGTCCTTCACAGAGAATAAGATCTTATATGTAGTCTTATTTGTAGGTTCGTGAGGCTAAACATAAGTTCAATACTTTATGAGTACCAATCCAAAACAAACAAGCAAGGTAAATATGAAACAGAAATAGTACATTCTAAAATGATTTCTCAAAACAAACTTTTAATCAAACCCCTTCCTCCCTATAAGCGTCATTCAATTTTGTTTAACTAAAATAATTTTTTGTACAAATTGCAACAACAATGCATAAGTGTGAAGTGGCACCATTAGTTTGCACCCCCTACCCGCTATCGAAGCCCTGGAAAACCACAAAGCGTATAATTACACAAAATTGCACCTCTCAAAATATAAATAAACGTACTTTTGCATAAATTCTGTCAACTTCGCTGTTGTGTATACCCTTTCGTCAACAACAGGCCATCTAACGACTAGGCTAACCAAGTTCTAACCAATTGGTGCTGCAACCCAAACTAAAAACAAAAAAACCACTTCACAATCCATCCTACCATCCTGACTGAGTCCAATTTCAAATCGTTATGGACTTATGTAGGAATTGGTAAATATTTGCAAAAAAAAAAAATTAAAATAAATGAATTGCATGTCATTAAGATGGGTAGAGCGACTGAAAAGTGAAAAAAAAAACACTCAACCCAATTGCAATTTTGAAATACACACATACCTACGCAAAATTTAGGGTATTACAGTGCAACTCATTTTGAATGTACGAGTAAGGACTTAAAATATAACAACCAACACCAACAAATTACAGCAATACTAGTCGCTACCACAAATAACATCTGCATCTGCATACACCCGGGGAATTGAAGCGCCCCCGCTTCAAACCCCTGTCTGTGTGTATGTGCCTATAGTTTGTCTGAAATTGCACATAGGCCAGGGCATTAATTAATTTTCATCACTCCAAACTTGTTGGCCATTAAAAAAAAAACGAAAGAGCCAAACGTACCCCTCGAACTCTCTGTCTCTCTGTGGGTTTTCTTTTTCCCCAAAAACCACCCCACAACACAACACAACAACCTCATGCTATATAAATAATATTATGCTGAGCGGGCTTTGCAAAATGACACACATGTGTACTGTGATGGGGGTTAGCTGCAACAGCAGCAGTAGGTACCATCGAGCGCATATCGCTGGAGACCGGTTGAGCTGATATTTTGTATCCCGAATGCTAACACTCCCACGAGGATATGCCCTTGTAAGGAATTTCATTTTTGTTTTGATAATTTTTTTTTTCCATTGAGATGGGGGATAAATTCGCATGCTGCACTTACGAATGTTTGCACTCATTAAGGACTTTTCATATTTTTTTTTTTCCTGACCCGGCATTTAATTCATATGACCATTGTGGGATCCTTGAAAAATATTTTTTTATTTCTTATTTACTTTTATATTTTTTCGAGTAAAATTTACTTTCGTTTTGCGGTTGAAAGTTTACATTAAGTGTAGGCGGTTGCGAAAGTCAAGTGGTATGGCTGGTTGTTTGGATTTTTTTTTTCTAAAGGACCTCGGCGTGCCTTTTGAAGTATAAATTGCCTTTATGTGAAAATGAAATTTTATGCTGCGGATTGCGTTGCATTTTAACTGTTTATTCTTTAAAAAGAAAAGGAGAAATGAGAAAATTTTTATTTTTATATTTTTTTTATGCCCATTTGCTGTGAAAGAATGAGAATGTGGTTGTTAAGAGTTAGACTTACTAATCAATGAGTTTCCGGTCAGAAGAGAGAGATTGCAGCCGGTTATGAATGTTAGTTCGTTACATTTTTTGCATAATTTTCCTGGAAAAATGTTTCTTTAATCTTTAAGAGGAACTACTTTCCAATTCCATTTGTAGAGAGTGAAACATGGATAACAGAATGAAGTCGGTGATCAATCTTGTCGAGATCTTTAAGGACAGCTAAAAAATAAACTTAACGTCATCTGGTTGCCCATAGAATAATAAATTTATATAGCAGTAGCAGGTAGTTCATCGAGAAATAGGGAAATAAAATGGGTCCATGTATGGAGCCTTGTGGCATACAACAATTTATTTGCAAAAAAGAAAGCATGAGATTTATTTAGATTTGTTAGATTGTTTGCTTATTAGATTAATAGACCCTCAGTTTCACTAAGAAGATGCAAGCAAGTACCTCATCGGGGGGTGCTCACAAGTTGATAACAAGTTGATAACCGACGACAATACCTTCATAATGACAAAGTTGGCTTGCAACGGCTCATCACAGTTAATTTTCAATTGTAGTATCGGCTGGACTTAGAGCTATCGGATTACTGTCTGTGTCTTTTGCCGTATTTCTCCGCAGGTATTTTCAAGGTAAAACCCTTTCTTGAGCTTTTAATGCAGCCTTCGGCGTTTGGCACTGAAACCTGTTGATTCCCATTCGTCCAACCACAACAATAGGCTTCTGTTGGCTAAGGTAAAACATTTGATTCCACGAAACGCTTGGGACAGTATCCAGTTGTAGAGCCGATTCGTTGCTGATAGTGAACCTCCTGTTAGGAATTTGTATCGATGTTGCAATCTTTCTGCTCGCCAAAATAAAACCATGGCCGTATGATACTGAAGATCGCAGAGACTCATTTGTCGCTCTGGGTCCTCGAAATCGAAAAAAATCGTAAGCTCGTCTTGGTATTACCTAATGTATTCAAGTGGCCTCATACGAAGTGGTTTCTTATTTGCACCATTTTCAGCTGATTCTAACCTATTTTTTCAAAAATCTGAAACCTGTCCGAACTCAACTTTAAATCCGCATCAGTTGAAAACCCAAATATTCCATGAATTTCCCCCCACGAAAAAAAAAAACAAATTAAATCCCCAAACTAATTTAAAATTTCCAATAAATAGGGCGCGCCAACACTTTTCACTTTCCTCGTCGCTCGGTTCTGTCAATTTTCCTCCCAATTAGCTAATAATGCCAACCCCAAACAGGCTGCGAACCTTCTGCCTCATCTTCAACGGCGGCGCAGCGGTCATATCAGTTGAGTCCATGTCTCTTCTTTTATTTGTCCTTATTTGTTTTTTCCTCATTTTTTTTTGCTGGGCATTTCTCCGCCCACCACTCAATGATTACGAATGAATGAAAATGTCTGTGTGTGTTTATAAATTTTGCAAATGTCCTATTTGCATTCAAATAATTTCGCTTAAAGAAGAGAGAGAGCAAACACCAAAGTTGAAAAACTGACTCACGCCTAGACGCGCCCATTATATCTACACATTCTGCTTTTTGTTGTTATTATTTTTGTTTTCTCTTCTCTCTGTTTAGGCGAGCGTATCCTTTCACATTCCACTAAAATCGCCTCACAATCCTTTCATATAGAGGAGGGAGCCAGTATCGTGCTTCTGTGTATCTGTGTAAAGTGGTGCAAGATGGGTTGGGAGAAATTCAGTTTCAGCCTACTGAGCCAGAGATGAAGGGAAAAAATTGTTGTTTTTTTTCTTTTTGTTTTGAAATGCTCCACTAGGCCCTTCTATTCTATTATTATCCTGACAACTGTATACTGTGTACAGTTTGTTTGGGGATTTTCTCGTCTTTCCTACGAATGTTGTAGTTGGTTCCTGTTTTGCATCATCACAGCTCCTCGTCGTAACACCTCACTTGGAGTTATTGCTAGTGGTGTGCTGCTACACTGCTGGATTGTCTCTCGCACATCATTCCATGTGTCCAGGATTAAAAACGAATGTGAATAGATATACATATATAGATACGCTGTTTTCTTTTTTGCAAAAAAAAAAGAAGAGAGGAATACGATGGAAAGGATGCCAGAGGACAATCTAATGGAATAATATCTAGTTAGTAAACATATGCTGTAGATTTTCATTTCGATGGAAGAACGTATGCGATGCGAATCTAGCAGAAGGATTCCACCGCTGCTACTGCTGCTGATTTTGATGTTCATGATGATCATCATCTTGATGAGGTAAACGTTGAAAGTCTGTCGCGAAAGAAAGAATGCACTAAGGATTTGAAGCCGATTGCCCTGATCTGCTTTTAATATTGGATAAATCTTTTCATGGAAGTGTGCTTTGTTTGGTATCTTCGTATGGTACATTCGATTGTGCATTACACTTGGTAGAACCTACGTATTTAAGGACTTTCCATGTTCGACTTCTAAATACTTAGCTCAGCTAGATTTTTTTTGCAATTGTCCCCAAATTTATTTTCAGGCGGAGTCTCAAAATATGAAACTTTTCCAGTACATTCGGTTAAACATCCTATTTTCAGGAATTTTAGATAAGGTAAGGCTTCTCTACTTCGATTACAAACCAATTTTCCTTCATGATAAAGGAATTCTCTGCAATAATTGTTCATACTATTGCCTATGAGCATAATTTGTGTGTCATTTCTTGTCCTCCACACTCCACATACCACATTCATGGGTCGGGGTTTGGTTCTTCACGTCAAGTACAGCTCTGTAGGTCATTATGACGTTCATCAACTGAAATTAGATGGGCAAACGTTAAAATTTTGAAAACTTTCAATTAACGTTGAACTGCAAAACAAAATGAACAGCGTCAGCTCGTTACACAGGCACTAGTACAAAAAGAAAAGGGAAAAAGCCGATCCTATTGGGTCATACATTCAACTAGCTAACTGACGTACTGACTGACTGGAATTGACGACTACCTACGGCCCTATCCTTTGGTCACTAAAGTCTCACTGTTGCCTTTTTGCCCCTATACAATCATTGCCGTATCAGACCGACCACCCTTCCATGTACACAGTAGGCACATACCAGTTTTTTTTGTGGCGTCCCTGTTCTTTTTTTTTTGCTCCTTTTGTTTGCGGGCGGCTTTTCTACCCGAGAGTTACATTGTAATAACAAGCAAATGGGAATATACGAACAAGAAATTACAAGGGAAGAACAGCAGGAGCAGCAAAAAAAAAATGAAAATCGATTCCAACATGAATGTACAATGTAACAGAGGAGCAAGATTGTGCGGTTTTTATTGTTCTGCTTTGCCGATGACGTTTTCGTCTTTTTTTTTTTCTAAAAATCGATTTCCCTTTAATAACATAAACTCACAATCGAAGGCAATTTATCTGCGTGGCCAGCACACACCAAATGAATTTATGGAATTCAATTTTAGACCACGCTGTCGATTCCTCAGCCTCTCCCTTTGTGATCCTTTGCCATTCTGAATTAATTAATGGAGAACTGAAATTGTAGCCTGATACAGAGGGCCAAAAAAAGGGTAAACTGAAGTTATTATAATTGATGATGATTTCATGTGCACATAGGGGTTATGTTACATATTGTTCACGTTTAGGTACATATTGTACTCACCGGTGCGGCGGCGGCTAACCTGGCTGACACCAAATCTCAAACAATTTGTATCCTGGCAAGTATATTACAACAGGATTTCTCTTTTAAATTTTTTTGTTTGTTTCGAAACGAGAAATAAGAATACAAAAATTGGAAATATGTAGGAAGGTACGGATAGAAGATAGCTTCCCATGCCTGTTTAAAGGTTCCAAACGGTGGATTGAGAAGCTCTTTTATGACAGATTATGATTTTGCAGGTTTGTCATGTCAACGAAGAGATGGTGCAGCGAAAAACTCTTGGTTCTAACTTGTGTTTTCTCGCTTAGCAGTCCAACGCACTAACCACTAACCCAGTGCGGCCATCTGGATACACCACGCCCTTACATTTTTGAATACATACTTACATATGTTGACAATAGCGCTCCAGAGCATCTTTAACATTGCTCTTGAAAATATGGTGCGAAACTTTAAGAAATTCTCACTTTTTCACTTCAAATGTCAACATCTAGCTCGTTCCTTAGTTAACCATCTTAAGTTGGTTGATGTCCCATTTCAACAGTGAACGACTACTTCGTTGTTCCTTCGCGTTGGTCTGTCTCCGATTTTTTATGGTGGTTCCTGGGTTGGTGATATTTATAAAAGGAAAAAAAATGGATCACGATATCTGACCTCTTTAAACCACCCGTGAACAATTTGATAGTGTTTTATTTGACATAGTCCTTGATCGTGCTTTAAGCTTAGCTTTCATTCGAATTGCCTATCAAATCCGTGCTACAAACTTCAAGTCCGAGTCTACACTTTGCACCATGCATTTGGCGATTTTGCGTCATTTTTTCCATTCTTCCCACTCCACCTAATGAATATAAAACACTCAGTGTCCAGGTCATCCTCGTTCACCTTCAATTTTAAACTAATAACTCGAGCTAATTATCACACACTTCCCTCTGACAGTTCATTCCAGAATATCCCTAACCTTGACGTCAATCTCTCACAAGTGATGTAAAAAAAAAATTTCAATTAATTTAAACGATCAAGCGACTGCACGTGGTATTCGATACCACAAGCCAATATCACTCTATCTCTCTCACATTCCTTTCATTCTACTTGACATTTCAACTGTCAAATACCAACCTCATCGTTTTCGATGGCACATTTCCCATTGTGACACAACCCAAGCTCTTGGCAGATACCAGTATAACCATCATCACCATCATTTGAATAAAATTTAATTGAATTCTTCTTTCGTCCTAAACCTCACTTTCATTCCTCTTGTCCGCGTGTCATCATCTTCTCAAACACTTTGCAATGACATTTTTTGATATCCTTCCAAGAATTTGTCACAATTAAACATCATGTGCAACATGGTGTTAGTTTCTGCTTGCAATTGGGTACTTTTGCAGTGTGTACCCACACTGAATGCTATTTAGAATGACTTCCATTTCGAGCGTTGTTACCTAATTCTCTCCAGATCCGACAGTCCATAGACCTGCCTACACATGGGCTAGAAGGTAAAGCAAAAGGACATGGGAATGAATATTGCTGGCGTCGCCATAACTATCTTAGCTTAATTAATTAAATTCGAAATTACCTATTCCGGTTCCTATGCCATGTCGACCTCGTGAATTTGGCTGTGTGTGTGTGTATTTTCTATCGAAGAAGGTCGTACAAGAAAAGGAATTTCTCTGGAATTACTTTTTCCTAACCGACTTTTTGCCATTTCTCTGTCTGTTTTCTAGGTCGATCTGAGGATGATGATGATAGTGATGCTGATGACGATGACACGGTCGTCTCTTCCTCTTCCTGCTTCCATAGAACTGGTGTGTGCAGAGATTTTTATCGAATAACACTTTCATTAAAATTACTCTCTGTCTCACCCCTCTTAATTCCTTAGGATAATTTCCTTCCGTTTCTCCTTTCACAAAGTTAAGAATCTCTGTCCTCCTTCACATACACTTCTCTCGCTATAATTTTCTATAATTGGATTCTATATCCTTTCCAAAGGCAAATGCAAAGGGAAATTATCTATTTGGGATGTGCTGGCTACCCTCCGACAGAAGCCAGGAGCTTTTCAGCTCAGGCAATTGAGGCCATTACATTTGGTATGGAAATGAAAACGAAACGATGGAAACGATTTCTTTCAGCATTTCGTCCTTTAGTACACAGGACACACAAATGTTCGTTTACTAACCCACTCACTCACTCAATGGATGTGGGCATATCCTCCAACCTCAGAGATGCAGCTTATAGTCGCGCGAAAAATACCTATGTCACCTAGTAAAAAACAAAAAAACAAACCTCTCACTGCTCTCATGGTGTAAATTCATCCAGGATACGATCTATGTTTGGCGGCGCGGTAAAGTGCACGAGGGTGAGATGGTTTGAAATTACGCCTGAAGCCAAAAAATGAGATTCTTGGCACTATTTCAACAGTAAATTGATTTCGAATAATGGAGCGGCTCCTTTCCCATCCTGTGTGTGTGTGTGCACCTAGCACGAGTACATTCATCTATCTATCGTCCTATAGTGCTTGGCAGCTATTGGCGTCATGTAGAATACGATTACAATAATGTCCTTTTTTTGTGAGAGTCTGTGCATGGTGGTAGCTTGATGATAGCTTGATTTAGCTTTGTGCTTGTGTGTGTGCGTAGCCATAAATACCAGGGGATATACGGTTGCCTTGCCATCAATTGAGCGGGGAGCTAAAATCGAATTTTAATTTATGTTAAGAGCCGGGGTCGGGACGACTATTATTGCTATTAGCGAAATATTTCAAGGATACTTTACGTTATTTGAATTTATGTCAAAAAATAAGATGAATCGAAACGTTGTTCGGCATAATTGGCAATGAAAATTATTAAAACGAGGGTTTCGTGTCAGGAAAATGAAAAATGTATAATCTATCAGAGCAGCTGTTGGTATTACATATTTCAACCTTGGGATGTCAAGGGATGCAACAGGTATACATTTTTCTTTCCATTTTCAATGGGAGATAGGCCCTCTTTCCAGATTCAAATGAGGACTTATTTCGTATAGGGTTTTCCCGCACGGGGTCCATTCTATGCACGGGAATCTAGGTGCCACTTTCTTTGTCGTGTTCATTGTGAAGTGTCCAGTGCTTGCGTCGAGATTTCATCCGAATGCACACTTTCACATTTACCCACTTCTTTCTGCTGTATCAGTCCATCCTTCAGCATTTTCCATCAACGAAATCATTATTCTAATGACTGTCAATCAGGTGTCAGAAACCCCGGAGGCAACCATTTTACATACCTACTTCAGTAATCGACATCCAAATTCAAATATTTTATTGCAGTCTAACTCTTATCCTCATATCCCGGCGAAGGGTTGAATTAATGAGAACCCAACCACCATCATCACATTTCACACAAACGTAAAACATCTCATTTTAGCCAATATCCTTGCACGACTACACATCTCAAGCGATGTGCATAGTGATTTCCATTATGCCTATGAGTAGAGTCATCAAACTGACACACACACACATACATACGTTCGTATATTAGTAAATGTCTTCACATTTCAATGGAATTATCAAAACGATGACAACACACGCCTTACCCAAAGGCGTTGATGTCTAATTGGCCACAAATGAATTTTTGGCATACCACCTGAGCAGACAGTTTCAAGAACTAAATCTCTGTTCTTCTAGTGTATAGGTGGTGTAGTCGATGTCATTTAATACACTCGTGGAGATAAATGCGCATTATAAGGACAATTGGTCATGACCAATTTGAATATTTTGGATACAATTTCCGTAATAATAGTCATTTCGGTTTCGACAAAGACAACCTGACATCCTTTGGAATTCAAATTGAAAGTGCTCAAGGATCGGGTAACAGAAAGCAGCAGCCTAATGATGATAAGTCTTTGGCATATTAATTAATTTAATCGCATATCGAAGATAGAATTTGATATTCAATTAATCGGTTGTGCAACCAACAGGGATAATACTAATTTGGTTGTGCAGCTAATGAACCGTGAAACTGTTGGTAGAAAATGTGATTTTAGGGTAAAAGGCGTGTGCCATTAGGCTTTCCAAATATCCATTAGATTTGTCTTGTTTTGGGAGGACCAAGAGAATATACAGCACACTAATTTTTAGATGCATTAAATGGACTAATCAAAATCACTGACAGTTTGACTGATGATGTCCAAAACCTGCAAAGAGGTGGAAGTAACTCGAATACCTACATATATGATTACGGACCTGTAAAGAACGTCTGGAATCAATCTCCATTAAATGTATCTTTTTGCATCTACAATCAAAGAGGAGCAAAACAACAGACAAATCGAAAAAAAAATAAAATCGTTTATCTGAATGCATCTACCCGACGTTTTTTTTTTTTTGTTTTTATTCCATCAGACGTTTGATATTTGATGGATTGCCCTGTGAGAATCATTAATAACACAATAAGAGTGAGCTTCACTTACAGATCCTTGATATTTTGATTATTTGTCATTTTGAACAAAAAAAACTGAGGAATCTGTGCGATTGTCCTTTAGAACCACTGAGGGTCGTTAGTAAATATTGCAAGCAGTCTGGAGGTAGAGTCTGTCTCTTAATGGTTTCCATGACAGTACCCTTAGGTGGAGCAACCTACATCGTGTCAACGACAAGAAAAAAAGTCACTCTTCCAATTTTTTGTCCTGAAAATCGACTGTTTGCAATGGAGACATAATTTCGATTCATATATCTGCTTGTGGGGTGAAAAATTGATAGGTCGGGTGAGAAAAATTTAACGCACCTCCTTTGCGCCTAACAAAAAGAAAATCCTTCCATTTGAAGATGTAAAAACTTCTCATGTACAACACAACTAATAAATGTTTCCCCTACTATCTCAACGTACAACACAAGGGAACAAAGGATATTCGGAACAAAACCACTAACCGCACCGTTCAAATTCTATTTTTCTTTTTTCTTTTTCTACCTTAACCTTCTAACATCTCCTATACCTATATTCACACTCAGACATTCCTACCTGATCCCATCTCGGGTAACCTGCTGTTAAGATCCTTGTAAGCTTTCGCCATTGTCGCTCGAAATTCATTGTGAATCTGTGACCAAGTGGAAGGCGAAAAGAAAAACATCATCGAATCCTTTCCACACAAATCGTCCTTTCCTTCGTCGCCTTATCCAGAGAGATGCACATTCTCGATAGGTAGGTACCTACACTGGACCAGGATACTTGAAAATGTCCAAGCGGAATAACCACCATATTCATACAAAGAACGGCAAAAGCCGCCTCCAACTTTCAAATGAGTTATGCATGAGTATAGAACCACCATCCCCGCACCTTTTGCATTTTCACCTTTGTTCGTCGAAGGATAATTCCACATTATTGGATAGCTTATGGCCCTCCATGCAATATAAATTGCTCAAAATAAACTAAGTGCTTACAGTGATAATGGTGTGTGGTCACCGACAGGCAATTTGGGGGTGTAGATGTCCTGTTGTTTGTCTGCTAAGGCTGTACACACCCGTCGGTGTAAATAAATTAAGAAACTCTCTCCAATCTTTCTCCGGCCGTCCCAGGAATGTGTTTTGGCAAATATTTTGGGCTCAGCGATTCGTACATTGTCATCTTAGAGAGATGTGAATCATCACAGGATGTTGGCCCCTTCGGCTAGTAAAACGGATTCAGTGAGGGGGGGAGGGGGGTTGGGGCGACTTACATTTGTGGTCGGTCTATATTAATTGGACTGACCATGGTTTAATTATTGTAATCGTATTTGCGCTCAGTGAGCAAAGCCCACAAAAGAGTAGGTACCCAACCATCTCTTCTGTGGACACATACTACACACGCACACAATGTGCGTTGTACACAAATGTGCGTTGTTGTGTTTTGTATGATGGGGATTATTGATTGAAGGACATTTCATATGGTGACGCTGGTTGAGTTGTGTTGTCTTACACATACACACAGATGGAGGACTGGCTGGCTTGGCGCTAGATTGTATTCGGTTTAAGTGACATCATTTATGCATTAGATTAATGACTGAACGATTAGGCAACCCGATAAGTTTACATTTTAATTAAAGCAAGATTGGCGAGAGGTAGCCATGAAACAAGGGGGAAAAGGGGAAGGACACAAGACAATCTCGGGCAATCAACAAACACTGTCACCACCCTATTTAATCCATGAAGTTTGTGTAAATGTCAATATAGCTAGCCATTGACAGATGGGCTTTACAGAGGGTGATAAGTCATTACTATCGGGATATAGCAGTTTCTAGATGCATGTGTATGTGCGTTTTTGATAAACTTAGGTGAATGAACCTTGGCATATAGACTGTGGAGAGTGTCGGATTAACCTAAAGGTTAAACGACACAGTTGCGGCAGTGTCTCACTCAATGTCAAGGAATTTCTTTATGATTGAATTTGAAACTAGTGAGAGTATATAGCAACAAAGACTGAAGACAATTTCATATTTAATCTCCGTAAACAACTATTGGGAAAAAGTAGCAAGGCAATCCCATACCTAAAGGGTCTTCCAATAGGGACTCCCAAACTTTGACAGTTGAATGCGGCCATATTGCTGAAGCTTCATCGGTCAATTTGGCTGTCATTTATTCAGTCTATTTTGCCAAACCACCATGGATGGGCGTTCAATAACACGTGCAAATAATAAAATTGTTTTATTGGAAACTGACCCTCATTTTCATCGAAAAATCATCTTCAGCGATGAGGGCCATTTCTGGATGAATGGGTACGTCAACAAACAAAATTAGCGAATTTGAGACGATACCAATCCACATGAGATCCAGGAGCGTCCAATGCATCCCTAAAAAGTCGCTGTTTGGTGTGGATTTTGGGCTGGCAGCGTCATCGGTCCATATTTCCATCACCAACTGCTTTTGGCCTGAATTGGATGATATGGATAGCAACGACATGTGGTTTTAAAAGGTCGGCGCTACGTGCCACACAGCTCAAGCTACAATGGAAATTCTGCACGAGCGATTCGAGGGTATGGTGGAGGTGATGTGAACTGGCCACCGAGATCGTGCGGTTTGACCAAGTTAGACTTTTTCTTGTGGGGTTTTCTGAAGTCGCAGGTCTATGCGAATAAGCAACAAACTACAGCGGCCCTCAAAGCCAACATAACCCATGCCATCGGTCAAATTCAGCCTGATTTATGCGTCAGAGTCATGGAAAATTGGACATTTCGGATGCGCGCCACCCAGAGAAGCCGCGGCGGACATTTGAACGATGTTATATTCCATACATAATGGCATCGATAGGCCTTTCAAACGAATAAAAAATGTCGATGATATCTCAGACACACTTTGTTTTATTTAAATTTAAAGATCGGTGCGCTTAATGAAAGACCTCATACAATGAGATCCTTTGACGGATGAATCTTTTTCGCCACAATCGTCCAGAGAATATCCAAAGAATATGATAATTGTGCATTATTAGTGAACACGGAAATTCCTTCCATCTGGACCTGTCTAAACCTATTTAGAGACGATAACGATATTAAAAAGTTTTAAGTTTGAATTGAGAATTGTACAATTTGTATATCTGCAATCACCTAGTAGTCAAATTCACCTGAAACTTTCAAGTTCTCTTTCCAATTTTGTTCCCGTCTTCGATACCTCTCTTAGCTGCTTCAAAAATCATCCGCCAAACAAGCGCTTCGTTAGGCAAAATTTAGCTAAAAATGTCCTCGAAAAAAATAACCTGCTCAAGTAGCATTCAATGAACTCGTAAGAACGCAACGCGACTGGTAAGGGTGGACCGTTTGCTGTACAATTTTTATACGTCTCATCGAAACAACTTGACATTTTTTTATTTATTTTTTTATATTTACTCCCCTGTTACAGTTTCCTTATTGAGAAAATTCCTTCAATAAAAATTGTTTTGAGGTAGAAAAAACCCGTAGATTCAAGTCGCGAAAGAACCAGAGCATAAAAATGTGAAAAACGAACTGCTGGAGTGTGAGGTTGAGTTATGCATATTATTTTCCTGTAAAGGTATTCATCAAATCGATAAGGGGCTACATAAAGGTATGTATACACATCAATTTGTGTATTTTTTTTATTTTTTATTTTTTTAGGCAGACAGTAACTACGTGTTATTGAAGATATAAAATTGTCTGCCATTAGTTTTTAACTGACTGCAGATGATGTAGATTTAGAGGGTTAGGACTTTTCTTTCAAGCGCCACAATCCTGATGATCATTTAAAGACGAGATTAATACGGCGGTAAATATACTTTAAACTTGAAGGCGTGTCAGAAGAATACAAGACTTCAATAAATACCAGTCTACTTACTCACTTACTTAACGGTCCTCCGACTCATATAGAGTCTCTGCCTGAGACAAGACAGCTTTCAATCATCGACGATCCTTGGAAAGCTGCTTCAAATTTTCTAGACCAAGTGCCATCCTATCCTTGAATCGGAACTTCTGTTTTCTTTTCAACTTGAACCTAGGGTTTGAGACTCGATGATGATTTCAAAGTATTACAGCTCGTTCGTAGAGTTCTCGGTTCACCTTGGGGTAGGTAGGTAGAGGTGGCGGTGCGATATGAACCCAAGCACTAGATCTGCCTCTTTGCTACCACTACTCGCGTGACCTAGTTGATGATGTGTGTGAGACATTCGGTGCATGGATTAAGCCTGTGGGGTTAAGAAAGTGGATTAGATTCCGTATCTCTTCCCCTGAGATGTCATTAAGGCCGTCGAAGAATGGTTGGTTTAGTGCACGCAGTCTGTCTCTTTCTAGCGTTGGGCACTTGCAAAAGAATAGGGAGAGAGTTTCCTTCCCATTTTCGTTCCCGCAACTGCGGCTGTGAGGATGGTATGGGATACCTAGTTTGGCCGCATGGCCGTTTCGTTCAAAGGCTCCCAATATTTGCTCTGATTTTCTACTTATAATCTGGGACTAAGCGTTATAGAACAAGACTGGTTAAATCAGCCATCGTTTTCCAAGCGTGTGTCTTTGGTGAATCCTCCCTGGGGTGTCATTGGTAGAGTTCATGTTGACTCCACATTAGATGAAATCTTTACATACTTTCAAGCTGTACGTATCAAAAGTGCTATTTTGTCCAATGTGATGGATCAATGGTGCTTTGTTTGATGATAGCATGTACCAGCACATCTGGAATGACGATTAGTTTCAGGAACTGAACTCCATAAAGTGAAAGCAACTATGTGTCCTCTAGATTCGGTTTAGGCTTGAATGCTGGAATCTTGATCTTATGCAAGCCTAAACCGAATCTAAAAACATCAAGAAAAACACAAAAGATCTACATATAGGATCTTTAGCTTATAGATCTATACGATCTTCAGAGGATTCTTCCACATCTAAAGCCCCATTTATAACCAATAAGATTGTCAGACAAGATTATCTAAAGTTTTAAGATTCGGTTTAGGCTTGCACAAGATCTTGATTCCAGCGTTCAAGCCTAAACCGATGCTGAAAACGTCAGAAAAACACAAAAGATCAACACATAGGATCTTTAGCTTATAGATCTATACGATCTTCTGAGGGTTCTTCCACATCTAAAGCTTCATCTATGACCAATAAGATTGTCAACAAAATACCTTGCGTGCTCTCACAATACAGCAGTTAACGTCTTGTAAGCGATAAATCTATAGATAGCGTAGTCATCTTCTTCCTAAGAAAACTTATACTTTTTTAAGCTCATCTTCCCTGTTGGATGACTGCCACAAAGTACTATCCATGAGTACCATGAGTATCTTCATTTCAAGTCTCCACTGATACATTTCGCAAAATTTATAACATTCTTTACCACATTAAATGCTTGTAAGACCTCCCTCTCTCTCCCTTTATAGCCTGTAAGAACGGTTGTACCGCTTAAATCATTTCCTTGATCTCTTCGCCTTTAACTTCGACATTACCAAAACTCAAAGCCCATTCCCGAAGTCATAAAATGTCTGCAAAAAAAATAAAATATATAAATGGAATAATATATTTAAAAAAAGAAGACCGGTAGAGTAGATCCTCACCTTCGCAAAATTTAGACATCACTTGAGAGAACATTGGCTTTTGGGTGCCCTTAAAAAAAAGTGGTACCCTGACTTCTAAGTCGTATATAACACACACAAAGTCCTACTACCGTTTATGCCTCTCTAGAGAGGACAAAGATAAAAAAAAATAAAAAAAATACCCCACTCTTGCCCAACCCATAACCATTGCAAAATGTTGCCTCTCCTCCGAGAGAGTAAAAAAAATAAAAAATTAAAGAAACCTGTCCAAAAGGCTGTGAACATTTTTTTGGCAACCCTTTCCGCAAATGTATGTTAAAGTTGTCTGGCAAAAGTTTACTTCTTTTATTTTGTGTTCTCTCCTGTCTCCTCAACAATCGCCCTGCTTACCTGCTATCAGCACTCGGGGATAGGTAGGCTGTTAGTTCTGCTACGGCCTTTTAAACTTTTCCTTCTTCAATTTATACATACATGTATTTTGTGTGTGTATGTATTCCTTACCTTGCAAGTACTATAGAGGGAGTCATCCTCCTATATTCTCATATTCTCTTCCTGCTTGCTACCTGAACATTTTACATCTTCTGATTTTTCGATAAGTTGTGTTTCTCTGGAAGTTTTTTGTTTTTTTTTCTTCTTCGTCGTCCTTTCCATGTGCAGGTTGTGGGTGGTTGTGGAAATAAATTTCATCTCCCGAAGTGCTCCAGGGGATGCCCACCGAAATTGTGTGTGCCGTACATGGGAAGAGAGGGGCAGTCAGTTTTTTGGGAGGTCGCATAAAGGGACCAACTAACCACCCCCAACAAATTCACCTGAGTACAACAGTAACATTTTTAACGGCGAATATTTCTTCTAAAGTTGAGGTGGTGCAAGAGGAAGGTAGTGAGCTAAGATTTTACTGCTCTTTTTTCCAAAACTTCTACCCTTGCTTCGTAAGATTTAGATTAATTTATGAGGTTAAGTAGTTTTCTGCTGCGCGCTAAATATCCATAGAAAATTATGAGCCAGTGATGTTGCGACTAAGGCGGGTGAAGGACTACGTATAAAGCTGGCTTACCCTATTACTTTACAAGAAATTGCTCATCAGCGCTTGCTTGAGAAAGTTGCTCCTGATTGGATATTGTGACTCGTATTTAATTAGACGAAAGTGAATTAGTTGTGAAAGGTATTAGGTAACACGTAGGGAATGCATTTCTTGCCAAGATGGGACTTAACTCTACGTATCATTGATATTACTGTTTTCTAGATTTCTTGTTAAGAGCTTTGAAAATTGTTGAGAAGATTTACATAATGGGTGTCTCATTAGCAGTGCGAAATGAAATTTTTAAATAAAACACATTTTTTCTTAAGCGAACGTTGATGTTATTTCTGCATAAAATGCCAGCTAAATGTTCTCCATGACTCTGTTGCTTTCTTGAAAAGACATTTCCGGACAAATACAGCATATTTTTTCCAATCAATCATTGGATTTACCTCATTATTTGTAGTTTGCTGACATAAGCCCTTGAATCCTTCGCTTACATCCTTTTTCTCTATTTGTAAGATCATATTTACACTAAACTTTTCGTAAATAACTTGGTTACCTTTCCTATTTCTAATTAAGTCATTCCATTCTATACTCAGTCAACAGTGTGGCAACATCTCAAAATTAATTTCCTCCCCATTGCGCTAATTTAACGCCAGCTTTCAACAACTCTCGAAAGTTATGCAAAGGTTAGCGCAAAAGATTCACTCTCGACAAATATTCAAGCAAAGGTCGCAAAAATTCCGTTTGAGTTAAACTTTTGCGTCAACAAATACACAAAACGCCGCGTGCTTGTTGAAAGAATGATGATGGAGCGTGATGTGATGAGGACTGCAAAATACACATTCGCATATGTTCTTGGTTGGTAGGTAGACTGCTTCCGCTTCGTGCATACCCAACACATCAACTCCATTCATAAACACACTGTTGAAAAGTTAAACCTCAAAAGAGCAAATTTTCACTTTACTTAGCACAAACACATCAGGAACTTGGCACGCTCTCTCTCTTTCTCTCAAAGCCTATTTCATAACCATTAGCGTACGAATGACTTTACCACCATCAACCGCCATCACCATCATCATCATCATCATCATCATCAGAAACCATAACCTTATTCGTCACATAGAACGATGAAGAGGATGATGCCATGCCATTGCAAAACAAAAACCTCGAAGAGATGTATCTAGATACATTTTGAAAATGGCAAAAACCTCAGAAGCTGATTTCGTTTAAATTTCGAATTCATTAAGTTTGGCTGAGGAGCGTATTTAGGTTATGTGGTGTAATGACATTATGAAACCAACTTAACTTGGAATTCTAAATTGCCAACACCATAGGGCCGAGCGCTGTACGAATGATGGTGATCAAGGATGAGTGAGGATGTCAGTTGTGTGTCAGAGTCTGCCGATGAAGGATGAGCTATGAAGAAGTGAAGAGAAGACGGGGATGTCGGGATGTCGGCGTGCAACACCAACTTTTATAAGCTTTATTTGTTTCGTGAGAGTATACCCTCAAGGACTTTTTTTTCCCTCATACCGCATACAGAAACAGTCATGTATATATGTATCCTGGAATCGACAGTGGTTAAGAGTGCGCTTGTCATTTTAAAATGATTAATTTCTTTGCTTGTGTTTTTCTATCGTCTGGTTGTGCTGCATCCTTGTTATTTTTTTTTGTTTATATATGTGTTGTATGTGCTGGGAGGCTACTTTTTTGCGAGGGAGTTGCTGAAATTTATTCCAAGTTGAAAGGTTTCAACAACACACATTCAACTGAGTTTTTGAAATATGATTAATAACAGAGAAACGGAGAAAAAGTGAGGGAGTGTGAGTGCGATGTGTTTTCTTGTGCAGAGCAGAATAAGTGGCGAGGTAATAATTGCATTTTCTTTTTGTTAGATGAATCCTCTGTGATTATCTTAAGGAAATTGAATTTGTTGAGCTTTAGATGGAATAACTATCAAATAATGAATTTCAATTTGCAAGATGCGCTCAGATTTCTTTACAACAGATCGAGCGAAGTTGATCTGCTTGATAGGTCATGTTCACAGTGTTCTTTTAGAGCTCCTCCACACCGTGTTAATTGGAACTAAGTGGATGCTTTTTCTGTTCTGAAAACTTGTGTTGGCTAACTTTCGTCTTTGGGGTGAATCTACGTATTTCTATTAAATTTCTTTTGAAAGTTGGATGAAGTTTATGATCATTACACCAATGCTTTGATTCGGTAACTTATTCGTTGTCCACTTCGATAATTCACTTCTGTAGCTCTCTTTTTTGTTATTTCTGAATAGTGTTTTTTTTTTGTTGACAAAAATACTAGATGACATCGATTCAGATCAGTATAAGCTGGACCTGCCCAAGTTTCGACGGCAACAAGTGGTTTGTTGGAGATGGGTTCTAGCACGGTCCGAATCTTGATGGATATTGGAAACAAAACACCCAAATAGATATCTATCTTGGCTAAGACAGAACCTTGCAAACAAGGCTAGTCATCGACTAAAGCAGTCCAACACAGCATCACGTTTATGCTGAACAGCTGCCAAGGGTAAACAGATCCAATCACGCCAACATATTTGTTTTTTTCTATTCACCTACCTACTTAGTGAGCTTTTGATCTGTGAAGAATCTTGATTTTAGTGATAACCTGATCTTGTCCTGAAGTAATACTCTCATAATCACATCTGAAGCTGTCTGTCCTGACTTGACTCGAAAAAACTACAAATAGGGTGGTATTTCGTATCGTACCTCGTATTATTATCAGTCAGGCCGCTATTTGGCTAAATGTCAAGTAGCTAACATAAATATTGTGAACAATTGTATATCGATAATGCGATGTATCCAATATAACCAAATATAAGGCAGTGAAGGACTGCCGCGTGTTTCTGATCACCAACCAGCACAATGTCATTCTCTGATGGATTCCAGGTCGTTACGACATTTTACGGAACTGTGCGGCTGACTTATGGCCAGACAAGTCTCTCTACGTACAGACAGTAGGAAGCGCCTATGTCGTTTGTTAAACACCTAATACACACCGATACTCTGTCGAAAGCAAATGGCAACATCTTGGCTACTGTAACAACGCTAGGCTAATCTAGCCTGTCCTCTGTCCTAAGAAATCAAAAGTGTTAATTGGACTTAAAAGAGCCCAACTGGCTACGTTAGGAAATCTAAATGGTTTAAGGAATAGACTGGGTCCAACTGAGTTAGTGTCGTTCGAAAGGTAAGGGATCTTATAGGGATCAAGTATATTTTCGACGGAATGTACGATCTCTTGTCGGCTCTTCATGGATTGCGTCGCCAGAATATCGAGAATATACAGTTCATCACACAAAATATAACTAGAGAAACTTACTCCAGATGGAAAGGCGGTCATACGTGTCATTCCACCAGACTTATATGGCCTGAAATTGACGACCATAAGTCAAGGGAGATCATCACCCTCAACAAAACACAAATCCGCACCATTATTGGTGTCCTTTCAGGCCACTGCCTACTAAGACAACACGCCAGGAGATTAGGAGCTCTATGAAATGATTTCTGTAGAAGCTGTAGGGATGAGGAGGAGGAGGAAAGCACCACCCACCTTCTCTGCCATTGTCCAGCGCTCTCCCACAGCAGAAGAAGATTTCTTGGGCACTATCATTTCAATGACATTAGTGACCTAAGTCAAATCCCCCTAAGGAAGATCCTCACATTCATCAATAACTCCAAATGGTTTTACGGGTAGAATTCTCCTTCAGGGAATTCTATAGGCAGCACAACGGGCTCTGAGCCTAAGTGAGTCCCATGGGACGCCTATCCACCTAACCTTACCTAACCTACAGTTTTAGAGCAATCGGACGCGAACAGACCTTTGCAGTAACCATCAATTAATTGTTTACAAAAAGTCAGTTCACTTCAGAGTTCAGTGGTCTCTAGGTTGCTCTTATAACTCTTTACATCAAAACTTTAGACTCTGCCAACGACATCTAGACGGACTTTAAATCAACTACGCTTGAGTGTAAGCCATACAAATATGAGCTCCTCTCATACTGTCGTCCACATTCGACTTTGTTCGTAAAGCTTTGTCTAAAATTCCAAGGCAGCGTTCCCTTTTATATTAAAATACACCCGAACGACTCATAACAATAAGTACAACCCTAATATTTAAAAATTATAGACTTTAAGTTTAAATTAACAAAATTCATAGTGGGTACTTCCCTCCTCCACACAAGCAAAAGCCTCGAGATACTCAACTCTTCTCTTATTAAAGCAATAAAGTTGCCGGCACATGCAAAACTTTGAATAGTCTTTTTGGAGTTTGCACTACCACTGGCAATATGCGGCACATAAACATATTTAGGTGTGTGAAACAATCTTTACCTTAAACTTCCATCATAATCGCTAAAGTTGTTCAGTTATTATATTCTTTCACCAAAAAACATATCTTCAAATCCAGCCAAACGATCTGAATCTGCATCTTTTAGTCGAACCACCAGTGCATAGCACCATCCACACCATCAAAAGCATCCGCTATCATGGATCATAATCCTCAAAAGCATAATTAAGTTTCCGCATGCACAAAAGTTTCTTAATTTCAATTTAAGGAATTTAATAACTTTACGATTTATTGCGAATTCGGCGGAATCCCGGTTTTTCGATTCGATGAATTAAAATATACGCCCTCCTCTGTATGGTCCCGAAATAGAGCTCCGACATATACACTGAGATTAAGAGCATCAGAGTCAGCACCAACAGCAGCAGCAGCAGTAGCAATTCCAGGGCGGGCCGGATAAGCTGCACATCACATGAAATACTGTTTTTAAATATCCATATGGTATGCAGCACCTTATGGATGGCATATGTGGGTAATTGCCAGCCACCACTACACCCTCCCGGCGCAGATTTAATCATGTGAATTCGTACATAAAAGAGGCGTAATTAATACTCTTCATCCTCTGGTTCACTTTTTTTTTTTGTGTGTGCTTTCTCGTGTGATGTCCTTTTCGCTAGCTTCTCGTTTTTATCCCTCTTTTACTGAATGGTTTTGTATAAGTTTTTTTCGGGATACTTTTCTTTTTTGGCCATTCAACTATGTATGCGAAAAAAAGTGGAACTAAGAGAGTGATATATTTTTCGGTCTTTTGGACCGGTATACAAGTTTGTGGACCGTGAAAAAAATCGGTTCCTGTATCGTTTCTCTTACGTTCAACGAAAAGTGTCAGAAAAAGAATTTAGAAAACGGCTGCGGAAAAGCCGTTCTTTTATATTTACTTGGAGTAAGAGAAAACTTTTTAAAATCTGTTGCGATGTTAAAAATCCTGCATGGCGAAATAGTGGTCTAAACAATGGGTCTGAAAAATAAATGAATTTCACTCTACCAGACTTGTTCAATTGAACATGGATGCAGTCTCGATGCTTCAATGCTCTGGTCTGAATCTGAAATATTCAGCGAGTCAAAGAGTGGATACACTTCTACATCCATGACAAGACTATTTGTATGTTCTCCGATAGTAAGATCGCTCTTGAAGTGCTTCTACAATGAATTTTGGACTGCACATGTATAGTAATAAAGTAGACTCACAGTTTGATATTGATGCTTCTAAGTGGAGGCTTCTGCTGATAATATTGAACAAGTTTAAAACAAAAACAGGATTGTTTCTTCTGCCTCTGCGTTCCTGCAGTTGCCTTAAAACTTGCTGAAGCATCCCTGATGTCTTGTCCTGTTTTTTTTTTTAGCTATTCGCTTACGTGGGAAGTACAAGAAAGCTTGTCGTTCAAGCTGCATGCAATCTGAGGTACTGTGTCTAGCGAGATCATGCAGTCTCCTGACATATCTTCGTGACTGATATTCATTGTCCATTTAATGTGTTACAATCTTCTTCAGTACGATTTCCTCTGATGGTAAAAATTGTATGAGAATAGATACAGCTATGTAACGTCTACTAAAATGTCAACACTTTCTCACACAGTCCAAACATCGGCCAAGTCCATGTATTTACAGAAAAAATGCACACCGCTCCCATGCCACTATGCCATTGACCCTCTGAAGTTCACCTTTTCCATTAAAAAAAGCAATAAATTCCTTTCACATCAGTGTGAGACTGTTGTCCTTTTGCTTCACGTTTAATCGCTTAGCAAAATTTCCCACCAACAAAGGGGGAAAAACCGCAAAAGAAACTACAAACAATTGTTGGCTGTGAAACGCCCCCTGCCTGATACTTCACATACCACTAAAATATTTTATAACGTAATTTGGCAACCCTATTAAAGAACGACATACCGTTGAGCATATATCATAAACAGGCGACACATGGAAAGGCACAAAAATAAAACCATTTGTCCGTCCGTTGCCGTGCCTAAAGTAACCAAGAGGTAGGACACAAAAAGACGAAAAAGTAAACCCAAAACACCAGCCACTGAAAGAATAATAAAGAATCCTTCGCTTACAGGCGCAGTTTTTCTTGCCTTTGCCTTTCTTTTGTCGTTTGTGTTTTGTGTCCTTCTAAGGATGAATTTTCACAATTTTATGTGCACGTAACTTTATGAGGTAAATGTCCATATGAAACCCTCAGCACCCCGATCTGCCGTCGTTGTCGTCATCGTCCATCTAGGCGCGCACATAAAAGTCCCAAGGTAGAACAAAAGCAAAAAAAAACCCTTTTTGAATAAACTGCCAAATGGTAAATGGCAAATGGCGGCCGTTGTTGGTCCAGAAGTCAGAGAAAGAATAGAGAGAACCCCCAGAGGGCCAAAGGATGCCGAAACATCATCTCTGTGGTGTTTTCAATTTTTTTTATTCGTTCCTGTCGGTAGGCAGTAGCTATCCTGACCGGATGGTAAACATTCATCCGGCATCGGTAAGGTAATTGTGAAAAGGTACGAATGCGAATAAGTGTATCTCAAGTTCAGTTCAGATACTTTAGAAGCACAGGAACATAAATGGAAAATTTAACATCGTTATTTCATTCAGGCACTACCCAACACACACACACACACACACATGAACAACCTCCCACCCACTCATGAGTTGTGGAAGGTTTAGGTTTTTTTTTTGGGCAACTTTTGAATAGTTTATTGATGGATGTAAAGAGGTTTTAATGGGACAAACCATTCTCGTACAGACGAGGCAAGCAGTCAGTTGGCTGAAGACTGTCAGTCTCCATATATTCGCCATGCAATAGGAATGAAGAGCTCAAAGCGTCCATGTGAATTTTCTTGGGTTTATGAGTGGAATTTATTAGTACTAGAGAAAAAGGCTCTCATTTTGTCGTCATCGTTGTGGGTGGTTGTTGTTATTTTTGCTCCGAGAAGGTGGTGGTGGTTAGGGTGAGACAAAAATCGATTGTGGGGTGGTAGGACAGTAATCAAGGAACTGGTACGTCGTCGTAGTCGTCGGCGGCAAAGTTGACTGAGAAAGATGAAGGAAATATTTAATATTTTAACATACAAATGGGAAATGAAAGTCAAGAATCTGGGCTTAAACGGATCGATGATGATGATGATAAACTGTTTTGCTTGGCGAATGGATATACAAACTATGGCAGTCGTATATCAAGTATTTAAAGGCAAATTCACTGGCGAGGTTGAGTGATTTTGTGGCAGACCCATCGGTGTTATCTTGGATGGTAGCCTTAAATATTAAGATATATCGATCTTTGTATTCAAGGATTTTGTTTTGTTATTCAAAAGAATGTGGTCAAACCATGAGATTTAACAGATTGAGGTTACAAAGTTGCTTAAAATTAAATTAAATTCTACTGCCTTTTACGTTTTGAGTTTCAATTTCACAATGGCACATTTTACAGACCCTAAAGGTTGGCGTTTATAGCTCCATTATTTACCAAACAACTCAATATACTAAGCAGAGAAAAGAAATTCCTTAAAGTCATAACCTCTCTCCTTTTGTGGAAATAAAATATTTTTAAACATTATTCAAGCGCACATTTATCATACACACATAACAACAGCTCACACCATTCTCGAGTCTTTTGTGATTTCGTTTACTCACATCACACATCTCCTTTAATGTACGCAAAGATGTCTCCTTCATCTGTTCATATTCATGCCCAATTTTTCACTTTTTTTTATGTAAAATTCCAAAATAAAATTCCATATGTATGTGTACATAGCTACATGTGTCGTTTTCCGCTCATGTAAACATGACATAAAGTACATATACAACCGAAAAATTTCCTCTGAGTAGTTTAAAGTATCCAAGCATACTCAACAATACGTTAAACATGAAAAGGAGATGCCTTTTCAGTATAACTCTATTTAAGGACATCATGCACAGGTTTTAACATAAAAATAAGAGAGGGAGCAAGACAACCGCAAACAGCTTCCACGTAACATGGATTTGTCATATCTGAATGTGACACAGTAAAGTCCTTTATTTCCTCATCCATCTCCTACTCAAGTTGGAAGTTTACGATTGCGATTATCTTGTAAACTGAAATGCCTCTTCAAGTTTTGTAAAACTTTCACCTAAGTTCCATTGATGATTGAGATAGTTTTGAGCCGTAAAGATAGGATTTTTAAAGTTTGATACAATCACGATAAGTTATCTGGTAACGTTTTTGGATAAGCGGTTATGAAAACAGTGTGTGTAAAAATTATTCGTCTAAGCCTGTGGTAACTTTTGTTCTCAAGATAAGACAACCATACAGATCCTTTTATTTAGTTAGACCGATTTGAAACGACCTCTCTTTGAAATCTCTACTGGATACAGTGTGATATGAGCTTTTTCATCTCAGATTTGTCCATGCGAAGGAGTTGTGCGAAGGCATCCTGACATGTAAATTTCGGCTAGGCATTGGACGCGTTCTAATTTTTCAATTGTGCTTATTTCATCATCCTTTATTCACCACGCTTGCATATGGGGTTCCCGGATAGACAATCAATGTGTACAGTGTATGGGTTGTACTCTCCAGTTTTCTCCGTAGATTCGGGGGGGGATCCATAGTAATATGGTGACTCTGCTAATAATTCCGTCAATTTCCTGAGCATTTTGCTGTCTAGGTTTGAGGAAGGCTGTTAACTACGCATTGTATGCTTGCTTATTTCAGAAGGACGGGCTTAGAGTTAAATGATAAAATAATGGTCAGAGTGTAACTCAAGTGTCTAGTTTAAAGAAAAGACCAACAAAACTACAGAAAATCTGAATACCGTCAGTTAATTGGGTTCATAACTTTACGAACGGACAACACTATAAAAAAAAAACTAGATTTTGTGTTACTACTTCCAACTAATTTCCATTTGTACTTCCGTTTGACGTTTCATATTAATTCCATCAAAGTACCACCAAGAAACCGTCTCACAAAAGTACACTTTTTAATTAATTCCACTTTTCGCGAGCTAATTGAATATGTCTCCACTCTGTTGGAACACAACAAAACAGTTCAATATTCCAAATGAACAAAACTGCAAGAAACCATTTATGCTCCACTTCAGTACACACACCAAGTCTTTTCGTAGCCCTTTAAGTATTTTGACATACAAAAGAACGCACAAGAGGACGTTGAAAAAATAAATTTTATATAAGAAGATTAAAAAAAGAAAAACACACCCTCTAACTCACACTTGTTTATTAAAATATGTGTGTGCTCTGACCAGCGAAAAATAAAATAAAAAATAAATAAAATAAAATTCCTAAGGAAGCATGCCATGCCATCTACCGAACTACCAAAGGAAACAAGCTGGCAGAAGAGTACCCATTCATCCGTAAGTCTACAACTCTTTTCACCTCCACCAAAATGAGCAACCAAGCAGGCTCAAGCATCTCCTCCAGTGCAAATAGCATATTAGGACCATCAACTTCACCGAGGAGATACGCTTCTATAGGTACAGGACGGATTGTGTCAGAACACTTTGAGTTGTATGTATGAAAAGAGTCCTGTCGATGCATAAACTTGAAGTGTGCATACGGAACTAGAAAATATAATTTGATATATAAAATGGAACAGCGCTACTAAATAGAAAAGTTGTTGTTCCCGTTGCTTGCACGCTTGCACACTCTCCCACTCTCATTTAGGTTCGAGTCTTCATTAAAAACAGGAAACACCAGACTGACACACAACCTATGGACGGTGATGGTGATGTCGATGGGCAGCGATTATAAATCCTACGTCTTTCGAAAATAGGACGCAATTTCGAAAATTCCATGTTATTCTCGCTTAGAGGTATGGGTAGGGTATGGGTAAAACTTTCTCGCGAACTAAATTGACAGGCCTCTATTCCATGTTGTGTAGAGGTTCCGTTTCTTAAGCCCTATTTTGGCATCGAAGCCATTATGAAATTAATTTTTCATATCGCTACCGAGTTGGCGAGTGGAGCGAGGAGGACGTAGGAAAATAATTTGTTGTTTTGCTGTGGATAACATAACTTGCGCGAGGAGATGTGTTTTGAAGTCACTGGGGGGAAGGAAGGCTAGGTCCCGAGAGGAAGTGGGTATTACGTGAGATTCGAATTTATTGCCGAAGCAGTTAGTCATGTACGGAATGAAAAAGTTTTATTTAGCTAGAGTCTCGCGTTGGTCCTAAGTCATTAGGCTTTTATTTCGATTACATTTTTCTTTCATTTCGTTGTTTTTGTTTTTGTCGACTGGTCCTCGTTTCGCTTGGTGTTAATGAGATTATGAAGAAATAATTACAGTTTTGGGCGGAGATTGAGATTGATTCTTAATTAATTAGATCTGATTCGGTAATGTGTTTTGTGAAGACGAGAAAGTTCTGAAAGGAATATGAATGTGGTGTGGAGAACTATTAGGGAATTCTTTGGAATTTAGTTTTAATGTTATTTATGTGTCCGTGATTCGGTAGCATGGGACTTGTCTTTAGAAGTGGCCTTCAGGTTTAAGTAAGGGAATTTCAGAAATGTTTTTTTATTCGAAAGCTGGTTATGATGCATTAGTCTGAAGTTTTATCGTCTATTTTTCAATGCTTTTTGTAGCAGCCATTTCAAAAGAAAATATGAAATTTGTGATCGAACAATCGTAGTTTGTTTAAAGTTGAGAACCAAGTTTAACTACAGGATCTAAGACCAGCCTTTATGATACCCTTTAAGTCTCTCCATCAGAATCTGAATGTTTTATGAAACATCGTAGTTCTGCAAGTGGAAACTTCACCATACCATCTCGATCTCCAAAGAAAAGTTCTTCCAGTTGTGGAAGAAGTCATTTCTCAAATGCAGAACATTCACCAAGTAAGTGTCTTACAGATTTTTGCTCTTTCCCAGCTTCTACGGAAGTTCTGATGAGGCAATAGTAATGTTACAATAGAGGCTCAGAGCCCTTTACACACGTCCTATGGCCAAAGGCAACGGCCGGTTTTTAAGACATTTATTCATTCGCTTTGCGCTCATTTACATAGCTTCGATCCATGCCTTGTCAGTTCATCTCCTGCTGAGCATTTCGTCTAACTTAGTGATTAGCTTCGATTCGACGAAACTGTCTACATGTCTGCGCAGGCTTCCAAAGGAGGTAGCTTCTTGGATTAATTAGTTCATGGTTTCCGCTTTCCGGCAAAAGTCTCTGGTAGAGTACACACCAGCACTTGTCACTACAGTCAGTTTTGATCCATCTATTGACTATTCGCAGTAACAGTGCTATCAAACTCACTTTCTTTTCTAGACGGGATGAAAGAACAATGAACCGTTTTAAGCATCTAGAATTAATGCTTTTTCATAAGATTTCCCGAGCCAAGCGAGCCTAGTTTTTCTATTGCATCATTGAATCATTGATTTCATAACAGGAGTGAGTTTTTAGATCTTTTGAGATTGTTGAGGAGGGCTTTAGTAGCAACTGGCTTCCACTGGAGCAATTCTCTGTTCAGTTTTTAGTACCATAATCGACAGTACTTGAAGTTGCCTTAAAGGCAAAATGCTTGATGTTGCATTCTAGTTTTCTTAATTCTATGCAGGGGAGAAAGGTACCAAACCCACTTCTTCATAGTTTTTGGAGTACACCGTAAACCTTAACCGAGAATTGTATTGAATGGAATTGGTTGGTATTGTCCAACTTTTCTTGAAGTGAAAGAATCTGTTTCCACCATGCATCAGCCTCAGACCTTTTAATGGATTACTTAACTTTTCCAATGGAATGTTTTAAATTTTTTCTGTTAAAGCTATCAAAACGCGATTATTCTCATCCCTAGTATCACTTTTTTACATCCTAACAGATCCATCATTGACTCAAAGTACACCATGTTTACCCTTAATATCCTTTCCAACCAAAATGTATATGTCTTTGTTTTCTGTCTGCTGTCTGGCCAAATACAAAATTGATGCAATAATTGATGGCCACAAAAATCCATCTCTCCATCAACCTACATACAGGACGCCTTCAGGACAACAATCTCTTGGACGAAAATAAACTCTCAAACAATTAAGATTGACTGAATATAATATCCATCGAGAGAGAAAATATCCCTGCTTTGTCCCATAGTATGCTTAGTCTCATGACAGGGTTACCACCAAACTACCCACTCATACTCTCCATCATGTGTTGTGTACACTTTCTATACTTAAGAGAGTGACAAGGAAATTGACGGGACGGGTATAGCTGGGTGAGACATGAAAACAACGAAAATTCTATTGATTTTGCCTTTTAAAAACAAAATCAGTCTTCGTCCTTCTCATTGACTCCTTGTACTGCACGTTTCACATTGCTGGTGTCTTCTCATCCGAGACGAACTTTGGGTCAGACATGACTAGAGAGATAATGGTGTTTGCATTATGGGTTTGGTTTAGGTCTAAGACCTCTAGTGCATGCTAAGACTTTAAGGTTTTTTTATTTTTTTTTATTTGAAAGATGAGGGAGGACTCAGGACCTCTCTATGGATATTTGTGAATATTTTGTTATCTTATCGAGTGTACAATTTCCTGTGATAATCTCGTTATGTGCGTCTGTTGCTTGATAGTTGTTTTTAGGGGCTAGGGGAATTGTCAGCACCACAGGGATATGAAATGTGTCAAATTTTTACAAGAGTCATCATAGTCTTTAAAGAGACTTTATGCGAGGAAATTGGAAATGACGCGAATGGGTTTTTATTCTCATTTGAAACTGACCAGGTGTCCTGTGCTTGTGTTTGCCACTTTGTTACTGTAGGCTGAAGCAAATAATACTAAACCATTTAGTCAAGACATGAATCACTTTGAAGTCCTGTTTTCGATAAGTGCTTGAGTACACAACGTTAACCCACCATTATTTTAAGTTCCTACGTCTAGTCGGGTTCATATAATGCCCTCATCGTCTACTTCCTTTTAAATTGTACCACCTGGTGTTTTGCTAAATCGATTATCCCATAATATTCCTAACATCTTTATGTTATTTACTTCTTGTGTACTAAAAATAAATTTACGTTCCAATATACAATAAACACTTCCAGAGTGAAATAGCCCAAGAAATGGCCAACGAATGAGCACCATCTGGGGGTACTCTCTGGCAGACTGTCGATTTTTCTCGTGTGCAAGGACATAAACTAGTCCTTTGACCGTAAACGAAAGTAAACGATAATTTCCTGAACTAAATAATTCAAAGCATGAAAGTCATTTTAGGTCTTTGACGTTGTCGTTTACCATTTACGACTTTCACAACTGATACTCAGGTTCTACCTACCGATGTGTTCCTCTTAAATAAATCTGTCTACGAAGTAAAGACACAGCTTCTATTTTTATTTTGTTTAAGTACATAAAAGCTAGTTTCTGGAATGCATCAGGATTGATGATGATGGGAAGGTGAATGTCCTTTTTGAAGTGTGAAACGTGTTTTCAGTGTACATGGCACGATTTATAATAATATCACGGGTGCTTTAAATCATTAAACGAAGTTGAAGAAATTCCAGTGATCCATAGCCAGGATTAGCAGTAAATAACCTTCTTTGACCTCAACATTGACCCCGTCCGTTTGAACAAAAAAAAAAAAAATTCGCCTACTCCACGATTCCTTAACCGAATTGCTGTCACTTTTGCTGTTCCAAGCAACTACTGCAACCAAAATGCACTACCACTACCACTATCGCTTTATGCTTGCTGCCACTTTCAGACTATCCTTACGGTCTCCTATTCACAGCTGCCGTTTTATACAAAAGCAAAGCTCAGCGGTTCCATTGTTTTAGTTCCCCCTGACTCAAATGAACTTTGGCATGAAAAATGACTCTGGTAACGAATGTATTTGCGATTCGCAGAAGAACATCCTTATTCACATTATTTTTGTTCGTTCGTCTTTTCTGATGGGTTGGGCAAGGATGGGATGGTTATATGGGCGAGAGATTTCGCTTTTTTTTTTTTTTGATTCTCTCGTCTGTACGTCTTTTGGGGATCTCGTATAGTATACACCTCTTCATACGATGTGACTTATACCAGCTGGATAGTTGAATTTTTGTGCACAGTTAGCTTTATGAAGAGCGATAGACCCAGAATATGTAGTAGTCTATACGCGGTAGAGGGATAACGACCGTGCATATTTACCTCCCAAAAATATACACTCAAAGACTAATGGTAATTTTATTTCCAGCAAATTTAATTAAGGATGTGAATAAATTTAAAACTTGATCAAAAAGGGGATGTGAGTTTACAGAAAAAAAAAAAAAAAAATTGTGTGTTAGATGTTTGAAACTAGAAGGAGGCGGATGGGTATCAGGAACAGAAAAGACACATGATGGGATGAAGCGAGATTTTGGAATTTTATTTTGGATCAGGTTACAAAGAAATGTAGATTTAGTGCGGAGAGTTATGTATACTCTGTTAGAATTCGAAATGAAATTTGAGGAGAAGGAAATGGAAGTTACACGGACATGGATTCATCTGATGGTCTGGATATCAATGGGATGTAACTCGTAATGTTTCTGCAGAAAGGTTGGAAATTTATACCGACATTTTTAAGAGGAACCATTAGTTGACAATTGGCAGGGAAGAGAAGTGAAAGACGACTGACTTGCAGTGCTTGTACGATACTGAATCATATAACGTGTACTTTCAACTACAACTCCAGAGCGACGACCTATCATTCATACTTACATCATTAAGTTAAGCTTTCAAAATACTTATAAAATAGACAGTCTATGACATTATACAGAGTGGATGTCAGTGTTGCTGCACATTAATTCAATTGAAACCGCTTTTCAACTTTTTACAAATAAAATAATTATGCTCAAAGCGGAGACCAATCCGATTTGCAGAGGTAGGAGGTCCATTACCTAGGGATAACAAGGATGCAGAGAACAAGACCGGACTGAACTTATAGTACATATCGTGCAGAAGATTAACACAGGAATTATAGGAATGTCGACACGCTGCGTAAGATGTACATATACCTATCTATGGTGCAGTTGCTGAGAAATGCGATGAAAACATTCCCCTAGTGAAAACCTCTTCAACACGGAAAATTCATTGAATGAGAAATCATGAGGATCACCAAGAAGGAAAGAGAAGGATGCCATTCAGAGCTCATAAGTAACAACTCTTCCTGAAGCAAATAGAGACAGTTTCATCAAGAACTTAACCATAGGATAACTCAGTGAATCTGCATATTAAATCTGAAGGAACTCGAATACGAGTAATGAGGCAAGGAAAAAAGCAATTGGATCCAATAAGAAAATTTCCAGCTTCTTTCAGACAGAAGTCATCACAATAGAAAGGTGTGCGCAAGATGGTATGGGAGTCCATGTACAAGCTCCATAGCTTCAACAAAATTAATATGTTTTGTTTGGCAAACATTTTTTTTTTAGGAAAACCAAGTTGATAGAGGTACTGCTACTACAGAATGATTTTGACTTATGCTCTCAAGTTACTTGTAACCTGACATCGAGGACGGACTCAGTGTGTCATCTCAGCAGGATGAGAACAGGTGCCACATTTAAGGTGCTCGATGCTAAGCAAAACTTTTGAAACATTTTGGTCAACAATTGCTCACGATTGCGAAACAGCATTTTTGAATATTGTCACAAATATACACGAGACTTTATGACAAAGATCCTGCAAAGTCCAACTGCAAAATATGTAAAATATGTATGTTTCCTTTTTTTTTTTTATAATTCACTAGTGCTAAAGGGGTTATGAATACCCTTATGATGCTATTATCACAGCGCTAGTGTTGGTGTAGTGATTTCTGAAACTCAGGTGGTATTAGGTTTCAGTCTTTTTGCTCCGAGGGTGGTTTTTCCAGAATGACTGGGGAGAATTATTGCCATTGCTTATAATTCGCAGTATTTCTTTCGAATATCCCGATGTCATTAGTACAATCAACACTTTCAAGCCATTGCCTACCCTACTGCCAGTGTTATGCCTATACAGTAGAGTTGACGTCAGCTTTTTTCGCAATTGACCGACTTTTTTTCTGTGACATCGGGATTCGAACCTGGAACCTTCAGCGTGACAAGCGATGATGCAACCACTACACCATGACCACCCCCATTTACAGTCTCCTCAACCCCCTTCTTTTCATGACACAACTTAAATGAAATTCCAAAGCTAATTGCCGAAGAGAAGTCAACAGAACTAAAGCAAATATAAATCAAGTCGATGCCGAAAATTTACAAATCTAATTAATTTGTCAAAGGAAATCACAAAATGAGAAGGAAACTACCAAAAGCTATTCAGAAAAAGTCCTGTGAACTACGAATTTTTCCATCTCATACCATACACATCTAAAACAAATCTCGTTTAGTTGTTCAATTAAACTCGTTAGAGTCAACTATTCCAAATGAAAAAGAAACAAAAAATTGAAGCACATCCGGTCTTATATCGACAGGCTTTAACATTGAATATCGTCCTTTTCAGTATCAAAAAACCTATAACATCCTTGGAATCAAAAAAAAAATCCGTATCCGAGCCGTCATCTTTCGTTCGGTTCTTGTGCATTCATATACTCGTACTACAGCACGCCATACCTTAGGATTGTAGGATCCTAACCATGTTTCCATTAACTTGTATTGACTTTTTGACACCCCCCACATGATGGGCGCCTTTCTTTGTTCCCGTTGCACACGATGATGGAGGATGAAGAATGAACGATGGTTTTCTTTTTTTGTTCTTCTCCTCTTTTTTTTGCCAATGATTTGGAACATTTGTATCCATGCTCATGTTCTTGTTTCAGTTTTCTTGTTCTTTGTATTGATTATTTCCTTCAATTTTCAAAAACGAGTCCTTCAGACACACACACATGATGAATGCTAAAAATTAACAAACAAAAAAAAACCTTAGAACACAAACAAAGTGAAAAAGAAAGGTTAAGCACTGCTAAGATGACTTAAATTACAATTTAGATTCGGGACTTTTCATCATCTCATCTGTGTCCTTAAACATTTGCCAGGTAACATCATTTGAAATGTAACTTCAATCTATCTTTCCAACATTTACTCTCACAAAGTTGTCTCCCCTCTCTCTCTGTAAATGGCAAATGGGTGGTGGAGGGTTTTGAAATGAGAATAAAATGTATTGTCACAGATAACAATGAAGCAGCAGCAGTAGAGCATGACTAGTGGAGTACGACTTGGTGGTAGAGAAAGGCTAAAGGACATTCTAGTAGAAAAATGTAATTTACAGTATGGATTGACATTAGGATCTATACGTGACTACTGTCAGTAGTAAATTGGATAACAAAACTAGACATGATTTCGTTTAGCGTGAACTTCTTATCAATACAAAAAAAAAAAAACCAATTGGTATTCGAAGGATGAAGCCTATGATGGATACATCCGTTTTATGAGCTTACATGTGAGTGTGTGCGGAGTTGGAAGAGAGAATGTGACCTACGCAAAGGAATTGTTTAATATGACATGTCATGTACGGGACTGACAATATAGTGGATTGACCCGGGAATCGATTTGCGTTTCCTGTTCCAGTTTTTTAAGCTGTCTTAAAGCATTTACTTATTTATTTACTTAGGTGGCGCTACAGTTCGTAGTGAACCTGACCTATCTACTACGACTGTGTTGTTCTTGCGGGTTGGACTGGAAGACTCTCTGGGCCGGAGCGGAGAGATTATATTTATATCGTCAGTGTATGCGAGCAGTTGCACAGACTTTAAAAGGTTGTGCCTCTGGTGGTGCCTTGAGGGTTTCGCACAACTCGTTCAAGTACGATGTTGCTTGACAGCGTGTCACATTGCCTAAATCCCCTTTTGACATAAAAAGTATCAGTAAGGTCGTTACCCACCTTGACGACACTTGACACTGATGGACAGGTTTGGCAGGGATGCCAAAACTAGACATGCCTTTGTTAAGCACGTTCCTATACATGGTTCTTCTTGGGTTTTGCCCAAGTATGTAAATTTGATCAATGGTGGACTTTGCTGGCCTGAGATCACACTGATACGGGCCAGTTAGGCTGCTGATGATGGGTTTTAGCCGTTCACCTGTTTAGTCAGGCTGTGATAATCGCAAACTATTGTAGATGCCAGACTTTCGTCCATAATAAGACAAAAGTGATAACTATCGACGTGATACCCGTCTTAAAGAGAAGTGTCAGCTTCAAAGATTTCTTCTCAAAATCCTTTCAAAAATAATCCTCGCTGTCAGGCAGTAAATTTAAATACACTCCACTATCACCGTGTGAATTTGGTTGGTTTATCTTTCGTTTGTGTAACTACTCAGCTGACCATTGACCATGTCCACACAATCGCTGAATCGCCAACTCCCAAGCAAGGAAAGTCTTGGAAAAATTTAGACACTCACACTGACCAGTCTACCTACTTCACCATCATAGTCATTATCTCAAATGCAATAACTTTTCCCTGGAACAGCAGCAGTAGTCCAAATACATCCCACAAGGTTGGTCAAACCAAGGCAGGGGGAAACAATTTATGTTGAAATGTGGCCGAATAGTGTGGGCCATAGTGTCTATCATTCTCTAAAAGGGTGCTTTTCACTGATCTAATACCACTTTCCACACAACCGCAATTGGAAAGGACGAACCAGAAAAAAAATGGAAAACCTTTAACCACCTCAACCCCTATTTGCTTAGACCAGGTCGGCTGGTGAAATACAAAAAAAATGCATAAAAAACTTTGAATACTCTAAGAAAGAGAGGGAGTCCTTTTTTTTTGTTTTTTTGTTGCCCTCGTCCTCTCGTTTATTTCTTTGGGTTTCGGTTTGTGTTGTAGTTCTCCCTGATGTCACGAGGACATAAATTAAAATCTTTTATTTACGCTTTAGAATCTCTCTCTTACACATAGTTATCGCAGTGTCTGTTCTGATCTATTTTCCTTCTCTCGAAGGAGATCAAGATACAATTTATAATACCTTACAAGTTTTGTACTTTATTGAACAATGTCCTTCTAAAGTTTTTCTTAATTTTTTTTTTCTTTATTTCTGTTATCTTTTCAGGTGAATCAGGTGTAAGTCATCGTACCCATAGTCGTGGTGGTGGTGAAGGAGCTGGTTTTTGGAAAAAAAAAATAAAAAAAATTCTTTACCACGGATACGTATAAAAATTCAACAGCATCCCAAATGTTGGCGTTTCACAACGAGCACATAGCAAGTGAGTATCTTTTTTTCTTTTCTTCCTTTTTGCTTCCTTTCTGAGGGAATTTTATACAAATACTTGTAATAATCTTAGGAAAATGAATAAGTATGTGTGTGTTTAGATGATTGTGTGGAGAGCACTAAGTGATAAGATTTGTTTTTTTTTTTTTTTTAAGTTCAAAATTAGGGTAAGTGCTTTTTCGTAAAGGAGCGGTTTAAAGATGTCCCCAAGGAGCAGGTTGCTGACAATTTTATATAAGGTCAGTGAGAAACGAAGGGGGCGTATTCCTATGGGATAGCAGTTAAATTAAGCGACTTGACCCTGCCGGGCATGCAGATGTTGTTAGCTTGATGAACTTAGATATTGACTCTGTTACTCAATACTTGTTCTGTACGTGAGGTCTTGCGCATGAACAAAATCGGGGCACTTTCCTCTGAAATTTCTCGGAGCAGACATTACCTTCTCCTGACTATAAGCAACTTTATGTTATTCTGTCGCGTATTTTAGCAAAATTGAAATAAGAAACCAGAGCCGTTTCCGTTCCGTTCCTCAAAGTGAAATGCGTCACACATCCAAGATCAGTTCATCTGCAAGAAACTAGCTTCAATACTTCCAGCTTAGTCCTTCTAGAGTTGATAAGAACGTCTGTCATGAGTGAAGACTGCTGGATTTTACTCCGTTGTGGATTGGATTTTCTGTGGCACTCATTTAGTTGGGCTCTAGCTTTACAATATGTAGGTATGTTCAGTGGATAAGCCGCACAAAGGTTTCGAATCATAAGAGATATATTGAGATTCTCTTCTGACAACTTTCACCACTCCCAAAGGCAACCTTCGAACTTTCTAATTGCTTTGTGAATAACTTAACATGGACAAACTGGAGTACTCTTCGTTTGTCCTCCTGGCCAATTAAAAATTAACGCAATTCCCAGTTTATGTCCTCTACGCATGTATTGCTCCGTCTTTTGTTGTCCTGATTACACCAAAAGCCTATCGCGCGGTTGGCCTCATATTACCACACACACTAATTCTTCCTCCCTCAAGGTTCGTAAAGCTTACTCTCTGTGCACAAATTAAGGACACCAATTGCATCTCAACAATACACTAAATGAATATCCATGTGTTCTTTATGTGTTTGTGTGTTGTTGTCTCATGCCTACCGTATAGGAAGCCAAATTGTAATTAACTTTTCGTGTGAATACCATTATCTCACATAAATCCTTTAAAATTAACATATTAAGAAGAGATTACATACAAATGCGCAAATAATTCTAGGACAACGAACACATATTTATATACAACTTCACTGCTCGCCCGGAACCGCAGTTTTCGCAATATGTTCACAAATGTGTTGGATGTCTACAAATTTTATACACTTTCTGAGGCAAACCAAAGGGTCCTGCAGAAGGGCGTGCACAAAAAAAAAAACGTTCGCATTCGAAAAACAGGAAATTGACTTTTCTACGTAACTCCAGCATAAGGCACCCATACATGCACTATGTGTGCCTCAGTTAAACATTAATTACATTTTAATGCAAATGAATGGAAATTACCAAATGTTGCAGAAAGGCGGAGTAGGAGCTGGAGTATGAGACTGAGAAGAGCCACAGAGACAATTTGGTGTTCTGCAGATAATTTAAGTCCTTTAGTTGCAATGCAACATACTGACAGAAGGATCAGCAGTAAATTTGTGAACATTTTTGGAGTGATTTAGATGGTACAAGGACTCAGTGAAATTATGTTGTGTTGCCGACATGATGTATTTATGTTGTATGACATGAGGTTGTCATTGGGTTGCATTTTGATTTTTGTGGGTAATTTTCGAGATTTTCCCTGCAACTTGACGATGATCAGTGTAGTAATTGAATGTTTAAGTGATACCGAATTCAGTAGCATGCAGATGGGGATAATAAGCCGTGCTGCCACCCGAAACTAAAATTGGTTTAACTTAAGCACGTGAAAACAATTTCATGTCGTTCACAACGAGTCCGTCAAGAATGACGTTGAAATCAATTGAGTCACTTGGTGCAGGTGTCTTCCCAAGCAGCCTAGACATGCAACTGACTTGAATTTTCAAACTATTAAAGGAAGTATGCTGGAGTTTTTTCTTCCATGCCCACCTCTCCTGCAGTCTACAAATATATTGTAACGTTTTTGAAACATAAGTCAGTGCCATTCTCCAGGCTCACTCTCGTCCTTAGATACGCATCCAGCAGCGTCGAATTCGGCACGAGGCAGATTCAAAATTTAACAGGAAAGCTTGACAATTGAAATTGTCCAATTTTGCGCGTAGAGTGTACCTGAGCTCTTTTCCAATATTCCTATTCCCCTGAATTTTTTTTCTTTTATAAATCTTTATCATTTAAGTATTTTTTGCTATATCAAACTTCCAAACAGCTCCATATGTTTAGAATTTATCACGTTACGTAAACCGGTCGTAACCAGTCTCGCCAACTGTACAGTGGCAATTAATGGAACAAGTCTTTTGTGGGGAGCTATCCCTATCCCTATAAAAGTCCTATTACTTCGGCATCACTATGAAATCCGTTGCAGGATATGCGATCAAGTTTCGTTTATAATTACGAAAAACAGAAAAACACAGGACAAGCATAAAACGGCGCTCTCCGCCATCTCATGTGACTTTAATAGGACGAAAGCCACTTTGCCACTTTTCCACTTTGCTCTTATTTTTTGTTAACGGAAAAGGTGCCGGAAAACACGAAAGCAGAAATAGAATGACAAAGAAAAAGAAGAAAAAATAAATTACCGTAACGTTTTTGGAATTTTACATTTTTTTTTTGTAAAATATAACTCATGTATCGTACCACAGATGTCCCCATACGTGACAAAGTAATTTCGTAAAAAATTCACAAAAAACTGTAAAGAGACCAATTAGGGGGCTTGCAAGTACTTTAAAAGTCATTAGCAGGTTTTCTCCAACACAACTGACATCGTTCGAAGGAGGTACTTACATACATACGTACACAGAGTGAAAAAGAAAACGAAATGGTTAAAATATAGGCATAGGCACGAAGGACATTCTAATGCGAGGAAGCTTTCATTTTATAGATGTGTGGTATGTTAAATGTGAAACACGGGTGAAATCCGCTAAACATATACTCGTATGTAGATGTCGCTTAACTTACTCAGGCATGGCGTTAAGTGTATGCTATTAGGTGTTTCTTTAATTAATAACAAATTATGTGGATGTGTGTGCTGTGTGGTAATTATCACATCAATTATTGTTTGGTTATGAATGTTAATACTCTGTGTGGTTGGGCAATTACCTGATAGGATATAATTGCGACGCACTTTTGTGCTTAGGTGTGAACAAGGGATTATGACATGTGCAATGTGCTTTGTAGGCGATGCGTGTCCCATTAGAGACACTTAATATTATTTTTTAAATGAAATGCATTTTTGGAAGTGAAACTTTTTAAGCCAGCGTAACAAAAAGAGAAACAATTATTTTTTGTCACATACGAGTATTCGTAGGCGCAAACTAGATTTGGATGAATCGCGGGCAACTCGGCTGCGAACTTGCAATTCACATAGAACTCTCCCAGTCTTTCCAGCAAAAGTCTTTGACATTTTAAGAAAAATCGGAGTTCTCTTGAAGGACCAAACTTAAATCCTTAATATATCCAACATCCAGACGAGAACATGCACAGGGACAATTTCCTTAATAAAAAAGGTTAAGTTTGAAGCTGAGTACAATTTAAGCTGATGGTTATAGGGCGCATTAATATCAATATACAAATGCAAACCCCACTGGGGCTCACTGATGCAACGATTCGTGAGAACTGCGAGGAAGAAGAAGGGGACATCAAACACTTCCTCTACCAATGCCCAGCCTAAGCAAGAATGCGACAGAAGATCCTGGGGTCTATACGGATACCGGACCTAAAGCACCATGTGTATAAAGGAATCGGTGATATTATTATGGTTTTCATCGTGGAAACAGAATGATTCACCTGATCCCATGCATACTTGTGTCATCTGTATATTTTAACCCACTTTTCTTAAATCCTTCACAGCACACCTCCCAAATTCGACCTGTTCTTGCAGTTCTGACGGAAGAAAATGGGGACAACGATCGCAACTGAGGCCTAAGTAAAGAGTTCCAGCTCACCTTCATATCATTCTATACCTACCTAAGAAAGAGAGAGAAAAATAGAGGATGCTCTATAACGATTAATTACTACAATGACAGAAAATGACAAAAATGTCATAGATTAAGGTCTGACAACCTTCCAGAAAAAAAAATGGAATGCAATATAAATTCCCAGCAAATTCCCCCCCGTTGTGGCTAGAGTTTTACCAGATGGTGTTCGAATCCCTTAATATTTTGAAAACATCGCAACACGCAGAACAGCTCAGTTGTAACTTAACCCTTCCTCTATATCTCCCTTACTAATTTAAATTAATTATTTATAAATACAACTCAGAAAAACTCACATTTACTTCATTCTAATCAAGTAAATTTTTAGAAAACCCCAAAAATTCCTCACATTACTGCGACTAATTTTAATTTTAAACAATCTCCACCTCTTGAACTTTGGCCGTTTATTTTGGTCTCTAATAACCATAATATGTCTTGGCCAAAACGTATCCATATGCTCGCCGCAAATAACCCTTTTGTGAACTTTTTTGGATATTTGCATTTGTCCAACACAGAGGGGGAAAAAACCAATCGAGTCTCAAAACTTTGTCCTCGACCATAGATCCCTGCTGCAACACCATTCATTTGAAGCTTAAACTTCGGCCCTTGGGTGCCGTTTAGGATACCACCTCTGGGCGCAAAGCAATTGTTCTTTTATTAATGTTTGTTCTAAATGTGAATGATGAGCGGCGAAGGTTTTGGGAGTGACTATAGAATATCTCATGCTCCTGACGCCCACAAATTACAACTTTTGTCCTTTTAACTGTTGCCCCCAAAAATCAGTCACATACTTGGTCTTGGGATCGTCTCTAAAGCTCTTTTCGGGGTTAAAGTGCTTTGCATTTAATTAGAAAAACGAATTCAATTGTGAACCGGTGGGGTGGAGACTAGAGAGTGGCTTCTATCTGCATGTTGCATCTGAATGTTTAATGAAAGTTTTTGGATAGTTTTCAACACCAGCCTGTTATATGTGTGTGTGTGTGTGTCTTTGAAACCCTTTGCACCATACACCCCCGGCTTACTATCGTAAATTACCATTCTTGGAATTACTCTTGGAAGTGGGTAAGGTCATGAAATCCCTTCACAGACAAGATTTCTTTCAAAGTCTAAATGTTTCAATTGAATATTTCATTTGACTTCCGCTCTGCCAAGAGTCGTTTGTGCAGATTTGAATATTGGGTAAGAGATGGATATTTTGGAAACTTCTTTGAGGAGCTGTAGGTGCAACCATGTCTTTAGGGAGTAGGACCGAGAAAAAAAAACAATTGAACCACACGATTATACGTTGGTTGGTGAAAGTTTTTCTCTTTCTCCCTCTTCATGTGCTTCAAAAGGATGACTGGCAATTATGGAACAGTTTGGTCGTCAAGAAAGTAGTCAGGTCAGCGAAGTTATGGTCAAGCTTTACATTTCGGTCGAACTACACCATAGTCTGGTTTAATGATCACGACCCGAAATGTCAAAGGAAACCACCTCGATGGATTTTTGATTGTCCATATTACTGTCTAAATTTCAGCAAAGTCCTGAGCTCTATTGCTCATGTCAAAGCTGGCATTTGGTTTAATGACATTGGACTTACCTTGTGGATTTCCACCTAATTATTATGATACAGATCTCTCTTACATTTCTCCTCTAATTTCCCTGAATCTCGTACTTAATTTTAAGGACTGTCATAAACCCTTTAGCGGGCGCTAATTAGAAAAAAGGTGATCTAATCCAGTCTTCATGCCGTTTGAAACACGGCCGTTGAAAGTTTCTCCTTCCTCCATGGTTGACATCGTGGCTAAGCTGTAAGAAGAATTTGTTAAAACCCTTTTCGGTGTGTCACTAACCTTCAGTAGTGCCCAATAATCAAGGCATCTCTTCTTCTAGATTATCCAGGGGATCCAGCATACGACTTCTATTACTTTCTAAAACTTCCATCCTTTCTTGCTCGCCCTATTATATGAGTGTATGTGCAAGCACATCTAAAGAACACTTATCCAGCTGAGTTTAAGTACACTGATCTCCTCCTAGTAAGTGGAAACCTTTAACAGAGCTATTATGGTCGAATCAGTAATAATTCATATCGTGTAAGGTATGAGGTGGTATGATGGTTAGCAACGATTTCTTCCTCTTTCTCCCATTCTCTTTCTCTGTCTCACCACTCCGGTTGAGTGCCTTAATCATTTGAGGAAAGGAAATTGAAAGAATAGACCGTTTGAATGGCGTAGTAGAAATTCTGGGGCACTTCAACCGCCCTCTGTTTGTTGCATGAGAAAGTATCTTCACATTGCATAGTGGCCTCAAGTAGGTATTTGCACTTTGATCGAAGGTTCTAGGTTCAACTTTAGTTTTGTTTTTCTTTTCTTTTTTTTGTGTTACATTTGAAGTGGGTAATTGAGGTCAGTATATACCGTTCAAGTAGGTGTTGGTATATACATACTTCTGTATATTATCATCCATAACAGATGTGAGAATTGGGAGGAGATGAAGGACTTTAATGAAAAATCCCTAAAAAAGAAAAAAAAAGTTTTAATCATTACTTTTCCATTCAAAGTCTCATAGTGGGGGTTTATTTTTTTAAATTCTAACCGGATGCCAAATGAGACCAAAACCGAAACCAGAAAAAGCAAATAAAACAGGAAACATGAAACCACAGTATAAACAAAAAAGGTTCCTTACCACTGTCGTCATCATTTCTGTGGTTGTTGGACGGAATGAGTTTTTCGGTCACAAAAAGTTCACGAAATGTAAAATTGAAAGGAGATGAACTTTTTGTATACAAATATTCATACAAGGCACACTGCCCTAGGCCATAAAGACATACTGATACTGTGTCAATCGAATTTGCTTTCCGAAATTATTCCTATCAACAATTAACAAATACCTTCAAACGTTTTTTTGACTTCGTAAGATGGAACACTGTCCCTCTTCAAAGCTTCAAACGCCGACATTCTAGATTGGACTGATTGTCATTTAAATAAGGTCCATTTTCTGTAAAGAGAAAATAGTCTAAATAGTAGTGTCTACTTTTCAATTCAAGTCGAGAAGAACTTTGTCGAATTATAAGGACTATGACTGAGTGGTTGTGGACGGTAGAAGTTATATTTTTTTTTAGCTTCTTTCATGATTTTTTAAAATGTATGCTTATTTATGGAATAATTACTTTCTGGACATAGACAGTCGTAAAATATGCGACAAATAAGTTTGGAAAAAAGCAAAGAAACATGAGAAATGTCCTTAGCCAATACTCGTGTTGAATTATTTATAAAATGATTCCAAAACTGAAAAATGACAGTAGATTTAGAAAGAGGTATGAAATGAATTATCATGTCTTCAGAGATATAGTCTTAAATTCGAATATTGATGATAAAAAGAACCGAGGGTCTACCCTTGGGAACTTGAAAGGATTAGGTGGTAGAAGCAAATAAAATAACAAGTGAGTACTTAGGCAAAAGCAGAAGTAGATTTATAGACAAAAGCAAAATCATAAAATAAAAAATGAAAAACGATCATAATAACCAGCATTCATCTTGAAATAACCGAAAATGTAAGGAATATTTCCTTAGGTAGACAGAAGTATTTTTTTAAGAAAGTTAACATTTTGTTATGATACTTACTAAAGCTGATCCCGACAGAAGGAAAACTTTTGCACGAGACCTAGAATGTCCATATCAGGCTGTGAAAAGAAATTGTATTTCAAGAAATTGAGGTGGCTGATATGCTTCATTCGGATCTCCATGGATCCCAATTGTAAAGCCATAATGAGCACTATTTGATTGACCTGTGAACCTGTGATCTACTTCCCTGATTGTATGAATTTTGCAATGGGCTTTATAGTCTTAGTTAAGACATTGCCCTGGACATTGGAAAAGCATACGTCGCGTACTCTGTATCATGTCGTCTTTTGTGTCTCTATCATCACAATCCTTGCAGATGTCGCCTGTACTTTGTCACTTCCTTTTTTACTTCGAAGTGTTCATAAGAAAAGTTCTCGCGAGGCCTTGACTACTGCTAAATCTTCCGATTGACCTTTGGGTAAAAGTTTTATGAATCTTCCCATCGAAAAAAAAGTAAATCCATACTGTACTGGTGCTGGTTATCTGGTTCTCTATATGGAATTTGGATGGATGATCTGAGTGCGTTCCTGCCTAAGCGGGGACAGCCACCTAACCTGATGAAGTTTTCTAGAGATTTGATGCTAATGTCTATCTATAAACTATTCTGCTCTTAGAACAGTCTGGCAGCATTTTAATTGGGTTCTATTTAGCCGTTCTCGTATCATACTTATTCTTCTAAACACAATCAAAATCTTAATGTTGACGTCGAATCCAAGAGTTATTCGAAGTTTAAGTTCCTCTCCTGATTTGACTTCAATAAAAAATAATATAAAACATATTTCGCAATATATCGCATCTCCCTAGGGACACAATGCAATTCTGTCTTAGTACTATCACATTCAAAATGACTGTTTCCCAGGGGTTATAATAGAACCCCTTATTTCAAGCAATCCAATTCCTAAGTCCGGATATTACATTTCAAGTAAATACCCAGTCCCTGAAGTAATTTTAGTAAAATCTAACAAAGCAGCAATATCAAAACGATGTTTGTACATTCTAGCCAACTACTAACCCAAATTAGGTGCCATATAAACAACCTATACTTAAATTAAGTGTTTTTACTATTAACTTGCTAACATTCCCCAGAACAACCGAATTCCTTGTTAGACAAGGCTCTCCAAAAAGCCATACATTACCTTCCCCCGACTAATAATGACTTACTCAACAACCATCAATTTTCCATTTCAGGTTGCGCTTTCTTGACGTACTTCAGTCCGGAAAGTACGGCTCAAACGGCATCACATGACAAACAGGCATTACCCGGGGTAAGTACTCTATAGAGACCATTACAAATAGTCCTTAAAATTATTTTTTATATTTTTTTTGTCGTCGTAATAAAACTTTTCATGTTGCAACTAAAAAAAACTAAGTTGATGTTTATATTTCTCTTTTTTCTATCTTTTTGTGTCAACTTGTATCTATCTGTATTTATCTGTGTCTAACTTTGTCTGTCTGTCTGTCGTTCTCACTCTGTTTAAAAAAAAATACATAATATTTGTTGTGCACTTGATGAATTTTTGCTAAACTAAATGAGAACTGGTTTTGTATCCTTTTTTTTGTTGTTTATTTTAGATATTTATTGTATCAATATGTGTTTATGTGATTGTATATGTGTTGTAAAATTTTCTATAAATATCCTTAAGTTTATATATTTCTTATTAAATCAATGTAACTTGCTATCCAACTGATATTATACACTATGCAACTCGAACAATTATTTATAAATACTTATTCAAATGGTCTAAATGACCAATCCCCTTTCAGTGGGTGGTTAGGTTGAATTCAGTGCAAAAGTTTAGCTATTCATTAAATGGTAATTTACTTTGTGCAATTCAAAGGAATAAACAACGTTACCCTGGAAGAAGGCAGAAGCCAGAAGAAAACTCAACACAAAAACTTTGAACATTAAAAACTCAACAAGTTTACAATATTACAATCGATGGCGATGTGTGTGTGAGTGTGAACTATAAAGAGATTTATAGTTTAAGTTAAGTGTTGTAATATGCAACTGGGCTTGGCGCGATTTTTTTTTTTTTTTTTTTTCTGTTCACATATTTATACACTCACTTTTAGCACTTGGTAGAGCTGTTCCAAATAGTAATAATAACAATAAAATGTAATAAACACACACAGTGAGCTTTAAACTGTTGTTACAAGGCTCCACTTGGATCATTATTGTTATCCACCCCTTGCAAGTGTGTGTGCGCACCAGCAGTTGCGTGAATTGCAACAACTAGTTTGCAGTCGATTAGGGATATATAAGAAAATTTATGAACATTATTAATGGTTGTTTCCGAATTGTTGAATTGTTTTGATGGTGTTTTACTTGGCAGCGGTATTTTATTGCACATTCAAAATTATTTTTGTAATTCCTTGCGGAATGTAAGACATAGATCATTTGGAGCGTAAATTATTATTTTATTTTTCGCTTGCACTAATTGTCGGAAGTAATAAAGTTTACACACGCATGTGGGAATGGTGTCGATATTTATGAAATTAGACTTGAAACTATGTAATTAAAATGAAGCGGATGTTCGCCGGAATCTACATGTGAGTATTTTTCCGCCTTTGTTCTCAATCGAAATCGGAAATAGATTATTATAAAACAAGTCTTTCAATAACTTTTCATATATGCGGTTATTTCTGTGTTGATTATGCATCTTCCTTTCCGCCCTCCTCATTGGATTCATTTTTATTCACCCTGTTCGATGATCCACCTCACCCAGTTATATCCTCTCACTCTCTCTAGAGTCCCGTGTTTCCTTTATGCCTCGTACTCAATTTTTTTATTTTTATTTTTAGTTTAATTTCATAATCCTCTGTTTCTCCAGTCAGCTCAAGCCCAAGATATATCTCGTTCTAGAACCTTAGTCTTGGCTGTCGTTTCTATATATTCTCCTTCTTTCTTCCTTGGCAGAACCATCATGTCACCAACACATGTTATGTGTGAATGTATCAATACACAACTAGATACACTCATCCCTCACCATCACATTTCGATTTCTTCCTTTCCTTTATCCTTCTCCCACATTTAAAGATCAGTTGTTGTTAGCACGTCGGCTGTTGCAGTCGCTTTAAGGATAATTAGAAATAAATAAGTGCGTTGTTTAGAGATTGTGTTTCATTCAAACGGTCTACTGACAATCATTTTGTAGCCACTTTGCCTTACCTGCACTTATCCATGAAGATCAGTTTTAATGTTGAATATTCACACATTCTCAAAACAAGTTCTTTGTCATTACCAATCTTGGTGTACCAAATGATTCAAAACCAATATTTCTTAGAGTAACTCCTCTTAGAAGGATGCACATACTTTCAAATACATTTCACATCTTCAGTCTCAAGCGGTAAAATGAGACATGTTCTGCAAATTCCCGTACTTTGCTCGGGCGAAATTTAGAGTGCCCGAATAGATGTAGATACGCACAAAAACCTCTAGTTCTGTTCAGGTCTTTAACTCGGAAGAAAGTTTATTTAGCATTGCAAGGGATTTATCTTCGTCTAGCAACCATTTATGCTATTTCTTCATTATATTTCGATTTCTTTTAGTCTTTCTGCTTTCTCTAGATAGTGCTGCTCTTCTGACCTGCCGTTGCAAAACATCGCCGGCTTTCTTACATCAACTTTCTATTTATTCTCTGTGCAACAACCTTGTTTCATTGTTTCGTGTTTGGCAAGATCAGGTTTGACACAGTTCGTGTAGCTTCGTTACTTCTATGTGTTATACTTATCAAGAGCGCCTCGCTTCACCCTTTGAGGAATGCCTCTATTTATCAAAAATCAAGGGCTTCGTCTGCATAAAATATGGTGGTTTAGAAGACCCTGTTTATTTGAAACCTCCTCAGACAACTTCAATTCTTTTTGTATGATTTTTAACCTTCATGTCGCTAATCCGAATTATAGATTGCATAGACCCGGCTTCTTCTGGATTTCGTACCGTCAATATTTGTCATGACAGTGGCCGTCTTGCATAACACTAAAGATCTGCAACGCTGCACCGACTTATTTTTTATTTTTTTCCACTTGAACGCTACAGATATCAACCAATGCCATATTATTTGAATGTTCTCGTTTCTAAATTGTTCTCTTTTCGCAAGTACACAGTTAAGCTCCCACACCTTAGTAAATGCCATCTCCGAAGTTCTCACTCTCAGCACGACCTCATATGTAAATCATGTTCTATAGTAGGGGTCTAATGATTAAGCCTTGTGGAACAGCACCTGTAATCTTGTATTGTTTTTTCCCGGCATCGGTATCGTTTAGAAGACTGTTTTCAAAAAAGATTTCCGGAGACCTTTTGGTTGCCTTTAGAAGCTTTAAGTTCACCGTGTTGAAGGCATTTGTAACTTTTTGTTTTTATGGCGCAGTACTGCAAAGTTGACCCTGACTTTCAATGCGTAGAACGCTTTTGTAGATGATCTTCTATTAAATTTTGTCCAAATTAGCCTGTCAGTGTTATAATTGTCTTGTGTCCGCTTAGATGAGGTACTTATCGAACGGCCTTAAGAGCTCATGGTAAATCGTCAATTGTACCGTTTTCTAAGATTGCACAGCTGAGCAATGACGTCCGTTTTTTTTTTTTTACTATCTGTATTTGTAAGTTATTCGAATTCATGACTATATTTCTGTTACCCGGGTCTTAATCTAAAGGCAGCTTGCCTGTCACGTATATATATGGACACATTTAAGGGACCTTAATAGAACTTGTCTATCATTTACCAATAATAAGTGAACACAAATACCAGCTTCTATCTTCTTTTCCTTTAGTGCGTGCACCCCTTGGATGTTGTTATACTTTGACAAACGACACATGAAGTTTAAAAAAAAAAGCAAGCTCCTGTGAATTGCAAAAGGCTATTTTTCATTGCTCGTCTTAATTGCAACTACAACAATTAAAGTACCCTAATTGCACATTTTCCTTTTAACAACGACATTTCTCTGAATTGTTTTATATCCAATTACGGTATTTTTTTTTTTTAACAGAAAACATGAAAAAAATATCGTTCACTTGCCTTTAGTTTTTTTTTTATAACATCCATTCGTGTTTACACATCATTTATAAATAAAATATCTCTCTGTCGGAATATGAGAGTTTTCACAATGTTCATTATAATAAATTTCAGAAAATTGCCTCTCGGAAAACATCCCTTCATTGCCATTGTGTTTTCTTATTTCCTTTTTAAGTTTACATACTCGTATTTGTGTTGGGATTTTTTTTATTTTTTTGTTTTTCTTCCTTTTCCATAGGATTGCACTTTTATTCCTTCGACATTATTTGCCATTATATTCGGCAATAACCCCAGATATAGCATCACGGATGCATTCACCAATTTGTTTTTTTTTTCACCCGAGATATCATAATGTATTCCTCTCGTCAATTTATATTGAAAATGTATTTTGCCAGACATAACCGGTCCGAATGCGGCGCGAATATTTTGCATCGGAACGATACAAAAAAAAACAGCAAAACAAAACAAATTAACACGAAAAATCAGCAGAAAAAAAGCAAGGAACAGCAAGAAAGAGCAATAATCCGAATGAGGAAAATTCGTAATGTAAACATTTTTCATTAAGGAGAACAATGTTTACCAGCATCAGCCCACCAGTTTGTACTGTAGAAGAAGCTCTAGAGTCAGGCAGACCATTGGGGTATAACGTATAACCAACAATCGAGTTGGAGCATCATACTCATACAACATTGCGTGCGTTTGCTATTTTTTTTTTTTTTGATCCAGATATATCTAGGAATATCTATGTGTTCTTCTGTGGGATGTATTGCGAACAAATGGGAGGAAAAATTAACAAATCGACAACAAAACACCCTTCACCTCGTCCAGCGAACACATTTGTGGGGTGCTGTTGGAGGGGGCACTAATGAATTTTTCGGTACTTACAAACGTTATATTGTGAAATGTTTTTTTTTTTCTATAATTAGAAAATTATACAAAAAAAAAAGAAGTGTTTGCATATAGCCAGCAGGGAATGACTTGCTGGATGTTGAGGCTGGCAAATGGAACACAGGGACGGTTCTGGAAAGAAAATTGTCGGAAACAACATTGAAGTGCACTAGCCAACCGATCTTAATTCAGGGTCCGCATCCGTGGATGACATCGATCTGGTCATGCCTTCTGCATAATTCGTCGTTGAATCTTTTCGTATACGTTCTTGAACCATATTCTCGTGGAATCGTAGATCATCATACATCATGCACTAAATTGCATCAATCTAGCTATGACTTTTCCAAAGTGTGTAGTTGAAACTTATCGTACATTTCGGTTTCGATAAATGGTAGTATCACCTGATTTCAGCTTGTGTAACGACGATGTTCTATCTTTCTAGAGCAAATGCCTTACAGGAACACGATCGTTTTATTCCTTGTTTTTTGTTTTTATGTATTTGTTGCCATATTTCCTGTAATAACATTTCACCGCGGCGCGCCGTTTGTGTTTTTCAATTGATTAATTAAGACCGCCTAATATGAGAAGCAGACGCTTCTAGCATGACATCACCGTTATATACTAATTCTATATCTTCAGTCGATATTTAGACCTCCCGCGCTATCGCACTCAAATTATTGCAGGATAATTGGTTCCGTTATACTTCATCCAGTCGACCTTGGTTGACCCTCCTGCAGAAACTTATTCTACGATCGCATGCCTCAATATGCCATGGTAATCTCCGGAGCTCAAAGTATTGTTCCTTACAACTAGGCCCTCAAAAATCTACAATAATCTGAAACATTCATACACTAAGAAGCTTGGCTGAATACCTTGCACTATGATCTGTCTGTTACATGATCTGTTAATCAGAGAACTATCTATTACTTTTGTAGTAAATAGTGTGGATCCTTTGTACTGGTCGCTACCCTACGCTGATTTTTTTCCCCCCAAAAATAGTTTTCTTATTGTTAGCCAGGTATGTTCCATCCCTTAAAGCTTATCCAACGTTTATCGTCTGCTAACAAAATTCTGTCAATCTATCTAAGCTCTAAGTCTCCACCTTAGCCCTAATGTCTGTATTGAAATATAAAACAAGCCTCACAAGCCTCACCCGCCCCAGAAAAATTCCTATAAGGCTCCATAACAGACCGAATATGCTCACGTCATGTTCCAGCTTTAACATTTTTAGCACTTCATACTTCAGCTGTGAAGGTGTGTTTGTATACAACACTAAATCAGTGCATGAAAATAGTGCCTCATAAAGCTAAACACTAGAAATTTAAATGTACACAAAAAAAAAAAATCGGCCCCAATTCACCCGCTATCTGGGTCCGCACTGTGAAAATGTTCAAAAGTACTCGCCCATACAAATCGAAATAGCAAATCAAGTGAAGCACATATTCACCCCCCTATCGTCCTATTGTCAAGAGGGTGGGGAAAAGAGTTCAATAAAATTCAAGAACAGACACAGAAAACGGGTGAAAATGGGAGATCCACACTGCTTGCTCTCATGCCACATGTGGAGCGTCCAAAAAAGAAAATCCAGAAATTCCGAAAAATAATTTAGTCAGTTCACTCTTTAACTCTGCCTCATTGGAATTAGCGCGTTTCTGTAACATCCAATTGAAACCTTTCAATACGTCTAATTCGACGTGTATTTTAGACTCTCCTTTCTCGTACCTGTAGGTCGAACGTTAACGTTAATTTGTATCATCCACCCACTACCGCGGTGGGGTTCAACATTTCTACATTTCTACGGTTCTTCGGTTCTGTACTATCGATTCGAACGCATTTCGTGTAATTAGTTTCAAATAGAACTAGTAATTACGGAATTAATCGAAGCACCTGATACACCCCAGGTGCAGTAAAAGTTCCTTTAATGTGCATTTATCTCCAATCCTCTCTTGTCTTCAATTTTTTTTTCTGTATTTACTTTCCGCAGCTAAGCACTTCACGTAGACAGGGAAGAGCTGTGCAAAGCGCACAAAGCTAAAAATCGCTTCGATACGGGTAGTAGTTGATTTTTTATTTTTCCCTTTGTGCAGAGATACTAAATTGCATCTAGAACCGGGTATCATTTGTGAACGTAGTGCAGTTCGGCGACAAGCACGAGTTTTCAACGTTCGATGTGTTGGTCTACTTTTTGTTCTTTTACACAGTGAAGGTCCTTTATTTGTACAGTGGATATATTAGTGTCTTATTTTATGCTTATGTCGGTTTCCTTTTCCGGTTCTTCGTGCTATTGTTACTAAGAGTAACGACACGAACTGATAAGTGTCATACAGGTGGTTCATTTGACTTTAATTTAAGTGTGTGAGTGAGGTTTATTTTTTTCGCAACAAAAGTCAAGTTACTTAAGATTTTTGCTGGAATTCTTAAATTTAATTAAATTTTTTGAAAATATCATACATTTCTGTGGTAGAACTGCTTGAAATAGATTTCCATACCCCAAGTGTTTGACATAAAATAAATTGGAATAATGGATAGCCCTTGTGATATGATCCTGTTGCCAGAGTACTCTAATCTTTATGATTGTTTATGGGTAAATATATGGTTTTTTTATTTATATTTTTGTTTTAGTCTCCTTTTTCAGTTAAGTTGTTAGTAGATAATAGTAAATAAGTATTTGAGTAAATTTAGACCGTAGACCAAATCCTTTTTAGAATCGTTTAGCCTGTCTCTCAATATTTCCTTCTCAAATATAAACAAAGTTAGAGTGTCTGTTTGTTTATTTTACAATGAACAATGATTTTCACCGCAACTTTGTGTAATATTTTCCTCTTCTTTTGGGCAGAGACAGTTGCTGTGTCAAATCCAATAGAGGTACGAAAATATCCTTATAAGTCTAAGATCAGGGATCCCCTCAACTTTCATCAAACTAACTGGAATATGTCTGAGGTTCCTGGAAAGCAACCAATCCCCTTTACAAATTTTTGGTTTGGTTCGAGGCCGCTCTGCCGACGTAAAAATATATACGAAAAAGTTCTACTTTCTACTTGGCCTACTTTTTTGTGGGAATCCGATAATCACTAGTTACTTTATGTTCAAGGGACTATATCATATGCTATGATGATGACAAGCTATAATCGCCTAAAAATCTTCTACAGGATGTGAGTATTGTGCCAACAAATTATTGAAAAAAAAAACACGACTTTGTAGCTCATTTAGTAACCGAATGTGAATATCTCAAGTGTTTTCTCAATGCATTTCTATACTTCGATGCAGATCCCTATTCTATATTTCATAAAAACTTCTAAACAACATGACTGTAGGAAATTTTTCTAAAAATACTTTCCGTCAGCTGGTTTTTGTACACTTGATTGACCTTAGATACAGAGAGAGACACAGGGAGCGTTGAATATATTGTTTTGTTTATTTATCAGCTTATTGATAGGTTTATACATATCAAGATCTATTTTTGAAATCCCATATGCTTTGTATAAAATTTGAAGCTAAATTTGAACTCATTGTATGTTGAGGTCTTAAAGTGTGCGAATATGATGACGTCGACAGGAAGAAGGGGAAACAAACTTGAAGTATGTGAAAAGTAACAGCTTTGAAGATACTGGATTTGTCGTTCAAGTTAACAGGGAGGTATGAGCTTTAATTAATCCCAAAATGTATGGTCCTAACAATGTTCACTTCTGACTCTCAACAATGAAATATTACGGAAATATTTTACCTTATAACTCTTGTTTAATTTGTGGTATTACCTCTAAATTTAGAATCAAAGAGTCTTATTAATGACAAACACTTTTATGGTATGACACTACTGCTTTGCTTCATTGTTCTTCAATTCACAACTCCAAGTCTAAAATGACAGGCAAGTACTTCCGAATTAAGGCTTCATCATAAATAGTCATATACTGGGAATTTCTTGCACCTCTGACACCTTCGTTTTCATTTAGGATACATTTTATAGGTATACATGTTCTATGCCACCTCCTGTCTAAATAAGAACCAATCACTTGACGACAGAAAACATAACATTTCACCAATTTCCATCTTGAAACAGGACGATTCATTGAAATCATTTTCCAATTGTCATTCCTATTTCATTTCAATCGTATAGCTCTCATTCAAATTGCTTTTAAATTGCTTCACATTTCATAACGCAAATATCTGTCAATTTAATTCAAAACGAAAAAATTTAATTTACCATGCATTCCTACATAAAATAAACTTCTCAAATACACTTTTTTCATATCCAATGTGAACTGGTAGCTCTTTTCACCTATAGCAGACGTCAGTGCCAATATCATATCTCGATATCAAATCGAAACTTACACACAAAGTCAAAGATTCATAGCTTTCGCAAAGTGTTTGAGTTTTTCTTCTTCCAACAGTACACAGGATCCTTTCCCTCCCAACCCCACTCGTTCTATTGGATATTTTGCTGAAATTCAATTTGAATTTAATCAAAAAGAGAAAAAGCAAGAATTGCAATCATGTGTCCTGAGGAACACAGTGCACATTTGTGTGCATCTAACATTCAACATCCAATGCAACAACAACAACAATAACAATAACACAGGCACACACGTCCAAGTACTTATTTCTTAGATTTAACCCTCTAAGCGTATGTGGCGGCGCACAGTGAAACTGAAGTAAACAAACTTTGGCAGTTTAGATGGCTAAGCACAAGAAGAATAAGGCCAGCATCCGAATTCGTATAGAAGAATGAGTGGAGCAGAGCGGAAGAAAATGGAAAAGCCCCAAGAGGAAAATTCAAAAAATAAAGTTTCCTCCTCGCACAACAAACCGATACTGGGAAATACAATTTTCAATTTGCATTTAAACGAATCGTAACCGCAATTTTGACAAGTGTGAGAGGGTTATTTATGTCAGCGAATCTGGATCTGGATCTGTGTGTGTGTGTGTGTTTGATTGCATGGGAAAGGGATTGAACTCCCATAAGCCCAATACACCATCTTGAGTTTTTGTGTCCTCTTCTCGTCGAAGGACGTGTGTGATATTTCTTCTTAGGGGTCTACCCAACCATGTGGTTGGTAAAAGCTTGTTCCTTGAGGATGCCACTAGTGCTGCTGGCTTCTGTTGCACAATCTTCCAAGTCCGATGCTATAAATTTATGTTTTCGTTGCACATGTGTATGTGTATTGCAAGTTTATGCGATGAGCATAGTTGTGTTTATGAGATATCCTTTGTGCCGCATGAAATAAGAAAAAAGTCATGAGAAAAAGAAAACGGAATCCTGTGGTTCTGTATATGCATACACGGTCAACTAAGTTCATGCTCATCTAAAGTTCGTATCACTTGTGTGGCTGCCTTTCATGTGCATCATCATCTTCATTTTAAAATGCAGAGAGAAATAATGGTCGGTATATCTCGTTTTCATATCCTTCTAGGATAGTGGTGTCCAAATATATGTCCGTAGAAAAAATTTCATTCGTTTATTCCTTAAATCCATTTGGCCTTTTCTTTTATTTCACATTGTGTGTGTCCTTTTGTGAAAGGTTTTGAATGTAAGTTTATATGACACTTATGGATTTTGTCTACCATTGGGTTGTGCTGGTCATGCCTAGGATACTGTCGCTTATGTAAAGGATATGTGACAGGATGTAGTGCGGTTGATTTCATTGTATTTAACGTGAATGTAAACTGTTCCAGGAAAATGGTCAGTTCTGGTAATGCAAGGTTATCTTTTGAGAAAGACTTAAGAAAGATTCTTTGGATCTTCTGGAGGCAGACCTAAATTCTTGGACATTCGTTTGTATTATATCACATGAATTTAGTTTCGGCAAACTTCCCGTGCGATGAAGCTTTTTTCGCCAAAAAGTAAGTAGGCAAACCCGATTTTTAAGGCAGTTATTCAAGGTTTAAATTAAAATATCATTAACTACCTAACCAGGCTTCAAATTACTGCCTACTTACTTACCATTGAAACTCATAAACGACTCCAATATACACTACATTACCCACAACTGCAATTAGCGCCATCTCAGCACACACAGAATGGAAGCGTTTACATAACCTCTCATAGTAGTATTCTTAGGCCGAAACTAGTTTCCACAGAGCATTTACTTTACACCAAGTAAGGATTAGGCTTCAGTTGAGTTCACAGTTATTCGCTTTCGTGATTTTTTGTCAACCTAATTAGAACCTAAATTCCACTCCCATTACTATGAATAATAACTACCGCTTGCATTAAAAATTTCTTCCCCCATTTTTTTTTTTTTTGTTCGCTTCACAATTCACTTAACCGAACAAACCAAGCGATTGGGTCGCTAGTTACCCACTCATTCGTTGTAAATTTTACACATACCAGTTCGCGTATGGTACCTACTCACTAACTAAACTACGCCTCTATTATTTTTAATATGTAAAAGGGTTTAGGTACCATCATCATCCATACAAATTTATTTCGAAACGATCTTTCGTTACGAAATGAAAAATTCTCTTCAACTACCCAAAATAGCACATGCATGCACTTCCACATTTGGTACAACGACACACGCCCCCTATTTCCGTCATACATTCATATTAACTAGCTTATACTTAAGTACTTATGAGGGAAGTTAATTTAAATTTGCATAAAGTGTTCCTCCGAGTGTATGGGTGAGTCATCGTCCCAGCATTTTGAAGTGGTTTTACTTTACAAAACTTTTTATTTGACTTTTTTTTCCTATAATTGAAGAGTGAGTCCTTTTTGTGAATTTATTTTTTTTTTTTTCGGTACAAGAATTTCATATAAACGTAATTAATTCGTGTGCTTTTAAGTTTACCAAACGTTTGAGGTGAAGTTAATTTTGCTTTTACTGTAGAGGAAATATTCATGCAAGAGGACTTGACTGCTCTTTTGGAGGCATTTTGCTTTACTACAGATTCCCTTTGATAAATGTGTGTGATCATATGGGTGTGTCTCTCCAGGAACTATTCTTTTTAACGAGCATTTCATAACTTCATTCGCGATCATCTTTTAGACGTACAGTGCTTCCCGGATAGCCTTACGAGTTTTTCAGATTTATTTAGGCACTTAAGAGGGGAAGTTACCTATCCGTACCCGCTTACATTCCTGACAATTTTTGAAGCCTTAAATTTTTGGTAAGAAATGCGGGTAATGCAGCTAAGCGAGGGAGTACGTATCCGGGTATTACATCTAATTTCCCACACAAAAGTGAAATATTTGAGTCTTCAATTCAAGCTCAGACGTTACCTGATTTGAACTTAACACTTTTAGAGTTTTGTCTGAAATCACATTTGTAGCATTGTAGTCCTTGTATTTTACCTCTTCTTACTTGTTCCATGATGTTGAGTTCTCTGCACCGTGCATTGTTGTCTCCTGCTCGACTCAGCTTCGGTGCATTTGGAAACATCCATAGAACAAAATTTGCTGCAGAAAAGCTTCGGTACTGGAATTGGAAACCCTGTTTTCCTATAGTTCCGTCTATTGCAACAGTCCAATTTATTCAAGTTTCGCTGACAACTCATTGCCCCAAGACTTTGAATAGGCACACAAATGTTCATTTATTTCCCACATACGTATATGTTGTAGCCTCACAAAAAAATAACTATCTCTTCCGTCCACAACCGAAAAAAAAAACTGTGATTACGGGAGCAGATCTACATTCATAGTAAAGGAAGCGAAAACCAAAAATTGTCGGTCTGATTAATGATGGTCTCTTTATCATTCAACTATCTTCTCAGATAGCCACCATACCACATTCACATAAGGACTCTCTGATTTTTCGTTTGCCTATTCCTTCGTAGATTTTTTTTTTATTCGCTCAAAAAGACTGATGATGATCGAAATCAGTAGAAAGAACATTTAGTCAGGCACGCAATTAATCAAGTACCATTGCTCGGCTAAAGATACCACACAGCCGTTACTGCAACTTCCATCTCGGTGTGTGAATGTGGAAAGAGCTTCCAAGATACACTATTATACCCGAAGAGTATTCCTCTTCAAAGGCATAGTTGAAGGCGGATTGAACAAGTAGCTGCTGCCTTCTATAACGCTTAGCTCAGCAGACAAAGTCGGTTGTGTGGCGCGGCTGTAAACCAACTTTCTGTAGAGAGGAGGAAAGGAGATAATCTTGGGCAGTTTTTATTTTTTATTTTTTGAATTTCGTTTTCATTTCCATGTAACGATGAATCCAGCTCCGTTTCGCCCGCACCATTCCGGAAGTGAATCCAATTTCTTTTTTCGTGTTCTCCATTTTCGTGTTGCGCTTGGAGAAGTCATCGTGTGCACATAAAGACTAGAAGTTAAAGTGGGTGGACAGCAAGTTAAGGGTGAACCGAAATATACATATTTTTTTTTTTTTTATTTAGCTTTTCCCGTTTGCCTACCCGTTCTTTTCCCTTTTTTTTCTATTTTGTTGATTATGGCATAAATAGAGAGTTTTGCGGTTTTATTTTAATTCGCTTCTCTACATCTCATCGTGGATAGGTCGTGGTACAACGGAAGCAGTTTAGAACGATAAAAGAAGGCTGTGCATGCATTGTGGGTTTCCGTTTTAATTGAATTTCAAATGGAGTTAATAGATTCGCTTAGAAATTTCCTTGAAAATTTGCAAATGGCAACTGAAATGGATGCAAAAGAAAAAAATAAATAAAACACAACAGGGACAGAGGAAGGAAAACAAAGAAAATTGAAAGAAGATTTTGTGGGATTTTCAGAGGCCCCTTCTGTTTCTTTTTTTGGCTTTACATGCAATTTACTATTTTCACTCACAATCTGGATTTGGTTTGTGTTGCTTCTATAAGACCTTTTGTTTGCCTTCTTTTTATTTGTACATGCACAAATCCTAATTGCATATTCAAAGTGGAATGCGGTTTGATATAGGCATGCAACATTGTTGATTTTTTTTTTTTTTAACAGGTTAAGGGAGGTAGATGAATTTTAAAATCCTTAAGCCACAATGTTTGATTTAGGCGATTTAAGTCTAGTCGAATTGACAGTGATTTTTTTTTTCTAAGACTGCGGCTTGATTTATGCACTTTTAAATTTTAAGAAAAAGTAAACCCTGCAGTCTGTGGTGAATTTTAGCCTCAATTTGCTACTTTTGGACATTAAGTTGGTCGTAGTATTCAATTAGCTATTGTAGAATGTCTTTGAAAGATGAAAGGGTTCAAATGATATTTTCTTTGAACATGACAATACCAAGTGAGCCGATCGCGATCTATTGTATTTTTTTGTGAGATGGTTTCTTACACGTAATGTTTTTCACGGACCTTCGAACTTTTTATTCGATAAAGCTTTGTCACTCCTGCTGTCATGTGAAGCATCTTCATCTCAGTTTCCGTTAATTTATTCTCATACTCTTTTGTATATTGTCCGACATTATGAACCGTATGTGTGTGCTAAAAGCATAACTATGGTGTAGAGTCTTCTATTCAGCTTAGAATACATTATGCATTTTTCGGCCACAAAAGATAGTAAAGTTTTCCGGCTAACCCTACGCTTAAGCTATGATTGATGTGATGACCACAGGTTGCTTCGCTACTGATCACAGATATCAAATATTTGATCTTTTGGCACTTGCACTAGCAGCACAAGTAGTAGGTCTTTTTTGAACTTATTATTGTTACAGATACGTAGAATCGTCATTTATGATGGCTCCATGGACAGTAAAGATTAACTGGTGCATTTTGCGATCCGTTGCTATACCTTTCAGCAGATATTCAAGGACTGCTCTCGATACCGTCTCTTCGTACTCTCTACAATCAATTTAAGGACATTAGTTGAAAAATAATCCCAAACAACTACAAAAAAAAATCGTCATTTATTATTTATTTGCAATAGACAGATTGAATATTTAAATTTGTATGTTTCTATTGCGGTTAATCTGTCGATTTTTGAGCTCAACCGCTGGCCAAATATTTGAAAGAGCATTAAATACTTACATATACACATAACACGCCATGCATGCCGCCCTTATATCACTAGCATCACACTTTGCATAAACTCCCAGCGATTGAATTGAATTTATTCAGTTGTGGTGACCATTTGAGTTCATTTGTGATGCAGGATTTCATATTGTACGAGAGGTAGACACACAGACAAAAAAAGGACAAATAGTATGGAAAAACAGTTGAAAAATAAAACCTATATATGGATATTTATGCATGAAAAGCTGTGACGCCCACAAAATTGAGGTTAGATAGGTAAAAATGTTTTATTGATTCAATATGTGTGGATAAAGGATCCTAGCGAGGAGCCATCATCATATTCTATACTTTTATGGCATTAAAATACCACAATTTAACATTTGGCAATAAAAAAGGGACACCAACGAGTATTCCCGTATTGGATTTACCTTTTTGTTGATCGCGCTCAGAGCGGGAGCTGTTTGGGATACAAAGGGAAATCTACTGAATTATATATTCGAATGCGCTTCGATTGAATTTCTGGTCAATTTCATTCGAATTTAGTCAATGAATGCGGGGTGTAAGGATAATAAATGTGTGTGTGTGTGTATTGGCTTGTTATTTCAAGGATTTCAGTATACAAATATTTTTTCGCAGGCGATGCGATGCTATATGTGTATTTTTTCGCAGATGGAAGGATTAAGGGAGCAAAATGCTTTCGATGACATGACGGGGCAGGGTGCTGAAACAGGACTATTTTGTTAAATTTTTGTCACAGTCGCCATTATTGTTCCAAATGAACTGACAAAGGTTCCAGTCTCCGCAATATAACTACCAAGAACTTCAAACCTTCCAGACCATAATGTCATGGGAAAGCATCTCTGTCAGCAATAAAAATGCGAAATTCTTCCATTCGTGCAGTTGTCAGTTGAGTTTACCAAAGCAAAAAATTAATTCAACACCATTTTACCAAGGATACTGCAAGACAACTTCTGTGTTATGACCTCTTTGAATTCGAAAAAAAAAACAATAATAAATGCCATCAATTTATTTGCCCTTTTCAATCTTTTACTGAAGGATAAGCGCTTCATGACACCCATCTGTTATTTAATTTTCTTAAAAGTGCCACTCACCAGCATACTCCTCTCTAAAGGACGATGAAATACAAACGCAACATGTACTTGTATCCAATCCCTTTGTTTTTGTCCGTAAACCTTCATAAGAAATAAATGAGAACAGTCGTTGAAATATTTATCCCAAAATGAGAAATGGCAATGAGTTAAGCGTACATTCGGAAAGGACAACCATCAAGCAATCTACCTCACGAACATAAACATCAACAAGAACCGAAAGGACGACTAAATTCGTCCTTTGTTTCAATTTTATCTCGAAATACAGAATTTTTTTTTTATATTTTATTTTTTTTTGGGGATGTATTCGTCGTTTGATATCCTTAAATACTTAACGCCAACCTCACTTTTGAAACAGGAAAGGATGTGTGAGCCATCACAGAGCATTAATAAACAAACATTTCGAACAAAAACAAAAAGAGTGTGCAAATGAAAATGAGAACGTTTCAAAGCCTTGCAAGAATAATCAACAAAGGGTACACTCGCTCGTAATATAAGTACAAACTACACAAAAATATTCCTCTAATATTTCCCTAAGCAAGGATACACCTGCCTGGCCACCCACTCTTATTCATTTTGCATGCAAATCAAATGTCAGGTGGGAAAAAGGAAACCTCGTGCACCTCGTTTGCTGTTCATTCGACTGTTGCTCCGCTTTTGTCGTTTGGTTAAATGGTACACCATTATAATTACAGTTCTCTTTGGGTGTGTGTGTGTGTGTGTGTATCTCTGGTTGTAACTGAAATCTGAGGAAAGTAGTTTTCGCTAGTTTTTTTTTTTTTGTTATCTGCAAACTATAGTGGCGCAACAACCTGACAGTCAATGCAAATCCTCCCCTCCCGTTCTCATTTGGCCATATCTGGAAGCCGCAACAATTTCATTGAAACAACGAGCTACAAACGTTCAGTCCGATACATTTGCCGAGCGCATCTATTCGTTGAGCCACTACCACCAACCAGGCAGGACCAACAACGACTACTATTATATACACAACACATGTATATCCATAAATCCGTGAGGTTTTTAATTACAGCGCAAAAATCCCTTAGTAAATATAAACATGTTAAATTCTAGGACGAACGAACGAATGAGATCCTATGTTGTTTTTACAGATTTCTTTGCATTTGTGTATTTGATATTGTTGGGTGGATTGCGAATCCACTGTTTGTAATTTGAAAAGGATTTTTCTTTTTTCTATTTCGTTGGATCCTTTATTTTTTGTTTTACTTCGTTGAAGGTTCATGCAAATTGGAGGCACATTCTATGTGTGCAAAGTCCATAGGTATTCTTTTCAATATTAAGTCATACAGGTAGATGACTGCTGTTGCTGGTGCTCTTAGCGATGTTAGAGTTAAGGATAATTGAGCTGTAGATACGTTTAATGTTTCAGTGGATACTTTCATTAATTTGTGTTGATAGAGAGTGCAAGGGAGAGATCGAAAGAGAGTTTTCCTGTTGTGGTAAAACATATTTTGTTTCCCCATTGTGGCGAATTGAAGTAATTACAAGGATTTCGATGGTTTTTAATTATGAAGTACAATACGAAGGAAAAATGATACTTCACCGGAGAATGGAGAAATATGATTATTAGAAAAGATCCTCCGTTGTTACGATTTGAGTGTTGGTTGATGGACATAGGGATAGGCAAATATGCAGTAGTTTCTGTATGACTTTTGCAGTGTTCCTTTAACTTGGGTTACGTAGGATTTTGAGAATGCGTTCAAGAACGAGCTTTGCTGTATGAAGGTAATTATACTCCTGAGTACTGTTCTTCGAAGTGTTACTCTGACGAACCACATCTTGCGAAAATTTGTACTACTTTCTTCTAAACTGTTCTGTGTCAGGTTTGCTTAGGGCTTATTTTACTTCATGTTATTGTGATGTCCATAGCTTTCTTGGTCATTGTCATACAGAGTTGTTGATATGAGATACTCTTTTGGCCGTTCCATTTGGTGCAGTTCCATAATTCCATTCGAAAACGGCTATACGTTGTCCATTTTTGTTTCTGGGCTCACTTTCCTCAAGCCTAGCGATGAAACATATCTTAACTAGAGATTTTAATTGGACTGATAAGATCGGTTTGAGTGAGATTGGGAGTTACTCTCGCGACTACGAGGATGGATGGTTTGGATGTCTCTACGTCTCTGTACTGTTGCCACATATTTCCTGTATTTCTCTTGCCTGAGAACATCGGCCCAATCTCGCAGCCATAAAGAAGAATGTCATAAGTAATCGACATAAGAAGTTTTTGCCTGTATGCAGATGGACTTCCTAAATTTGCCATAAGTCTGCTCAGTAACACAGTGACCTTCGCAGCTTTTATGTCAAAAATTATATCAGTCTAGTGTGACTTTCTGTCCGATACATCAGTGTTGGATATTATTTTTTTTTGTTGACAGCATTTTCTTTGTTTTGTACTCGTTGCCTGTTAATCCCATCTTTGTCACTTCAGTCTTAATTCTTATAATCGCAGCAGTGACATGAAGCTACTTTCTCTTGATTATGTCGATATTGTCAATGTGCGCACAGACTTTTGAAACATTGTACCTCTGGCGTTTATGTTTGAGTTCTAAAACGATGTTAAGGAAGTCGCAATAACAGTCCATCGACTTAATCTTTTGCAATTAGTTGCAAAGTTTACAGAAAAAAAAATATTGCACAATTCATTTCTTACTCTAAAATCTTTTCCAGGTCAAAGTAGAAAAGAAACCATTTGCAGAAAAGATCAAATTACTTTTCCTTTTCCTTATAAACAAACACTATTTTAATTTTACACTCGATGTTTAGTATAAGTAGTTCTAAAATTTTATTGGTTTTAATTGTATACATTTTTGTGTATCTACTGTTCTATTTCAATGTTAAGTGTTTGTTTTATATTTTTCATTTACATTTCACCTGTGTTTTCTTCTTTTATTTTTTTTAAATATATTTTGCCGTGTATATGTTACATGAAATTTTCCAAAGAACCAACAGAAAATCGTTTGAAAAAAAAAAAAACAAAATCGGAAAACAAATGTTTATTATTTCTTTGCTGTATTGTGTTAAAAAAAATTGTGCTCGTAGACTGAACAATTATCAAATGTGTGTGCGTGTGTATTAATTAATACTTCAGCAAGAAATCAAGACTTAAAATTGCAAATGTGTTCTATATATCATATATTCGTTTTATAATTAATGTATTCTGTGTGTTATTCGCTGTGTGTTGTAATATTTTCGTAAAAAAAAATCGTATTTCTAGTATGAAATCTGATTAAAAACTGTTTTTTTTTTTGGTTTGTCATTGAATTTTCGAAAACAAATTCTCATTGCAGATTTCACTCCAAAAAATTTCAATCAAACTCCATAGAAGGGTGCAGCATTATTATAGTACAAAACATAACTACCCCTGCTAACGAAACGAGTCGGTACGTTAGACGTTTGTTTATTACCTCCAACATTTTTTATATAAAACAACATATTTACAAAAAAAAAGAGTTTATGGGTTGTTTGGAAAGTTTAAAAATGTATGTGTTTACTTTTTGTAACTTGATTGATTGTGTTTTTGGTAAAATTTATTGTAATTGTTTTGCATTTCTTTGATTTATTTTATTTAACGTTTCTCTTTTCACATCTTTTCTATGAACTTTGTTTTTTTAAAAGTTCAATAATGATACATTTTAATATTTATTTTTTTACCGGCTGTAAAACTCAATCCTCCAGGGCTCACGATTATTCATTTTGTTTCTATGTTTATCCAACAGAATGTCTTCTTTCCAAGCATGTGTATTTGCATCATATCTCTATGTCACGTAGTCATCTTAAGGACAGATATGTCTATAGATCAATTTCACTACATAGAACTTCTTTTTTGTGATCAGAACTTCTGTTTCATTTGAATGAGTTTTGCAGGACCAGGCATGACGCAAAATAACTTATCTCTATTTATGCTCGGAGGTGTCGATCTGGAAATCTTGGGAAGGTGAAAGCACATGTAATGCTTCCTGGACTCACAAAAGTCGAAATTTTATTTCAAAAGGAAGTGGAATTTAATGACCCAGGAAGTGTCACCATCTTCAAGATGTCTGTCCTTTTCGCTTTACACATACAGAACAGATGCTTTATTTGACGAAATTAGGACCAAGAAGCATTGCTTTTCCTTGTTTGTCATTTACTTTCTAAAATTGTCACACCATAACCAAACTTGGTTCGCTTGGTTTGAGTTTTTCAAGGAGCTTCTCCAATATAATTTTTCAAATCGTATGCTTTAAATGCGTTGAGTAGCTCTAGTGTGAACCTTCATAAGGGTGTGATCAATCGATATGGGGTATCCTTTCTATAGAATCTAATTCTACAACAGCTACCGCCTTAAACAACTTTCCACAGCTGTCACATTAAATTAATTTCAATTTTGTATTCAAATTTGTTCTCTTTAAATGACTCCCATTTCGACAAAAAAATGAAAAAAACACAACCAACTTTCCGAATAACCCATCGCCAACATTTTATTTTCTGTCTGTCAATTTTTCTGTTAATTTGATGTTATTAAAACAAAACAAAAAATAAATGAGTGAATGGAAAAATAAAAATAAAATTAATTGAAATTGGATAACACATGTCGTTCTAAGAGGATTCAACTTGCATGCTTCATGCACTTGCACCCCAGCTTCACACACTCTGATGGATGATAATTGTTTTTGGCTGATGTTGTCAGTTCATCGTTAGTTATTTAATTATTATTTGTCATATATTAAATTTTTAATTTTTTAACTTCTTCCATCCTCCATCAGTTGTACACTTTTTTTTTAACACACATATTGGGTGCAAAAAATAGTGTTCAAGAAATGAACGCATAAGCCAAAGCGAATTTCATAAATTTTATTGTCCAGTGTGATTTTGTATGTTATGAGATTATTAAAACACTTTTTTTTTTGTCACGCGTTTTCTATCCCATCATACTCATAATTATATATTTAAATATTTTTTTTTTGTTTTTTTATATCAAATTATGTGTGGTAGTAATATAATTGATAATTATGTCACCTGTGGTCATGGTTGCAAAAAAAAAGAAGTAAAATAACGCATATTGAATTGATGACTAAAAAAAAAATACGTTAATTGGTTTTTTGTTTGTGAAGCTGATTAATATGTGGTGAGCCAATTTAAAAAGAAAAATTAATTGCACTCTTAATTGTTGTTGGCGTTTGTATTTTATTTTATATTTCTTTTTTTATGTTTCCAAACTCATCTGCAGGTGTGTTTTAATATTTTCACTTTAATTTGTTTCTATTAAAAATACAATTTTATTATATTCCTCTGGTACAGAGGAGGGAAAAAATATATTTATTTTTTTTTATTGAAATGTTCAACAATAAAATTAAAATTAAATATTTTAAGTTCTCATTGCACGAATGTGAAATGGAATGTAATTATTATGATTGGACTTGTTTTTTTTAAAATAGGTTGCACCGCAATAATGTTAAATTGAATTGTTAAAAAATTTTAAAGTTTATTGAAAATACGAGTACGAAGTGGTACGAATACCAAATATTCCTGACGTACCTTTTACAATCTATTTTAGTGCAAGAACTCTTTCCAAAACTGGTAGGATCGATGCAAGCCATTCTTCTTACTTTGATGATCTTACTTTGCCCTTTAAGAGCTTATTTGTATGCCGCTTCTGTAACACTTTCATCATATAAAGAGCTCTTATGTGGAGAAATCTCGAGTACGCTTCGGTACCCAACGTTGAATTTTGTATTCGTGGCAAACTGCAGGGTAATTCCCTCTACAGATTCTGGAACCGTCTTTCATCTGAAAAAGATTTTCTTTTGACTCAAACTTCCTTTCAGTGCCTTGTACCTCAAGTTGTTTATTAAAAAACTACTACAATTGCCACTGTAAAAATGTCAGTTTCGAGCTGACAGACATAGAAGAAAACTTCAACCTAGTTACACCATCAACCCTTCATTATCTCAATTAACTCAGAGTGATGATTGTTTTAACTGAAATTTCGACCACTACCTACCACAATGCATTCATTCATTTTAATTTTCTCCAACACCTAAGCTGATAATTCCGTTTTCTCCCATGTGCTACGTTTAAGTTTTTTTTACTCTATAGCTACCTCTGTCATTTTCTTACCGCACAATTAAAAGTTAATGAAAGTCGTATAAAGTTTTGCACGTTTATCTGTTAGTTCATGTGCATTTCCTATTCCCACCCAATTCGTACGTTTCTACTTTTTATGTGTGTGTATTTTCTTCCAGTTCATCATCATCTCATCGTCGTCGTTGTCTTGGCCATTCTCTACTCCACACCTTTTACCTATTCTTAATATTATTTCAAGCGTTAAACGTGTTCCAAATTACGACGGCAGGAATTAAAAAAGAAAAACCGATATAGGAGATGAAAAATTTTCAACAAGTTCTCCGATAGTATGGTTTTTGAACCCAAACCCATCCCTACCGCCAATGTTTGGATGCACTGTGTTTAGCTCTTAGAATGTTGTTCGTATTCTTGCTGTGCTGTGTATATGCATTGGTTTTACCTGGACGACGATGACGTGCATGAGTGAAAAGCGGTCCTTGCTATCTTCAGTGAGTTGGAACGGCAACATTCTTTATTTGTTGCTTCCATTGAAGAGGAAAAAAAGAAGGGATGCACCAAGTCTTATACATTGACTGGCTGCGCCGAGTTAGGTTTTCAGGTGGTCGACTCTCGTGGTGTACGATTCGCATTAAATGATTCAGAACACGTAGCCAAGGAAAGAGTTGGTCTAAGGCCGTGACGGTTTTGCCTACAAGAAGAAACGAGTATGGACGACGAGTAGGTACTTTTTTTTTTCAAATTGTTCTTCTTTTTGTACACAGAGCGAGCTTCGAGTACACCCCCCGTGTTAGAACGTGCGCCAAGTTGAAAGTTTTCCAGTGGGAGGATGTACTATTTTTCTCGTATTGCTATTGATTTTGAAATTCTGTACGAGTCCTTGTCATTAAGACATTATTATAAAGTTAGGTCTTACCACAACGACGATGTCGTTTCGGAGTCTTAAAAGTGCATTTGCTGTTCTGCACCCTATTTCTCCTTCTCTTTCTGTCTCATTTCCTTTTTCCTGACAAAATTAAGGATCTGGGAACACAAAAAAAAAAACTCGGCCCGCTTTTCTAGAGGATGTAGCAAAAACTTTGCATGTTAAAAAATTTAAAACTTTTTCTCCGAAGTATACTGCGCCACCATACCTATCTATGTATACGTATTTTTCTTTCGGCGGAAAAGGATGGAAATCCAATGGATGGACTTTTCCGTCGTAAGTCTCTCCTTCTCGGTTTGGTGTCTTAGAAATCGTACGAAACAAGGCGAAGCTTATATCCGGTTTTTTGGGCGAAAAAACTTTACGTTGATGATGACAACACAGAAAAAAGTTTTCTGTGTGATATCGTGCCAATTAAAAAATAATTTGTGTACCGCTTGGCAGGATCTCGCGGAAAATTAGAGTTTCAACTCCAACTCCGCTAGGGACATTTACAGTCCATTTAGATGGCGTGTAGTGATTATACACTTTCGTAGGATATTTGGTGGTTAAAATTGGAGGATGGGTGACAAGTGTTTTTGCGGACGTTGCGTTTAAATTGTTATGTTGCATTCTAATGCACATTTAGTATGAAGAAATTGTATGCAATTTGTGCATTTTAGAGAAACAATAGTTGCGGTGTCTTATCGAGATTGAAAGGACATTGTTTTTCGTTATTATAGACTGACATGCAAGGAGTTAGTCTATTTAAAAGGACGTAAATTGGCTGGGAACTAGCACGCAGACCTGATTTCCGAATTAAATTTAAACGGAATTTGAAACATTTTGTAGAGAGAGAGGTGTTTATTGAAACAAAACGAACGGGTTGGATTGGGTGTTGTGAGGGCTTCAGATTCAAGCATTCTGTACAACTGTGTCGCTATAAGATCCTTTTAATGTAACATGCTACCTACACTGGTAACTGTTTAGTCGCTTGAAGGTTTTCCTGAGCAAAGCCTATATATTTTTTCATCTAAGTCATCTTAGTTTGTTACCAGTATCAATCAGTCTTCTTCCCCATGCTATTTCGCTAATCCAAACGTAGCTGACTTCCTAGGGGGCGCCACAGTTCGCGGTTAAGCTGGGCCTCAACTAACAAATTTCTTGTTAGCCTCGTCCTCAGTTAACTGCTTCCAGTTGCGAACTCTTACTTGGTAGAGGTCCCCTTCTACTTGTGTGCGCCACCTTATTCAAGGTCACTACTACGTTGACCCTCCTTAACAGATTTTTCCATTCGTTTTACATATCCTAACCGTCTCAAACGACCAATACGCAGTTTTCTGACAAGGTCGATGTCGCTGTACTGTACAACTCGTATAGTTTGTCGTTGAATCTCTTCCGAATATCTTATGAAGAACTTTTCGTTTGAAGTGACCAAGGGTATCTTCTTCAGTCTTCGACAGAGTCCATACTAACTTCAGTTCTAGAGTAGGACTGTGATGATAAAGGTCTTGTAAAGCGTCTCCTTAGTTCGTCGCGATAAGTCCATGCTACGCGATTCTCTTTTCAGCCCAAAGAAACAGCGATTAGCAAGAGTTATTCTATGTTTGACTTTTGATGAGTTATGGTTTTCAGAAGTAATTTCCTGACCTGAAACTACACTGATAGGGGCCAATCAGGTTGTTGACGAGAGGGATCAGGCATTCACACAATATGAATCAACATACGCGATATTCGAAGGACTGATGTGACTTTCATTAACGCAGTTGAGGAGTTCTCCTTTCTTGGGAATCGGGCAAATGCTGCTGAGATTCAATTCGCCAGGCATACGTATATTCGTCTGACGAAATCTTGGAGACAAGTTAGTGAATGCTCTCTACCAAGTCATATCCGGCTGTTTTAAATAGCTAGGCTGGAAAGTCTTCCGATGTAGCAGCCATGTTCCATTTCAGTTTGGATATTGCTAACCGCACTTCAATTTGGTCATTTGGACGGAAGATTTCAAACGTTAGATCGGCTTAAATTAGTCGAATCTATCAACATAATCGAGGGTAGGTATATTTATCAGTTTTAACTTCGTTGTTTGGATAGTAGAACAGATCCATGAAGATTCGAGTGAAGCGGCGCTAAACACCATGCTACCATCTGTTCAACCTAGTTCTTTGGGAAAGGGTTTCGCTTCCACAGTATCTTCTTAGGTCGAAGCCAGTGAATAAAACGAAGAATCTTTCGAATATATTCATTCATGTTCACCCGTTTGATTGTGGATTTACTCCATCAACTATCGGTATCAACATGTTTCCTGCTATACCTACTAGAAAAACAAAACCAATCTTCCGTCGTTACCAATTGCCAAAGTCTTCAAATCCATCCTGGCGGAGTAGCCAATAAAAACACAAGTGCTTTTGTCGTATGCCCACCACCATCCACTCCTGTCAGTCATACAGTTTATGCAATTCCATCCGGAGGAGGTGACTAATCCCCCTCTCTCTTTCCGGTGTCAAACAGAAAAACCCATTGCCGATGATTTGCATGCATTTCACTATCGGTTTCCATCCTATTTGTCATCCAGGTGTTGTGGAGATTTTTCTTCTTCATCGTCGTCATTGTTGTTTGCCTAAGCTTTTAGGCAAACGAACACGCTTACCTCTGAATATCCCCAAAGAGGTTTACCATTTTGCCATTTTGGGGACATAAGGCATTTACGGCAGCAGCGCGCATTCATTTTCCATTTTAGAGAGAGAGAACAGTTTGTGTGATTTGGCTCACCTCCTCCCTCCACCGAAACGAAAGCGGAATCCTAAACCATGTGAAAAAGGCCATTTGCAAATGAATTATTAAGAGATTCACAGCAGCACAGTACCTAGTCCTGTATCGTGCCCTTCACACTCACACACACATACACACAAGTTAGAGAGAGAAAAAGATATAAAAAAAATCCTATTTCAGCTTGGAATCCATATATCAAATCGCTAAATTGCTAAAGGTAGGCACACAAGGTGGCTCCGTGGTGGCCCAAAAGAATGTCACCATCCATAGAACTACCATCACTGCTGCCACTTTTTCTACCACCCGTAGACACCACTTCCATTTAGCACCATTCTACGGGTGTTGATGGAAGATTCCCTTCGCCAAGGAATCGGGAACTAGGTTGAGCCACGATTTCTGGAATGAAAGCAGAATAGAGTGCGAATAAATCCTTCCCTGCACATAGGCACAGACAATATACCTGATTACATCGTCGTCGTCGTCGTCGTCAGTGTTATTGTCGTTCTAGTCGTCCTCGAATGCGCGTCGTCATCATCATCATGCTTGCTGTGAAATATGGCAAAGGCACGTAAAGCACTACCGCGATTCACCTATACTCCCCGCAAGAATTTTTTTTTGGTTTCTACACTTCCCTTTCATAGAGCAAGGACTCTCACACCCAATAAGATGCAAAAGAAAAAAATTGGAAAACAGGAAAATACACAGAAAACTGTTCATACTGCTCACATCACATCCTTCAATGCGATGCAAGTGTGTCACACCACCATCATCGTCACCGGAAAGTCCTGATGCAATAATAAATATTCATATTCGGTGTGTGCCAACCGAGGAGCATTATTCCTTTCAAAAGAGTCTATACACCCGTCTCTTTGGTATACCAAAGTGGCACAGAGCCCAAGTGATCGTGTGTAGGTAGCCTTAGCATTGAGGCCTCTTTCATTCGTTATACGCGCCTTCGTTGGCTGATTTATACGTGACAATTTCAGTTGGCAATTCAATTGAATTTTCTATTAAGTTTCCAAATGGGATGCAGGATATGCATTTGAGTGTCGCTGCTGATGAGGGCTATACACGGTGGCATTTTGTGCGCAATATTAATAAACTAAATAAATTTAATTATACGTGCAGATGGGGTTTTTTTGGAGGAGGTGGAAGAGAAGGTAGTTGATGACAAGTGAGGTAATAATAGAGCTAGAGATTTGAATGAGTTGTTATGAGTGGTGTTCAAACTTGAGACTATTTATGGAGGAATGATGGATTCTTTGGAACCGACGAGTGAATTAATTTAGACATTGTGTCAGCAAGTGGAAATGGAAATGGGAAAGTGCTACAAATCGATATGAGCTGTTAATTAAAAGTTTTTCATTGTCTTGCTCTACTTGTGTGTATGCTTATGTTGGGTATGACTTGCTATTTAATTTGTTGCAGTTAGTGGTTTCAACATTTAATGTCGACTTTGTCAATATTTTGTCTTTTTTATGTCCCTGTTGCATCGAAGTGTACCAAGTGAACAAGTTTATGTTAGGTGAGTGCCACTAGGGAACATTTAGTTTAGACTTACTCAAGATGTTGGTAGTCGAGGATGGTATCTTCTTAGCGTCGATAGGAGAGAACACGTACTCAGGAGATGAGTTCTTCTACAGATGGAATGTTATTGGTTCTATGGGAGGAGATCCATAAGGTCCACCCTGCAGTTGCCTGAATATCGACGTTAAACACTGCAAAGGTATACACCGCTTGTGTCAGCAAGCTCTTTGCAATATCCTTACCAAATCTTTTTCTATCTATTGCACAACAAAGCTGCCACTCTAAGGGTGAAAAACGGAGTATTAGGTCTAGTTTTTGAATTCGTGAAATTGTATTTTTTGTCTAATGCTCTGCACCAGACCCTATTAGCAGAAGCATTATCAGCTAATCGCTTGTATTAGTATCTTTTACTGCATGAGCAATTCGTGACACTTCTAAGCTTTTCAGCAGTTGAGTCTTTCGAAGGTTGTTTGGCTGCCCATTATACTCCATCAGCTTCGTTTCTGGTTACAGTGTCAGTACTGGGGTTATGGATGGAATTTGCCGCTGAGAAAACTGTTAGCTATTGTTCCAGATCGTATATGTTAACAGTTGATCAATATTTGTTTCCTGAATACAGGCTTCTTAAGCCCTGTTGCGTGTACATATCTACGGAGCTAATGTAACACAATCAACAAATCTATCACTTGATGACTTGCTGGCCTGATCTCAGTCGACATGCTACAAGTTTCGGTCTTTTTAGAATATCTGATCCCCAATCCCATTTTTATCAGTCAATTTCTGCTTCCCCCCTTCAATATCCAAACAAAGAAAATTCCTCTGACAGCAGGTTCACCTAATCAAAGTCGAAAAAATCCAGGAAAACGCAAATCCTGGCCTATTTTCATTTGACGGATCAAGATACATTGCATTTCTCCGATGCCTTTGTACACATACATATGTACTTCTGTTTGTGTTATACGTCAAACTAGAACTAAAAAAAAAAACATGAGTCCCACCAGGAACACCAATTGTTTACAAAATATTCATTTCTCTCTGCTCATGCATACATGAAAAAGGATTTTAGCGCATACACACGTGGAATATTGAAAGAATAACAAAAACTTTGGCGTGTTTTGTCGTACGTCCTGACGACAGCTATGTATGTAGCGTCACTCCCATCGTCAACGTCATCGTCATCGTCATCGTCGTCATTGTCCTTGTTGTCCTTGTATCATTGAAATCCATTTGATTGTTGTAGAAAAATCGGAAATACTCGAATATTCATTCCGTTCAGTTATTGCATGCATGCATGCATGTACGCTTGCTTGCATACCTCGGTCGAGTGCTCTGTCATCGGATAAAGGCTACATATTTGATATCAGCGCAGTTAGATGCAGCAGTGCAATCCGCCATACCCATCAAAATATTCCCAATCGTAAATCTGGGAAACTCTTGCAAACGGATAGCGAAAACAGAAACCCCATCAGCTTCCGATGGAAAAATATAAAAATTTTGAACAAAAGCAAAAATCATAGTAATTGCAGGTATTCAACCGTGCCAGGAAAATTGATTAAGGTGGCTCTGGTGATGCTCATCCCAAGAGTGTTCAGAGGGTGGGGTGAGGGTGAGGCGAACGCATATTGTTTTCATTTTTTGTTGAATATGTATCTGCAGGTGATTGGAGATAGATGAATTCCAGGTACGAACTATTATTGCATCCGATTTGTGATTGGAGTGAGACAACGAACAGTATGTCCTCCAGAAAGCGAGTCCTTGGGTTGGATTATTTACAGGGCGGGCATGCTAGTGTCAAATCTGTGCGAAAAGTTTTATAAGAATTAGATTTAATACAAAATTTGTGTAATGGTGCGGAACGGAAAAGCTCAAAATAATCTTCGGGAACAAATTTCATATTTCTTGCCGAAAGTACAGTACAGTACTTAGTGAGTGTAAAAGGTGAAGACTTCCTGTCTTTGATAGACAAAAAAGTATACTTGCTACAGAAGTCTTTGCAGTACTCTTTTTTTCTCTCACTGTTTTTGCACGGAACTTGCAGCTATTTCTAGTAAAAATCGTGAAAAACTCGATTTTATTTGAATGGTCATCCACTTTTTCAACTCTTCCAGTTTTTCAAGTTTTTGCCAACCCGTTGTATCTTCGGCCCTCTTGCTACAAATTTTCCTTAGATAATTTGTTTTTCATCAGTTGGAGACCTTGTGTAGTTTAATTTCATGACTGTCGTTACTTTTCGATGGTTTGACTAATTCACTAAAAAGTAGTGGAGGCAGTATACAACATTGTTGGATGCCAATGTGCACGTGTTTTTCTTTGGAGACAAAAAAAAGTACCCTTCGTTCCTTTTCTAGAACGTAAATGGTACGTAACTGGTGACCTGCGCCACTGACTCGGCTCGTTTTGTTCTTTTCGTTTCTGTTGGAGTAGATAAATCAATAGATGATTGTTTATTGGAATTGACACTACGTTTCATTCGACTGGCGAATTCTCTCATATTAACGACTCCCCTTGTTCTATGTTTTTTCACTCCACAGATTGGATTTTAGGCAGGCAAGAAAGTTCTCTTCTCGCTAAGGTATTAGTCGTGATCTCTACACTTTTTGTCGAAAAGAAATATAAGGCAGGAGGATCTCCTTAAAATGTTCATTCATTGTGCGGAAGCTCTAAGAAGCCACTGCCGATGTCGAAAAAGCCCAAAAGTTTTCTCGAACTCAACAGAAAGACCAAAAGTTTTCCACTGAAGTTTGACCCTCATTTGGTCACAGATATTTGCTGAATCTGCACTCGAACAGATCATCTCTAAGTCGAACTAGAGTCACTTTCACAAATAAAATAGCACACCAATCTAACCATTATTCTTAGCCTTAACCACATTTTTTGAGTGGTACGTACGGCCGAATTGTCTTTTCAACTTTAATTCCGAACTTCTGATCACGATATGCAAGCTTAGATTTATGTCTTCTTTATTTCTTAACTTTTAACTCGAAAGACTCGCCCTCTATTTTATTTTATTTCTTCTGGTGTCAAACTTGTTAATCGTCGCATGACTCTTTAAAGAGAAATAATCTACATTCTTTCAATGTCAGCAATAAGCCTTTCTACCAAAGCATTCTAACAATTTCCATTTACACTACCCACTCATTGCTCAATTATCATTCTCACTTGCCAAAGCTATCCGCTGTTCGTTAACAATCACGCCAACCTTCTTTGATCAGATTCCTATACAATGTCCTTAATTACGCAATACAATATAATTATTTAATTGTTACTTGTTAGTTGGATTTCGAAAAGTCAACTCAACAGTTTCTATTCACCCTTACACACTTCACTTCATCGGTGCAATCATATGGCAATGCATAAGGCACAGGTATTTCCTGGATATACATATGTGTTGTGTAAACGTCGACTAGAACGACAACAAGCAAACACATCGACGTCGACGACGACGACGTTAAGGACATGTAAATCCGACTGTACACCTCATTTACAGCAGCTATTCAACGTATGTTCGAATCACTTCAATTGTGCACCCCATTTGTGAATTGACTCTCTGGAGGATGCAACCACAATGCAAGTAGTGTAACCAAAATGCCAGAGCTAGGTTTGCATGTTCAGCAACAACCTAACAACAATATTATACCATTACATAGAAAGCAGAGTTGTGTCCCCTTTACACATTGAATTATCATCATGATTCTGCAGTGCATTTAATGGGCAGACAACAATTGTAATACCAGCCAGTGCATTGGTTAACTCCTTTTTCGGATTGGTACGTGAAAACAAGGATATTGTTGCTTCACGTTAGCGAGTGCAAACGTCGAGCAGCATATTCACATTTTAAGTGACAATTTTGATTTATACATGAATGTTTTGTAGTGTGTTGAAAAAATCCATGGCTATATTCATTTGGATTTCTTTAAAAGAAAGGTAATTTGTCAGGAAGTTGCAATTTCTTATATGATCTGAAACCTAAACTAGGTTTCCACTGAGTCGGATTTTTATGAATGTCAATTACGTGTTCCACATCTTCTGGGTCCTTTTTGCAGTTCTTCTCTCCAATGATTGCACCTCATTTTCCATTTATTCGTACATCAGGTTCTATTATCTCTCTCTCCTTCTATCGGTGATTTATTAGATTACGGAGCAATTACCCTGTTTCCTGTAACCTCTTCGAGTGTGATTAGAGCGCCCTGTCTATATTAGTAAGGATTAGAAGGAGGACTCTTATACCGGCCTACTGAAGTTGGTAGCTGTCGTTAATATGCATTAACCCTAGTGGCCTTGTCAGGATAGTTTTATAAGTTTTTTTTAAAAGTGAATCCTGATCTCAAACTTTAATAAAGTACAGAATACTTTGAATGTTGCCATGTCAATTTTCTGCCCACTCGCTGGTCCTGAGCAAGTCCAATACTCTCTGTACTGGTACTCTCAAGAGTTTAGCTTGAGCTCATCAGCGTAGGATGAGTTGAATAATCGATGATGTGAAATAACTTTTCAGTGACTAAAGTATACGTCAGCTAGCACTTTCCTGAAATTTGGTAAGTGGATTGTGAAGCGTAGAAATTAAAGAAATCGAGTAGTTCTGTAGGATTCCTTGTACGACGACAAAGTTTTTTTTTAGAACCGAAACAATCTAATGTTACTGTCTTAAATTATTAGTACGACTTCCGATCCAAATGTCAAAAAAAAAACCCTCAGTCCATGGTACAATTTATTTTCCAATTTTCAACCATCATATCATTTCATTCTCTTTCAAACTTCAAAAAGGCAGTTTGCCTGCCACGTAGCATTTGGATTCACGTCCATCAGTCAATTGCTCCCAGGGACATTTCACCATTCAAGGGTACAATATCTCTCGTATCATAAACTGCTATACTTGACTTGAGGGACAGCTCTTGAACACAAAAAGAAAAAAAAAATGTTAACCTTATAAATCCTTTTTTTTTCTCCCGCCTCTTCCCTCATTTTTAGTGAAACAAATCACGTACTTGAGATGAACGATTGTAGGGGTGTACACGTTGAATTTGATTAAAGGCAACGTAGATGGCAGTTAGATAGAGTTTTGTTTTACCACCACCCCTCCGGGCCGTCTTTTGAAAATTCGAAAACTTGTTAACGTTCGAAGACTTTCATTCTGAGTGTATCTCGTGGAGCTTCATACGTTTCTATAAGGCATTTCAAAACTATATCCTTCCGATATCGTGCATCAAACACCCACCCCATATGTGGAATGTTACAAAAACTTTTCTCAAAAGAATTTAAACTTAGGTTTTACGATGCTTAAGGTGTCGCAGATATTCGCTGGAATTCTAAAAGTGTATCAAAGTAAGTTTTTCCATATTAGGTAGTAGGTACCGAGACATACTACGAGTATGAGTATGAGCTGGGAAGAGTGAGAACTATTTGAAGATTCCCAATGGAAACTGAATTAGGTGCATGATTTTGGTTTGAAAGAGAAGTTTTCCACCCCAAAAGTGGGTAAAGTACATATGTGTGTGTGTTTGGGAAGAAGATGATCATTCTAGAAGGGGAGTGATTCAAATTAGATTTGCATACATGTACGCAAATGCTGTAGGGTATGATGATAGTATCATAATATTATATTTGCTAGCTTGTTTGCTGAGCTGTTTATGGAATGTCTAACTAAATTGAGTGACCTTCTTTTACACAGACAAAGAGGCACAAATTTGAAGACGTGCCCAGCGTCATAAAGGATATTTTTCCAATTACATACTCAAAACGTATATCAGTTTCTTTGAGAAACTTATTAAGTGGCAGATCTTTGGTGGCTATGTTAGACTAGGTGAATAACTTAAACTCAAAACTTTGTGATTAGACGGTAAAAACGATTTGAAAGTAGCACAAGTTTTAACCTTTGAAAATGTTGTGCAAGTTTGTATTGAATCTCTTAAATCGGTGACGTCTAACTTGAAAGGTTATTGGTTTGTGCTTTTGAGCTATAATCTATCTGAACGGTGACAATTCGACCTATTCTGCTCTGTTCTATATTTAACGTCCAATATTGATTCCTATCAGTGTATTTAACACGAGGTCCTCTAGTTCTAAACAAGTGATTAAAGATATTAGGGTACTAGTTTTCCATTTTGTTCATTGCCTGTGATCATCATACTCCTTCGTGATCTTGACTTTACGTAAAATAAAAGTGAAACTCCGAATTAATTAAGGTTGAAGATGCTCCACAAAAAAGCTTTCAATGCACAAGGCTATTTATTACCTTCGTTCTTTCGAAGACAATAATGTCATACTTGCAAGTGAATACCATTAAAAATGTACATAACGTATTTTGTGTTAAGTTTTGACAGCGATTAGGAATACTGCAGCCATCTATCGATGCAATGGCACTAGGAGAACGTAATCGTAGCATAAGCTACTCCTAGATGTCTTTGCGTTTTGTTTATTCTCAAACAAATTTCAATCGTTGGTTATGACCACCATCGATTGAATTATACCTGCCTTAACCATTCAGTCATAAGCATCTGTCAAATTATAAATGTCGAGACAGCTATGAAAGAAAATTTAATTCCATCAATTGCATAACAATCGAATGCGCAATGACCTGGAATGGTCGCAATGAAAAAAAAAAATCGGGCTCTCCCATCCATTTGTAAACCGAAAAATCACAAAGGGACATTCACAAACACACACACGGACTGTCATGCAAAATGTCAAATTTACATACGAAATTTTGCACTCGACTGGTAGCGCCGATGACGGTACAACACACGCCCACATATCAAATGTTATACACGACGTAAATTATTCATGTCAAAAATTTCGATTTTTACAAAATGAAAATGGAAAATTGAAAAACGGGACTGCACTGTGCACAAACGACGACAAGCTCAATGGAAACGCCGGCCGGCTCTAGGCTTGGTGGGTACAAATATGTGTTGATTAAGCGATTTTCATTTAAATTAAAAATTCATTATTTGGTGTAAGATTTAAATATTCAACGGTTGTTCGCACCCGCCCCATTTCGAGAGGTTGGTCGTCGTCGGCGTAAAGTGAAAAAAAGGCGCACCAGAGCGCCAATACCAGGTTGGGTGTAAAAAATTTCAAATACAAATTAATTATAATTTTCGTATTGCACCGAGCAATGGAATTGGGGTGGTTGTTAAGGGTGTGAACGTCTGAATAATAATTGATGCGGTGAATGGTGCCAAAAGGTAGTGCAACTTGGGGCTGGAGGTAGGGTCAATTTGGAGCGTGCAATTAATTTTCTTTGTAGGTAGTTGGTTGTAAATTTAAGAAAATATTGGAGTTTATCGAAAGTTTAAGAGTTAGTTTACATAAGATGGCGAAGGGGAACTTCTTATCTAACTTAACTAACGTAAAGGTGATAAGGCTCACAATGTACGATTCAAAACATTGACAGCAGTTTTTTTGTAAGCATAGACTGCAAGCTTCTTCAATTTAGACATTCATAAATGCGGTAACTAGTCTCTCCAGAGCCAATGGCAAACTACAGTATGTCCACTTTATACTTCCATCATAGCTGCCAATTGAAGGGTTGATTGCTCTGTTTATCCCTGTAGTACCATCGCTTTATATCTTCTACTGTAATATAAATAGCGTATCTGTGAACGCTCATTTTCCAATCAACTAAGATCCCCCATTACATGCTCCATATAAACCAATTTCGTTTTATTGGACACTCCAATATTTCCTTTGTAAAAATTCCTTCAGTCTTGCCAACTGCAAGGAGCGGAAATCATATACCAATAACCGCAACAATAATAGAAAACCGCACGTTATTAGCAACATTTGATGCATCTTATTGCATTCATTTCCTGCGTTCAATGCAAATGAAGGCTCTTGCAGCTTGTTCCATAAAGAAACAGTGACCATGATCAAATTTCCTCCGGGTTTTCGACCAACGAATAAGGAAACTAGCTGCCATATATATTTTTTTTCCTCCTTTATTTTGGCTTCCTTTCTCTTGCAGGAGACCAACCAAGAAACTCACTAGCAGCAGCAGCTACTTGTCTATACTTTGCTGTGGGAGAATCGAAAAGACTATCACACCGCTATATTGGTAAACATTTTCAGATGGCTGCACTGACAGGCAACTGACCAAGTTTATGTATTCCTTGGATGTTGGCCAACATATTTGGCCTCTTAGGATGGGTGTCGGCGGCGCCTTCTACTATCGATATCCCCATGCAAAAGCTAACCGAACCCAACCACAATCAACAATCGATGATGATGTGGAAATTGGTTGCGCACCCAACTGATGTGATGGGGTCTTTCAACCCTACCCGCAATGTCCTTTGTATCCTCGTTTTTTTGCTTTGCTCCTTAAGACACTCTTCTGTTGTAAAATAGAGAATTAAATTTTATTTACCTAACAATTTCGATGGCAAACACACAAATGCGCTGCCAATTCCTTAAGAGCCCTCGCTGGCCCAAGGATTCACTTCATATTAAACGGAATACATATACTGTATATTTCTCTTATTGAAAATCGTGTCCTGTATCCCTTTGAATGTTGGAAAATTACTTGAGCGTTTCCTGGGAGGAAATAAAAAATTCGCTAATTAAGTAAATTGATGATCAAGAGCATTCGTACCATATTTGCCTCGTCCTCTACCATGTCGTTTGCTTTCCGCTTTTCGGGAAAAGGATATTGGTGAAGGTCTTTTTTTTTTTAATATTCCTGTAGGGTGCTTTGGGGTGCACATTGCATGTCGATGAGAAAAATATAATTGAGGTGGGAGTGGGTGTTATAGTGTGGGGATACTTTTTCACTTGTCGGCATAAAAAGGATATATTTTGATGAATGGAATTTTAATTGAATTGTCGATGCGATCCATTGGTGATGGCACATGATTTTGGCGTAGTTATCGTGTGTGATGGCGCGGTGATGTTTGAGTGAATTTTTTTGTTATCGTGCACCATAATTTTCGACCAAAAATTTTATGAAAAAATAAAAAGGGAACGATAAAATATGAATTATTGATTGACACTGATGGGCAATTTTGACAATATAGAGTTGGTATCCCTGTGGATTGCTGGAAGGTAGGGAAAGAAATACCATTGCTGGATCGATTGGTTAATTTTTTATCGGCCTTAGTGCATCTTGAAGGTGAAACATTGATTTTTCTGTCACAATTTTTCTCGGTTTGCACCTATCATCGAGTTTTCATTGGGGATTTCTGATTGCCCAAAGTGGTCTCTTCTGTCTCCTTCGAGATATAGCAACAGACGCTCACTATAGTTTTTGGCTATTCCCGGAATGCCTAATGGCTCGACATTGCGTTTTCTATTTAGGGAGAGTTGCAGTCCCTTTTCGTTTGAGTGTCGGACAAGACAAATGGTCAACGTCGATGTTTGCCTCTCTTCATGTGCGTACCAACACTTGATTAATTCAGTTTGCTGTTCTCGAATATGTCGAAGTCCCTGATATGAAGAAGCTGACCATAAGTTTCATTCCATTTAAATAAAACATCAATTGCTGCCAGATCTTCCGTCTTCAGATAGTCTCTTCTGGCAAGCATTCCAGCTGACAAGACTGATAAGAGATTATTATTTTCTTTTCCTTAGTTTTATGTTGATATTTATGTACATATTTATGTATATGTAAATTTTGGCAGCAAAAATATCTCAAATAATAATTCTTGTTTCCTCTTTTGTTTTCAGGTAAGTTTCTACAAATATAATGATTGGATTACATTTTCCCTAAATGAAGGTAACTAAACTCCAAAAACTTGAAACAAATATTGTCACGAACTTATAAACAATTCATCTGCCTAACTTTTACTTGAGAACAAACAAAAACCAAGAGTAGCATAGGTACCCTTAAAATAAAAGTGTAGCCTAAAGCTTAAATTTTTCATAAAGACGTCCAAGTGAAAGATACCTATACAAGTAACCTTTAAAAAATCACCTACCAATAGAGGAATAGAGGGGGGAAAAATGAAGAAGAATTGACACAAACATCCTTTTTTACCTTTCTACCGAGCATATGGCTTCGTAAGCTCTTACATTGACAATCGCATCAATCAAGGCTCATACTCAATGTTTTATTATTTGCACGTGAAGTCATCTCTGCCTGGGTTTTTGTTCACCCACTATCCGACGACTACTACCCCTACTACTATTGACTGTGATAGTGAAGGACCTGAGTGAAGGGATCTATGGTGATACACTACTGTAGTATTTTTGGGGGGTAAAACTTTTGCCCTCGTATATTATTTAGTTTATCGATTTTCCCTCTGGTTTCCTTTTGATCCTTTATTGCCTTGCATTTCTATTTATCTATCTCACATATACATATGTGTTTATATGTACGTGCGAATAACTAGGTTGTATATCGTTTGTATCCATCTGTGTATCTGAAGGATAGAAAGGGATTTTCATCCTTGTATAGTTAGTTTGTCGTTCATTCACTTGGATTAGTTTAATGTAGCCTCGAGGTTATCATCGTCATCATCGTCGTTATCATCATCGTGTGCCCATCGATTCAATATACGTACTCGTATACTAACCAATCTTTTTGCCGGCACCTGTCTTTAAAAAGGTTCTCAGGTTGAAATTTAAGTCGAATTTCTTGCGTGTGTGCGATTGTAGCCTTGGTAGAGGATTTCTTTTCTTTCTTCTGCTCTTTGTCTACATGCCTCTGGTGTGTAATGTGGCCTCTGGATCGGGGGCAGGAGAGATCAGATTTGTTTCAAGTAATTTGCGAAAATCCGATTATCGTTTATGAAATATGCTAACCTAAATTGGTTTTTTTGATTATATTAAATGGGATTTATGTATATAAAAGGAACAAGGACACAAGTTGGCTGCAAGTAAATTTAGATAACAAGATTTCGCTTTGCGGTGGAGAGGGCATCTTGCAATTTTAGGTAACAGAAAGGTCTTTGAATCCAGATGTGACTGGAACTGATGGGTTTTAAACTGTTAGCTTTGCAAAAGTTGTGTCTTTTCATTGTGTTTTAGTGTGACTACGTTCACATTGTAAGGCCAGACGAGCTGTCGTTTGAATAGCTTTCGCTAACCTGGACAAATAGCTCTTTACCGCTTACGGCCACTCTGTTTATTCGAAGCTTAGAGAAGTTTATCCTCATCCTCGAACCATGTTTCCTTGATTGGATTTTATAGAACTGGAAGTGTTGGGTCGTTTCACATTCTTCGCTTTCGAAGTTCTTTGTTCAAGTAAGAGGAAGAAAGGATCCGATTGTTCTTATCGCCTATGGAATTGGAATGCTTGGAAGATGGAAGTTTCCGTGGTTGCCACATTTGTTAATTTCCAGCTTCTTCTCTGTGAACTAGGTTTCCTTCCCAAAATAGACGACACACAGCTAAAACTGGATTTCCACATGGAATCCCGCGAATTCCCTTATGAAAAATCCATGGTTGCAATGAAAACATTCAATGGTATAATTTCGTCACCATCTTCGTCTGAGAAAATCAGTGGTATGATGTCCACAATACTCAGTAATGTCTCACTGTCCGCCTCATTAGTTTTTATCATTTCGTGTCCTTGGTGAATGTCATAAACCACAAAACTCACAAAAACTCCTCATCATCTGTTATCATAGTCATGCCAGTGCCCATTAAATTAATCACTTACTTGCTTGTTTGTTAATTTTCCACACGATTAACTTCTCGTTTCTTGCTCTATCTCTCTGTGGACAATTAACTCGGTAACTTGCCGCCCAAACTCTCTCTCCCTCCCAAAGAACACTTTTCACATTAAGAGTGAAACACAACGAAATGGAAGAGCCTACCATCAGCCTAACCACACTCTCAAATTATACTTTTAAATACCTAATAAAAGAAAAACCCTAGTCTTCGCAAGGATGTATAACAATAACTGTTATCCTTCGGGATACAAGCAAAAAAAAAAAAACAAAGCACCAAACAGCAACCAACAACCAGCACACTCTAAACATAAACTACATGCTTCTGGCGTCTCTATTCCCGATGGTTACAACCGCCATTTGACATATCACTCTCTGCACAGAGAGTCCTTGATTATCATTTTTACCTCCTATGCCTATGTGATGCTGTGTACGAGTATGTCTCTGTATATCGTTGTGGGTAGGCTCGGTTTTAAGTTCCACTTGAGTAAAAGCCTCACTGTGCCCAGGACCATTTCCATAATACGTTGTGTATGTGTACAATGTAAAGTGCACTTACAGTAAATGAAAACTATCCCAAAAGCCAAACAGCACTCACATATCCCTGAACTGGGTGGGCATCACCAGTTGGGTGGTAGGAAAAAACTTCTTCCTTTTGCCCACACCCGACCGTGCGGCGCATTCTTTAGCAATTTTACATTCGCAAAACCGTAACAGACTAATGAAATGGTCTGGGAACGCATTCTTTCGTTAGTGTTGTGTCCTTAATTTTTTTTTCCTTTTGCACTCGTTGTTGTTGGGTATTATGTTTCGCTTATTTCTGTTAATTTTCACATAATGTGCTCTTGACAATTTATGCACTCATACGAGTAGTATACGTACGAATGAGTACGAACTGTGCGCGCATCCTGTGTGCGGTTACAGGGCACATTGTGTAATTGCACAATAATTATTATTATTTTTATTATCCTGGCGGATACCAGATGAATGTGAGGTGGAACTGATGACAAATGCACACACACGGAGTTGTCTATCTGTGCTTATGAAATTGGTTGAATCGCTCGCAACAGCAGACATCGTGTCAAGCGTGATTCACAAGCATGTAGACATGATGAAATCATCGAAAAATTTCCCACACGATGAGATACTTATCGACAAAAACGATTATAATTGTCTCCTGGGTGTCACATCGAGTGGTATTATACCACACATACACAAACCTATCTATCGCTGGGTGTAGGCTGCTTTTGTCCGATGGTTTCGATTGCGGTCGATGTGCACCATGCAGACTAAAGCAAATTGCTACGCGATGACTATCGCCGATATCGCTTCAAAATTCGCCCTCTGGTTTGTGAAACCAAAATCGAGAATCTCATCATCATCATTATCATCCTTGCCATCATCACTGACAGCGCATCATCGACATCCTCATCATAGGTGGTATGACATCATATTCGTCTATCCCAGAGAGTTGGTGGGGGTATGGGTAATTTGATTCAATTATCCTTCGACGGAGAACTGTTGATGTATAGTCTCGAAACTGGGAATAGCTGGTGCTGAACAGAATTTCTAACAAGAAGAGGGACATAATGTCAGATGAATTGGGGATGCCTTGATATTTCGTGTCAAGAAATGGCCTCAGCCAATCAACAGTAAATGAGATGCTATTCAACTCACAGTTGAATTCATAGATGTGCGTGCATCAAGAGGTATTTTAAGAGCAGGTTCTTGAATGTTAAAGCATAATTTACAGATCATCCACAGGATGACGAATCCGGTTTATTGAATATTGAGAGTGAGTGAAGCTTTTTCACACTTCACATTTTCCTGTGATACTGCTGGGAAAGTTTCAAACTCAGGAAGTCGATGTATATTAATTGTCCCGCTTGCACCTCTGCCTCTGATTTGCTCGTACTGATATCAATATGATTGCTGTTATCTCCCCAATTGCGTCCTTGAGTTTTCAAACTCTGAATAGTGTGCTTCCCTTCCATCATCTATGATGTCCTTATATGTATATTCCTGCTTCATCCATCTTCCGTCAGCAAGCAACTCAGCTAAAACCGATTCTCCATGGCTTCGTGGAGGTAACGTGTTGTAATGGTGACTGATTTACAATGCCATGATTGTGCTCGGCTTGAAAAACACTGCAGGCCTTGTGAATTGGAGCCAAGTATTTAGTCTTAGCTTGAAAGGAAAATCTCGAATATATGTGTTATCTTGTGACATGCTTAGCCGTAGAACTGTAATACTCACTACAAAGATTGTTCAAAGGTGACATGGATCCTATATTGTATTTAGCTCAGAGTTTTGTGTGCGTGTCAAGTCACTTTAAGACTTCATTTTCTTGAATGAAGTTGGCGTCTGGATTTGGATAAATCTTTCCAGAAGTAATTGCTCCAGCCATCTTTTTCCAACTTTCTTCCAAAATAATTAACAGCTCTCTCTTTGAAACCGTGACTGCCTAACAACTTCCAATTGATTGTATAAAGGACTATGGTTGTGGCACTGTATATCCGCTTCCTAATTTCTTTCAATTCATGCTACAGTGGAATTCGTTTACTACCACTTCGTTTATAATGACTAACCGCTTTTAGCGACGTGAGACGTGACACAACAACATGTTAGGTTTACATACAATAGCAAATTTAAGATTTTCAGTTCGTTTTGTGTGTCGTCCGGTTAGAACGTCGGTCCCTCGCTCATCGCTTTATGTGGACTGTACTGCTTCGACGAAGTCATAATTTACCTTGTGATCTGTGATCAAAGTGCCTGCAATCACAGAACTAGAAGGTAGACTTTCGAGTCCTTTCTAAACTCCATTGCGCCATGTAGATTGTTAATAGTGTTCTTTATCTCGATTCTTGCTTTCACTACTGTTCCTGTGATTTGATTTTATTGCCTACCTAACACAAATCGTTTCCAGGGACAAATTTATACTTCAACTCGCGATTATGGTCCTTAAAGATCCACAGCTTGCTGCTTGCTGCCCCATCTGCTTTAGCTTCTTTCCGCCACATTAATACGTTTCGTTATTGTACAGCATACTTGCTTCATGTCTCTTTCTCGTTCAGACATTCCTTTCGGCAATTGTTGGTATAATCCTTTTCAATATTTTATGCCGCCTATTATTGGTATGGGTACATACAATATTTTTCTCAATTTTTTTTTATTCAGCCGCCCATTCAGGCATTTCCGTTTGGCATATTCTTTTATTAAAGGAGCTAGAGAAGAGATATAAAATGGCAGAGCTATGCTACATGAGTGCAATTGTTGCGTTGGCATATAGCCAACGAATTAAAATAAATTGAAGGGTGTGCTCTGTTTGGGATTCATGCTGAGCGTTTTATTTTTATTTTTTTGTGTGTGTGTATGGAAAGGATGGGAAACATATAACATGTTACAATATGCGTATAATAATCAGATAAATTTGATGTTCTTTAATCTGATGATTGGTAGTGATTAGATTTATTGGTTGGCTGGGGAGACAGATAACCATGTGTGGTGAGATGATGAAAATTAGGATGTGGCAATACAGTACTTGGAGGCATTTATCAATTTGAGATAAAATGACAATTAGGTGATTATCACTTTGATGAGGTTATGGTTGTAGAGTTTAACAGGGTACACACGTAGTTATGTATGTAGATGGAGCCATTGTACAAAATGTTTTAACCCTAGAATTTCCCAAGATTATTATAAGTCTTATTTAAGATAGAGATATTAAGATACGATAGAAAATGGGCATTAGGAGGCTTTTAAGTTTTATACGACTCGGATCGTGAAAAAAGTAGCTAAATCTCTTTCTGGTTAGAGTGAGACACTGGCGTTGACAGATGCATTGAACTTCCTCTTTGTTTCTATAGGTTCTACAAAAAGTCATTACTGGCTTACATATGGTTGCTCTGGACCAACACTAATCATGACTTGTTTGGTGAGAGGATCTCTACAGTCCATGCGTCCTCTCAACTAAGTTTTATCTTTTTGTTTGCTCTGGCTTCTGCCTTTAACTGCATTGGAGAAATACGGTTCTACCCCTTTCCTTGTTAATTCGTCTATGCTCTCACTGTCTAGAATATCATCACACCCTAGGACCTAGCACAAAGCCTCCGCTGGATACTCTTCCTAGGGTGTTAGCAGCCTCAATCTGACTGTTGTCGTTTTCAAAACCAGTATTGAATTAGGTTGTCTATATTCGTAATAGTGACTCTTTTGGCTATATGTATTCCTAATCTCGACTTATAACTCACTGCAATCGCTCTGAATGAACTTTTCATTTAAGAAACAGCAACCTTTCCGGCCTACGCCTTAGATCTATCAGTATAGCAAAATAACTTTTTGGCAAAGATTTCAAATTTCAAAAAGTTGACTGCTCAACCTCACACATTGCTTATAATTGCAAGAAATCGTAGGCATACTCCATCACACTCTCATTAAGCAGTACGAGTGGAAAAAGAGCTCCGCTTTATAGTATTTCTATAAGTTGAGCGAGAGCTATTGTAGTCGCAGGGAGCCCTTATAAGGGCATTTTCAATATCAAGAAAAGCAGCTGGGGTGAATTGTCAGTACTGTAAGGACGAACAATTTATTTCAAGAGAAATCATTTCGCTCATGAATCATTTCTAGGTCAGCATAACATATACATATGTGTGTAACTACGTATATATACTCAGTTGCTTCTCCTAACATTTCTCTGGCTGAAAAAAAAACTTCTTACTCTGTCGCCATCTAATTTAACAACTTTTTCATTTAAAACAAAACAAAAAAATACGTCGGCCATTAACCAAATTAAACCAAATTTACTCCCAATCTCCTAAACGCAAATCTCATTTTCACATTATCTCTGGAAATGGGAAAAGAAAACAAAACAAAAACAAATTGTGTTTGCAAAACATTTTGCAATTATATATTACGACTTCGCCACTGCTCTAGATTGTTTTTTTTTTGTAGAACAAAACCTCCTAGTTCTCTATTCCACTCGAGATCACCAAAATTGTCGGAGAAAGAAGTTTAAAAGAAACGAAACGAGCCAAACTTTATTTTTCTGGTCCATTAACTAGCCGCAATTTGATACACAAATCTGTGCAAATACACTAGATCTCCTGTCATGGCACTGTGCCGCCCTTACAATTTGCCTCAGGAGACAAGATGTTTTATATCTTCTTCCTTTCTTACGATTTTTTTCTTTTATTGTTCACACAAATAGAGAAGGAAAGAGGGAAGGAAATGTCTCTATAAGAATTCGAATTGGATACCTTGGAATTCAGTCATTATCCTTATCACTTTCGCTCTTAGATAATGTGTAACAACCCTGTCCAATGTACCAATTTTCGTTTTCATATTTCGACTCTCGACACGTCATGAATAAAATTTTAATAAATTTTTATCGTTTGACAATAACAATTGTTCACCTTTGGCGAATAAATTGTTTCCTTCCCCAAGGTACAGCTGCAAAAGGATGGCAAGTAGACGCCCACCATACCGGAAATGTGCCATTACTCGAACGGGTTCTCGTCAATTTGTTATTTCAGTCGATGGCTGAGAGTTCAGCCGTCTATCCGCGTTGAAACCCATTGCGCGCCTTCTTTTCCTGTTTTTCATTCGATTTTCCCCAAAAAAAAAGGACGATCTCGTTTCGATTTGCTATTTGCCAGTGATTTGGAAATGAGCCAAAGTTGCCACTCTGCTGGAACAGCGGTTATACCAGAAGAAAAATAAAATTCTAAAAGCTCTTCAACCTCAACCATAATATCTTTGGACTTTGGTAAGGGGATGATGAGCTGGGGGATGAAAAAAAAAGGAACACAAACTTTTGAAACAAAAGAACTTGAGGAGTTCAAATTGGTGGAGAAAAAGGGGTGAAAAAGAATCTTAGAACGCAATCAACCAATGATTTATTCGTTTGCAGTTTTTAATGGCATTCTTTGCAAAAATTTTATGTATTACCACCTCCTTCCTTCCTGCACAGTCTTAGGGGGAACATAAAAAGGCCGATTTAATTTAATCGGTTTTGATTTTTAATTAAAGGAATGGTTAACTCAAAGAATGTGATAGATGCTGTCGTTGGTGAATTTATTGGCATAACGAGATGAAATATTCTTGAAAAGGATTTTAAAAGATTTCTGGCAGATAAAAGTGCGACTCATCTTTATGATGCAGTCGATATAGATAAGACATTAGAACAATCAGCTTTAAATGATGAGTAGATGAAATTTTGTTGAGTAGCTCGTGGGTCTACTGGGGAAAAAAATGAGTGGCGTGGCGCGGGCATGGTGACTTCAAATTTCCATATTCTAGGGATACATCTAAGCAGCTCGTGGGACCAGGGTCTCTAGAACTTACATAATGTATCGAGCTGCTCAATTATTTTTATAATAATCTTAAGACTTGTGTTCATACATGTTTATATGTACCCCTATACTGACTAAAACTAATGAAAGAAGAAAATGCACTTAAGTTGATTGACAGAAAAATCAATTACAAACAATCCTTTCCAGGCTTACAATTATTTTCAAGTAGGTATCACTCACTTCCAGATTTTCATCCATCTCTTGCATAGTAATTCCAGTGTGAACACCAGCCTCAAGTGTATGAGTATTCCTCCGAAATGGATTTTCTCTTTGTTTCGAACAACAAATGTCCATTCTCGAAAATGGCCGCTCAACCTTTACTAATTAAAAAATCGCTCAAACCTAGATATTTTCGGTACTCTATACCAAACTACACCGCATTGTCGACGAGATTATAGCATGTCTACTCGTTTACATTTCCATATACACATTCAGTACTAGCCTACGAGACGAATCCTTTTGTAAAAGGAATGTAAATTTGAATCCAGTCGCCTCTCGATTAACACTGAACTCTGCTGCTGCTACTGCTACTGCCATGAACGAGAATGTTGAGGCTGGCTACCGCCGGCCGCCGCCCCCACAATTCACGAAAGGAAGAATGACAGCTAGGTAATTGATGTTGAATAAAATGAAAGGATTCGTTGGCCTTTGCTATACACACACATACACCGAGTCAAGGTTCTGAGTGAACACTGGTGAGAGAGACTGGGCAAGTGTGAGAGGATAATTTTGCTTTTGGCTTTTGGGAAAACAAAATTAAACTTTCAGACGAAGATCACAATTAGTCTTCCATAGAATGTGAAAGGCCGATGTACCTGCTGTGATAAGAGGTGGATCCCAACCACTATGGCCAGCCCGTTGCTTATTGACTTAAGCACATATGACGGGACTGTACCATCGAGAAATGTTCACAGCCCCCAAAACCGATTTACCATTCTCTGTTTGTGTTGATATTTTGGTCCTGTCAGCAGTGTCCGGACAATAGTCATCCTGATGGGCAATCTAACAAATGTCAACAATATTAAGTAGTCCAAGTTCAGGGTGTGTGCGGTAGGGCTTTATGTGTGTTGAAATGTTGAGATACACGTCTTCACGCGGTGGCAAAATTCGTTTCAAATCTATAGATACATATTCATATGAAGCAGAGAAAGGCTTTCATTTGGTAAGTGGTTAGTCAGCAGACACTGAAGTACAGAAGCCCCTGTGCACTATTCAAAGAATAGAACTCACATCGTCTGCATTTGACATTGACGGATAATTTCATCTAAAAAATAAAAAATAAAACATTGTACCCACTGGACAGAGGACAGCATGCATTGATGATGCTCCCCAACTGCATTGTTGTGCAAAGTAAATCCTCACATTGGAGTGGGTGACTGGTGTTGGTGTTGGATTTTTTATTCTAAATTCAGTTAGATACCAAAATTGGCTTTTTTATCACAAGGAAATTGACATCACAGTATGATGGAAAGCTTATACAATATTTTCAGTGGCACCATCCAAACAATTTATGATGGATTTGATGAAAAATCCTTATTGCAGTCGTACACAGTCAGAACGAGTAGGTTGTGCTTGATCGATATTCGATCTATCAACGCTGGATGTCCTTTGATTGGAAAACTGTAATGCGTTACGGACGTACATATTCTAATTTCGGAAAAGATTGTAATTATAGATTTTGTTTGCTGTTATCAATGACGTAGATTGCGTTCTCATAAACTAAATTCTACATGAGTGGGACACCAACCACTGTAGCCCATTCTTTCCACTATTATTTATTATTTCGCATTCAGTCGTTTCATTTTGTCTAAAATGAAACTCCCACCATATCCTCATTAAAAATTGATTTGCCATCAGCCAAATCGACATTTGATTTTACTAACTTCCCAACCGAAAGCCATTGGCATACACCGACAAAATAACAATTAAATAAAACTTCCCAACAACAAGCCGGGTGTCAGGAAACTTTTCCCCAACAACTATGCCACGACACCACATAAACTCTAGGAGCACATCCTTACAAAAGTTTCTCAACTAAACTCAACGAACTTACAGAAAACCGGAAAAACAACATTTATTAACAACATATTGTATTGCCCATGACCAGCACTGGCGCTCACCCTTAACAACAATAACAATTGCACATGCAAACAGCTCAATACTTGGAGCTTGTCCATTTAAGGCGCCACGATAGAGGGGAGTCAGGACTTTTGGTATATAGAAATAGCCAAGCTCAATGACTTTAAGTAATGGCCACCAGTTAAAAAGAATAATTGGCGTTCCCAATTGATTTGCAACACAGGTAACCAAAACTAATTAATTTCCTTCATGGTCATTAATATCAATCAATGTCCTTTCGCCGTATTCATCGTCATCCACTCGGTCGGTTGGCGGCGAGTACTTATTGTGCATGGAAGGTGCAAAGGAAAAAGAAAGGAAAATCAAAGAATGACCAAGCAAAACCGAGCGATTGAATGACCGGCAAGTGAGTCACTGCTATGCAAACGGTAAACCTCTTAATGTCAAGAGATGTACTTATACAGCACAAGGACTTGGTAATTTATGGATTTTGACATGACAAATATTTTTATTTACATAAAGTGACATTTTGTTACTAAGGATTTTTGACACGATAACTACATAGACCGAGGGTCGGGTGAACTGAAGGTCGTTCAAAGTTGAAGCTTGACTGATGGGTGGTTGTTTTTTTTGTGCACCTTACCCACCATTCCATCATCACGTTCCGATACACAAATCTTCTATATTCGGGAACCCATTAGCAAAATAGACTCAAAATTTAACGTGGTTCAGTGCCTAACGTCCTCGGCTCCACAAAGAACATTTGGAAAGTTTGAATATTGACTCCCTCGCTATAATTATACGACTTTGGGACTTACTAGCCAGTTCATAGGCATTTGTAGATCGGTTCAGACTTAATTCTGAAGGATCTCAATGCCTGAATGGTAGCTTAGCTATCTGTTGGCATGCCTTTGTTGTCGCGGTAAATGTACTTTTTCTATAGCTTTATTGCTGATTCTTCTTTAACTTTTTCAAGAGGCCCCACATGAACTCCACCTTGTGAACATAATTTGCTTGTGCTTATTGTGCTGATTCTTTCCCTCTACCACAGTTTCGAAATCTCAATAGCGGCCCACACCCCCTTTCAAATTCAATCCTCTTAGCATCACATTAAGTTAATCTTTTCCTAAATGCAAAAAAAAAGTAATCCCTCCGCGTATTACAATCTGAGTTAGTCATCCACAGAAAACAAAACTCACCCTTGTACATTCACATTATTCAATTATATGATAACCACCGACATAAACAATAAAATGACAAACAAACATGCAATTCCCATCAAGACCCTACCACATAGCCAGACCAGGCGTGGTCCGGCCCCTACATCTCGATGAAGTTCTTTTTTTATTTTTTGAAAATTAACCAACCACACTTCAAATCAAGTACCAGACCATGCATCATGCCCTGATGAAATCATAACCTCAACAATGAACATCGTTCTGTACTTTAGTACTCAGTTATGACCCATCCACTGGGATGATTCGAGTGAGGGCGCCACCCTTATTTTTCCGCTTATTTCGTTATGAAAAAGGATGCTCCCCATCCACCCTCTCTAGCATCCTTTCGCTGTCATCACAAATCTTAAGATTTGTTTGTTGGCAAACAAATAAAAAAGTGTTGTGCCCTCGTTTCTTCAAAGGGGAAGACAAGACGAGAAAAGGAATGATGACTTTGTCTGTTCTCGCGATGGCTAAAGGACAACTCACAGGACAAACCTCTTTTCTCGTTGTGAGATATAGAACAGTTCCCGTTGTCGTTGTTTTGTTTGACAAAAAAAATAAAAAATAAGGAAGAAGCTGGAGATGCTGCTTTCACTGTGATGTTGGGAATATTTTGTATATACGTTACGTATATACGTTAATATTCGCCCACACACCCCTCTCTTGAGTTGAAGAAATTTTTGCTGGAAATCATCACCATGAATCAACAATCACCGTTTGTGGAACGGTTTCAAGTCCTTAAAATTATTTTTTTTATTTGCTTGGAGGAAATATAATGCAAGTAGATAGGAGTTTGCTGTTCATCGTTGGCAGTTTTTGTTGTTGTTTTTTTTTTCTTCTCTAGAGCCTCCTTTGTGTATTGAAATCGAAATCGCTTCTGACATGGTGTCGTCTGTGGCTGACATTTAACACTATTTCTGGAAGGCACAAAACGAAGAGACTAGGGTCAATTTGGTTTTAGACTTGTGTACGTTTGCTGAGGAGCGAGTTAGATGAGACAAGTTGAGTGCCTTAACAGACACAGTGAAAAAGAATGAAATAGACTTCATTAAAGGTCCAAGCTTAGGGAATGGAATATCTTGTAGGATTTTTTAATCTAGCTTTGGTCTGGAGTTAATCTAAAGAGAGTGCTTTACCCTAGTGTGATTGCAGTGGACTTTGGGATCAGGAACAGATGATCGTGCATAATGTGACAGTCAGACTTTAAAAGCTCAGTAATTCTATATGTTTGTTCCTTTGAAGTCATTATTGCTGTCATTTCTGATAACAAATCCGCTTCAATTCCTTAAGGTAACACACCTCAATCTACTCTAAATGAACTCTCAATAATCACCTTTGTACCACCGATCGGATCGAAGTTCAATCCAACAAATCTCTCAAAAATCTTCGAAACCGCTCGTAAAAATCTCAAGTGTCACACAAGTTAATTGTATTTGCACAGATGAATTTGACCAGGTCTGTGCTAGCCGAAGAGAAGCAAAATGCCGACATCGCTTTCCGCAAAACTCCCTTATAGCCTTGTTGAGTTGATAAAACACCATCAGTATTGTGTTCCCACTTGAAAGAATCCTTGCGGTAAAATTCCTCTACCCATAGATAGAAGAAGGAAACAAAAGAAATGCAAAAAAAAAAAAAAAAACGATTTGGATAAAATAATGGACGAAGAACTAAATTCCAAGTTGTTGATTTTACATACATATAAACGCAAACACATACAAGTTCAGTAAAGTCCTTCTTTTACTTCATACATAGTCCTTCATTTACTCTCTAGAGGCTACACACTAAACGTATGCAGTCTCTCTCTCACTGATTGACTCTGAATGACTTGTTGTCATCCCTTCATGGTGGAAAAGTGTGCACACAGATCCTTTGGATTGGGGTAGGACCAGAGAATGCAGTGTCAAAATCACTCAGGGCTACTTGCAAGCAGCCTACTGTGTGGACGATAATAACAAGCTAACACACATACTTGCTTTAACTAAGGACCCAGCAGTCCTTAAAACAGAAGACTCAAATGGAAGAGTTTTGATGTGATGATGAAGGTGAAAACTTGAAAGGAGAAAAAAAAACTGCTCATACACACACATAGAGAAAAAAAGAGCAACTCCATATAAGACTTTAATTAAATGAAGTTTTTGAATTCTGATCCTTGAAGCCGAATGCCGAGTGGACTGTTATTGTCAAGAATTCTCCCTTTAAAATGAATAGACGATGGCGATGACGAAGAAGAAAAAAGAAGAAGCAAAAAACGATGATGATGTTGATGATGGCAAATCTCCAAGATTTGTACACGTGTTCGCAGTTCCATCACACACAACATCATCACCATTGTCGTCGGTTTCGTCCTCATAGTCATCGTCATCACTGGCTATACTGTTGAGCCTCACCTTACTTTATGATGTGCTAATGTGTTAGCGAGTGACGTTTCTGTTTGGGGCTGTTGTTTTGTCCTTTTTTTTATGGAATATCCTCCCGACGTAAAAGTATCAAAAGAATTTTTAATTGTCCTGTTTTTCTCTCGGAAAATTGCCTCTTTTTTTTGTCTTTAGTCCCTCTCCCCAGCTTCGTGTTTGTGTACAACTTAGTCTCGGTGTGTTCGGTGGATACCTTCTTTGCAGTGGTTGGCCAGAGGCTTTGTTTGGTGTTGAAGAACAAGTGGAAGATTGAAGGAAGTGACATTAATAAAACATGACAGGAAGGTGGATGACTAGAATGAGTGTGATTTTGTGGACCGAAAAAGGAAAAGAAAATTGGAAGCGCTGATGGTTTTATTAAAAAAAAAAACAAAATTAAGAAGGTAAGTTAATTTGTGCTAGAGAATGAATGATCATGATGGACATGCCCTCGTGATGAGAAGAAATTTTAATTGAGTAATGTCATTCTTTGGAGTACAGCCAATCAAACATGGTCTAATTTCGTGTGGCACTTTTTCTACTAATAGTCTTTTTGGCTAAGAGTCGTTCACATTTGGTAACGAATGGGGTTAGGCTTCATGCGGATGATCGAGGAAATCCTTCTTGAAAAGGCAACGACTCTGACGATCGGGAATCGGTTTTAAATCAATGACTCCTTAACTCAGACGACTTCACATGACAACTGGTTGTTTCCTCCTATATCGGCTTTCAAATATCCTCAAATTGGATTTCATACACATTTCGCTACAATCAGATTTGTGTGTTTCCATCATGCGGGGATTCGGCGTTCTCCTTCTCATTTTGATCACATTACCCCGACACGTAATCTTCAACATGAATAGTCTATATCTTGTGGAATAAGGAACATGCATCCCTGTGGACTTTTCATTGTAGCTTCACAGCTTATTATCTATCATTCAAAACCCTGAATCCGTCATAAAACTCTGTGTCAAAATAGCTCACATAACCGGAACTATAGACGCCTGGAGAAGACTTCCGCTGACGTTTGGTGGCAATCGTAGTCTGTTTCATCGACGACACGCTGGTATGTACAATTCAAACCCTTGATACCTAAGAATATTAACATAACATGTCATCTAAGTTGGAAAAGAATTCAAAAACCCACTTCCACCCATAGATTCTGGGGCTTTAATGTTCAAAAATCTTGTGGCAACTTTTGCAATTATGGTTCTAAATGCAAATTCCAATTCAAATCATCAGTTCTCACTCTCCTTTGAAGACTTAAAAACCACCGTACAAAAGTCTTGCCTTATTTTAAACTCTCTTTTCAAATTGAAATGACCTCCAGTGGAAGACACAAACTTTTTACTCACCCCTTATAGTCGTAAACATTCTCTTATCAGGAGGGGAGCACACTGTCAATTAATGTTCACAAGAATTTCATGAGTTCTCTTCCGACTATCATGACGGTACGAAGATTGAAATAACTTTGTCCAGTTAGCGCATCGTCTCACATCGTTGCCTAAACAAGCAGCACCTCCCCCCGCGCCGCAGTACAAAGGGAATATGACATAAGTCGTCCGTTCTACCACAACTACTTCTCAGTGCAAAGTTATTTCAATTTTCTTTTCAATTATTTCCATCATTTCTGTATCCGGTGGCCCATTGCGTTCCTTTTTGGTATGGAAACTTTCCCTCTCGAAATGTTGCACCAGCAAAAGAGGCTGTCAATTAAGAAACTCATTGCGAAAGTTTATGAGAAACCATATAAACCCCAGTCCCTGGTCCACTGTAAGCCGCCGGCACTCACCCCCATGAAACCAAAACCGAAAAGACGTTGCAAAGGCCCATAAATACCAAAGCATGCGGAGCCAACCAACAGCAACAACAAAAAGTTTTTGGGGTTTCTCTAAGCGAAAACATCTTCACGTAAAGTATATCTTTGGGAGCGTATTTCCAAGGCCGGGGTTTATGCATTTCAACTGCCATTGGCGCTGGACCGCCGCCGCCACCGACCTAAGAGAAACTTATGGGTTGTTGCGGTATCAAAGCGCGCACCGCCCCCCCTCTACTCATGTACAAGATGACTTGGGGCAACTTTATTTCCACCATCACCAACATCACTTGTACCGCACAACACAACTTCGATGCGATTTGGTCATGTACTCTGTGCAAGGACTTGTAAGTAGTTTGTTGATCGGGACCGAAAAGTTTTGGAAACTTTGAAACGAATTTTTGCTCTTCTGCGGGACAAATGTTACTTCTTCTGGTGGTAATGGTGGTGTTTCTTCTGGTCCTCTACACATCATTGGGTGGTGGGTACTGGATATTGATGGTGTAGCTAACGGTGGTCTCGTTGGTGGTTTCACTATGAATCGAAATGTTTTGTTTGTTTATTTGTTTGTTTGCTTGGATTGTGTATCTCTTTGTCTCAACGACTTAGTTTTGGGGATTTATACCGTCCAATAGTACAAGACTCAGAACAATTTTAAGTCAACAAGAAATTTGCTATTGACTTTGGTTTTATATTGATATAACCGAAGGATGAGGAGAACAATAAATAATGTCCTTTGGTTTTGTTCAACGTACATACCATGCATACATATGTACATGTCAGAGACGATATGTTTATGTGGAAGTTTTTTCTTATGAGTGAAGGTTATATTCAGGTTATATTCCATCGAAGTAATGGCATATAGCGTGTTAAATTATGTTAATTTTTGCATTGGATTGGTGGAAACCTCATTACATTAACTTGAAGTAGTACATTATAATTTATTTTCATGAAACTTCTATGAATCTGGTCAACTTCAAAGACTTCAAGTGGCAAATTTACAATTCTACAATTCACTTTCTACCTACAAGCAAACCCTTGGCATCACCATTAGTTTTCTTTCATCTTGGCTCTCTGCTCCCTACCCAGAAACTATCATCAATCATTTGGCCACTTAATAAAAATCCACCCAAATACTGTTTCATGTTTTCACATCCGCAATGCAAATCACAACATTATTTGTATTTTTCCAAGGACCCTCGAATGTGTATCCTGGATTCGTTACCAAAAACTGCGAAATAGAGCACACACATATTAGATGTATGTCATGCTAAACTTGTTGATTTTTATACTCCACTGGAGGGGACACATGATTGCCAAAAATCCAGTTGCTTCGCAGATAGTCCAATGGCTGCCTTGACGCAAACTGGTGCAAACATTCATCCTCCGGCGGTGATAGTTGTTGGAAAATGCATTTTTCTATCCATAAAAGTCGCGCACAAAATTTTCCGCAAACCAAACAAAATGTTCAATGCCAACAAGTATCTGACAAATACAAATGTTCTACGCCGAAATATTGCTGCCAAATTGGCTGCTATCGGAGAGATAAAATAAAATTGGAGGAATGGAATTGGACTGGTCTAGAAGCTTGAAGGGGATTTGATGTTGATTTTCGGACGGAGCAGTAGCTTGAAGGCGATTTTGCATAGGTGTAGTACTCAGGCACGTTCTCATGGTGGGTGTGTGTGGGAGAGTGTACAGAAACTGGATCGTGAAGGACTTTGTGTGAGGTGTAGTAGTCTTTATTAGCTAGAGGTTGCGTGTGTTTCAGGAATCAGTGTTGTGACAATTTCTTGATTTTTTTAGAACTTGCTGTAGCTAGTTCGTAGCTTTTGTAAGTAAAAATGGCAAACAATTGATATTGATGCATTCTTACAATTGCATGGTTCGATAATCCAGAGGTATGCGTTTTATATCAATCTGTAAGTTGGCTTTTGACCCATGCAACCTTCGCCTAGTATGTGAACTCTTTTTGTTACTCTTTTTGTCGCTATGACTAAATCTTGCTCATGCGAGAACTGAACTTGTACTTGGAGCACTTGATGCCAGTGATGGAGAAAATGGTTGACCATTTCTGGTCAGCCCGTCTACTCAAGAGTCAGTACCCCGCAAGATTTCTTTAAACATTCTTAGTTGTTTCCAACTCAGCCTTATACTTAGAGAGTGTCAACATTCTCTACAGGATTCGCAAAGTTGGTGTCAATCAATCCTAGGACGGTGAGGAGTTTACCAAAAGCGATATGGCTCCTTTCAACTCCAATGAGTTGTCTTCAGTCTTGTTATTGAGAGACAGCAAGAATGCAGTCCAATTACTTTGGTCCTCCTGGATATTTGAAGGCCATGGCACTCATTGTATAATTTGAAGGAAATCCGTTTTTTAATCGAGGTACTTACCGAAAATCTAGGCAATCTGAACAAAAGGTCAAGATTCTTAACAAAGCTTTCACTTGCTCATCGAGTTCCGGCTTTTCTACTTAGTTTTTGCCAGAAAATCGAACACGGTTCTTTCGACATGATATCTCTTTAGCACTGAGAAGTACCATCTTTCATAATATGGCCTCGATAGCACTTCACGCGTCTAGAATCTCGTTGTGTTAATTACGAGTTCATTCAAACTCGAGCTAGAGGTAATATTAGATTAGACACCAGCTGCTGAAAATGCGTCCCGGTTGCATTTATAGTATTTGACATCAACATTCCTTTTTTTTAGAGGCATCGGCGTTCTCATCATAAGTTCTTATTGTGCTTCGTCTTCCGGTGGCAACACCCAACTAACTCTATTCCAGACCACTCCATTCCAGACAAAATGGATTGCTAGAGCGACAAAAGTGTGAACCAATTGATATTTATCACTTGACTCCCCAAAACAGAAACTAAATTGCTCACTGCACACTTTCACTAACATTCTTTGAAATAATTTTAATTGTTGGACTGGTATTTGCCACATTTGCCAAAATGTACGTTCTTTGCTGGGAAACCTATTCAATTCGAAATACTCGTAACCATTTTGGACTCATCGGAATATATTACTCACTTATGAATAGACTGAGCAACTATTCCTCCGGCCTTCACTGTCGGACACAAACCTCCTCCACTACCTCACTCTCTATCTCCTTAAGTGGTTGGCTTTTCGGATGCATTGCATATTTCAATTACATGCTTCGCTTACATTAACGATATTCAAATGTGCAATCCAAAAAGCAGCGCGCCATAGAAAATGCTTTAAATGCATTTTGGCATTTTGAGGGAGAATTACCACACAAAAGGATCTTCGGCCACTGGTTGTCTCTCCCTCTTTTCAATTCTATACCGGTTTTCTGTACCACTTGCTGTTCATAAAAAGGACAAAATGGAAATCCTGCACGATATATGTATGCGACTGCTGTTGAGAAGCAATCATTGTCGGATGGTAGTCCAATTTTGCCAAAACCGATATAATCACTTGGTAAACTTTCGGTTTGACCTCGACTACCAGTTATCCATGATATGTAGGCTTCAAAAATCTTTTTTTCTCTCTCTCTCTCTCTCGTTCACTGTGTCTATTTCTATTGGGCATTTTAAACGACCTCATTTGTTGCCTGATTACGAATTTAACTGACGCAATTGGAATGAAACTTTACGCAAAAAAAAAAAAAAAACTGATATAACCGCTTGACGAGATCATACTGTGTAGCCAACGACACAACCGATGCCATTTTCATAAGCTAATTTTACCGCAGATATCCTTTTAATCTTACAGCTTTTCGAACTCGAATCTTTCATGCAAGAAATACAACATCAGCAACGTGCTTGATTTAATCGGATCGTGCCAAGTGTCGTCATCAATTTGTTAACTTTAGCTTAACAGCTTTAACCCTGGCTTAAACTAGATATCTTACTTAAAGGCCTTGCTTCTCCAGAGTTTTTCAATCGATTCAATGTTATCTATTTATGGACCCTCCGATCTGTTTCTAAGGTACAGCAAGAGGTCTGTTGTACATAGTTGCTTTATGTTTGAATTGAGCTCTATGCTGTTGACGTGTACTAGTTAGAGTTATGTTTGAATTATCAACTTTAGGGCGTGTCGAATAGACTGTCTTTTTTCAAACACACAGAAAGCGTCGCCATCCAAACCTTTTTTTTTTTTGTTTTTTTTTTGGACTTCACTGGCATTTTAGACAAATCATCTGCATTTAGCCAACAGCCATACACACTCGTATCCTACCCACACCCATACACCATCATAGGACACACATTTAAACAGACAATGCACCCCCAAAGTTGCACATAAATCTAATTGAGATTCATTCAGTGTGAGACACAACAACCAGTGTCCGTCGGATTGGTTGTTGCAGGACGCCGTGTCGGTCGATGGAGGACGACTGTTGATACCACTGTTGCATAGCATGCTTTACATAATCACGTTCCAGTTGTTGATGCTACACACAGCTTCCAATTTTTTCGCATGTCCAATCTTCTGTTGTTATGTTTCATGATCGTCGTCGTCGCCGTCGTCATCATCATCATCATCACCATCATCATCGGCTTTAGATAGTGCACAGGAGGAACTAAATTAAATGGGCCTCTGGGCATTTGTACTCTTGTGTGTAAAATGCAATTTAAACGAGCTTTGTCCTATCATCCTCTTTGCATAGAGAAATTGCCCTAAAGTATTGTGCTCTTGGTCTATCGGTTGCGGCGGTGGCTACAACTTGTGTTCTGCTAATGGTTTCCATTAGTCCATGTGTATAGAAGACAAAACCCGAAATCATGACCAAAAAGCAGCAGCTATCAGGATTCACGCGTCCTAATGCTAGAAGACAGCACAATTTGCCTTCAAACTATAAATTTACCAGTTTTCGAGAGAGTGAATTGGCGACCACACTTTCTCGTGTGTATGTACATTGAACACCGACCAATGGAGAAGCAACATCCTGGAAAATAATTAGTAGTATGCAGTCGGAAGGGAACGGGATATGTGAAACATTTCATCGATGAAGAAAGAGTGCAAAGCAGTGTTTCACAACACAGAAAACATAAAATATATCTTTGCTATTTGTGGTTGCCAGAGGCTATATAGAAATTGGACTGATGTTGTAGTTGAGCTAGGGGATTATTGGATACATTTGGATACTGCATTCACTGTCATTGGCCTTGTGCGGAGGGCTAAGCAGCTGTTAGTGGCATGGAGAGTTTGAAAACCTTTGGGACATTTTAAGGACTAAGGAAAGCGTGCCACTTTTTCACAATTTAGCTGAAACATAAACCAAAGCTTTCATACTACGAGCAAAGTTCACAACCATTATTCAAAGTTGATGGTAACTTCCACCTGAAAGTTGTTTCTCAAAAGTTAAGCGAATTGAAAGTTGAGGACGATTTTCGCCAAAGTTTTCCTATTAAAAACTTCATCCTTAGTTCGAACATCCGTTTAAAGATACAGGAATTAGAAAGCATTCGCGACAATTTCATGAAGTTTTGAAAGGTTTTTTTGATAAAAGTCCAGGAAACAGTATGTAGTTATAGGAAGTGTGCTTAAAATTTAATATTTTAGCAAATGCTCTAACGTTCAGTAGCGAATATAAGAAGCACTGCATTTAAAGCAGCGACAGGTTCTGATACCATCAAAAGTTAAAAAAAGGGTTTATGTAAAAAAAAATGTTTTCATGAACATGAACTGGTATAAAATTGGTATAAACTATTTCTAGTGTTGACAACCAACCGATTTCTTGTTGAAAGCTCTTTGGTTTCAAGGACCAAAATAATGGGAACGAGTCTTGGAAAATAAAAAGTTCAAATCTAAACAGACTGTTGAGTGGCGTAGCAGCGCTTGAAATTTGGCGGTTCTATATTTAAAAAGGTCTCAAAGTGGCAGAGTGGCTACTGTAACTCATTAGTTCTACGTAATAAAATAGATCATCATCACCATTGTGCATTCAGTCGTTGCATTCCCCTCAGGAATGTTAAACGATTTAAACATTTTAGAACCCGCACTCAGGACTGAGGAAGGATTTTTCGCTCGAAAGAGCATGCGTTTATCGTTCAGCAGGAGCTGTCACCGAGTGGTCACCGAAGCTCAAAAGCATACTGATTGGTAGTCAACAGATTCCACACGTCATACAACAATGACATATGAAGGACCAATTTTGCTTTCCAGCTTGGTAGGTTAAAACTCAGTAGCTTTGCCAAAACACAGTGCAATCTTTATTGCATATCTCCATGAGAATTTTATTTATCGAGTTCACATTTGGACCGAAGAAGCTGAGTTCTCTAAACATTTTGAACTTGTAGCTATGGGCATTCGCTCTATGTCTTAATTGATTGACAGATCCTTCTTAGTGCAAACGCCATGCTTATTTCCAGTTCGGGTTTATACGTTCCTTTACGGTGATAGATGGTTTGAGAATACTATTCGACAGAAACTAGCAATGGCTTTTTCTCTCTTCTGTTTCATAAGTCGGCTTATCCACTTGTAAGTCCATTTTTGTTTTTTTTTTTTTTTATCAGAAAAATTGTTCAAAAATCAATCAGCCCCATCATTTGAAAATGAAAAGAAAACGTGCAACAACGTTATGACATAACTCCGTATACATCACACTCAATATGTCTTCTGCATACACAAGGCAAAAGCGGAAAAGCTCCTCCGCCATTCGAAAATACACATAGGAAGGACCCACAACTCACCCCCGAAAAAATTGTCTGAAGTCACAGGACTCTCGTCGATGTTCCGTTCTATTTACAAGCAACCTGTTGACACAGATTCTCTGCATCATGTACTCGGTGACAGAGAGGGGAGAGAAACAACGACATGTATACACAGTTATATAATAGATAGTAGGAGAGAGCACATTGCACACAATTTCCACTTTCCATTGTGCGAGCGGAAGGGGGTTTGCTTACCCCAACTGGAATAGCATCATCCGGTTATTTCTCTGACACTGTCATCATCATCGTCGGTGTTTCTCCTTTTCAACAATTTCCACCGTCATCGTTGTCATAGTTGTCCGTTGGTGCAATTCAATGTACTGAATGCATTCACCAACTTAAATACACACACCAACACACAAATGAACATGTGTGCTCTGTGAGTGGAAACTATTTTTTTTTTTTACCCCAAGCAAACTAAAACGTTCAACATTCTGGGTTCACAATCCGAAAATTCATTGTGCAGTTTTGGCTAGTTGCCAAACCGCGCCCTACTTACAACCCATTTTGGCATACAAAGTCATAGCCAATGGTATAGGATGCCAGGTTGTTGGAAATCTTGAAATGCATTGGCCCAGCTCTGGCACATGCTTTCTTTAGGCCTACAGTACTTTTGAATTGGTTCTTCGTTTTTTCATTTTCTATTTGTTCTCCAGTGAAAAGGGTTCTTATAACTAGTACTGGTGGTTACAAAACCGCTCCTTTTTCGGGGCCAATGTCCCTTTTTTTTTGTTGATGCGCGACGCTTCGTGTTTTCTTTATTCCAACTACTATTGCATTGGCGACATTGCACATTACTGGTGTTTTCCTTTTTTTTTGTGAATCTAACTGTGTGCGCTTATGGGGGGATGATATGAATGAATGTGAAAAGGAAGAGATACAAAAGGGAGTCGGAGATAGTTTTGGAATGTTTTGAACAATAGTTAAACTAAAATGAAATGAAATGTACTTTTCTGAATGAAAAAAATCGATCGGTTTAACCTTAAACTTTTTGCTTAAGGATTTGACTTTAAAGGGGATTCATTAAAGGGTTTGTATTGTTAGTTTTCATTTTTTGAACTATGAATAGTCCGTATTGCAATAACCTTTTATTGATAGATGATTCTTTTTATTTTTACATTTTGGGAGCCAACCTATAGCAATCTTGAGAATTTAGTCTACATGTTCATCTTATTCAAAATTAAAAAAATTCCCTACCACGTGGTAGGAATATCGCCCATGAATGATATGTCTAAGCCGTAAAATTTTAACGAAGCCTTAGGCTGTTTCTACCCTGGTGTTTGTGGTTGGAATATAGTGTTGATAAAATAGACTTCTCTAGCCGTGGTGCTGCGCTTTACTCTTTGTCTTTTTACTTTTGACATAACTACGTTCAAGGCAACCTGTCATAAGTAAATCTAAGTAAAATTGGGAATTTTTCGAGCTCATTGCTTTAAAACTAAGATCTCTATACTCGTTTTCCAGGGGTTTTGATTATAAATACCCTTATGATGCTTTTTACATAGCGCTAGTGTTGGTGTAGTAATTTTGAAACTCAGGTAGTTTCGAGAGGTTGTCTCTTTTTAGTCAAATTGATCAAAGATTGGCCAAATAAGCTTGGCGTTATTGCGACAGTCAAGATGAAAGCATCTATTAATTGCTGTCGGCATCAATATGAATCAGGTGTTGTACAAACGGCATAGGGGCCTTAACATGATCGAGCTTCATACTGTCTTTACCTGAGGGCCTTGTCTGGCTAATTGGACTTGGAGCCCCAAAAAGAGTGTGACATTATGATGGTTAGCGATTACGTTCAAAAACAAAAGCAGTACTTGGCTGGATACATTGTCCATCTTCAGCTTCGACTTATGCTGGGGGACGCAATAATAACTGCGAGATTGGAAGATGGGTGAATATCAAGGATTTTCGAGATGCCTGGAGAGTGGCAGAAAAACTTAAACACATACTTGGGTACTTCACTCTGTTTTATTGTCTATGCTTCATGCTTAAATCTGACATAGACTTTCTGTTTACGGTTCATTAGCTCTGATCTCCAGAAATCCAGAATAGTTTTACCTTATGTTGTGTTTCTAAAACTTCATAAGAGTCAATTTCCTACCTGGCTATGAATAAGAAAACTAATATCCCTGCATCATAGTCTTTAGACTGGATAACCTCACTGCAAGGACCTTTGCCTAGAAACGGTGATGTGATCAGAAAGTCTGATTGATTTGGATGTTTGAATGTCCATCCAGGATTTATCAGTGTACGTGGATGACCTGGTGTTGTATTTTTTTTTTTCATACCTCTCAAAGTTAAAAGAAATGTATAGTTTAATCTACATAAGCCGATCCGTAAGCATAAGTTACTTAGCTTTCCATTGATTCGCTTACTATGCAGTCTCGACCAGTCTTATGAAAGCTGGTTGGCAATAGCTACGATTTCTAAAGTTAGCTTGGTTTAAATTGCACTCATACTAGCAACGCACGTCAGTTTTTTTATTAAAACCACTTCAAATATTTATTTTCAATTACTGAGCCTTAATCTTTTCAAGTAGAAATAGTCTCCAAGGTCCAATTAAGGACTATTTGAATAGACAGTCGAGTGCACCATTGATAAATAGGTTAAATACTTCCTGCGAATATAAGGAAATCACACATCCACTCCAACAGAAATAACAAAATCTCCAATCAGCCCTCTTATTAGTCACCCACTCTGAGATACATGTCCATGCCTAAGCTGATTCAAAACAAAAAAAAATATCCCATCCAATGTAAAATTGACAAGTCATTCTACTACCTCATGGGGTACTTCCATTTCATGACAATTTGTGCAAACGGTTCTTAGAAATTTGTGTATCCCATCGCTGCTGTAATAACATCATCTATCACCATCACCAGTTGAATTCCCTTCTGATTTTGGGTCTAGCCACGTGTCTCTGTATCCCATTCCCACTTGACCCAAGTGTATTACAATATTTTTATCTCATTTATTGTATGGAAAATAACAGGAGACAAATCATAAAGGACACATGTATACATTTGGTACTAGTACTACAAACACACAGAATAGGACACAAAAGGGAATTATTGAAATTCCATCATCATTACTACGGCATTAGATGTGTGTTTTGTTAGTCCTTTGCTTCATTCTATTCAAAATAATAATTCGTAATTTCCTTTTAATTCCACACACACATACAGACAGTAACACGCATTAACAAAGCGTAATGATGATACCTACCTATAGAAACCGGAACGTACGTTTAAGGAATCAATAATCCTCTTTTCCTAATTACTCTGTTCTTGTGTAAATAAGTCTATTGACATTGAATAAATACCGAGTGGTGCACAGCACATACACACATACAGAGCTCTAGAGACGCAGCTTAAGGGTCCCCAGGCAAGTAACACGGTCGTGTGTCGGTTCATACATCCGCTTAAGGAACCGAAAAATAAAGTTAAAATATCTCGATAAAGCCAAGCAACAGCAAGAGGATGGGTATATGGGGGATATTTAGGACGCGCCATCTATACAACACCATATCCCACATATTATTACGAAAACTAGCCTCGGGGCAGAATAACATCCGAAACTCTTCTTAAAACGTTGAGAAGACTACGACGAGTGTACATATATGCATAAAGGACTCGACTGCCGGAGACAGAGACGATGATTATACACGTACATTACATTAAATGCTCGTTTATCCGAAAAGAGATCGATCCTGGTTCGCAGTGAGAGCATAACACAAGGATAAGAACTGAAGTTTTCAACGATATACACACGCACACACTGATAGCATGGAGCATTTGGAGGAGCATTTAAGAAAATATTTTTCCCTTAGCTTAGCTAAGCGGGGCGCTATATGAGGCATGCATGACATGGTTAACAGCAAAAGAAATGACCAGCACTCTATGGCGTATACGTAATCTGTCTGAGAATGATTTCCTTAAGGCATTTCCATCTCTCGGATTTCCGGCGTTATTAAAACAGACCCCCAAATAAATATTGTAAAACTTTATTTTATTAGTAATGTGCACTACTGTGTATGCAGGGGCGGCAGACAGCAGGCAATGTTGTGTTCGTCATGTGATACTTGTAACATGTTTGGTGGTGGTTGAGGTGCCTATATCATCATCGTTGGATCGTCTTCCGGATGAAAATTACCCTGAGGGTGTTTGGCATATAAATATGGATAGTCTCAGAGAGGTTTTGCTTTTTCTTTCAAAATATTTTTTTGTTTGTTTGTTTGAGTTTAGCAAGCTTAAGGGCAGCGGGAAGTAAGCGTAGAAATTTTAAAATCATACCCTAAAGGCTGGAAATGTTAAATTGCCGCACTAAATGGGAGTGGGTGTCATTTTTACTGCTTAATGGAGAGTGTTTTTTTTTTTTTATAATTCACTAGTGCTAAAGGGGTTATGAATACCCTTATGATACTATTCGCACAGCGCTAGTGCTGATGTAGTGATTTTGAAACTCAGGTGGTATGAGGTTTCAGTCTTTTTGCTCCGAGTTGGTGTCCAGAATGACTGGGGAGAATTATTGGTACTGTTGCCATTGCTTATAATCCACAATATTTCTTTCGAACATCCCGATCTCATTAGTACGATCAACACTTTCAAGCCATATGACTGCCACACTGCCAGTGTTATGCCTATGCAGTAGAGTTGACGTCAGCTTTTTTCGCAGTTGATCGACTTTTTTTTTTTTTTGACATCGGGACTTGAACCTGGAACCTTCAGCATAACAAGCAATGATGCAACCACTACACCACGGTTTTATGGATTCGAGCTGAGGATTGTATTTCTTTTCAGTGTCGATAAATTAAATGAATGAAGACATCTGCCACGATCAACTGAATTTCAAACACTTGCTTTGGAGTGCATTGTAAAAGTTGCAGGAGTGTTTGTTACTCTGATTTCGACGGCTGTTGGTAGGGTCTGTGTTTACTCTCAACTCTGGCCTAACTTTTAAGTATTCATAAGTGGCACATGAAAAAACTTTAAGACCAAGGAATTCTTATGCTGGTCCCTGCCTAGCGACGTCGTCCGCCTTTTCCTTTCCTTCGATCTCCACTTGTTCCTCCACTCAAGCTAGTGAATTGTCCACTCGTATTGTATTAATTTCAACCTGATTCAGGCTTTTTATTACTGAGTGATTCTTTAATGCTATAAGGATACTAAGCCCCATCACCTGACCATCCTTCAAGTGACCCTTTTCAGCCGCATCACATTATACTTCATCCTCTGATTTCGAGTCTAAATCTTTTCGAATGCACCTTCCGTCATTGCTGTTTCGTTCCTATCCAATTCAAATTGTTAATCAAAGAAAGACGTCACTGTCATTAGAAGAGACTTCACATCAAACGCCGTCTGATAATGGTTGCACCCTTGCATGCAACACTCAATTTATAATAGGTTTGCCTTCTGTTAGCCATAAAAGCAGTACCTACTCTTCAATTTATTTCACGATAATTCCAAACAATTACCCTTTTTGATTTTGAATCCGTCTCCTCAAGAGCGAATATACATAAATCCAACTTCTTCCTCCACCTCAATCCTACACAATACCAGTACAAATAAATACAAATATTTCTCTCAAATCTGATTAAAATTATTACAAATTTAGTGGTGCATATAATTCCTGAGAAACATATTTAAGATACATATATACCTATAGCTACTTATTCCTAGCCTTTCAAGTGGAATATAAAGCAACTCGACCGACCGTCTTCGGGTAATATGCATCTCTCTCTCGAAGAAGGAAATATTCTTTTGATGTTAACCGAGATCCATTATCCGCACATTTAAATATTTCATTCGACTTTGTATTTCACAGATGATTACATTCGTAAGATGATAGTAAAGGACGATAGAACATGGAGAGTGCAAAAGAAATAAAAAAAAAATTCATTTTATTTTGATTTGTGATGGTCGATTGGAAACCTCGGATACGAATTAACTTATTGCGTTGCGAAATATGACAGATTGGAATGGTAACTTTTTCAAATCAGTTTTCTTATCAAAGGACTGTTGGTTGGATGGGATCCTAGAGGGTGTAAGACTCAGTTCTTTTATAGCTTTTGCGGTATACCCTTCGTCGCTGTATATAAGTTTTTAACACACAAGCAGAAATCAGATCACTTTTGACTTGAAGTTCATCTTACTTCAATGCCATCTTGTAGTACAAAGTTTTGAATTAAGTTTCCAAAACCAATACGGTTTGTGTCTATGAATACTTTTGTGGTTTTCTATCACTTCCACTCCCAAAATGGGATGTCTAACGCGGACATTTGGTTATCTTTTGACACGATTGCAAACAGATAAACTTTTGGACATCATTCATTCACTGCAACGTATTTTTCTTTTGACAAAACCCACATTCCTTGACTTGTAATTTAAAGAAATAAAAACCTCAATCATTTTAACGCTCGTTTTACAGAGAGAGAGGGAGAGAGAGAAAGTGTGTGTGTGTACGACGACGACGACATACCACAAGACGGTCATTCGGCAAAGCGCGAAACCACTATTTTGAACTTTATTTGTACAAGAAATCCTTTCTGATATATCAAAGCCTCATGCAAAAGCGAATCTCAAAGGATTGCTTTCCTTAAAGGACGACCACACAAAACACACCAATAAGACGAAACAGAAAAGTTATGCACTGAATACATAGAAAAAAAGTTGCACGACAGAGTGGAGTCCTTCATCTCTGTTTCTCTTTGGATGTGTATATGTGATTCCATCTTTTTTTTTTTCAAATTCTTCACGGTTTGTTTCTAAGGATCAAGATCGCAGCGAGTATGTTCTTGTAAAAAGGTCCCAACGCTGCGGTGTCGTTTGTTAAGAAATTTGCCTCTTCGAATATCATTATAAAAGACTGACTCACAATACAAGACGACTCCTCCGTTCACCGCATCCCGAAGGATTCCTATCCAGCGATGACTACCACATCAGTCTAAGGCTTCCTTCGCGCGGTTTTTTATTTCTGCCCGTCGACATCCGTTGTTAGGAAAATATACCTTAGGGAGGATTGAAACCTTTTTCACCTCATACACGCAGTACCATAATGGGATTGCGACACACACCCATGCATAGAAAGAGAGGAAAAAAAAAAAAATTTTAGACGCTCAAAGTGCCAGACAATGCACAAACATATTGAATGGTTTCACGTAGAGGAAGAGGAATCCACTGCAAGAGGTCGTCCGTCGCGCGTTGTTTGTGCCTGTTTATATTGTTGTTTTCCTTCGTATTTTGTACTTCATCGTCATCTAAAGCCAGCCCGTTTGGTGTATCCTGTGTATATTGACAAGGCTCCTCTGCATCACATCCTTTGGGGAGTTTACTTTATAAATAAATGACACGCTACTGGTAGAGGAGAAAATGAAAACGAAAACGATGGGACCTGCGAACGTGTGAAAGGGTCGTTGGAGTATCCTTGTTATAGTGATGCACCAATTTATTTTTTTCACAAAAAAAAAAAGAAGAAATTGCATACCACGCCAAAGAAATCAAATAGCAAACGTATGTGTCACCAGCTCAAGAAATAAATTTAAATGGGCAAACAAACAATGCAAACTAAACTACCACTACTGTGATGCATGCAACTAGGATCGTGTGAAATATCTCACAACTTAATATTTTAACAATCTTCTTTGCTCGGCATTAGTTTAGTGTGAATGTGTGTGTGTGTGTGTTGCGTGCTTGAGTTGAGTAAATATTGCATTCGGAAATGCATTTAATATTGGATTACGACACGGCAGGCAGTAGATTGATGGAGTGGGTATAGCTTCGAAGGACTCGAAGAAGTTGTGTTCCATATACGAAGAGGTGCGCCGGAGACATCTTTTATTGTAATTTCTAAGTAATTAATTGTTGCAAAGGGAATTGATAAAAAAAAAAAATAAAACAAAATTGGTTGCATCATCCTTGTTGAGTAGATTGTCGACGATTTCATTAGGCGGAGAGGATCCCATGGGTTTTCTTGATAGGTTGGTGATTGCATTAGGTAAATGAATTTATTGAATTAAAACGACTCACTCTCCTTAATGATTTTAGTTCTTGATATCACTATCACTGTCTTGTATTTTAATATTATTTTAAATAGATCCTGGCCCCAAAGCCATAAGCCATAACTCAAAATGTCAGTTTGTAGTGCGGTCAGGCTCTACTGAATTTTCGAATGTAGAGCTTTGTCTGATGAACTGAAATTGCCAGCGAATCTCAATCGTCTACCCTCTCAGCAAATAGTCTCAAAGCCATGATGAATTCCAGTCCTTCCTTCGTCTCTATCAATACTTTAAGTTCCATAAGACAACTTGCGGCAACAATAGTGAAATGAAAAAATAGGTGGTGAATGGTTTATCTCAAGAGTCTATGTTAAGATCTCTTCTTTTCAACTTACTAGCTTTCGATTTAAGGAGCTTTCACTGTCTAAAGGTATTGTCGTCATGATGGTTAGTGGTTAATGCGTTGGAGTGCTAAACAACTAGACAGAGTTTCGAGCTGCAGCAAAGCAACCAACAAGTTGCTCCCAGGTACCACCTCTTGGCAGGCAACGCCAAACCTCCGAGAGTATAATCTGTCATGGGAAGCTTCTCAAATCCGCCGTTCGAAGTCAATAATAAAAACTTACATTCGTGCGAAAAAATATACAACATGAATGGCTCTCTATGAGCTGTCGCGCCAAATATTAATATTTTTTGTATGAGTTCTACCACATCATATTCAATTTTGTTACTTCTGTATTTCTTATCTTTTAAGACCAATAGTATTCTCAAAAATATTTGCCTTCTGGAATTAATTTAAATATAAATAAGTTTCCTTATGAGGGCTTTCGTCTTTTTCTTTAAATTCCTTATCTTTGCCTTTCCTTGGACAATAAAAGGATAAAGCTGTCTTTTTGCATAACTAAAACGTTCAAGATAAACTTATTTTTTACTAGGTACCTGCAGTTTGTCAACAAAGATGACATTCAAAGGACATTTCTCTGCACGTTCCTTCGTTTCCCATTAAAATAGATCTAAATCATTGATTACGTAGTTTGCACTGCAAAGGAGGAAAAGAAAAACCAGAAGAAATGAATAAAATTCCAAGGACGCGACCAGACCACCTCCTCACCTTCCCAACAAATGACAAAAATAACAACGTGCACCCTTTCTCTGGGATCCTTACACTGAGTTCACCTCTAATTTGATCTGATAAAGTAATTTGTCTTAGTGACAGTCACAAACATTTTATTGAGAGCTCCGACACATACACAAACACACAGGGAGATAAAACAAGAAATAAAATTGTTACGGACGAGGACGAGCACGAGGAACCACCGATGGTGGATACAAGAAACCGAGCAAACCAGAAAAAAAGAGGAAATTACAATTTTATTCAGTGCATGGCAGGGTAACACACATATCCTGAGCAAAGTGCACTACAGAAATATTTCTATTCCTATGACTTATGTATGCGCGTTTGAGGGTCCGTTCTGAGGGTAAAAGGGATCGGAAGAGATCAGAAAAAGTGTATTTCTATACACTTGTCGGTTTTCTAATATTTGTGTGCAGTTCATGTTCTAACGTCATCGTCGTCTGGTGAATCATTTTCTGTAGTGGCACCTCGCTCACGAGGGGTGGTCCACTTTTTGTGTGCTGAAAACCTTTCTAGGTTTATGACCTCAAACAGAAAATATCGACATAAAACTAAAGTGCACTGTGCTATTTGTTAGCTTTGTGTCATTCGATTGAAATGTGCAGATAGCTTTAGTTTTATGATTTAAAATGAAGCCAACAAACAGAGGAAAAAGAAAGAGAAAGAGGGAGTGAGAAAAAAGCGCGACATGTGTGAGGGGGGGGACTTAACTAATAGAAGTTGAAAATAGAAAAAGATTCACACAAAAAGGATGTCTTACTGTGTGTATGGAGAAATTGACTGAATGTAATGCAGCATTTAATGATGATAAAATGGGTTCTTGTGGAATAAGGACAAACCGTGTGTTGAAATGGATATGTCAATCCTGTCATTCTAGGATATGAATTACTCATGATTTTAGTAAAACAGGTCTATGATCCGGTACATTTATGAATTCCTTGTTATCATTGAGATATTTGTGATGTCCTTAGGTAGTTATGGCGCATTGGTGGTACTTTATATGGATACTTCAAGTGTGCTGAGCCATCCAAAGTGAAGTTTATTTCTTTGAGTAGCTCGCAGCTTTTTCTTTGGCTACCAAGTCAAAGTCCTTCTAAAAGTAACTTAATTAATTAGCACCTGGTCGAAGATAGACCACATAGACTTGAATGAAAATAGTACCTATTGCGGCTGCAATCAAATCAGGGTCGTCCTTTTCGATCAATCCATCAAAGATGATGATGAATTTACTACTATAAGTAACCCACTTCGAGGAATTGAGTGCTGTCGTTTGCCCATTAAGGATTCAGGCATCACAATGCCCTTGTTGAAGCACTTACTTGGTTTTAAAATGGAATACGTTTAAGTGATCAACTTAATAGTTCAGCCAAGTCCACGCTCTCTCTGGTTCCATCTAGATATTTCATCTGCTATCACCTCAATTCAAGAAAAAGTGCCTAAGTAGAGATAGTCCTCCTCACGATTTTGGCGTTTAAAGCCAATATTCAGGCATGATCGATACCAGTCACAGGGATAACCCTGCGTTCTTGTTTTCCAGTTTTTACGCCTCACCAATTGCTTTATTCATTTAAATTACATCCTTCACAGTGTGAGAGTCATACAAATATGTAAAGCAACTTAACGATGCAAACAAACCCTACACCCCATCCCCCATACACCTTTTATAACTTAATCCCAATGACACGCGCGCATTCGTCCTAATTGCCAACACTTAAACAAAAATTTAATGAATTTCCCCCTTACAATGGTGTACCTACAAATTCGTAACAACAATTCTCAGGTAATGACCCAACAAAGTTGCACATAAATCCAAATGAAACCATCAAAAGTGTTTTCCAGTGTTCGGCTTCCAGCATAGATACCACCTTTTACTCGTATCATAACGGGTTTCCTTTTGTGTTATCCAAAGAAAATATCACAAAGAAAAATCATTTCATCCAGGTGCGCGAGCAATTACAACATTTACACTTTTTATTACGACAAATTGCAACATTCAGCGAGAAATCCTTTTTTTTTTTTTTTGTTCATTCTTTTTGTTTTGCCTCCCATTTGACGTCGTTCATTTCATTCAAGATTTCAATAAAAATCACGAGAAAAACGTCAGGAAAACTGTCCAATTGAGAAGACGAGGAGGAGAACCAGTGCCAGTAGCAGTAGCATTTGTGATAATTATGGTCAATTATTCATTTAACGATCGCTGTCTGTTTGCAAAGATAGTAAAATGAATTGTTATTGGGTGGTAAAGGTATACTTTACCAATCCAAGGATCCCTCTACGAGTACTCCGTACCCATTAACCGTAGATATGAACGAATACTTGCATGCGTGTGTGTTTTTGTCTGAGGGAGCATTTAAAACATTTTTATTGACTATTCAGCAAATAGACTTGAGCCAGCCAAAGAGAAGGATGTGTAATGATTGAAGGAGAGATGCTGAAGGACACTACGAGAATAGGGAGGGAGTAATTAAGAAAACGAAAATTAAAAGAAAGGCATACAATCATTCTCTCCCTGGATCTCTGTAACTGTGGTGGTGGTGGTGGGGGATATACTGAGTGACGTTTTTTTGTTTTTCGTCCTTTCCCTGATGAGTGTCATAAATTATTTTAAATTTTTAATGGTTTTGTGAACTTCCCTGTCTCAGTTTCATTCTCTGCTCTCTCTCTCTCTCTCTCTGTCTCTCCTCTCTCTTTCAATCTCTCTTACAGCCAGTGTGGACATAGTAAAATTGTTATAAATTTAGCGTTTGGGTGTAATTTCGTGGCATTTGGCGAAGCGTTTTTTATTGGTCGTGGTTTCGTGACAATCCTTGGGGATTGTATTGTCTTTATACGGAGAGAGTATGACCGTTATTGCATCATAAAGTCACTTTTACGTTTTATGGATTAAAATTTTTGGATTTTAATCGAAGGACAACACGATTTTAATGGGCATGATGTGGTTGTATGAATGCGTTAACGGATGGGTGATTTAAATGGTTCTCAACACATAACTACAAATCGATGGTCTGTTTGGACTTTTTAGGAGTTTTAAGCCCATTTTAACGATTTCAGCGATAATTATTTATTATGACGCAGTTGAATGGACTCTTGGCGCCGATGAAGGGCGCTTTCTTTTGTCTGACAATGTCTGAATTTTGGACGCTTTGGATGATGCTCGTTAAACTTGAAGTAAAAACTATGTACAATTTATGTCAACCATTACCATTAAAGCATGTACTTGACACTGTGGGTTAAGGATGTATTCTCTAAATAAATATTTCGGTAGACCCACGTCTCTTAGTAGCTCTAAATAAAAAAAAAGGTGCGCTGTTACTCGTATATCAAGTCAATGAGGTGGTCACTTGATGTCAACAAATGTTGATAGAATTAGTCCGCAAAGTGCTGTAAGCTGAAACCACATAGATTTTTAGATAAATTTCAGGCACCATGCTCGCTATTATTTTCGAAGAAAAACTGTCTAATGATGGCGCAAAATAACAAACATCACATCAAACCTTCGCTGGTCGTGAAGAGGTCGTTTATGTTTCAATCTCGGTTTTTCCCTTTTCATCAATCGACGATTCAAAGAAACTCCATTCACGACGAATTTCATGGTCATTTTCATCTTGTATTAGTGTTGTTCGATCGTTTTTAAAATTATTCATGCTAATATCAACACTTTCTCGACTTGCTTATTTGAGCAACAAAGTTCGAAAGACTAACAATTTTTACGATCCTAGCATCCAAATTAAAAACCATATAATTGCTGTGTATACAACTCAAATAAGTGCATTCACTTTCGGAAGAAAAGACTCTGACCTAGTTAGAGAGTCAACTCCTACGACTGTCATATGCAGCTTCATTGTAAAATTGTAATCTGGTTACCAGGTTACGAGAACTCAGAAACCGTGCAACTTGTAGTTGATTGTATTTTAATCCATTCCAGTACACATACCTTACATTATTAATTAAAAGTAGGACCACTTTCCTTGGCTTACAAGCAATTAGTCTCTGCTGCGAATATTACCATAATCCGTCTCTACATCTACATTGTTAATGAAATTTTCCCATCCTGTAGGTATGTGCAGCATTTAAATGGAAACCAATCCCAAAAATCACATTCATACTTTCGATAATCGCCTTGAAAAACTACGTGTATAACAATCCAAACGATGGAATCGTATTTTCAAGTCTCACTTATGTCGCATGTGTTTTGAGTACGAGTATTTCTATCTTATTAGTAAAATACCCCAACCCAACTCAGCCATCTATATCTAGATGAATTGTGAATCCATCTCAGCATGCTGGGTTCCATTTTCACTTTAGTGTGTTGTCCTAGACAACCTGAGCCAGTTATACATGTGTGCATGTATCTATGGAGTAAGTGGAATACTTTCGTACGTCCTTCAATTCCCTCTCTTCATAGATACACGTTAGGGAAATATCAATTTCATTAGATCATATGCGGAACATTTTGAAAATTTCATATTACGTACTGAGTGTGGAACGTTTTTTGGACATGTGTCTCATGTGAGGTACTTACGCAACCTGAACCGTTATTATTGTTATTATACTCGTATATAGAGAGGTTTCATTTATTCTTCTTCTTCTTTTTTTCAATTTGTTGTTCCTCGTTTTTTTTATTGTTATATCACATTGCCATCGAGACAACAAAAGATATCCTTTTACTATTTCACATAACTCGGTTGTTGTCGATGAGAATATGATTCTCACTCTAGTTTTCGTCGTCGTAGCAAGTCCCCCCTGGGGGGCAAGTAGAATGATGGTTTTCTTAGAATTTTCGATTGTGCTTAAGGAGTACTACCTATCAAAGATGTATTCGAGAAAAGGTAGTTATTTCGAGTACACCAGGAGTGCTTGTATGTTGAAGCACAGTGGGGTAGAATCCTGAGAGTTGTTCTTGCGAAGCTATACCTACCGTGATTTTTTTTCATTGTGAAGCGGGGAATTGATTTCATTAAAAAATTTGGAATTTAAAGGCTTTCAAATTTAATAAAGAACAAAGGAATGACTTTTTGCAATTTTGTGAAACTATGAGGCAAAAGTATCAAACGATGCGTAACACTGCGACATGACCTATGCGCTATCGTTTTCAATATCAAATTCTTCTCGAAAAATCTAATCGAATGAGTGAGCAAGTTGCTCATAAAGTCATAGAAGATCGACTTTGTCGCGTTGATGTTTCACTGACTACGGTTGCGCATACAATAAATAAGCAAACTTTAACACTCTGTATCTTGGCCCGTAGTAACAATTTAAAAAAACGGTGAAACACGTGTTTCTTAATTCCTCGTCGGGAAAAGTCTTAGGACTTCAGCTCTTTTATTTGAGCAGGTATAGGAACTCTACTGCCGCTATTATTGATACTTTATTTAGCTTATAAGGAATGCCATCAAGCCATGCCACTTAAAGTCCTTTAATTGTAAAATTGATTATCAATTAGTATCAGCTCTCTCCATGTTCAGAGTTGATATACTTATCAGAATGATCCAAACTCTTCACCTACTGTGGACATAAACCGTGATACATTTACAAACTCTTTGGCTATGTTTATCCTGTTGCATCAAGCCTAAGAAGTTGAAAACATTCGCACAAATCATGTTCTATAGTGTTTTGATCCTTAGAACGATTCAGTTTCGAATAGAGGCCGGCGAATCAGATAATATCTTCATCCTAGTGGTACCATAATATAGAGCGGTTTGTTGAAGTTTTGTTGTACTTTCTTATGAGCCTTAGACTGACGGTAAACTTCTACATAATTCAGCGTTTTTATGTCACTTAATGTTGAATAGTCATCTTATCCTGTAGCTAATCTTTTCCTGATGTACAAATTGCAAGTGAGTTCTCCGTGTCGGAATCTCTGATAGTTTCGTGTGTATCCGCTTAATTCTATTTCCAAAGATACCGCTATGTAGGTAAGGCTTGTCAAAGATATTTTTCAAATAATCCGATCATCCTCACATTTTCTTCTTTCATACGCTTGACCCCACTGTATGTCATAAGTGTAGTTTATGTTCCTATTCATATTTTCATTATTTCTTTTTGATTGAGGCAAAATTGTTTTGTCGTAGTTAAGGTATTGTACCAAACCAACAACAGTAACAGGCAAGGCAACATCATCCTTCTTATAAACATTCGGCTTCAGGTCCATAGAGCAACAGCATAAGCACCAAGCAGCGCAACAACTTTTGTGTGATGTTTCTCATGTTGTTGTCGTTGTGTCCTTAGACCGGAGTTTGCAATTACACAAAATATTTCATACATGACACACATACACACATAGCCATTAGCAAGTAGGCAACTGCTTGCCAACCAGCAAACCCACCTTATTCACCGACCCTAACCTATACACTGACTGGAAAATATATTTTCCATTTTGATATCCTTGTACCCGTGGAATATCCCTACAATGGCACAACAATAATAATGATGAGCTGGAGCGTGGGAGAGAGACCGACCGAACGAGATGAGTACAACAACATCAGAGAGGCAGCATTGTAGGTAGTTCTGTTTTCTGCTGTTGGTAGGGGACCATACGTGGGTGGGGCTCCAACCCCAAACTTTTAGTCAGCGTTGACTTCACAACCGTTGGCACTAGCAACAGGATTAATGAAATGTTGATGGGGTGGACCTGAGTTATATGATGGAATAAGGATACTCAATAAATGGATGGATGGATGGATATGTTGTTGAAGTTGCCTTGTCCAAAATGAATAAGAGCGAGCGAGAGACGATTGTATAGAGTTAGCGAGGTACATATATGGGGCAGGTTTGCTGCCTTCTTGTTTGTGCGTTAAGATGCGATAAGAATGAGAGAATATTTTGTACACAAAATTGAGATTTTGATTTTAAAATTGTTCGCCCGTTGTATTGCCTTGAAAAATAATTGGTTTACGAGTTGGCGTTGTACGTGGTTTTATTCGTTTCTATAGGCACATTACGCATTGATCTCAAATCGAAAACTGGAACAATAGACTAGGATTAGGCAAAGAGACAAGTAGGTGGAATGCTGTAGCGAGGACAAAGAGTTTGGAATTCCTTTGGTATAGGATGATGGGACATGACGTAGGTTGACTTGACGGGACAAAAAGTACGTGATTTTATAGGCGAGGAAGGTTCTATAGAAGACTGAAATTTTGTCAGAAATTTCATTGTCTTCTTAATTGTTGTACCCTCATACCGTCAAGAGCTTGGAACAAAACGATCTGTTTGACTTGGAAGTCATTGCGGTCTGTCTGATACTGTAGTTTCATATTGTTTCATATGTTGTTCGATCCCATGGATATTTCTGAAGGATCTTACTTATTGGATAATCTCTCTGCACAGTGGAGGTTCTACTAAGGCGTAAAGTGAGGTCTCATGCCTTTCGGGATAAAGTGTACAAAGTGAATCCATGGAATAGTAAGAAGATATTGACCACTACGCTGGTCATGATTCTATTTGTGCTTCTGCTTTGTTCAAATGGAAGGGAATATATGCCTGATACAATTTAGTCTGGAGAGATAGCAGTTAAGCCTAGCATTGTTGCAATAGTGAAGATATTGCCATCTATGATTTGCTTTAAGCCACATTATCTATTCGTGATACTGGGTTAATCCCCAGACAAGTGGCGGCCTAACTGATAGACGTGATTTCGGGTTGGAAGAAACTACAGTGACTAGGGAGATTGAAGAAGTAGTGAATATTAAATACTTCTCAAAACGCACCGGCACCGACTCCTTCGGCTATTTAAGAAATTCTTGCAATGCGACCCTTAATATTGTCACTACTTGACAGCTATGATTACTTTGTTAAAGTGTAGTGTCTCAGATTATTGTCCGACTGAACCTAGCCAACTCACATTCGAATATGAATTGCTCTTCATTCGTAGGTTGGATTTGTCATTAATATAGAACATTCTCATAAGACTGTAATTTGTTGCTGCATTTGATGAAACAGGCGACCTCACCCACTTTGTTGAAAATGTCCCCAGAATACCCTTCGATTTAAAAGAAAAAAAAAAACGAAAGTTCCTCTCCACCCCATCTATTTATATGTTTTCCTCTAGCATCTAAATTTATTTGCTTTTCGAGTTTTATCCAATTCCAGGAATGAATCCTTTAATTATCTCCCAATCTGTCGTCATTGGATAGAGAAAAACTGTGATGCCACATGCCGAACGTCAATCACTTCCCACCACATTAAGAAAAATAAACACTTGCGCCACACTCCAATAAGCTTGAAAACACTTTTCAGCAATTAATTACGGTATCCATTCCTTTGATATTTAGCTAGAGAGTAGGTATCCCAGGCATGTACCCTCCCATAGCACTGTCTTTCCATGGCAACCACCAAAATTAAAATCTAATTAAATACGCAATTTTCTTGTTCAAATATCCTTGAAACATTTTCTCTTTTTTTTTTTGTTCTGGTTTGCTCGTTTTGGGCATTTTTTTTTTGGTCCTTAATTTGAACCGCCCAACACAACTCTCATCCACCATCCATCGATCTAAATTGAGGGGAAACTTTTCGTTGTTTTTTTTTTTTTTTTTTTTTGTTGAGGCATTTCCAAGTCAAATTAATAAAAAAAAATTATTAATTGCCATTCCAAGCAAATATCTCTCTCTTTTAACCTCCGGAACCGGGGCGGCGCACTTTGTTAGCTAAGCTTTCTTCATTAATTTCCATTAAACCGCCATAACCGTTTATCGGGAAAAAAAAATTAAGAAAAATATTTCGAGCTATGAAAATCAGGATTCAACTGGGGGATGCTCGCCATTCTATATAACAAAATCAGGGTCCTCTCAATTATTATTTTATTTTTTTTTCTCTTTGTTGAGTGTTTTTTTTTTCATAACATACGCATCCTTGAATCCGATGAGAGGAGGACAACATCGTCTATAAGTGGTAGCGAAATAAGTATTGGGGAAAAAAATACACACACACACACACAATAAAAAAAAAACCAAAATAATTCGATATAAGTATTCTACAGAGAAAGGGGATGAAGTAAACGGAGGTGCCTCTTTGTCATCACGGAAAGTAGCAGTTTTGTGAAGAGCAGTCTCGTGCCTTTCCATCAGCTTTTGCTCTTTCTCGTTTTTTTTCCTCGAATAAAACTCAATCATAATTATTGCCATGGCAAACTGTTGCTACGCAGCAGAACACCCACCCTTACCCGACATTCATCATTGTATCATGGATGATGCTGCTGGTGGTGGTGCTGCGCTACTCGCCTGATGCTGCAGATCCTCTTGTCGTTGTTGTAGTTGTCCCCTTGGTTGAGGGGCTTCCTTTTTTTTTTTTTTTTGTGCAAAGTTTTATAAACTCAACACAACTACCACCCATCGATGAATCTCTGTATGTAGTGGACACAATATAGCAGAGATTTTCCAGTCACATTCAAAATATGAATTGGTTGGAATATTCCGGGTGCAGCAAGAGATGTGGAAGGATTGTCAAGTGGGTGGTTGTTATGTGAAAACTTTCGATGGAATGGAGCAGAACCTATCGTGTTTCTAGGGTTTTCTATTTTTTTTTTAATGAATTCATCACCGACAAACATATTTTTAGACAGCTTGTGTATATATTTGTGTGCGAAAGGGGTCATCTGATATTGTGTTGTGCAACCAAACGATGTGTTTAGGAAGAATGGATACAGGAGGAGAAAAGTTTAGTATTACTGTCTTAAATTGACTTGATTCTTAACCTAGATTCCAATACACCTGCATCCAATTCCTTACACATGGTTTATTGAGGCGTAGGAGATACTCTGAGAAATAAAAATACGGAATATCTTCCTTCACTGAAGGTATACAAGAGAGTGTTTATTAATACATCGTTTCGCATATATATACATTGGCTAGTTTTAATGCAAGTTATATAAGTGGAGAGTTTTCGGTACGATCAGCCCATCGGATGGTCCGTCATATAACATGATTATGCTCTCTTTATGTACTTAATAGATCTCTGACATACCCGCTTCTTACAGTGGTGCGCAAAAATATACGTCGTATGAATTTAATGGCACTACAGAGGTTTATTGGGATCGGATATTCACTGGGACAAAGCGCTGGTGCCCCTTTGCCATAAATCAATTTGTTAGGATTTGTTTCTTCAACCACTATCTAAGTAGAAGGCATCGAAGATCGCCCGATACACCGTGAGAGCTTAAGCAACATTTATACTTTTTCGTCTATTGGGTTCCGCGGTTTTAAAAATATATTCTCGTTTGTGGTACTGGTAAATTTCGATGCCGGACATTTTACGACAGTCAAGACTGCTTACTAAGCATATTACTCAAAGCAATACTTCAGACTCTTTCTATTGAAAACTTTTCTAGTCGTATATTTCATGGAGTTTTACTCATGCTTAACGTAGTCAACTGACCATGGAATTCATGTTTTACATATTTTTACCAGATTTAGTTTTATATAATTTTTTTTTTGTGTTGGTCGTGTGTTACTCATGTTTCAAAATAAAAAAATACCACACAAAGTACACACTCAAAAAATCACATCATAAGGTTTTTAAACATGGAAATGCATCGCAAAATACTCCGATAGAAGCTAGCGAAACGAACCTATACAGAAAAAAAAGAATCGCTTTGGAATGAGTAGTACTATAATTAGCTAAAGGAAATTAGATACTAGATCTTTCGACCTCTCGCCTACTTCTCATTTTACATGAAATGCGATCGAATATGGTTAAAGTTTATTTAAAATATTCTGAAGAGATGGTAAAGATGATTGAGCTCACGATAAGTCCAAGTGTTAAGCTTTGTATGGAGCAAGGCTATTAAAAGACTTCAAACTCCAATTTGAAATCTAGCAATTCTGCATTCTTCGAAAATCATCGTTTTATATGATCCAGTGATGTGAATTTGAGAATTCATTGAGAGCTTTAGATAGACGAATGCCCTCTCGTTTTGTTCTCATTAGCTATTTTGATTATTCTGTCCACCCTATCAGCAGTGTTTAAATGTAAAAAACCGTTCTTGAGATGTCTATAAAAGCCTTGTTAAAATGAATGACAAGTTTCTGTACATTCTGTACTGGTTTGTAGCCTTTGGACAGCGAAATCCTTTTTCAAATCGATAAATCCAGGGGGATTACATGGAGATCGCTGAAATTATCTTCTTTTTACTTAAAGCTCCAAAGCGAATACATTAACCTTGAGCTTCTAAACTCATGTTTTTATTTTTCCGATCTAAGCTAAAACAGTTACCAAAAGATTATTTTTATAGTCAGGTCGATATTACTTTATACTCTGATCCCCTTCATGGTCTCTCCTGTTCTTATTTTTCTTATGCTCTAAGTAAGTGATGCATCACAATGAATGCACCCTATATCGAATAGAGTATAAAAACAATTATTTACGTTTATAATACTTTTTGCCATGGGTGCCGCTATATCTCTTGATTTCTTTAACTTTTCCTCTTTTATATTTTTAAACTTTCATTTTAATTTATTTTTATTTTTTGTAACTTTTGTATATAAAAAAAGAATTACATAGATAGAAATATTTTAGTGTATCAACATAACGCTTGTAGAGTGCTTCAACTTTTGTCATGACATATCTACGGTAGTGGTGTGGATAGCATTGTATAGAGAAACTATCATACCTGAGTTTTGTTTGAAACAGGAATCCGCAATTAAAATTAAATGTTTGATGGTTGTTTTTATTCACTTCACTACCTGTGTACGCAGGCAGTGGAAATGATGAACATGATGATCAACAGGAATACAATGTGGGTTTGGAGTTTTTGAATTATTTTTTTTTTTGGTTTCGGTTGTGGGGATATTCTTTTTTAGAATGACAATTTCTGTGGCGCTTTACAGGGTTTGAGCTTTTGGGTGCAAGTGCAATATTTTTTTGAAAATAAATGAATACTGGGGTTGGATTTCAACACACAATATGTTGCAAAAAAGTGGGATAGTTGTGAAAGGAATTTTTGATTTTTTTGGGATTTAGTTTAGTTTTGGGATGATTTATAAAATCGGGCGCCCAACGAAGGTAACAAAATTGTAAATTAACTTGCCCACAATTAACCTCCATCAATGTTGAATTTTACAATAACTTTTTCGGACAAACAAACATCCTCACCAACTTCTGCTCAGATACTGGTAAGACCGTTCATAAGACCGCCTTATAAAGCGTAAGTCTTTTATTGGAAAGCAATTTCATCCAGAACTAATTTTCCTAGAATTGTATGGTAAAGTGAACTTTAAAAAGCATTATCCTTCTTGCAAACCACTCTAAAGATTTCCGTGAAATTGGTTTCAGTTAAAGCTCTCTATTAACTAAGTAAAAAGGCCACATCCACTGTTCAACAAACAACAGCAAGGTAAACAACAGCGTTAACATAACAAATTTGTGAAAGAAAAAACCAACTAAAACAACAGACTCCTTTTCTAACCTCTTAAATTACCCATCCTTTGCAGAGGCTGGTGCACTGTATACCATCCTACGCCTAGACACTATAGAAAGTTCTCCTAGACAAACAATTAATGCAAAGGTTCTTTTATCGTTGTGGAAAATTGTGTGCACATCTATATCCTTTCTAGCAAGGATAAGGCTTTTGTAAACAAACAACAAAACCGAAAAGGTCTTCTTCTTCTACTCGTCTGGCTGTTTGTCTATGTGTACATAACAATAAAATGCACAATGTGCATCCTCTCAAGAGCACATTTCGAAAATTTCTTAATTGTTTGCGATAGATTTGCCCAGCAAGAGCGTATGAAGAGGGCGAGCACAATTGCAGGGTTGGGGTAAGCGAACACACCTAAGCCAGTGGTTGTTGTTGTTGCCTGCCGCCTGCCTACCACCACATCACATTATTTTAATTTAATTGGTGTCGAAGTCAATGTTATCGAACATAAGGCCAAGTCAAGGTGGAGCCGACAACGACGACGATGACGATGACGACTCTTACTCCCCAACAATGTTGCTTTGGGAAAACAAAAGGTTGTTTGACTTTCGTACGGTTTGACGAGTGGCATGGGGAGGATTTAATTAATTCAAAGACCCATTTCCGCCCTTTCATGACCGAGTTGTATTGTGTTGGCAAATGAAAATGTTTCCATTTCTTGTCCAACAGACACCTGCAGTGTGTCACTGAGAATGAGAAAAGGTCTTCAAGAATGATTCCTTCGACGACTTCGAAATTCTTAATGTTACTCCTCGAATTCGTTTCGTTGTTACGTCTTCCAAAGGCTCGGGGTCCAATCCGAATGCCCATCCTTCTTTTAAGTGTGCAAATTGAAAGCAAAGTCGAACGTAAACCGAAAACAATAAATGTTTTCCTCGGTAAAAAAAAAAAAACAAGTAGGAAAGACTCAGAGCTCACAACTCACAAGTCAGAAGCTCCCAGAGTGAGAGAGAGAAAGGATTTACCTGGACTTTGCCTGGACTCACCTATTGTGTGCATAAGTTTTCTTGAAAATATTTCTTCCAGAAAATGAAGTAATTAATTAAGTAATGGTCAAGAGTGTTTCGTGCTGTCCGCCCATTTTCCCATTAATGGATACAAATCCTTGTGCTTTGTAAATATCCACATTTCGTTTGCAATATTGATGTGCTCTGAGTGCGGGAAAGGGGTACTTTTCGAAAACAATAGGAGAGTTAAATAATCCAAATATCCTACAATGAGTTGGCCCGAGAGGAAATTACTGAAAATTGATGCTTTTTCTAAGGGCGAGGGAATGTAACAGTGCATTTTCGTGAGAAAGGATAATTATAATGCCTTTAAAATGTTGTGTTGTTTGTTTGTTTGAGAAATTGTTGCAGCAAATTGAAGTGAGTCTTTTGTTGTCTTGTCAGTGCTCCTCTAATGCTTCGGACAATTGGTATAAAAACAATACGGGCAAGTCTGGGTTTTTAGAAAAGAGATCTAGAGATCTCTCAGTTCACGACAATCAATAACTTTGTCGGTGAATTGAGAAGTGGCTTCTTTTGCAACCTGTCATTTGGGGATACCAATGCAGGGATGTCTCATTATTTCGCAGGCATAATCTACACATAACAACACATGATTGAAATGATCTATGTATGTACATATATTGTCTTAGAATCAATGGCTTTTTGTCTGTATAGACCTAGTCTAGCTACTTTGACTTAGATCGACGAGAACTTATTTCAGCTAGTTGTTTCAGTTTTCTAACTTGTGTGGCTTTTTAAACTTTATAACACTTTGTAATTTGTTTTGAACCATAAAATTCGTTGCTCAATCAAGGACTTGCCGCATGTTTGTGTATTTTATGTATTTAACCCTCGTGTCAATGCGAGGGTACCCGGGTATCCATTTGATTTTTGAATCAATAAAAAATTATTTTCGCCCATAGGACCACAAAATGATATTTTCAGTACCTTCTTGAAATTTAATTCTGCTTCAAATGGTGTAATCCATGCATTGACACGAGGGTTAATTGGGTCGCTCATCTCTCATCGTAACCAGACTATCTGTCCACCATTGCTAAAGGAATCGTATAACTGGTACTTTCGAAACCTTTGTGCGTTGTCGTAAGGAAAGTCGAGTTCCACATGGCATTTCATCATAAAACGTTTGAGGGTCTACAAAGCGTGGTTACAACTAACTTGTCACTATGCATCTCAAAAGGTAGTTTGTACATTTTTTCTATCAGATACTCTCATATGCAAAAGTACTATAAAAATATTCACCGAATTTATGATTAACCCGCAAAGGATGTTTCACAGAGCACAACACAAATACCAAAGAAATTGCAAAATATCCCTCTGTTATCCTGTCAGCTCCAGTGACTTAAGTCCCAACCACAAAGTGCTTATTTTTTGCAGCGAACACGCAGCCAGTCTTAGCGTTCTTTATGCTCTTGCTGTACTGCTTGCTCGTTGCCTAGTGCAAATTCCTATTTCTGCATCCGTGGTCTTGTACCATTCCAGATGCAATCCATTTCCATTTTTAATGTAAACACAATCTTCATACAAGTTTATTATATTTTCTTTTATCCCTCGTGTGGCTCTCCTTTTTTTTCCCATCAACCCTGGGAAAATGTACTTAACTCCTTCGGAGTGGAGATAATCTCCTTGAGCGATGTATGATTTGTTTTCCACTTCGTACACCTATTTCTCTACTAAGTGCGTTTCAAAAGGACGAATTCTATTTCTTCATAATCGAATTGTGAATTCTCAATTGAAAATGACTATGTGCTTGTCTCTCTGTCTGTATGCAGGTAAAAATGGAAGTCCTTAAATAGATTTAAGGGAATGTAAACAATAGTTTTGGAAACCATAAATGCAATGGAAATTTCAATAAGAAATAATTTCGATGGAATGCAGGATATCAAGAGAGTATTATCTTACCTCTATAACTATGCCCTACGGAGCGAGTCAGGAGCTTGAATTAATTACATGAAATGGAAATAGTTTTGGGATATTTTATTTGGAATAACATTTTGAAATGTAATTGTTATAATTTCGGTTTAGAGAAATCAAAATATCTAGAGAAATTCCAAAATAGAGAAAATAATTGAACACTGGCTGTGTGGGTGAAATGTAAAACCAATGCTCTCTGTTCGATATTCAATTTCAATCCTGGGTCATGTTGAAATGCCTTCAAACTATAATTAAGAGAATCAATTTGTGTTTTTATAGAAGCAAACTACAGGCTTTTCAAGGCCTGTCCAGTCTTAAAAATACCCATGAGCGTGCTCAATTAGAAATGCAATTAAATTATTATCCACCGTCATATGGATTAATCTCTCAAAGGCTTCAGCTTTACGCATTAAAATGCAGAAAAGATATTTTTAACATTCTCTCCATTATTAACTACATAGCAAAGCTCCCACTTTCATAAACAGAAAACTGAACGAAAAAAAAAAAAATTGAAAAAAAACTAAAAATAGTGTTCCTGATGCAAACAAAACAACTCTGGTTGGGACAACAAAAACTAAAAAAAAGGGATCAGCACGACGAGGAACAAAAACAAACTGCAGCAAGCATGCCTCTGAGATCCACAGAGATAGAGAGAAGTTCACTTCAAACTCAAAAATTTGACGCTTCGACGAGCACAAAAGTGCGGCAAAATACATATACAAACATACTAACCTGTACATAGATGCTTGTATTTATTTCATAGATATGCGTTCAAGGCACGTATCTGTTGGGTACACACATGCCGCACGGTCTCTCTTCTAAAATGTCGACTATCTGGCTCACGTGCGGCAACGAGTTTTAATGGCGTATGTGATTATATGGTAAATGTTATGTCGTGCATGGTTAATGCTTATTGAGCCTGAAAATCAGCTCGGTCAAAGGTTTTCACTTACTCCTGGTAACCAGCATTTTCAATAACTAAAACCATATTTTACTTAACGGAACTTTTAAATATAATAGATGGTTTCATAATAGAAAAATGGCACTTAATGTGGGTTTAGAATTCTATTTTGGCCTTGAAATGGAGTGGTTTAGGTTGAATTTGAATAATAGATTCAATGTCTTAAAAGGGTCCTAGAATGACACTTTTTATACAAAGAATAAAATTGAATAACTTGTGACACCAACTAGGTGGTGCTAATATAATGAGAAACATGGTCGTAAAGTATTTGAATATGGTGTTGGCTTGAGACTTATTGATTAACATTAGGAATGTCAAAAACTAGTCAGAAATATTAAGTTACGATTAACACAACTTGAAAATGTCTTCAAAAATGGATTAGCAAGTTTAAGTTATGAATTTCCCCGAAAAGCGCAATGGGGAGGTGGAAGTAGTTCACTCATTTGCAAGTTATAAGCTCTTCTGCTTTATATTATTCCTTTTGGAAGCTTGTGTTTGAAGGTGTACTAATATCTACTCTGTACCGTCATGTATGCACCCTAAGACAGGACACTCAAGAGGTCTTTTAGCAAACCGTCAGTATCCTGACAAACACAGTTGTCAGATAATACAAATAAAAGAAATAGAGAAAGACAGTTTGAAACAAACATTTGTGAAATGTCCCACTTCTGACACCTATATTGCATATTTAATGATTTTGAGTGTAGACTTGCTACTTCTACTTTACATGTCAGCAATGAATTGTCCTTAAAGGCTAGTTGAGACAAAACCTTAGAATTTTCCACTTTTGATACTACTGGCTGAAAGCAAAAAAAGTCGTGGTAAAAGCACGATCGTACAGCACTTTTCAAACAACCATGAAGAGATCCCTAAGCGTTTAAAAGCAAATTTCCGGTTGCATTCCAAAATATATGATACCTTCTGTGAACTCTTCAATCAATTTCGAGAAATTTTCGCTTAATCAACTGATTCCATAGCAAACACTTCAATTCTTACTCAAATATTTTGTTAGATACCCGTGCATCACTCACATTTTATGAATTCTCGAAAGTCCTTACCGCCAACACTGTAGATACCCGTTCTCCTACAATGTCAGAACGCAGCCATCTAAAATTCCATCGAATTCCATTCCATATTTCTTGCCCTGTCTGTAATCAGTTTATGAGTACTCCACCCTAGCAATAATCGAATTAACTTGTGATTCCGATCCAACGCACTGCAAGTACTACAACGTTTGTGTTCGAAAACGAATTCGAATTTTCATGCACACATGCGAGGTTAACTTGCACAACGTAACAGAACAGCATCCGACCAAAGTAGCTCAGGGTGCCTTCCGAAATTCACATGTATCCTGTTCCTGGTAGTGTATCTCTAACAAGCTCTAGCTCGCATGTTTCTAATTGCAGCGAAAAAAAAGGCATTGGAATCCATGCGAGCGGTTCGACTTCACTTTGTAAGCAAACTCGAATGAATTTCGAATCTAGATGGTGGTGTGTAGCGATGATGCAGACAAACTGCGACTCACTTGAGAAACTATTGTGGTGATTCGATTTTTTTTCGCTGTTCGTGAAATAGGCTCGAACTTGGAGCTAACAAGCGACGCAGATACAGTCAGAGAGATTATAAATGCAACCACGAGTGTGGTACGCTGACTAATTTGGTGTTATGCAAATAACAAGTTAGTCGAATTAGCAACTGCACACAGATAAGAGGTTATGTTCGGGTTGTTTATGCTACAGAATGTTTTGGGAACGAGTGGGTGGATGGATCGGAGGTAAGTTTGCCTTATAATCTGATACGTGATTCAATTTTCTGAAGAGGGATTTACCGGGCCTAGTTTGTTGGTACACAACGCGCGCGATTGTTATCCCAAAACTGTTCTTCCGAAATTGTGGAAATTGGGATCGTGGTTTCGGTTTTTGGTCTCCGAAAAGGTTTAGCTGGCAAATTAATGGAGACTTGTATAATTTTAAAAGAAAATGGGATGGGTAGGGCATATTGCTTTGATGGTGGCTGTTTCAGATTGGTGCATGTGGATGTTTCGTGATGTGTGTTCAAAAGACTGGCAATATTCCACTTTCCAGTTGTACTTTCTTCATTGGCTTTGCTGCTTCATAAATGTGATTGTTGTGGAAGTTTTCGACACCCTATGTAATTAACCCCAGAATACTCATCTTAGCAGCTTTCATACGTCATTTTGACGTATCAATGCAAAAATGGGAATATAACTAAACTGTTTTAATGCTTTAGTTAATTTTTATTGAAAATCTAGTTCTTTAATTAAAAATACAAATGCTTGGTATTAAATTTTATGTGAAGCAACAGTGCAGTATTAAAGTACTAATCCTTAAATTGGGCTTTGGCTTAGGCTTTGCATTTAATGTGTTGGCATCGCTTAAGGGTTGTTTTTTTTCTTTTTTTTTCGGATTGTATGTTTTCGTTGCCGCAGCAACCGCTTCATGTGTGTGATCAGATGAGGGATCGGCGAAGGGAGTAATAGCAGACGAAACACAATTTTTCATTTTTCTGTCGGTTTGTGTATATTTTTTTTTTGCCATTTGTCATTGTCTTGCGGTATGCCATTGCCGTGTGATTGCCATTTTTTCGTGTGTCATTGCAATGGCTACGCGAGGAAAAAACTTAAATGCCGCGCAACGTCTGTCATTCAACATTGTGACAAAAATTACGTTATGCCATTGCCGTGTGATTGTCATTTTTTCGCAAATGTCCAATGACAGTCCGTTGTGTGAATGGCGCTTATATGCGCCCCTTTTTCGTGACGTCACAACGTCATTGCAATGGTAGAGAATAATGGCCGTGTAATAGTAGCTTAACTTGTCACGTAAAAATGAGCATTATTACGTATATACGATCATTCCGACGTAATAATGTTCGTTTTTACGTGACGAGTTATTCGATCACTGATGCCGTAATTCGACCCCAGGTTTTTTTCAAGCTTCTTATACAACAGGCTGTTTAGACTGTTTCAATAGAGTCGTTGCACACTATCACTAAGTGTCCGCCGCATAGTGGTTTAGAACACTAACTGCACTCTTTAGAGGTCATTCTTTCAGTGAGTAATGCATTACTACGTCATATGGACCTTCAAAAATGTTATGTGTGTTCCCAAACATACATCAAATCGGTTCTGGAAAAATTCATCAGTCCAACGCTGTTCGAATGTACTTGATGTCGATTCTTCGTTAGCTGGCAGACGACTGACTAGAAAGAGCACTGATGAGTGATGGGGGAGATCGAACTGGTAAGACGGAATGGGGAGGTGTTCGCGTGCCGAGTACACGTCAAAACTAATGAAAAACTTCTCTTATACGTCAAACTTTACTAACAAGTGCAGCATTTTTCACCCTCTACTCACTGTAACCCATTTTATCTAGTTCAAAGGATTCAATAAAACTTATGATGAACGCATCTAGTTTATTATAACAGCCTTTTCACACAAATCATCATAGATCTCTATCCATGCTTATACAATCCAAAGTCCACTATAGTCTGACATCTCATCACATTCACTTTCATCATGCAATACATCCACTTAGAGCGTTATTATCTAACGTTTGTACTTAACTATCCCTTGGGCGATATTTTTTCATTAAACTTGAATGATGAAACATGAAATGAATTGGAGAATTCAGATGATGAATCCAACATAACACAGTAAAAGACTCTTCTCTTTCCACAACACAACATCGACGATTTAATATTTATTGCTGAGGCCAACTTTGAAAGCCTTCTACAAGCCATTACCACCATCCATGTGCATTATATACTCTCGTCCTTGTCCATATACAAAGAGATATAAAGCGAAACAGCTAAAAGATAGATGGATTGCAGGGATTTTTTCGATTGCAAAAAAAAATAAATAAAACAGAGATACATTCTCCAATTGAAGTTGAACCCCACCTCTGGCCATCGGGGTTGTTAATAGCAGTAAAAGCATCTCTAAACTATATTGTAGGAATGGGCACAACTATGGGGATGTCTGCTGCATGAAAGATGAACAAATTGTGAACTTTTGCTTGGTTATTACGATTTTTGCTCGCCATTTTTTGCTGCGAAACCAGTTTCTATGGAAACTTTGTAGACTCTCATAGAAAGTATTGGACTTTGATGGATCGTAATTATGACATCGAATATTGGACGTTCATATCGTTGTACGTAATTAAAATGAATCGTCCTTTGAGTTGGATCAACAGCAATTAGTTGGGAGGGAAATATCGATGTGGATTTATACGAAAAGTAAGAGGAGTTAGCCCATACCAAAATAAAAGTTATCGAAAAGCGACCATGACAGCGGATACACACAACATCGAGGTCGTATGTTGAAGTTTAATTGAATTCTTAGAGATTTTTTAAATTATGTCTCTTGGACATGAGAACTCTTTTGGTGGTACAGAGTGCTAAGATGTTAGCCAATATACACTTTCATTCTTTATTTTAACTCACTTCCAGGCTATCAAAAACCGCTTCTGTACTCAGATGAAGTAGTCCTTCTGCACAGTAGTCTTATTATCGTCTCAATGAATCAGACATCATATCCGATATTTCTTCGATTAATCGTCAAAACTCCAGTTGATTTTGAAACACAAACTACTAGCGTTTAAACAGAAGACTGCATTTCTACCAGATCATAGATAGGCTTCATAAAGCGGATAGTTTGCTTTACCTAGTATCTCGTAAAGAAAGCATTCAGTTTATTTGCAGCCACATTCCTTCTCTTAAACATCACTGACCCATTGGATGCCCAGCGCTCCCATACTGATATTTTCGTTACAACTGTGCTGCCGAAATATAGACCTGTGTCCCTCTTATCTGTCTGTTCAGTTGCAGAATATAGAACAATTCGTCTTTCTCAGAGTTTCCTGAAATCTTTAACCTGCGAAGATTGAAATTAAATGCTCATCGGCCGCTAACTCTGTTTGCTCTCATCTTCAACTCTCTTCTATAGTCTTTCCTGTCCAAATTTAGGTTTACCCAACTAATCGTGCTATCTTTGTAGCAAGCAAACTTAACCATGAAGTGAAACTGATGTACCCTTGGATTATCTCCTGATGAAAGGTCATTCACACAATCATGCGATACATGATTTCTCAGCGAATATAGATTTCCAACTTGCAAATGTTACCCTCTAGTAGAATGATCTCCTTCAAATTTCGACTTTAAGCCCCCACTCTAATCTTCGATGCCCTATCTTTGAATTTAATATATTTTAACCCAAAAAGTGACTAAATTTCCACAACCCATCAAAAGTATAAAATCTTAATCTCTCTAGTCACACTTTTAGTACACGATGCGGCTAGGGATTCATTTAATTACCAACCAAACTCATTCCGAACCCTCTATAGTCGAGGGAGGGTGATTTCCGGATTCGAGGACTCCAGTATTTTGAAATCCCTCGCGACAACAGCGATGAATTCGTGGGTGGTAGTCGGTAGTAGTGGCATGTTGGGGTTTCTGGAATTTTATATATATTGACGACGCAATGTTAACCTTCACGATGAGGGTAGTACAGGGTACTACACTACTTTTGCGGCTTTATTACACAATAGGTGTCGACGGGTGAATAATACGAACAAACATCTGCGACATAACAACAAAGCCACATGCGGTCTTTTTGATACACACATTCATACATATATAGGTAGGCTTATTTATACATATGAACGTGTGTGGATTTTCGAGGCAACCTTAAACCACCTTTTGCACGCGTAACCACTCGCTCACACTCCTGTCTCTCGTTGACTGAGATACATAAAAGTGATTACATAACCTGGTTGGATGTTGAATGGTGTTCCTTTGCTATATTTAGGGTTTCCGGGCGAGCAATGGGAATGCCAACCGCCTTTACTTCCCCAAAATTAAGGGCTAGATGGATTGTGTGTGTGTGTGTGTGCTATACACCATACCCTGAACTGTAGCCATATACGAAGGATAACCTTCGGGACGAACAAATTTGCGGCTTGTGAAACTGTGGTAACGCACACCAACCAGCCAATGCTCTCTCTCTAAAAGTTCACTTTGGGCTGAAGCCTCTTCTGATCCTTAATGACCTTAATTAACCGCATTGAATGTAATAATAAAAGATTGATTGCATTCTATGGTGGATGCTGGGGCTTTAAGGTTATAAAGGATTCGAGTATGTTGAGTCAAAATATATTGCCAAAGAGTATATACCTAGTTGTTTATTGGTGATGAAGAAACTTTCCTTATACCTCATCACCAAATGTAATGTGTGTGTATCTTTCGATCTGTGTAAAGAAAACAGAGCACAACGGCCATTGGGATTGTAAAATTTAAGATACGCTATAACCCGCAAGTGTCTTTAAGAGCGCGATATCCATTACATCTCGACCCTTGGTTGAGATTTTTCGCAAAAGTATCTTTCATTTGAACTGCAACTTGTGCACAACTGTGACTATATTCAGGGCAATTGCACATGGAATTATCTCAGTCATTGTTACAACATGGTGCTGGCACTCGTATACTTGAATATTCTATTGCAGTTTGGGGGGTAATCGTATGCAGATTGAGTAGAGTATTCCTCCAGAAGAGACATAAAAGAATGACACAACATGACAACCGTCATGAAGATAATACTGAGAGAAATAAAGAAAAATCATTGATGTTGAGGAGTCAGTGACATCCTGGGCGATGGCATTGGGACCAATACCCTGAAATTTCAAATTGGAGGTAAATAAGTGCAGCTGTGGGTAGTCATGTTAGATGTGCAATTGAGATGTGTTAACATTGCATCCAGAGAACATATACCTCTGAAATTCCATTCCAATTTTTATATTCGAATTGTTATGAAGCTGATCGTTCGTCTAGGTACTGGAGGTTCTTCGCTGTACCATCAAAAAATACTTTTATGTCCTTTGATGTTTATCTGCAATGACTTAAGCTTCTTTTTTTTTTTAAACTAAGCCTGTTGTGGGTACATTTTAGAATTCAGTTCGATTTTCATCCTTTGTTGAACACTCAAATTGGCACGTGCCAGTGAAGATTTTGCAGAAATAAATGGTTTAGGGCCCATTTAGGCCCGTATGAATCATTAGATAATCTGTGGGCACCCCCTCTCTCTGAAGTTACAAATCTAAAAACCATTTTCAAACCACTCCATTGACAATGATTTCAAAAGATAAACAGATAATCACAATTCTCGCTTGTTATCAACCAAGCATAGTGAAAATTCCACCCTCAAAATCTTATTTTCATTTAACTGTATAGCATTTCATTAGATTTTCCACGAATTTCCTTGGCCTCTTTCAAGATCAGCTAATAATTCACGTGAAATCTAAGAATATCCACGTAAAATTCTCAGAAAAAAATCTACAGATAATACAACTCTCACTCTTAATCACGTATATTGACATAAATAACGTCACCCCACCAGTCTCCGAAGTGTCCTTGTTCAATTCTTTAGAATTTTCTCCTATCCTATCTTCCATCCAAAGGACTTCTGATGAGAATTTACTTTCAACTTCCATTACGCTTCACAAATTGTTTCTTTTTTTTTTCTTTTAGGATTCAGTAAAACTTTTTAAATAACTCTATTAATTGGTATCCTTTGGTTGCTATGAATCCCAACCATCACTAGAAATCAGAACAAGTTCCACAAACTATCCTGAAGGGCTTCGATACTTTCTGCGGCAAGTAAAAAAAAGAAAAGTTAAAACAATTTTTCTCTCTTCTTCCTTGTTTCACTTGTACGCATTCGTTTTCAGAAACGCAAATTTATCTTCTTTTTTTTTTGTTTTCCCTCTCTTGGTGGATCTTCTAAGCCAGAAATTAAATGCCTATCCTTCCGTTTTTCACTATAATTACAGTCCAAGGAACAAGAACCAAGTGGAGGGACTCTCACAAAAAGGGTAGACTAAAGCAATTTTGTGGTTTTTTGTCACTTTACGAAAAGTTATTGAAAAGCTCTTCGGCACACACACTAAAGGAAAGTGCGGATTTCACTGTAATATAACTTTTCGATATTTGAAATCCTTATTTTGTGTCCGTCGTTTTCGTTGCCGATTCCGGTCTTTATTTGAAACGAATTTGAGGAGTCTCTATTCCATGGTAGTCTATCCGCAATTTGTATAAAAAAAAAGAAGTTTCTTGCCCTCACTTTGGCAACTTACTACGGTCTGAGTGAGTATTCTTGGGTATCCTTTGTAATGATGGTGACAACGAGGATGATGATGATGATGACTAAGGAAAAGTTAGCGAAAGAAGATGGCGAAAACGAAGTCGAAGACTTGTCTTCTAATTTCAGAAATTCTTTGCCTAATTATCTTTTGGTTGAGAGGATCAATGCGATGAGAAAATCTTTGAAATATTTGCCATCAAGGGTTTTTAGGATGCCATCAGCGTACAGTCAGGATGCAACCGATTAATGTCAGTAAAATAAAGTTATCTTTAAGGAGGAATGCTTTGGACGTGTCCTGAGCGCAAGGTATTTTTGTCAAAACAATATGTTATTCTTGATTGTTTAGGTCTTTGGCAACATATCTTACTCGGTCAACGTGCTTTTAGCTTTCGATTTAACATTGCTTTCCTCCTTTAAAGTGAAACGGAACATTCTCTAGCATGAGTCCTATAAATAAGGAGGCGTGCATTATTAGCCCCGGAGATCGTAGGCTCATTGTGTTTCTCTCTGGTTTGGTTGTTTCAAGTGATTCTTTTGGAACTGGTTCTTCTAATTTACAATCTGGTGGCATTCCATGTCACATGGCGAATTGTCTTCAAAACATCCAGTCTAAATCTTTTTTCCAAAATGATCCTAAACATAAAGCAAGTGGAACCAATCCCTTATCCTATACTGTAACTTTTATCCCATTTCTTCGTGTTGACGTCGTCCGCCCCAAAAACACCAATTCTATCAAATTCAAATTTATTTCCATTCAGTGAGTAATTTTCATGTGGCATACCAGAGAATTCTCATCGAATAGCGATTTCGACACACAAATTGAAGGCAAAAATCAAAATTGATTCCTTCGTCTGCTGCCATCATCCACTCTCCTGTTGATCTTTTTAATCCTTGAGAATTAAAGTGGAAGCAACGTGCTAATGCATGTGTAGAAGATGCCTGTCTGTCGGTGATGGATATCATTTTCGCCATATGATTCCTTAGATTTGATTGAATTCCTTGTGTTCACAAAGGGGCATGCAACCCCTCGCTCTCTCTCCTTTTCTGTAAGGACATCCCAAAACGAAATATATTTCCGTGAAATATCTGATTTGGAAAGAAGTGAGACCGTACACATACCACGAATAAGGCACATCAAATACAAGAATTTCTTTCAAAAGGACTAGAAGAAATAGAATCCCAGGATAATGTTCATCTCTTCGTACTTTATTTTTTTGTATGTGTTCCTTTTACGATTCCTGGTGCGACAGTGATGAAATGCCGACTTCTATGCATTTGACTTTCTGACTAATGTTGCAACATAAACTTTGCATGTGCTACGTTGTTCGAGGAATTTTCGGCACGGCATGGTGAGTGCATTTAATATTCGAAAGAGGAACGAGTTTTTGGTTCTTTTTGTGGTTTTTACCACATGCACCATCATCGAATCGTAAAGTTCAAGTTTTAACCCAGAACGACGACAACGAGTAGAAAGAGTGAAAAGCTGATTAAATGCCAACCATTTTGAAGGAATAAAAGAGAGATTTTGAGCAGATGAAGTTGAGGTTACAGAGTGTGAGAGTATCCCTGTGCATAGGGATGCAAATGGATGCAATTATGCATAATGTTTGCTTCTAATGTATAAATGGTAGAAAGGGGCAGGAAATAATATTGTGACAGTCAAAAGGTTGAAGATGATGACGGATTTTTTTTATGAAGACATTTTTTGCTTTCCCCTCTTTTTCTTTATTGCTCCAGCGATGAGGTATTGTGAACACGAGGTCCTTTTGACGAAGAAATTCAAATGGAGATTTCTACAAAAAGAAAATTATTCGTAGTCTTATGAATGAACCGTAAATGTACTGTGAAAATGTTTGAGATTTTCTGAAGTCTGGTGTCTGATTGATTTGCATAAGTGGTGACAAGTAAATGAGTTGATTTGAGCTTGGTTTCAAGGACGAAAAGTATCTGTATAGATAGGTTCATACTTGTTGATGACAATTGCATATTCATTTAATTAAGGGCAACTATGCCCAAGCATTCAATATGTTAAACTGTCAGTTGTGGAGTGTATGTCGATCCAAGCGGTAAAGAGCAAGTTTTTCTGCCTAGCTATCGAATTGTGCAATCAAGGTTCTTATAAGAATTTATGTTTATGTTTGGTCATTCTACTTCCGATAGACTAGTCTATATTGTCTGCTTTCGGCACAATTTTACATCAAAAATTCGTTAATTTACGGAAATGAGTCGATATTTTGAGAATAACTAATGCAAGCAATATCTCGTTATACAGCATTTTCAATAAGTTCACTTATATAAAGCTTACATTGAGTGGATGATTGTTTCTCCATCTTTAGTTGAAAGTTCCCTCGATATTCGAGTAGGCTAATACCAGAAGCACCAATGCAGGATCTATCTAGTTGCATAACGCAGTACACTTTGACCAAAAGTAAATCTGTTGTGATACCACTGTGAGTCCTAGGGTTGGACTCCTAAAACGTTGAATATTAGATTGACAGTGGTGGCGGTGTTCAGGTCATTTAAATCTTTAACAATTGCAGTATATCAGATGCTTTAGGAAGGCTGCGGTCAAACAATAGAATTTGGGCATGCCCCAGTGTTTTCTGACAGCATTCAGAGCGTGTTAGTGTAGCATTGTTTGAAGCGCAACTGTTAGAGATGTTGTAATCGTATCCTTGGTGATTTTGAAAAACGATTGAAATCAACAATGCCCTTAACATAGAGGTCCAGAGTTCTTTCTAAAATGTTTAACTTCATTGCTTCCACCTCAAATTTTCTGTACTTTTTAGAGAATTCTTTCATTTTCCATCTTTGAATTCAGTATGTACATAGAACTTCTTATCCCAATGTGGCCACTGCTTCTTCCTAGGCTCTTTATGTGAAACATCCCACTCGGTGACCATGAAGCACAATTTCATTTAAACCTTTCACCCAAAGCATGATGTAAAGTGCATTTGGAAAAAACAGCACCGTTGTCAGGGCCAATCCAACCGTTACAAATAAAAAGTTGAAATATCAAACGAAATGAAAAATACCTGCATTCTTGAAATAGTCTTTCATATTTGCACATACAGCGGGAGTAAATTTCTCATCCGTAATATCCTTTCCCTAACGAGACAGCATAATGGTATGGAAATAATGAAAAAAAATAATGTGTTGCTGCGATGGCAACACTTTGCAAATTCTTAACTATAGGTACCTTCCTTTCTCCAACTCTTTTTACGGATTATGATGAGAAAACACCTGAAATGTTTTAAATGTTTTTCAAGGGCTTATTTGATGGTTTTTCTTTTTTCTTTTTTTCCTTTCGCATTTCTTGTTCCGCTTATATCACATTTTATATTAAAATGTATGGGATTCCTGTTTGGATCTCTCTAAATGAAAATATTTTCGCAGGATGCACTAAGCTAAACTCATTTTTTTACTGCTGTTTGTTCTTTTTTTTTTTGCTGATTTTACTTTACAATTTTTAATTCATTTTTCATTTATATTTACCTTATGCAGAGTGTATCTGTCCGTCGATTGAAGGGTGTTTATATGTTTTATTTGTTTTTGTGCAGAATTCTCTTTAGAAAACAAAAAGAAAAACTCTTTTTTATTTAATATTGCACGGAATTCTAAAACATGAAGTGAAAATGTTAAAAATGAAAAAAATAAAATACAAACAAACACGAGTAAACAAGAGTTATTTGCTTATCTTCGTGATTTTTTATGGTCGGATGCACTTACAGGCGCAGTTTGTTATTTTTTTTTACTAAATAAATTACTTAAATTCCTGTTGATGAGAGTTTTTCCAAGATAAATGAAATATGTGTGTTAAAACAATTTTTTAATTAATGAGAGAAAGAAAAGCAGTCGGAACAAAGTTTTTTTCTTTTCTTTCAAGCGAATCCGTTTGCAAGGGAAGGTAACAAAAAGTTTTGAGTTCTCGAAGTGATTCATTGAAAATTATAAGTAGGTACTTATTTTTAATTTATAATTAATTAGCTGTTGGAATTAATGAGCAAAACTATTTAACCTGTAACTATCGAATGTTTCTTAGGGAGGAGCGTAAAAATAAAAAATTTACGGAGGAAGTATCTCATTCCAAAAGTGATTAATTTTTTAAAATAAAATCGCCATCAAGTCCATGGATGACCTTCTGTTGCGCTAACTATGATCTCTGAACAAATCGTGCAGTAGTATCCATTTAATTCCATCATTAACTAACTAGGTTATCAGATACCTCCGGTGATTTAAAATTAACTTCATTTTCTCTATACGAAGAAGAAGAAAAATATCAAACATCCCCTCATCAGAAGTAAACTCGTAGTCAACTCTATCTTGACTTCCTGTTCGGACACCTGAGATGTAATTAGTGCCATCGTAATTATTTAACTACAACCCAAACTATACCACGACTTGATGCATATACATAGCGATATCTTCACCCAACCAGTCATCTCGGAAGAGTAAAATAATTGCATACAGACCCATACATTTTCTCAACTGCACGAAGATACTAATTAAACTCTACCCTATACTCGTAGCTAGATACTTTATTATATAAAATTTATTCGCGATGTGCTTTCGATGTTATTTAGTTGAAATTAAAAATAACAAATTTCCTAGAGATAAATTGTAGCACACCACCTGCTGTTTCTGTTTATGCTCTTCTGTTCCTTTTATCCAACTCTCTGCGTTCGTCATTATCATCGTAGTCCTTGTTTGTTGCCGGTGTCTACTGTTGTTTCCTTTACTACGCGAATGGTAAGAGTGTAACTAAATATATTTTTAGTTTCGCGACTTCCCAGTGAGGATCATACTTGCCAGGCTTGTATGTTATTGATGCTTCGTAAATTTGTATTGTGGTATTTTAAATACGCAACGTGTATGCAAATTTGTTTTAGGTAAACCACTTCAGGCAGATAAAGGATATGATACAGTTTTGTATTTATTAGTGAATGTTCTTAATTTATGAATATTCCTTTATCTATTTCTATTTTAATATTTCGGGAAGTGGTGAATAATAAATTAGAGTAGCGTTGTCACTAAAATTGCCATAGCTGAAACTGTTTTCGGTACATGCACTGGCAAATGCCGACGAACATACAGAGATTTGATAGGAGTTTGCGGGCAACAATAACAGAATGCGTGGAAGAACATTTCCATTTCGAATGAGTATTTAGAAACCTCCTGCTTTAGATCGACGTTCAACAGATCATAGAGACATTCTATGGTACTTGAAAGTTGACAAAGCCCTCCTGAAGAATTATCACACTCAACCGAAGTCAGATCAGAAACGATAGCAAAACATTGTCGAATAGGTCTACATGAGGAAGAAAGTACATTCCAGTTCAGATTCTGGAGTTTATTGTCTAATTTGGCTTAGCCGCACTTAGACGTTTGTAAGTGCATTATTATGGTGTACGTACGTGGATTTGCGGGCAATGAAAAAGCCGACTCTCTGGCAAAAGACGGCGCGATAACAGAATTCATTGGACCCGAACCCTTTTGTGGGGTAAGCAAATCACTCTTCGCAAGACACGCAAAGGGTATTTGCATGCAAAAATCTAGAGAAATCAGGGCCAGTATGTTCAAAGCTGCTATTCCCTGTACCATCGCAAAGAAATTCAAATTTCATTGTGAATATCGAAAGGAGCAACCTTAGAGCACTAGTTGGATTTCTCAGCGGTCACTGCCGTCTGAACAAACACCTACACTGCATGAACCTCGTAACAGATTAAAGCTGTAGACTCTGCCTTGAGAGTGAAGAGACCTCTCTACACATCTTTACGGAATGCCCAGCTCTCTTCCAACTTAGAAAGAGAATTCTCGGCGACGAAGCCATTCCCATGGAACAACTCGCTGCCATCCACCCAGAGAAGTTCCTTAACTTCCTGATATTCTCCGGGGTGAAACAGTTCATCTAAGAAACAACAGGGAAGGCACAATATGATTCAAAAGAAACCACAGTGCCAAGGACTGTGAACAACCCTCCCGGAATAATAATAATAATAATAATAATAATGGTGTTCGTATCATGAGCATTTCGAGAGCTGCCAAAAACTTCGACAACTAAATCCGTTTTCTGTTCACATCTTCAAAGATGCATATCTTGTTCTGGAACTTTTTTGCAGCGTCTTAATATTAGAGACAGATCCCGTCGTCTTAAAGAATCATTTTTGAATTTTCCATTAAGTACTGAATTGCTTGCTGATGTTTCCGGTTTGAGTGCAAAGCTTTTAAATACCCGAAGCTTTCTTCATCTACCCTTGATCACTTATCTATCTTTTGGTCCCTGTATTCTAGTCACCGCTTTGAAAGTAAACACTCCATGGGAATAATCGCCCATTTTAGACTGGTACTCCCTATAGACGGCCAGTCGCTTCTATTTTTTTTTTTTTTTATTAAATTTTTGCCCACTATCACAGCAGAAAAAGACTTTTAGGTTACTCTCTAAATGGTTAAATGGGTAGAATTCTCACTCATAAGGAATTCTCTTCGGGACACCTATCTCACCTAACCTAACCTAACCTAACCTATTGTCAGCGGTAATGCCATCGCGCAACAGCTTCAACTCCAGTCACAGCCACTCTATGAAACATTAAGCGTTAAATAATTTCTCTCCCCAAATTGAACAAATCCACGTTTAACTGCTGTCATCATCATTATATTTTTTTCCCTTCTGCAAAAAAGGTCATTGTTCCCAAAATCTTCAAACGATCTACTTCACTCCATTAAAATTCAAAATATCCCCCACTATATTTGTGTTCAACTTTAAGAGCGTTTAAAAATGTATTCTTCTAGTTGTACACGTCTTCTCTCGCCGCCTGTAAACTATTGCACTGTCAATTTTCACATTTTGTTGGTATATATCAAAATAAAATTGTCCTTTGAAAATTCCCGCATCTTTCCCCAAGTTTCCTCACATGGTGGAATCCTTCCAATCATTATGTAACAACCACACTGGAATGTAATATTTCTGTCTGACGACTAGCAATTAATAACAAAAATCGTGTTAAACGACGGAAAAGATGAAAATCTTTGTAAAGGAAACCCAAATGAATCTACGAGGCAATTTTCAAAGTCTCACTTTGACCTTCCCCACAATAACAAAAAGGCATGATTTCCTTTTCTTTCGCTCCTTCATTCGTTCCATGTGAGCAGAGCACACAACATACCATTTTTCATTTTCTCCGTCAAAATCTTCATCCAGTCTTCATTTCTACCCCGTGTTGTGCTTCCTTATTATTGTTTTATATATATTTTTTTGTTTTTTTGACAAATTTCCTTTTATTATAAATTTATCTTTAGCCTCCACATTCCAAGGGTTTTTTTTTTTGTTGGTGTTTCCTTTCTCATCATTCGTACATAAAATTTGATGATAATATTGTGCAATGTGAAAATTGCAAGCGCATGCGATCAGTCATGCGCTGAATATATTTTATCCGCCTACCGGTGGCGTATACGTAACATTTCTTTGATTTTTATTTTTTATTCTTTTTGTTATAATTTTCTTCCTTCATTTTGGTTGTTGTTTTCTTCGTTTTTCATATTTTCTGAAGATTTATAGTTGTTTTAGGAACTTTCAACTAACATGCGGCGAATGATACAGAACTGTTGAATGAAACGTTGATAATGAGACATGTTTTGCAAATCTTTTGACGTTTTCTTTTACGGGATATTCCACAAAATTTTGAATGAAATTTCTTTGAAATCAAATGAAATTAGTATTCCATCGTGGGAAAAAGAAAGATTATGCAATGGAAGAGATGATGTTCCTCCTCTGTGTCAAAAATGTATTTGCTGAATAAAATGTGCTGAATGCAGCGAATGCCAACCATGACCAGGTTAGGGATGAATTAGTGCCTGTTGCTGCTTTTGGTGTGCCCAACGTATTTATGGTGGATTTGTGTGGAATTTCACCATAACTACTTGGATAGTTGGATTCTCCGCCTCCTCCTCGCGATGGAAATTGTTGATTGTGGAATATCTCTGGCAGGGGAGGATGTGTTCACTGTGGATTGTATTATTTGATAGTTTTGTGCACTTTTTTTTTTGTTTATTTTTCTATTTCTATTTTTAAGGTGAAGTTGTATGTAACATAATATGTGTAGAAGGTTCTTAACTAATACTTCTGCCCATTTTCAACACCTTTGACGAGATTTTGCTTTTTCCCCATGCAATTTTGGATGCACTTTCTTGTACACATCTTCCTTGGATTTTCTCAATTTTATTTTTTGATATTGAGTTTTCTTGTCAGTGGTTGTTGTTGCCCTCAAATTGATGGGGAAATATACCTAATAAACATAGGAATTTCTCAAATTTTTCGGATAACAATAGTGAATAGAAGATATATCTAACTACAAGCTCACCATTCCAAATTCTTACATTTTAACAACTCGTCAAGAAGGAGTACCAATACCAGCACCAACGCACTGAAAACCGCCACACCAGCACACTAAACTGATTGGGAAAATTCTTCGGTTTCTGATCCTGCTGTTGCTTGTTTCTGGTACTGATGCCGTTGCCGCTGTCGCTGTAGTTGCCATTTTGCTGCTCATACTGCTGTTCTTGTTGTTATTATTTTTCAATATTTGTGTGATATTTCAAAAAAAAATAAATAAAAATACTTAAAGGACTTTTATTTTTAAAATTAATTTTAAAGTGCGGTGAGAGTGAATACTTTGCGTGTGTATCAGTGGAAAGAAATAGAAATTGACTAGTTTTCTGAACTTTTAAATAGGCGTCCTTGTGACCTTATGTACTTTAAAGAGAGACGTGGTGGGTGGGTGCCTTGTTTTTCAGTGTAAATTTAATTTAACAGCATTAAATTCAGGAAAAGACTTACAAATTTTAAACTGCAGCCATCTTAGAGACTTAAATGCAAACAGTAATACATACGCCAATAAATTCAATTACATTCTTTTGTTTAAATACCTAGATACTTGCATAAAATATTTAGTAGAATTCCCTTCCATTCAATACGTAATAAATCAAGTCAATTAGTTCTGTGAAAAAAAGAGACGCAATAAACTAAATCAATTAAAATTTTATTAAAAATTAAGTGAAACTTTTGTGTGTTATAAAAAATATTAAGAATTTTTATTATTTTAAGTGAATTTAAACTATTTATTGAACGAATCGAAGACAGGCGAAGCGAGGATAGTTTTTCAATGTGGTGAAATAATTGGGTAAAATATTTTACTATTATTTTAATGTGACGACGATCTATTCTATTATTTTTTTTTGTACATAAAATATAAAAAATAAATCAACCCGATTTTCGCCTCTTTGTTGCTAATGCTATTTTTCCTGATTTTATTAAGGTTTACTTTAATTTAGCCTAAAGTTAGAAGACATATTTGTGGGTATTAGTTTCATCATTTAAGACTCAGAATCTAGGGTATAAATGCTCTCCTCTTAGCTTCGATAACCAAAGCCGAAACATTAAACAAGCAGAATAGCTTTCAAGGTCGACGCTTACTCCTTTGATCTGGCATAAGACCACCTTTTTATATTCAAAAAAAAAGAAACACAGCTTCTGTAGTAAGATGTCTATCGTTGTGGCAGACGCATCAATGGGCCATTTGAAATAAACTAATTTTCCATGCCATGACCCAGTCGACTTTTTTAATTACATCCTTCTCATTCTTGTGAGAAAAATGTGACGGTGCACCTTTGCTACTAAACCATTATCCACACTGATGTTTTGTAGCCATATTCAAGTTCAAGTAATGGGATTAAGTTTGTTTAATTTATCGATTTGATATGTGTATTGCGTAATCTTGCAGCCACCGTTCTACGTCGCAAACTAGTTTGTTAGCCCTGGATTGATCATGCAGCGATATGCATAGATTATCATGAATATCTTTGACATCTGTCTCGTTGCTGACTGTTCGATGATTTTCATTTTCATTCCCTCTGTAAATACAACCTGCGGGCAGATCTTGACGGTGGCTAGAGGGAAAGATGGCAAGCTAAGGGCTAGTCCATTAAGATTACTGAAATTTCAAACTGGAAAAATGTAATCAATCAAATGACATTAAATACACAATCAAACGAAACAACCAAACCTTTGACAAATGTTATCACCATAACGCTCACGAAGTTATAACTAAGATTTGATTGACGGTCAGAAGATATTTATCACAGGCACGATAAGAAGTAGGTTGTTTTACTAACATTGTTTTAAACTTTCTTTCGTTTTGCGAAACTTCGAATTTGAAGGTCTTTTAATCTGTACTACGAATAGTCTTCATCCTTTGTTATTAAATTAATTTTAAAACACATTCAGTAACTAGAGTACGATATAGAACATTCAAATAGGGTCGCAAATACAATAATGATTTCGTGAGAATTTTTATTTGAATACAACCCTTAATGCACCTGATTGCCCTTTATCCATTTAATTAATGTGTGCTGTATCAAAATATCCAATTGTTAATCACATCTTTCACCCCCAGGTTGATGAAGAGCGACGAAATGAAATCACTTATATTTATTTAATATCGCATAAACATAAATATTAATTCGAAATGTATCTATAACGAACAAGTGCTTGTACATTTTTAATCAACCAGAATTTTTACATTACTTCTGCTTGTGAATTTTGAAACTTTTGTTTACAATTCGTTTTAATAATCATTCCATAGAAGTAGATACATAATTTAATATTTCATCAATAACAGCAAACAAAATAGGTTTTTTAATCGATCCAAATATGATATGTTAAGCCAATGTTGTTGAAAATAAAATTAAAATTATTTGCCCATTTTCGGTAGAGTAAATTTCAAAATAATAAACGAAAAAAATATAAAATAAATAAATAAATAATTTTTCATTATGTTTTTCATTACAATGTGATTGATAGATTGATTTGTGTATGAAGGTAGTTTTAAAATAGTTAAAATGTAATTTTAAACAATCTGTAAACAGAAAACAATTTATAATTAATTTGCTTATTTATCCAATCAAAATGATATTTTCACATTAATTTAACAAGTGATATATACATCTACAGTGTAAAACAAAAATGAGCTATGAGCTTCGTATGTAAAATCAAAATACAAAGTATCACATCCTCCCAGCTAAGCTACTCAAATTTGCCAAGTGTGCCCTTCGCAAATGTCAAATGTCAACTAACAGAAAGACACCGAATAAAAATGAAATTCCAAATACATCATTCACTTTCATTACGCCTACACATTCAATTTATGTATCTTTCTCTAAGCTAAAAGGTCCTTTTGAAATTACTGTATTCTTAACTATCTCCCAGGTGATTCATTTCATATTTTATATATATAAAAAAAAAAAGGCGAATCCTCCTTCCCACTATTAGAAACATTGAAATTAAAATATTTATTGAGCTCGAAGTGAAATTTATTCAAATAAGTCGTAAATTGTAATAAATGTCCATACAAAGGGACGAACCACTAAATTATGTAGCTTCGGGTTTAGTGTATGCTTCGCATCGTATAAGTAGTAAATGTGTAACCTTTTTCGGTTAAATTATACACATAAAATCTCCTGAGGGAATATTTTTGTATTAATTTCTGGTAATCTCCCGTAAGAGAATAAGCCCTGAAGTTTTGCATACAGACAAACATATTAAAAGAGAATAATGGCTTAATGGTTGAGAATACAATTTTGTTTTATTTTGCTCAAGAACTTTTTGAGGGTGTGTATGTTTGATTGTGGAAAGGGGCATTATGTTCTACGCATGTTTTGTCTCGTATGTTGTTGTTGTTTAAATTCGGGCTTTCGTTCCTTTATCAGCTTTAAAAGAATAAATAGTTTTTGATTGAAATGAGGTGAAGAGACATAACCTGTTCAACGTCGCTTACAAATTCCTTCTCACATGTTAGCATCTTCAGCCACAAATCAACTCATCGGTTTAACAATACTTGGAGGTCTGCAGAGCAATAGCTGAACTTGGAACTCTGAGAAAACTGATTCAGTCATTCTGGTGTAACTTGAAAACACCTTCTCAGAACTTTTCGAAAAATGCCTCTGATAATAGTAAGGAGATGCACTATCCAGTGCTTACTTAAATCTCGCATGAAAACATACAGTGCATGCGGCTGGTGTTAGAGAAATCATAAACTTGGCTGACGCTTAAGTTCGCTGTGAACCTGGGTCTCAACGAATATTTTCATGAATATTGAAATGAGGAAACCGTGTGTTTGCTATGGTGACATTGATTCCATCTCTACCACTGCCGTCTAAATTCAAGGAAAGAGCATTAGTGGAAGCACTTACAAAATGGAAAAGCATACGACTCCAACCCGAGTGTCGAAAAGGGTCCAAACGTCAATCGTGGTCAATGAATTACCTTTCCATTCTCACTCGTTCAATCACAACAAGTTTTTTATTTTATTGATAATGCTCAACGAACTTTCTCTGTCCAAGGAAGCGTATTAAATAAATAATAAATTTGTCGGTCTTTGCCATAGCTCTGTCTTCAGCAGGATCCTAGTTGTTCTAGCTACAGCTGTTGGTTTCCACTCCAAAGTCAAATTGGTGTCGGACAAACCAACCATGATGTAACTTAGGAGCTGGATCAGACTGCTGACAAACTCCTCTGTTGCTTTTCCTCTTTCGAGCTCAAAATCATCTTTGGCTCGATCTCTTACAAGCTTTTTGTCTCCTTGCCAAATTTGGTTAGCACACCCTTAATGAAATTAATTTACTGCATTCCGTACTCGCTTTAATTACAGCTTATCGATGCAGATACATTCAAACTCGTTATCTGTGCAATCTACCAACGGCATCGTCCCCATCTTCATCATTATCGTCATCGGGCCGTCGGATTCAGACAATTTGTATATACATACGTGCATATATATATATTTGTAATAGCAACGCAATGTAATTAGGGGATTGCACAGAATTACACTTAAGCCATTCGCTATCGTCGAAAAGACACAAAGCCCTGGAATGCGATTGGCAATGTGAATACCAAGCAATAATAGCAGTAACACCTGTACCATGCACTCACCAACTCACACGCATATTAAACAGACGTTATAATAATGAAAATTATAATTATGATCCCACTTCCACTAGTGGGTGGGGATGGAAGACAGGTTAGAAGGCATATTAAGACCAACAATGAGCTGTAATTAGAATTGAGATGTATATTTCAACATGACTACACATGTACAGCTCATACGCAACCGACTGGTGAACCCAAAGAAGCCCGGCCATACGGAGAACGTTTAAATGATATTTTATAATAATTAAACGATGTACCAACAATTAACCAGAGACGACGATAAAACGTTTATACGTTGTTGTGTCGGTCCCTGACAGTGCGAAGCGCTTACCCACTGGGGAGAAGCGTCAGATCCCGAGTCTGTGTTTGAATCCAAATGCGAACAGTGTGTAGTGCTTTTGGACAAAAATTTGCATATGCATGGAGCATGCAGAGGGACCTAGGATAGGACTCTCGGCGGAGATGTAGACTGAAATGGCAATTAGTCACTATTGTGTGTGCAGTCGAGAGAGAGTTCACGAGTAAAACTTCAATGTCGCATTGAATTTCTAAAATTATCCCAATCTGTTGGATGGCGAGCAGATACATTTGTATCTGTAATACAATACCCAATCAGAATGAGATTCATCGTTGCTGCTGTTGCCACAACTGATTAATGGCATATCATTCATTTTTGCGTGCCACATAATGTTCTTATGGATGCTAGCATATGGTGAGAGGGATGGCAGTGTCACCAAGGACAACTCACCTTTGGTGATCTATCAAATTTCGAAGGGACGAACATATGCAAGGATGTCATGATGAGCTGAATTTGTTTTTTTTTTAATTTTTAAAGGTGGAATTGCTCTGAAATTTTGCCGCATCCTGTTTCGGTGGCATGCACTTGTGGCCAAACATGCAATTTTTATGTTAATTATGACGATGATGATGATGACGTTGGCAAATGTCTAACCGAATGCGTCGTGTGTGCATGTGTAAGGAATCCTTGGATCCTTGTTGGCATATTATAAATTATAATGAAAACTGAATGCCACAGTAGTATCCCAGGAATCAAGTGTGTGTGCAATTTGATTATGTTAATGTGGGACGAGATATGCATGTGAGTTGTAACATCGTTGAGGCGGACTGGTCCTGGATGGATTTCATGATGACACGCTCTGCTGTACCAGCCAAAGAGGGACTACTTTTGCAAACGGTAGCGGAAAATTTATCGATAGTCTAATTGTGGCATATCTCCTCAACTCATTCGTCCTTTCTGTGGTTCAAGCTGTGGGTGTTGGTGAAATTTTCGCTTACATATCATAATTCAATGCTTGGACCTTATGTGGCGCCACACATGCGATTAAACGCATGACATTCACTGGCATCTGTACTTCTGTACCCTTGCTTTGGTTATGTTCGATGAACAACAGGATTCAGAGTTTATTTTTTTTGCCTTTTGTTCTCATCTGTACTCGTTTGTTCGCATCCATTTCATGAATATGAGATGAAGTTACTATGCTGAAGTGATGTTGATACTACAGCATAGTGGCACCGTCAGTCGAGCTGCTCCTGTTGTTGCACATTCATATGCATGCCACGTTAAATAACATACAGTCAGGCAGATAGGTAGGTAGGTAGATAGATAGGTATGTATTTTTAAGTTGTACATAATTTACATGAACACTGAGCATATGATCGCACGCACAGAATATCAGGCAGGTGGTTACGACAGTTTTTTTTTTTGTGTTTAATTCCCTTCGAACGGCAACTCAGCGCAGATACCAAAACAAATTAAGTGAAAGGCATTTTATGTTTATTGAATTCGACATTTAATTTATTGCAGACAAGTTTTGTAAAATACAAATGGACAGGAGGTAATTTCGAGAAGAATTTTTGCACACAATTTATGGGAAATGTTAAATATTTTCGTGGTAGAGGGTGAAATGTAAGTTGTGTCAGTGAGTTCGACAGAAAAGATCTTGTTTTGTGAGATGGGTGGAGCATTTGATTACGTTAAATTGATTGGCTCCAGACTTAATCAAGTTTTGAATTTAGCTTATTCCATGAGTAAGGATAGTGTCCTTTCTCTAGACTACTATGTTGATTTGTAATCGAAAATTTTCCACAAATATTTCTATCCACCTCGATAACCTTTTTTCTTTCCCTGTTGATTTCTATCATTCCCAAGACTCTTATTAAGAGGTATTAATAAGCTTCGTTAATGTTTAAACAAAACGACAACCAAATCGTTCACCAAAACACCCACAAAATCGATCAACCAAGGATTATTCGGAATACAAACCCCTTGCCTTCCCAATGATATACATTATCCACCATCCGGAATGGCCATCGAAGACCAAATTACTAATTACCTTAATTGGGCAAACATAACCATATGATGTTGTATACTTTGAATAATTTAATGACCTCATAAAACTTCAATATTTCATCGTCGCCATCGTCATCAGTCGTCCACCCAAAAGCGGTCGTCCTCATCAACTTTCTTTACCCCACAATTGGCTTTCTGCCTTCTCTTGAGAATATCAAAGGTGAAGAAGTGAAAATGTCCTTAACACGACGATTGAAATATTAAACAGTTGCCAACTATCAAATCTAACGCAATGGCCATCTAGCTACCAATTCAATGGAAGCAATCATAAAAATCCACCACAAACAGACCGACACAACGACGCTTAATGTGAATATCAGCTGTCAAGAGAATTGCATTCTTTTGTTTTCTTGTGGCTCCAAAAGGATAATACGAATAATTATTATTACAATATCCTTCGCAAAGGATGCTACACTACACACACGTCCGAAAAACAGAAGGATACCCTCGGGATAGATAACAATAAACTGCATTTGCCCAGAACTATACGGAGACCAGGTTTTGGGTTCCAGGAAAAAAAAGACGAAAATGGAGCGAAGAGCAAAGGGCCGTATATAGCCATTTTTTTCGGGGGCTGCTCTGTGCTGCCTTAATTGTCCTCTTAAGGTTTTGGAAGACAGCAAGGAGGGATAAGCTTGAGAATGAGAGGATATACTCGTATGTAGTTCTTTTATTTTTTTTTAAGAGTAGGTGTATGTACACATATGACCAAGGATGCGGATAATGCTTAATAAGGCTTAGCTGTTTGAGCAAATTGGAAGAGTTGCGACTAACTGCGAAAAGTTTATACCAAGTATAGACATTAAGGGGAACATTTCCAAATTCATCAGTTTTTGTCTTAGAGCGTTCACCATTACTTTTGGTTAAATGGTTACAGATTCTTTGGTTCGTTCTAGAGCACTCTTTATAAGAGTAGGACGACACGCAGGAATTATTAAAGGTTATAAATAGGGACTTAAGACTTAACTTATCATGTGTCTATTATAACTATAACTAAACTTGTCGCAGATCCTTAGGAACATGCGAAGACATCAACGTAGGTTCATAGAATCACTTTATAGCACGGATAGCATTGTTTATGTAGGCTTACTGTACAGACTTATTCCTGCCTACTTGAACCTTCCTTATTCTATTGCATTTCTATTGCATACTGAAAGTGTCATGGTAAACCTTAGATCAAATTAAAAAGTGTGTCAAAGTAGGTCTTGTACTCATATCTCTGCACTGCCACTTGCAACCAAAGTTCGAATGAAGGCTTGGAACACAACATTTAGTCACTTTACTCTTACCCATCTTTTAGGACTCATAATGTATCCAACATGTAAACTAACGGAAAAATGTATGCCTACTTTTTATGCGATGTGAATGTGACTTATAATTAAGTGGTCTGACCATAGTCAGGTAAATAGATGCTTGCAACCACGGGGTTCCGTGGGAAGTTCTTCCAGTATGGCTGGTCAAACTACATTAGGCCGAATATCACATGGAGCTGTAATATCTTACGATTGGCTGTAATGGCCAAGGATCGAGTATATTGCTGCGAATTATTGCAGTAGTCAAGATATTCTCATCTACAAAATAATTTGCTTATGACAGAGCATCGATGTCAATCAGATGTTCAACAGAGAGTGGCACTGTACTGGTAAACGATCTCGTTCAGAGAAACTCGGCAGTCTTCCACTGCCCTAAATTTAGTTGTGTTGGATACAAGAGCTCTGGTCGCAGTCTACCTTTTTTAAAGTGATCTGTAAAGATCGTGAAAGGCTCATTATACAAGACTTCGCGTTTGATTAAAAAAGACTGCGGTGAAGTCAAAGAATTCTGAAATACCCCATACGGGCCGTCGTCCTTTCTTTGCATTGGCTGTGGCATTTGTGCACCACATCCTCTTTATAGCTTTCTTCAAATGTCAGCCGCCAATAGGTTTTGTTCTGTGTTAATCCCTATGACGAGCTTGAAGTTAAGTGATCTGTTTAGCATAAAAATACGACTAAATTTTATTTTGATGTTATTTGTCAAGAGTTCTCTGGCATGATGAATGTGCGCTCCGTTTCTTATCAGCATGGCCTTGGAAGTCTAGTGCTAAATTGATGTACCTTCTGTAGTTCATTGAACCCAATTTTGTCCATACTGCGTTGTCACATCATAATGAAATAAAGTGTAGAACACAATCATATACCGAACCTTCTTATAACGTTTTGATTAAACGAAATCGATTTAAATGTTTAAGAATTAACTGCAAACAAACAGACAAATATGGAATTCGAAATTTGCCTACAACTTTGAAAATGTGTTTAAATATTGAAATAACAGGCATGTATACGCCAATTTCTATGCACGAAACGTAAGAAACATACTTCTACTTTTTTCAAAAATCTTATGCTAATGTCGTTTGAGACCATAATAAGGACTTTCAATCGGGGTTGAATAAATCCCCATCACTGCCATATTTCGTGGCAATTCTGATGGATTGCCTATCTCTGATGAATCCCAAACCAAATGCCTCTTAAAATAAATCTCTTTCCATTTGCAGCTCACATTCGTTTTTTCTAAGAAAAAATTCTAAAAGAAAAAAAAACTTTATATTCTAATACATCCTTCCATATTCACACCGTCAACCATAAATCAATCCAGGACTAACCAATTTCTCTGTTTCTTTCTCTCTTTTCAGGTATGTAAAACCAGTAAAACCATTTCCTGTCAGTCGCAAGCAACTCTTAGACAACCAAGTAAAGTAATTACAAGAATGTACATACATACTCGTACAAATAATATACATACATATATATTTATTTGATTTGATTCTCAAAGCACTTCCTAGTAAATCCCATTCTCGCTCGGGGAAACAACTTCCCCGAAGGTGGTAATCTAAAACTTGAAAACTCGAGCGCCATGTTATTCTCTGAAATTCTACTCTTCTTTCGTTCTGGAGCAACACCTCCTTTCGAAAGATGAGTTAGTGGGTGAATCGCGGAGTAAGGGGTAGGGTAAAAAAAAAAAGAATAACCCTAGCAGAAAAGGAGAAAATTGTTCAATCCTTAGAATTTGTACCGCATTTACCGTTGCTGCCGCTCCCGCATCTTTCCAAACCGAAGACGGTTTTTGATTTTTTTGTTTTTTTTTTTTTGGTTCCTTCTTTTCTTGTGGCATATTGCTTTGACGTTACTTCATTTCCGCTGTGGAAATGATCCCTTTGAACTTCGATTGGGAAAGAGAACACATCACAAACGTATGTTGTAAAAGGTTTTTCTGGTAGTCCTTCACCCGCTGATTTGCCATCTTTGTAATCTCAAAGGAATAAGTCGTGCACTTCTACAGGGAGAGGCTATTCGATAAACGAGTAGTACCTGTAGATTGAAACTCATTTGCCGGTATCTGCACTCCCTGAAGTCGTACTTTGAACATAAGTAGTACTTGTTTGAGTCCTGTTTTTGGCTTTTGGAAACCTTGTATTTAGGTACGAGTGCCTTAAGGGAATATGTGCGTTATTTTGAAGGCAAACTTTTTTTTTTTTGGGAAATAGTTCTTAGTTTAATTGGAATGATTTTGAAATGGCGGAAATTAGTTTTGGTACACCTACATCTGTGCGGGACTTGTGTGTGGGGGTGTGTTTAAAATGTTTTTTTGTGGTAAAAAAAAAAGGAAAAACATCAATCTGTTTCCTTTCTTTCGTGTCGATTTCTGTTTTTTTTTTTTCATTCTTGAGGACTTTCAACTGGGAGAAAGGACCTTGATGGAATTAATTGAAGTTGAAAATGGATAATTGAGTATCTTGTTTTTGACATGCAATCAGGAAATAAGCTTCCTGTATTCCGGTTTATTTAGAGCGAAAAAGAAGATTAAAGTCAAACATGTTGGGGAATATTATTGTAATCCTTGTTGTGGTTATACGATGACCTTTACCTTGAGTTTGAGTTTGTTGACAGGAAATGAGGTTGCATACAGATATTTTTAAAGGACTACCTCATCAGTATACACCTTAAACCTCTAGTTGTTTCGGCTTGAAGTTTGGCAGTGACCAAATGTACGTTTTTAAACAGGTATCGATTTTTGTTTTTTGAGAGTACACGGGTTTCCAGGATGTCAACAAGATTATGACAGAAATCAGTGCTATTGGAGGAGTTATGACTGCAACCCTTCCCAGTGGTGTCGCAAGGAGAAGGAGCTTTCGACTAGTTGATAATGATCCTTCAACACATCCTGAGGTACTTGTTGGACCAAGCCGAATAAGTTTTTTCTCAGTTAGTTCGATCTTTAGCTAGATTAGATTATGTTGTGGTGCTTTAATTTGGTACAGTGCCAGTGTATTATAACATTTTACTCAGATTTCAATTGATTCATTATGGTTCCTTTGTAGTTCTTATACTAGTTACTATAATGAGCAAGCTTCGAGCCTTCAAAATTAGATCTGCAAACATGTAATAGCTCCGCGAAACTGTTCAGATTTTTAAAGAATGGACCTCCCGGATTTCGAATGCTTCTTTGCGTTGTCTGAATAAATCAAAGCATTCTAAAGAGGTCTATTGTGCTCCATTTTGGTGTTAGCTAATGTTTTCATATCATGAATTGGGTAGCATATTTTCGTGGTTTAGTACCTCATGGCATACATCAAACCCATCTTTCTTGGTCTGAATATGCATTGCCATGGCTATTAAGGCGCTAAATCAATTCTTTCTCCTCCAGTACCAACTTGCATGTGGCGTGTTAAGCACATTGACCCCAAATACACAAGTTTCCATCCATCTATCTTGAGTAAATACGCATCCAATTAGACAACGATTAGTTCACTTCATTCTATAATACTTATTCAAGCACATATCCCCTTATCCACCTACAAACTAAATTTAATTTCCTTTAACGAATGAATCAGCCTACACTTGCTCCGAACTTCAAAAGCCCTGTTTTTTTTTTTTGTTTACAGAAAGAGGTACTTACTAGCTATCCCCCACAAAACACTTATTAATTTCCCGACATTCAATCTGCCAAAGGAAAGCGGCTCTTCGTAACCAACTGCTATGTGCCTCCTTACGCAAAGCTCGCTTTTAAAACTTTTTCCGGGTTTATGCCGCGGGAAAAAATGGAAAAGCCACACAAAAGTTTTTTTTCACTTTCTTCAATAATATATTCAACAGTTTTTTTTTTTTGTATTCTTAATTCACCGTACTGCAGCCTACACTATTCAAGCAAAAGAATATCATCCCTCAGTGCCGGTGTGGGTGCCTCATCGAGGCTGGCAAACAGCCAGCCAGTCAGTCAGGCAGCCGTTTGCTATTCAAATTGTCCTTTCCCTATTAGTCACGGCATCGGGGGTTAAACTTCAGACTGAATGAGCCGTCAGAGATACAATTTGGACCAGAGAAACTAATTGCTATGTCGTTGTCCTATCATGTGGTATGCAAGTCAGCCACCCTTAAGGGCTTTCGGCTCTGCCTAAAATTAAAGTTATTAAACACCAATTTCCGTTCTTTTTTTTCTCTTTTGTTGGGCTCCTCTGCTTGCATGTTGTATCTCTCCATTTGCAGAGGAGATATTTTTTTCTGGCCCATGGAAAACCGCCTCGAAATCGGAAAATGAAATCGAGGACTACATGCCGCCGCCGTCGAGACAAGGACTCATTTCGAACTCGACTCGGCTCACTATGGTGAAGAGCAACAGTTGTGCTGTTGCAACACATTGAGAGTTCGGAACGTGAGGCATGGCATGGCGCAGAGCCAGTTAAAACTGAGAACTGAAAAGCGGAAAACCACTTCATAAATAATTCATTTACGTAGCGTTTTCCAGTTGAAGTTTTTCTCTGGTTTCATTTTTTTTCACCAGCCCGCAGTACTGGTAAAAGCGCCCGGCTACCACCCATTCTTTCTGGGTAAAGTTGCCTTTGTGTGTTGTGTGTGCAGCGAGTTCCTTCTTTTTGTGTGGATTTCCTTTTTTTTTTCAAATTTAAATTGCAATTGAAATAAATTTGCTGAAATCGAGAATGAGAATCATTTTTCAAAGAGTTCGCGCGTGAGGGGGCGGCGTTTGCACAGGAATTGAGACTGAGACTGCATGTGCCGGCGATAGTGGGTGCACAGGTTTACCTTGCATATTGCACATAATAAGTACTCAGATTTCAGTTGAGATTGCAATTGTGGGTGTGAGGTCCTAAGGGGTGGCATTTTCTGTCAGTTTTGTATCTGCGGTTAATTTTATGTTTTTTTTTTTATAATAGTCGTGTTGGAGTTTTATTTTATTTGAATCTGGTTCCCGTGTCCTTGGCGCGTTTGTTGAGAGGATGTTGAATTGTTGTGAAAGTTGAGATTTTTTTTCGATTTGCTTTGGTGGTTTATGTTGACAAAGGATTTTCACTGCCTGCTGATGATTATTCAAATTATCGGTGTATTTAGTTTTAATTAGGAAAGCTTCTGTTAAGAAAAAAATCGACAGTTTCAGATACCTACTGGCGTGAGATATTGTTCTCTGCAGATACTTCTACTTTGTTTTTACAAGCAACGTTGAGCAGTAGTGAGTTCTTTTGCTTATTTTTTTATTCTGTTCGATTCATAGAACAATTTGAAAGATCTCTCTTTGTTTTGGTTTTTTCTGTATGTGTGCTTTGTTAGAAGACTTTGGTTGCAGACTAAATTTGTTTTTGAATACTCTTTCTATCCTCAGTACCAACGTGTGCGAATATCTAGGCTTCCTTAAATAGTGCGATAAATACTTTGTTGCTTCTATAATCGAATCTTCATCAGTTTACCATCAAGCCTACTTTTAGAGGGTCTGTCAAACAGATTGATTCTGGAACTGGAACTGGAACAATCTACATAGATCGGGTTTCCTCATCACTATAATCCGCAAGCATTTAAAATCAGCATTCATCAGTACATCCTCCATTACTCCTCTAATTTCCCTTATGCTCGTGAGCTAGTTTAAGGGTAGTCATAAACTCTTTAACGCGCGTTATTAAAAAATAATCAAAAGTGTCTAGTCGTCATTTTTAAAGCCATAGTTGATCTGTCAAGTCAGCTCTTGGGGGAAAGACTACCTTTCAAGTCTATCTTGCCAATCTACGAGCTCAACCATTTATGTGTCTACTCTCCGTTTCAATGTTTTTATTTACATTTCTCTCGAGGAGTACTATCCATCGACAGATTGAAATTCGGCAAAAAGTAAATATCTGCTATTTATTTTCATCCATCAAAATAAAGGTACCTACTTCAGGCACTTTTCACGTCTTTATTCCTAGAAAAAGGATTTCAAAGGAACTATATTTTTCTGACCATCTTCGAGGAAGAATATTCAGTACACATTTTGCAGCCGTGCGAAACAATGGGAAAAGATTGAAAACTTTTGCACAAATTTTAGCCACAAGTCTACATATAAATATATGTATGTGCATTCTAGTCTCCTTCATTTGTGAGTTTGGAGTTTGTGTAAACAACTTTTTTCTCTCACATTTAGCGACGGAAAATTGTGTAACTACACATGCCAACTAACCAGGTACATTTGTCAATTTGTTCACCTCTAAGTTTACTCCTTGAATTTTCATTCCTGTTTGCCGAAAATTCAGGGGCCAACAACCGCTCATCAAAGGAAGGAAAGGAAAAGAAAAAAATTAGCAATCAGCAGTTTTCTTTGCCAAATTTTTTATTTTTATTTTTTCAAGCCACCACATCTTGTTTGTCGATTCGGTTCTTTTGGGTTATTTGGTGAATTTGTGCCGCCATACATGCTCATTGATTCCGTCCGCACCTTCAGGAAAAGTTTCAATTTTCCTTTGGATGCAGGAAAGTTTTAAACTGAAAATTTATCTCCGCCTTTTTTTTATGCGTCCTTGGCCCCAGACTAATGTTTGCCAAAAATTGAATGCCCTCAGTGGTGTAGAACGTTGGAAGACAAAAAAAGATGTTTGTCTGCTTCAGTGAGTCTTGTTTTCCACTCAGAGAATGAGGGCCTATCCGTAGCCCTAAGTACTATCGTTCTCATTCCAGAGGAGTGGAATAAATTGAATTTATTAATGACAGTGCTTATCTTCTGTTTTTCCAAATAAAGATCCTTATAGATGTTGGAGTCTCCTATGGCAGTAGAAGGATGCATCATTTTGGACGAGGTCCAAAGAACCATTTGTTGCTCTGTTGAACAGTATTTGCTCGTTCTTGTGGCTGTGTGGTCTGTTTTGGTTGGGAGAACGTCGGCAACAAATATCACCGTCGTCATCTTCTTTTCTTTTTTTTTTCGTCGTCCTCTAATCGTTTATCTTTCATCGAATGGTGCACTGGATATGCTCCACAACAATTGTGCAGGGAAGCTAACACAGAGAAAAAAAGCTTAATTGACCGAACTGATTGATTATGTCGATATCTCAACTGTTTATCGTTTGTTGACAATAAAAGGCTCGAATGCCTTTACTGAACGATTAGATGGCGATCAATTGAATTGCACCCAAGAACAATGGCGAAGAATAAATATGTGATGCTAGAGTAGAACTTAGTTTTTGTTTGCAGACATTTGGAATTGTTTTCGTTTCGAAATTGCTGTAAATAGAAAGATCTAGAGATTGGAATTCTTCAAGGGCTGTCATAGGACTTTTGGGAGCGATTAGTTCTTTAAGGAACATTTTAGACTGTTCTTGAATTCGAATCGTGGGAAATAAAAATTTAATATTTAGAGTTTTCTATGTAGGCTGTGCATCGCAAGCCATAGGGAGTATAATTGCGCCTGTATTTGCCCCTCAGAAATAGGCTCCGTCGCTGGTATGTTTACTTTCCATTGAATTGTTTTTTTTTTTAATTCATTGAGGCCAAAGCAGTTATGAATAACCTTATGATGCTATTCACACAGCGCTTGTTTTGATGTAGTGATTTTGAAACTCAGATGGTATAAGGTTACAGTCTTTTGCTCCAAGGGTGGGGTCCAGAATAACTCTCTGTCTCTCTCTAAGGCATTGCATTTCAAACTGGATATTGGATTTTTTATTGAAGCCTTTCACAATACTTAAGAAAACCTCCTTCACCGTCACAGTGTGCCTTTTTTTGTTTATAAGCCATTTTTGTAGCGACTGTTCACACACAAAAATCTTCACAACGATTATTTATATCTCCCCAACGATAAATCGATAATCGACAATAGGTTGTGTACGAAAATACCTACTCCTGAGCCAAAGAAAAAAGAAAAAAAAAAAACAAATTTCTACCAAAACTTTGGTAATAACAACCAAGTAAGATAAAGGAACCAAAGCTGCGTCATACAAAGATATCCTCAACCGATGGAGTCTCTATGGGTGTGTGTGTGTATATGTTTATTAGAGTACAATATGCAGTCTGGGACCATGTTGGAATCAACTTTCGACTGCAACCTAGCCACGCATACCCATCTAACCACTAAAACTCTACTTCCATCAGATATCACGTAGCCATGAAGCAGGGAGAACATGCAATTTTATCATGAGTAACACTGGGAGATAGAGTGGGAGGCTACGCGATCCCTACTGGTATCTTTTTGGCCCTTAAATCGGACGAGAGTGTTGAGATGCTGAAATAGGATAGGATAACAAAGGATATAGGTATGGTATGGATGCATGGCAGAACAGCGGTTTTTTTTTTTGTTTTAAATGTATCGTACACATGCAAGCGCGAACAAACAAATTCTGCGGTACACTAAACAGAAGCACACAGTTGAGGTACCGTTTGGGGGCTTTATTTGATTTTGAATTTGATGATGCCTGTAACGTCTAGTGTTTTGTTTGTTACTCTAACAATCTGTTTAATTATTACTTACCCAAACCAAAGTGTTTTTGCTGCATTGGTTGTTGTCTTAGATAAAACCTTAATTTGTTCAAATTCCTTAGTACCTTCCTAGACTGTGGAATTTGAATTTATGTGCAATTTACAACTCTTTTCATTCCAAACTGTCAAATTCCTTTTGTAATAAGATGTAGACGTATCTTTGATAAAAAGTCTACTCAAGCGAATAGAAAATAGTTGAAGCTAAAAGCAAGTGTTCTATTCACGAATCTGTGATCTGTGTATCCCAGATCTTCTAAAGTTGATATTCTGTTGGATCTCGCATTTAAAAGAAATTTGAACTCACTGCCCTTTTACAAACATGTATGTAATCATCACCATAATCTATTTCGTTTTGCATGCAGAAAAAAAATTAGAAAGCATTTTCTATGTTCAATCCATTTACTCTTGGGGTTGCTTTTTCTATTACCATGCACTTGGAATCCTTCGCTACCCTTGGTGTCCCTTCAACATGCCGTCATTCCACTCCGAAACATCACACTACCATCGTCTCGTTCTGTTGCTACGATATATAATATGAAAAATTTTCCGAACGATGATGGAGCGATTTTTCAGTTTATTTTTTATTTTTTTCTTTCCGATTTTCATTTTTCAACACGGTGTTTGGTTCGTTTATGTATGAGGCGGTGCGCTTTTCTTAACAAAAAAAAAACCAAGAAATTAATTTTATGCAAATCAAAAGCAGTTCCATGATGCTTTCTTTTTTATCTCTCATTCCACATGCTTTAGTGCGATCTTTACACTTTTCACTGGAAACGGTTGAATTGGAAAATTAAATGGCAAAGAAGAGGGGTGACGAAATAACCAGCAGGACCAGAGTTCACTCATAAAGAGGTGACGACAGTTTATCGTATTCTGAACTTTGTTCACTTTTATGTCTCGCTTCTTACATTTCATGGGTTATGCTTTAAATTCAATTTCGTCGCGTATGATTATTCATAACTTGTTTGGTTTTTTTTTTTTCATTTCTCATTGTTTCTTCCACTTGTCCGCTCTCTGTTGGAGAAGATTATTTTAAGGATATAATGACACAGTTTTAATTTTTTATTCTACTCCTTTGAATTGAATTACTTTTTAGTCCTGATTTACGTGCACCCCCTTAAGATTGTAGTAAGTGAAGGAAGGACTTAAATGAGAGTGGAAGACATTTTATCCTTTTTCATTATGCGAAGTGTCATGCATGGATATCCTAGGATTGAAGGCATTAAAACATGAATGGAAATTTTGCGAGAATGATTTGGATTCATAGCTGTCTGAGAGATTAAACTTTATGTAAGAGCAAACGGAATAATTCAAGAATAAACTTTAAAGGGGCATTTGCACTCTGTATTGCGGGGGTTTGTATCAACAAACTTAGGGTACAAAGGTCTGTTTTCTTGGTTTAAATTTGTAAACTCACTATATTGAAGTAAAAGGACCAAAGGTCTGAGACGTTTCCGTTTGTTTTACATTGTTATTTTGTCGAAGTGGAACTTGCACATGATCGCTTTGGTCTATTTCTTTGATTTTTATTCAACATTTTTGACTCTGAATGTTTAAAAAAAACTATTGAATACATCAACATTTGTCTGGATGCATTTGAAGGTGAAAGCGTTTGTCCAAATGAATTACTCGCTTTACAAGTCCCAGATATTTTTTAGGACTCCTTTGATTAACTTTATAAATGTCTGCGGTTATTTTTTTTTTTTTAATCATACTAACTCTGGTCGCTTCATCTCGTTTTTTTTTTCTAAATAATTATAGGGTTTGTTCTTGAGTTCAGTTGCCTACATATTATTTTTATTTTAGTTCTCTGGGACGACAACTTTGAGTTATGTGGTATAAGTATAGAGAATTCCTTGTAACGTCATTCAAATAAACGTTATTTTTACCAAAGTCTTGAACGATTTTCTATTGCGACACCTAGTGGCATCTTGTTGTGGGCTTGAGAACTGTATACGTATAAGAAAAAGATTTAAAAATTTCGCCAATCCACTTGAATTGTCAACCCAGACAACCACAGTTCTATTCCACAAGCTAAAGTTTGGTCAACTTCATTTGCAACTTTCACAAAAAAAAAATCAACATTTTCCTTGTACAATATTCAAACATGATAAAAATATACGTATCCTCACAAGCACATAACCCAGTGGAAAGTGGGTAAACACACAAATCCTCCCCTATACAAGGATCCAAGGTAAAGCCAGCAAGAAAGAAAATTAAATAAATTCCATTTTAATTGCCAAGAGCTGAAACGTTAATTGGGATTATCCCAAGTAGTCTAGCACTCCTCGGCTCACAACGACTACTACTCTGTTGCTTCCTCTGACTCCAATGCCAATGACACCATACCGCAAACTCTTAGGTTACGAATGTCTAAATGCATTCGACTTTTAGCCTCGAGGCAGTAAACCATACGTTAAAAGCACACGTTTTTGAATTCCATGGTCTCGTTCTCTCTATCTCGTTGTACACTGCATATACATTGTATCCTCTGGGCCATCTGCCTCTCTGTCATCCATCCGTGCAAGGAGGAATTGACCAAAGCCACACCAGAGAAACATATCGCATTATAAATTATCTATGTATAGCATTTTGGAGTAGAATTTTCTACTCCGGTTTGACTTAATACTTTGGTCGGTCCAAACACGTGCTGCACGTATCCTGACCAAAATATACGTGCACTAACAAATACCCTCAGATCTGTTTGTATGTGTGTAAATATCTTTAAATGCAAAGTTACAAGCATACAAAGATATCCTTCGAATGAGAGAGAATGGATGTACTCATAAAAACAAAAAAGAACCTGCCAAGAGGGGACTACAAAATTCTCTGGTCACTGAACATTGACTAACTCAATATCAGGATTTGGTCGATTGTGTGCTCAAAGTTCCGAGAGATAATTTCAAATTCCATGTGCAATGACATATCCTCGTTCCGCCATGCATAACCCGGACCTCGACAAATCCTCAACCAGTTCAAAAAAAAAATCCGTATATATAACTAACAGAACTACAAAACCTTGATGATGATGATGGCCAGTGCTGGGGATACATTTTCAGATCATTCCATCCAACCAACCGACCGACCGAAATCGAACTGGCTAAAATTTGGATTTCCATATGGCATGGTCAATATATTCATCTCTCTATGTGCTCACTCGAACTGAAAAAAAATTGTAAACATTGGACTCAGTCTTTTGAGCCTGCGAGGCATAAAACGTGAACCTGTTCTGTTCATGGCACCATCGTATACACATCCCTCAAACTTCAGCCGAGTGAGGACATCCAGTGTTCGACGCCTGTTCTGTCTCTCTACACTCATGCAGCTATTACCCATGCGGGTTATTTCTCATATTGAGTTTATTTCGAAGGATTTCATGCCAAAGGCGGCCTCGAGTATGTCAGTTTGTATATCTGAAATACAAAAATCAGAGAGAAATTCGATTGCTTCCTTTAATTGGTATAATATGATCTATAGCCGGGTTTGTTCGGCTTCGAACACCAACCCTCTCAGATTCAAGAATTCATTATCATCGATAACAACACAAAAACATAAATTGAAATCAAATTAATAGGGTAGGTGGGTGGTTCTCGATGAATTCTGGCCGAATGCCAAGTATCAGAGTAAATAAATTTCCCCATCAATACATGTATACACTCCAGAGACAGAGGAATAGACAGCTTACCTGTTTTTCATGGTTCATTTAGTGTTATTCATTTTATTAGCGATGAACATTTGGGTATCGAATCTTTAAAATTGAATTATATTTACATATACAGCTACAAACAGTATGTCCGTAATTACTAGCAAAAATAAAAAATAAAAATCGTGTGGAAATTTAAAACAAATTGTTAACTCATTAAATTTATTTTTAATTTTATATTTTTTATTTTTATTTTTAGCAAAAGTAACTTAATTAAGCTCTGAATTGGTTCGTTAGCATGTGTGCGCACAGTGGTAGCTAGTGAAGTTGGAAATTCATTTTTTGTAATTAGTTGGATATTTTGTTGAAAATCCACTTATTTTCAATGAGTGGGCAATGCAATCCATGATGGGATTTCATGCAACAAAGAGTAGTGGTTATGTGGTGTGTTCTTCTTTTAATTGAATTTGTTTTTCATTTTTAATATACAAATTGTGACTGTAGAAGGAGAGTTTTTATTGTGAAATCAACTAAGGCTATTTCGTTGGGACTGAAGCACCTTCGAGTGGTACAATAATGCAAGGACCTTCTTGTTGTCAAGTGTTTGCAGATAATTACATCAATATTGATGTATTTGTTTTAAAAATTGTACGTAGGTTAGGTAAGGTTGGAGTGGCAGGCTGCAGATGCAACCTTACTTAGACCAGAGAGGTCCATTGTGTTACAACCAGGATCTGTATTCCACCAGAAATACTACCCGCAGAACCAGCTGGAGCTTGCTATGAAGCGCTGGAGACTGCCTATATTGATATCAGCCAGTTCACTTAGGTTGTTGAAAAAGCTGGCCCCCAAGTGTGCTCTACTTTGAGCTGAAAGGACCGAACATGTACAAAGAAGATGGAGAATTGTCTCCTCCTCTTCCCCATCCATGCAGCTTCTGCAATAGTCGTTATAGAGGAGGCCGAGCCTATAGGCATGCTTGCCGATGGTGCATTGCTCGGTAATGACACCAACTAAGGTACTTATTATCAGTCTATTTCGTCTGATGAGACAATAGGAACGTTTGAGATCCAGCTTCCAGTAAGCAGTTAAGAAACTTTACTGCTTCGGCGAAGATGAACATTGGGTGCCACCTCCGAAAGCCTAAGGCAAACAAAACTCCAACGAGAAAGTAGCAAAACATAAAAACGTCGAATGGGAATAATTTTCTCACCAGCATTCAAAGCTTTATATCTAGCTATGCTTTCAGTACCAAGAGCGCTGATGAGATGTGGAATAGTTTTGAGGATTGCTGCTCAAAAGAGGCGACCCAGCATCTTTGAAAATCAAAAGGATCACCTAAAATCCGAAAAGGAACTTCGTAATGGAGCAACGAAATGCAGGCTTCAGTGACAAATAAAAATATCATTTTCAAAAGTGGCAAGCGTCGAATAAACCCGAACGCTTGCAGGCATTCAGAGAGGCGAAGAAAGAAACTAAGATTGCTGGCGGTTGCAATAGCCAAACAAAAACTTAGATATCACTCCACAGATTGTAAAGTTAAATTGCCCTAAAAAAAAAACAATCTTATCACCATCCATACTCAGCTTTAAATTTAAAAAAAAACAGCAAGTCCATCATTTGGTTAGATGAGGTTAAATCGAAAAACCCGCTGTTGCTGAAACTTAATTAAAAACTATGAACTTCAGTTGCATTCATTACCAACACGCACATCACATTTTCATTGTAACAGCTTCCAGCTTTTGCACATCACATATCACTCTGACACGCACGGTTCAGCTGCAACAAAGTTGTTGCAACAGCAGCGGCCTTCGTACGTTGATTATCGTCAGAGCCCTTTCTCACTCTTTCTCTCTAGTAGAGACGACACGGGTCAGTATATTAATTTAAATCATCCCTCCAGTTGCCAATAACATGCCACCCCAATTAACTTTTGGATCTCTATCCCACTTACCCCTTCGCAGCATCCTTTCTGTTCCTTTAAAGCTTAATCATCAAGTTCTGAATTGAAAATCAAAGTGCGTCAACAGTAGGGATGGTTAACATCCCAAAAGCGTTATCGTAGTCTTTCCTGCTAGAGGGATACACGATAAATGGAATCCAATGTATTGTGTATGTATATGTGTGTGAACCGTTGGTAGGGTAGTAAAAAAATATATATCTACTGTGTTGCGCCATGCATTGGATAGAGTATAGCATGATGCAAGCTGCATTTGTACAATTTAACCGCAACGAAGTAGTCCTTGGGTGAAAAACTGTCACCGCTGCTAGTGGTTACGCACCAAAGAACCGTAGATACTGTTCTGTGAAGTATAATATAAACATGTTTTGGAGGTAAACAGACGTAACTTCTCGGTAAAGTTTTGAAAGGCTTTGGTAAACACTGTTTAATAGGACAGTGTGACTACAGAGAAAAGTGCCCAGCTTTTCCGTCTTCATTTCCTTTAACTGGCATATCTCCTAGCCAAAGCATTTTAAGACAGGATTTCACTAAATTTAAATGTTGTAGCTCAATCAAGCTTTCAATTTTTTTTTTTCCTTTTTTTATTTCGGGTCACTACCTGTCAAATACATAGCCTCAACCATCATTTTTCCCTGACATAAATTAAGTTGACTTTATCAACGGCAAAGGCCGTGTTGCACTTCTGTGGATTTGGAGGTATGAACATTCAGCATATACAGTGGAACTACAGTCATGTTGAGTTCCATTTAATGACACATTGCTCATCTGCTTTTATAAAGCTTGGTGTTCTTCAAAACAGTCATGCTGGTTATGTAGCTTCACATTCGTGATTGTTCGATTGAGTTTTGTATCACTTTTTTCTAATATTTTGGACACTACTGCAACTGTGTTCCTCAGTATTCTTGGTATGTCTTCGTACATTATGTACCATAGAATCGGGTCCAAAACAGATCCTAGTGAAACTGTTCTATCTTCGGAATAGTTGGCTATTATACGCAGTTGGTATTTTGGTAACTGCAGCTCTTACTAAACGGCTCCAGTCGCATGAATTGAAGGCAATGTATAGATCACAAAATGAATTTACTCGTTCTCTTTCAAATTTGTCTTCGTATGACACATCGAGGTGTCCTTTTCCTGGTAGCTTTAGATGCCCTCTATACCTCACTGTTACTTACTTTGTGTCAAAATTAACACACACCCTATGTCAGAGGACACAGAAAACCACACTCGGTGTAGTAAGAGATAAGGCAAATGCCATCCTTCGTGTGTGTGTGTGTGTACGATTCTCTATTTCTATGCAAATTGCTTCCCGAAATGATTTTGTAATTTAATACCAAATAAAGGAGAGCGGCACGCAACCGAATCAAAAAGGAAATACACTCGCCAAAACTTCGAAACACACCAAAACACCAGCAAACAGAAAAACTTTTTGATTTTTTTTTTTCTTGGTTTTGGTTAGCACATCCATGAGATGAGCTTGTCACACGGGTACAAATATTTACAAAGTTCTCAAACAACACTCCTACGAGTGTGGATACAATTTTATTTCGGGAATTTTCTTTTCCGCTTATTTTTTTTTTGTCGATTTTCTCCGGTTTTTCATTCATTTTCACACTTTCACCACACATGGTATAAGTATAACTCGACGTAGGTTTATGTGTGTGCTTTAGCTCATTTCGAGGGGTTAATTGTATTAGGTGTAAACTTTGCCGGATTTTCGTTGATTTGTGTGTCTCTCTATCAAGAGCACGAAGAAAAAAGAAGGGCAGAGGATGCGACGAATGGTAAATTAAAATAAATTCTGTCAACTTATTCATGGGCAAATAGTAATTAGAAATGAGAGAAAGTTTGTTCTCTGTATTGGTTGCTTGTTAGTTGTATTCTCTTATATGTGTATGTGAAAAAAAAACGAAATGTTCAATTTTATAGCTGTTAATTGAAATCAGTGCGACAGAAAAGTTTACGCCGAATGAATGGTTAGATAGATGGATGGGTGGATGAAGGAATGAATGGATAAAGTGTCCTTGGGTGGCTTTTTTCGTCGTCAGCCTCATCTTGGTGTTGCTTTCTTTCGGATTTCCATTTAATAGGATTTATTTGAATTCTTGGTTCATCAAGAAATGACAAATCATGGAAATTAGGGGATTTTTTGTGAATTATATTCCGACGAGAAAAGGATATAATTTGCTTATGCAAACAGGGTAGATACGGTTCATTTTAAAGTAAAAATAAATCGGATTGGTTTGAAGGATTCTTTTTTAGATTTCAAAAAAGAGGAACCGTCGGAAGAAAAAGATCAAGTTCGATGTCAGTTTATTGAATTTAAATAATGAACCATGTGTTCTTTTAAAGTCAGATACGATACTCTAAAAGTCATACATTAAATAAGTTGTCAAGTATTTTTAACGTATCGTTTGTGAACGTTTTTCTCTGCCTTTCTAAGCATTTTGTAAAGTCAATATTCTTATATTTTTCATCTGAGATAGAGGAGCACCAATGGTTCTTATTGAAAGGTGACAATTTCCCAAAGACACTCTCGAATCTGCATTTAACAGGGTGTGGAATTCTTACTGACTACGACGTCGACTGAATATTTCGTGTTATTTTGAAAGCTTTTACGGCCAAACGAGTTTTTCTTATGATGAATAAGTCGACCAAAACCCGAACTGTAGAATACCGTCCAGGTCAGAACTTGACAATCGACAGCTATATAAACTCGGGGCGAATATAAACTCTACAAATGACACCCTGGTGGATATTCGTCGGAGGATTATCTTAGGCAACAGTTGCTACTTCAGTTTGTCCAAACAGCTTGGGTTCAAACTTTCTACTCAAATGTCCAATAGCATGCTCTACAAAACACTGATCTCACGAGTTTTAGTTTATGGAGTTGATTACTGAATGATAAGTAGGGCATCGAACCAGATCTAGGGGTCCTTCAAAAGTAAAACACTATGTCGAATATTTGGTTAGGTCTGCGAGGAGGGCGAGCGGAAAAAGAAAACCAAACGCCAACTCGATGAGCTGTATAAAAAGTTCGGATAGCAAAAATCCGTCGACTACCCTGACTTGGCCACATCGAGCGTATGGAAGAGAAGGTTCCAACTATGAGGGTCTTCGAAACAAGAAAAAAATGGAGACCGAATCTCCATATTGAAGATCAAGCAATCGCGGACACTAGAAATCTTGGTCTAGTATATAAGAAGCAGACTGCCCAGGACCCTGGAGGATGAAAGGCGGGGTTAGTTCAGACTCTGACCCTACAAACGTCGCCAATGGGTTTCTCGGGTGATTTAATTTATTTCTTTTTTTTTCCCCCTTTAGGTCTGAGGACATTTCCTTTATCCTATGAGTTTACGAACATGTCCGGCTAACTAACGATTGCAATCTTAAGAAGAAGTCGGCTATACTCTTTTCAATTTTCAAATCTATTACAGGTCACTATAATTGATTGTGCTGTGACCATGGAATTTGGTTGTGATTCTTTCGACATTTCGTCCCCTAGTTGCCCGACAGAGCTGACCTCGTAACGCGTTCATATAGACAATTCGAATGATCACCATTTTCGAACTCTTCGTTTAAAAAATTCGTTTTTCCTAAAGTACTTGCCATTAATCTAAGCTTGTTCTGGAAACCAGAACTCCACTCCTACATTGACGTCAATTGAGCTACTTTTATACCTTAACATTGTTTCTTACAAAGCTCTGAACTCCTTTAGTGCAATAAAAACCCTAATTTTCACCAAAATGTTTGCAGTTCCACCTCCAACAACAAAAAAGAAATCAATTAAGTTAACCCCTCCACGTAGTGAAAAATAATTACCCGCCTCGCCGTCTAAACAATCTTAATCACCCTCCATAAATTTCTCCATCGACAAACCTGGCAAACATTTTCTTAAAAGCCAATTCTTCCACCTTTATGCATGCCATTGCCATACCCCGGAGACAAAGAAATAAAGAAAAAAACAAACGACAACACTTTCTATTCTTCCTATTATCCTTGCGACAGTTAGAAGCGGAAGCTCAAGAAGACATAAAATACAGTGGCAACCTGGAGACAACTAAAAAGCTGCGGGTTGGTAAAGAAATCATACCCGCACACCCCTTCTCTATCTTTCTCTAGTCAGAGCATAACCACAACAACAATGTATGTTGAGCATCTGTGCTATGTCCTTGTAGCGTTCTCTCCCAAACCATTAAAGGACAATAAGCCAATTTGTCTTCATAAATGTTGTAATTTAAAGAAAAATATTGCACATAGACCGCCCACCATACCAGCGTAGCGGCCATTGAAGACCATCACACCGCAGCAGTGAGAGAGTGAGAGCACACGGAGCTGTCTTCTGTGCAAAATGGCACACAGCATCACATGAACATGAAAGAAATGTCATTTTTTGTGCACTCTAGAGGTGTATGTGGTGTTTTGTTTGTGTCCCTCAGGACTATGAGAAAGAAATGGAAAAGTTTTTTTTTCAGCAACGAACTCCTTACGGGACAAGGACATGTGCCAAATTGAATGCACAGCATCAAGTTGCTAGCGCTGGGATGCGCGCCAGAGAGACAAGACAAATAATGAATGACCGAAACGAGTAAGAATGTGAATAAATGAACGAGGCACTTAAAAGCAAACAAACTTCACTAGCTCGCACAAGGTAAACACGAGCCAAAAGCAGCTCAACCAATAGAAGAGTCAGCCGCCGGAGCAACGTCGTTAGATGCAGCGAGGCACGTTAAGGTTTAACCTGGTAGATATCTATTTGTAGAATGGCACATGGTGTTTGTCCGAAAAATAGAATGACATCGTCGTCGCAGTTGTAGTGGTGTGGTCGTGGAGGTATGTGTCGTCCTTTTGGACATTTTATCCGCCACTTTTAACAAGCTCACGTGCTACACCTTAAGTTTTCACTATTATCTATGATATTTCCATGGCAGCTTAAGATGTAAGGTGAAGCCTTGTGAGATTGAAGCAAAAAAGAAAAAATAACCCCAGCAAGGATCATCGCAAAATAACCGACAAAATAACTTAGAAGCGAACGGTGACTAGTAGCAACGTATCCTTGTACAAATATGAGGGGATATCCTTTATCTCGATGGCAGATTTGATGTTCTTTTCTTGCATCGCTCATCTAAAAGGTAGCTAGGTGATTTCCCTTGCATGCTTTGAGAATATGCATGTGTGTGTGTGTGTGGACATATTTAAAAGAAGACAACCCAAACATAAATTTTATTTTATGGAAATTTATTCAATGTAGTGTAGTCATCCCGCATACCCTGGAACTTGGCTTGGCTAGTAGCATATACTTACCTGTATCTGGGGTATATCCATGGCCTCTTCTACCCCTCTCTCTTCGTCTCAAGAGACGTTGCATCGCGTAGATATTTGATTACATTCTCTACGGTTGTATGGATTCATAAAACAACAAACTTACTACTAGAAGGAGGAACAACCATATCCACCGTTCGCATAGTAATGCACAAACCAAAAAGGATACACCAACAAGAACAAAAAAAAAGAGAAGAGAATGAGATAAAAATATCTTTTGCAAGTTTTGGAAGTTACTGCTACTGTTGATGCTGCTGTTGTTGTTGTTATTGTTGATGGAATGGCGCACCATTAACGGTTTGTTATGGTTAGAATGGCCCTTTGGCCATTTTACGTTTTGTATGTGCTTTGAAGTTTATTTTCCGGCATTGTTGTATATTTTCTCGATAATTTACATCTGTGGCAATGATAAACTTGTTTTTCAAGTTAATTACCAAATATTTTGCTTGGAATTTTGTCTTTTAAAAGTATGTGTACAAGGGTGCAACAGCATAAACAAATGAATGAAAGAAGGGGTGCTCAATACATAAATGAAATAGGGAAGGGTTAATATTTTGGGAAATGGAAACCAATAGTCTGGTTTACAACCTACTTCAGATTATTACTGGTTCAGTCATGTTTATGCTCTTTGGGGTCATGATTTTCTATAGTCAATGGTAGCCCCACGATCATCCAGGTTGTGATGGCAATAATTGAGTTGAAGTAAACTGCCTTGATGATAAAACGTTCCGATAATCTAGTCCAGTGTGTTGAGAACTTCTCGCGCCACCTCATGAAATCCGAAGGATTTTTGCACAAATTTAATAAATACAGTGATTCTTCAGCACATTATCTGTCTGTCAGCACTTCTGGAGATGAAATAGGGTTTTCATATACATATCCACCTCAAAAATTCGTTAAATGCAATTTTTTCAGTGCAAGCGTTGAATCTATTAACCGCTTGGTTACCTGTTCGTTTCTAGTGTAGCAGTTTTTTTTTTTTTTTTTTATAATTCACTAGCGCTTAAGGGGTTATAAATACCCTTATGATGCTATTCACACAGCGCTAGTGTGTAATTTTGAAACTCAGGTGGTATTAGGTTTCAGTCTTTTTGCTCCGAGGGTGGTGTCCAGAATGACTGGGGAGAATTATTGCTTATAATTCAAAGTATTTCTTTCCTTACCTCTTTTTCTCGTTGGGGTATCGCCTTAAAGGATATCTTCTCGGGGTCATGTACAAAACACTTCATTCCAGTACAGCAACATGGGCACGATATCGTATGCCACTCTAGATAAAGCAGTGACAGTATTTGGAGAAACTCAGATTTTGTTCGTTTCTCTTTTCTTTTTTTTTTTGATGTTGCTGTTGCTGTTTCTCGACCGGGCTCGAACTTTGCACCTGTTGAAGCCACTTTTCAATGGATGTCTATATTTTTAAAGCTTTACTTTCAGTATATCGTTTAGCAATTCACGATAGTAGAGACCAGTGAATGCAAAAAAGGTCCTGATAATTTTTTTTACCTAAGATTGACAGTCAATTCTCTAAGGTTGAGATGGAATTTCTGCCGTCGCAAAAGTTGGGGACAGTAAATGCGTCATCTTTTTGTCGACGATGCTTAAATCAACATTGAAAATCATTTGCGAAACACAATCTGAGTTCGCTTACAAAAATTCCCTTTTAACTGAGATACCAAGTGATCCGCTTGAGGCGAACTCCTTTTATCATCATCCCATCATAATTTTGAACCTTTTAAAGCCTTGAGCTCCATCGAATTCTATAAATCACTCCCATTAACGTATTTCAATTCGAAAAAAAAAAAATTTGTATCTATATGTTTTTCATCCAAAATACCACTCAAACAACATCTCATTTGCGATGTTAAGCACGAAGGAGTACACTGAGGCCACTCCACACACACACTCACTGGTGGTTGGTCATCGATGGCGGCAGGCTCGTTCTGTTGTTTGCTTCATGATTTATTTGAATTGCGTGCATGAAATAATTTTCACTTATTTAATTCATTTAATTGGAAAGCTTACAACTCGAAAATCGCCTTTCATCCACCCGGAAAAACAGTGTGGATTCCAACTCCAACCCAACATATTCCCAACCGCGCTTGTACGCACTTTATTTATCTCCCGGCCCAAGGGGCAAAACCCATCTGTGACTGTGTATATCTGTTTATTCATATTTATTCTTTTTTTTTATAATTCTTTGAAATTTTGCCACTTATCGGTTAAGCCGAGCTCTTTGTACCTCACACAGACTCATAACGAAAAAAGTCCTTAATTTATGCATTTTTCAAGATTCGGTTGCCTTGTGCACAGATTCCCAGGCGACACACAAGAGGGGGTCTAGCCGGCGAGAAAATTTAATAAATTATAAAATAATTTAACATTATCCACGCTGGCAATTACCATACATACATCAAAAAACCAAAAAAAAAATGGAGTAGAAATGCATTCATAATAATACCGTTGGATAAATGCCAACAAACGATGGACAATTAAATCATGCAAATAATATATTTGCTTGTTGTTTCTGTTTTATTTTTCTTTTTTATTTAGTGCACAGGATATATATGAAGTAAATCGATGTGAATGTTGGTATGTGTTTAATTGATTGCATGCAGTACGTATTTGTTTTGTTGTTTGTCGTTGCAATTAAGAGAATTGCATCACAAGGATATTAAGCTTACTTTGTGTCACTTGAGGTGGGGATGGATATTAAGTGACAAACAAGGATTTGTGAACACATATCGATAATGGATTACAAAATAAAATGCATATCCCTACTTCGGGTATAGGAAATCAAAGCGTGCGTATGCATTTTTTCCGTATGATTTATTGTTTGAAACCCACATGCACTAAGCGTGTGTTTCTTGATAGCAAAGCCTGCGTGTTTTATCTTAAAGTAATTTAAATCTAGTACTTGTGCATGCAATTATGTAGGCTGAATGAGAACTCTAAAGTGAATGACCAATGACACATGACATGCAAAAGTCCTTAACAAAATATAGAAAACTAAACTGGCATGCATAGGTTAGGTTAGTTTAGAGAGGTGGCGGCTTAATGTTAGGCGCAGCCTCCATGAAGTCTTCTTGGACCCATTGTGTTCCCCGTTGTAGAATCTTACATGTGTGAACTTGCTTGAAAGAGAAAAGGAGGTTAGTTTTTGTCTATTGGACGCCTTCCTTAACCACCCCGAGTGGCAGGGTTGACAGTTCGCCGGGTTCTCCACAGAAGTAAGCGACTAGGGTTATTTTCCTGGTTCTGCTTAGGCTTGGACAATCAGTGAGGAAATGCGTCGTGTCCTCTTCTGCGTCTATGTCACCACAGCCTCTACAGATTGTTGATCCATTTCTTAGTGCTGTCAGATCCCATGCCCTTCACAACATCTTGTAGTGACTAGAGCTAACGCTCTATTTTATGCCTTGTTGTTACATTTATTCCTTCAACAAATCATCTTAAGCCTTTTAGATGTATACCGAAGATTTGAATTCTTCTCATATACTCAGTAAAAATATTCTACGTTTTACAAAAAGCACGAAACGGCTCAAGGACGGAATTTCAAATCATTCCTAAATCAAGTCATTTTATGATATGATATGAAGTCACTTATCAATCGATCTACCCTTCGAACTCACACTGTTGCTTGACAAGTTTCATTAATTTCGAAGTCAACTTCGGCAAAACGACAAAAATTCAAATGAAATCCTTTCTTTTTTTTCTTTTTTTTTTTGAACAGGACAATTTTGTGAGCAATTTTCCCTTTGATTGCGACAGATATTGGGATTGTGATTGTAATTGTGATTGTGTTTCTCTGTGCATATTTAACATTTCACTTGATTTAACGCATTCACAAAAAGATACACTCTATGTGTAGCTTTTCAATTTTTATCTTCTTTCATTTGTGTTTTTTTTTTTTTTTTTTTTCAGCAAAAAGGTTTCTCTTTCATTTCTTTTTTTTCATCTCTCCTTTGTATTCCTCTTTCCTTCGTTGTATTCCTCTTACAATTGGTAACTCTTGAATCGCTTTGTACCCATAAGACATTGAAGGATAAATTTCTTTTTATTTTCAAATGGAAAAAAGTCACCAAAACTTAGAAAAGAAGTCAGCACTTCCAGAAAAGGGATCAAGATGACCGACGAAAGTAACAATCCTTAACAATGCTTGAGAATAAGTGCGCAGCAAAAGAAGAATGGGGGCAATGAAGAGGATGAGGCGCAAATTAAATGTGGAGAAGAAAAATAAGTCATAGAAATGGTCTCACTTGAACTGGCAGCTTGAATAAAATGCGGAGACGTACATTGAAGATTATTTGACTTTACAGTGTGTCCAACAGGATATTTATTTTACATAAACATGGAGTTGACCTTTACCTGATTTGCTGACTAGGATGTATACAGTGAAATTTCGTGGTTCAGTGAATGTTTGCTATTGGAAGTTTTTTGCCTCAATTTAGCCTATCCCTTCCTTTTTTTTTTGCTCCTTTACTAACCCAGCATGTGCAGACAACGGACGGTTACTAGATCAAAAGCAATAATCAATAAGCTTTTCGCTCAACCTATTGATCACAGCTCTTAGCCTTTCAAGGGTCAAATCAAAAACAATATTTCTTCTCCATCTCCTTCAAGTGTTTTCTACAAGCCACATGTACACTAAGCCAAAAAGCGTTTTTTATCTTTATTTTATCTGATGATCTCTCCATGCCCTAGCAAATTAACAAGCCAAAAAAATGAAGTAGGCATTATTTAATCTAAATTTTTAGCTAGCTCAGCTTAAATTATCGGACTTTCCTCTCACCATTCTTCACGATTGTCATTTCACTGACTCTTTTTTCTGTCTGTTTATGGCTTATCTTTCTAGAGAGTTTAAAAGAAGTAAACTTCTGCTGCCCTAATTTATTTCTTCAGCCCGTCTGCGTTCCACTAAGTAGATTGCAAAGTTACACAATCAAAAACCATACAAATGCAAAGAGCCACCCTCAATATTTTGAACTGAGTTCTTCAAGAGTTGATAAGATCCACTGTCGTCAGTGATGTTTAGTCTAATAGTGCTTCGATGTTGCTTCGTTTTGGCTTCTTACCTCTTCTATGCCAAGTATTTAGTTAGCAAGTGATTGGAGAAAAATTAAGATTCTCATCTAGCAAACTTAGACTTAGTTAAATAGTTTTGAGGGCATTGATATGCTTTATGATAATGATGCGTTTCCCTTCTTCCCACACTTACTGTCTTTTTCCCCATCTTCTCTAACACATGCTTTCTTTCATCTCTAGACGCACATACCTTCGAAAAATTTCGAAATGAGCACTCAACACATTCACCCATAGCATCCCTTTCAGAGAGAACAAAAAAAAATTCCTCGAATGTCCTGCAAAACAAATGATCAGATGTCCTCGAGTGTTCTAAAGTTCTTTGACTACACACTACTCCAAGCGCAAAGGATAAAGTTAATTTTAAGTAAAACTACACACGACTCCGTCGACGACGACGACGGCGATAGATGGATGATGGGTATGCTGGCTTCACCAACCATCGAGGACATTTTAAATTAAGAAAATTGCAATTGCTCAGTGTGTCTCCTGGCCTGGCTGGTGTTGCAACTTTGTCCTGCAAACTAGCATTACTCTCTTGTCAAATGAGAGTTGAAGAAAAATCGAGATTACCCAATGGGAAATATGTCAGTAATATTAATGTTTCGTCCCGACGAGAACATTGTTCGCAAACGATGTCCTTTAGCTCCATGAGACTCTGTCTGTGTCTGTGTCTCTGATTAGAATCTTCTTCTTAAATTTTCTTAATTTCTTTCAAGCTCCAACGAGAAACTAATTGTAATCGTCATGATTCATGTAGTACCGTACCTTCAGGTGTTCTATTCAAGGACATATGAGTGTACATATACCCGCCTTCACATTGTGACGCGCTCAAATGTTCTTACAGAGGACGAAAGTTGGAAATGAAATATGCACGAGACGTATACCGGTGTTGTTTGTCAATCAATTATTATCGTCAGTGGTTAGCACTGGTGGAAGCTCTGTTGCTTCGCACACCTTTACAAAAGAATGACTCTGGTTATGGTGCCAGAGGAGGAGTGCCGCCGACTGGTAAACTGCTCTCTGTTTGAAGAACGATTTTGCGGCTCATTCGGAAGGACTCAGCGTTATGATTAATGACTCTCATTTGTGCATACACCATCGTATCAGAGTGATTAAGGTGGCCCTTCTCTCAGTTCCATTTTGTAGGACTAAAGTGGATCAATATTTTAATTAAGTTTATTTCTGTTTCTCTGTTTTTGTTGTTGTTTTTTTTTTTCTCCCCTTTTTGTCCAGTAAAACGGAATTATTATTGATGAAGGGTTATGCAAATAGGAAGAAGGTATAGATGGGTGTGTGTCCTCGATATGATTTATTTGACGGTATAATTCATAATTGGAAATTGGAATTAATCTTTCTCCAATATTTGGCAATATTTTAGGATGAGTCCTTCAGTAAATGAATCATGATGAGTGTGAGTGAACAATTTTTGTTTAAGATTGTATGGTGGGCGTTTGATAAATTGCTGGAAGGGGTATGAATTTCCATCAAGAATACTAATGAGTGATGAAGTGAAACTAAGAGAATATCTCTTTTTTTAAGATGTAAAAAGTGCCACTTAAGTGGAATTATGCCTAAGCCTTATCTCGAGATTGTTTGAAATAAGCTTTTGTAATAAGAAATGTCATTTAGAAAGTGTCATTTCAGCTAAGCGTTATTGAGAATTTCTAATGATTTGACAAATTGTTTCAATTTCTTGCTTACTGAATCCTTGTTAAAAGAGCTGCTTAATCATTAATTCCATCGATAGATCCATGTCAGTGAAGGAATTCACCATAGTAGCCCTGATGACATTGAGCTTTTTTCTAGCAACGGTGAAATACAGAGAGCACAATGTATTTTTTAACGAATTAAATTCACTTTTTTCTTGATAAGACAAACTGCGATGACGACGAATGAAGAAGAAGATTCATCAACAATTTACGAGCTATACAGCGACATATAGTCCAAAAAAGTGTATCTACAACTATACAAAGGAAAACGACTCTCAACTGGAGACAGCTACATAAAAAATCGTGGTGACTGATTAGACTCATAAATTAAAGCCTTGACTCACCCAGAACAATAGCGCAATCAAGACCGCAAGAAGATATCTTGAATACGAACCTATCTTACTTTCTTACGTAAGGACACAACTCAATGTCACATTCTTGATTCAGCTTAGGCTAAGTAGCAAATATGCTGCACATTTAACATGACTTCAACATAAGCTTAAGCGACACAATACTGAATAGAAGCGCCTGGAGTCAGAGCGAAGTGCTCTTCAAAGAGTTATTTTCTATCTTTATGGGCGGCGCTAACAGCTGATTGAGTCCGTGTCGGTATCTTTTCTCTGAATTTTTTTTTCTAATCTTTCCTCTAATTTTCACAGATACGTAGAATAGAGCTTCAAACTCGATGGAAACTCATTCCTGCCCTCAGATACGCAGCCTGAGTGCCGCAAAAGCGTCGAATATGGCACGAGACAGACTCCGAAAAGTCCTGCTCGGAAAGCCTGCATTTTTTGTCTCGTATTTCCTTTAATTTTTTTTAACTAGATGAATGGAGCAGCAGCAGCATCAAAAGTGGCACGAGGCAGACCCCAACAAAATGACTTTTCCCTCATCGACCCCAGACCTTGGAAAACATGAATTTTTTTTCTAGTCCTTCCTTTAAATTTCTTTGCTAGATGGGTAGAATGGAGCTTCAAACTCGATGGAAACGCACTCCCGTCCTCAGGTACGCAGCCTGGGTGCTGCAGCAGCGTCGAATGCGGCACGAAGCAGACCACAAAAAAATGATTTTTTCCCCTACCGACCCTGGACCTGCTCGGAAAGCATGCATTTATTTTTTATCGTCTTTCTGCTGCATGTCCTTAACGAGATCACTTACAGGCATTATGTCAGACTCTTTTGGCTTCTAGGTAAATGCAACATTCGAGCAAACTGTGAGGCTGACGAATTAACCAGACAAGGTTCTGAAAGTACAGACAGTACGAAGTTCGACAACATCGTTTGTGAAACACACGATTCGCGTCGATGCTCTGTGGAAAGAAAATCGTTGATATCAACATCATGACTATTTTAAGAACGCCAGGCTCTTGGCAAACCCTAAATCCGAAGAAATCGAAAGCTTCAATTTGAGAACGTATCTTGTTTACTTGTTTTCGTTGTCTGACAACAAAATTTGCGGAGTTAATACAAAAATCGTTTGGAAGAGCTGCAGAAATGTGAGAAGTGTTTGTGATGTGCAAAGAGATAGCAGCATGCGCCGATAGTTTACCTTGTTTTTTTCTTTGGCTTTCAGCTCGGAGTGTAAGCTTGTGAAAGCAGTTTGCTTCAATTCGTGAGTGTTGTACAGATTTAAAATGAGCATTGGTTATTGAACAAAATACACAGCGGTGAGTTTCATTAAATCGAGGTTAAGTTTCTTAAGTACACACCTCTACTCCATGCAATGATTTCGAACACCACGCAGAGTTCCTTTCACATCTCGTTCGTCATCGACAAGGGAAATATCAAAACCGTAACTCTGCCGTCATTTCGACGACCCATAGAGTCGCATTAAATTCCAATCAAAAGACCGCACAAAAGAATGTCACAGCAAACGGCAAGCATGCTGTACACTCGTGTACCCACTCTCTTGAGGTGCGAACACATCATATAGGCTCCCTTCGTTGCTGTCGCCATCGAAACATGCATTCCACAAAACACTTTGGTTGTGTTAACCTAGCATATGGCACCTACTACTACTAGCTAGCAACCCATTATGACAATGTTCCTCGTCATAACCGTGTGATGTGTCGTAGTCGTTGCCAAAATGCATATGCCATTGCTGTTGCTATTGCTGTTGCTTCGCCTCGCCTCGCCACAGTGTGAAAGATCCATTGTTTGTCCATAAAGCATTATGGGATACCTGTCTCAAAACTTTACATGCAACACCTAACCTTACATTTTGCCTTTTTTGTTTTTGTTTTGTCGAACATTTTTTGGCAACCAAATCAAAATTGGAAAACCCATTTACAGGGTGGCTACTGCTGTGCAATGACAATGGCCCACCACCATGCCATCAAGGCTTACCCCTCTACAACTCTGTCGAGTGATGTAATTGTAAATGCATTTACAATTTGCTTATGTGAGTGGCACTGCATACAGTTTACATCGTGTGCTCCTGAAAGCCATTTAAGCCACATACGGGAGCGCAGAGATTTTATGTATGCCACTGCATCACCAGCACCGACGCCGTTACCACCTCTAGTGTGCTACAGCGAAAAGCACTTCACCTGTTGTCTTTGTCGCCTCCCGTTGCCGCAGCACCACAGCCGCCGCCACCCCCAAGTGCCACATTCTCTGCCACACTGTGCCTGTGCCTGATGATGGCTAAGCTATTATTTCAGCAGCTTTATAACCGGACTGGGTGCATTTAAAATGCATCAGCAAACGTTGTTCACTTTGCTTGTATACCTCCGACACCCTCTGTGCTGTGCTGTTGGTTGCTCTGCTGATATATGTGTTCTACGTGTGTGTTCATCTGTTGTTCTCCAGCGAAGAGTTGGTTGGCTGGTGTCAGGGTTGAAGTTCGTTTAGAACGAACGACAGGGCTATGAAAAAAAATAAAAAATGTTTGTCGCTGAGTTACAGCATGAATTAAACATTTTCAATCGACACTTTTATATGCGTTGCTCCGAAGTGTGGGGTGAAATGAGGGGGTCGTTATTGTCAGTCCAAAACTATTTTAGGTGTGACACCGTTCGACAAGTTTCGATGACTGAGGATGGAAGGAGGACAAAATCAACTCCTTTCTGGTGTTTTGCAGTTTTTCTTTGACTACTCGTTTTTTTTTTTTTTTCTGTTTTCCATCGAACGTGACACAAAGTGAACTTGAATATAAAAAATACCGTGACGCAAAAAGTGCTAAATTTCTCACTGGGAAACTTTGTTGACAAGGGATGTTGACCTCGGATCGCCAGGGTGCAATTTGATAGAGAGTTTGAAGGGTTTGTTGTTCGGCCATGTGGAGGCATTGGTGTCGACTGGTGAAAGTGACACTTTAATGAATTGAAGAGGATTTTGATTAGGTTGTGGCGTTTCGGTTTAGATTCACTTAAGTCAGCCAGATAAAGTAGAGTTTGTTTAAAGTTAATGTGGCTCATGTAGCAATGTTTTTAATGCGACAAAGGCTTGATTTAATCGTGTTTTAAAAGCGAGACAAACTAACCAATGAGTCTTATTAACAGATTCGACATTCTGCATAACGGTGGCATTGTTAAGCAAACATCTTTTGTATTTCATGTAAACTTTGTCTCGTTATTGCTTCAGAAGATGATAAATCAGTTTTTTCTACAGCGGCCTCAGCTTCAACTTGCTTTGTTTCAGATTTGATAGAAGGTTCATAGGAACGTTAATTGGGTGGTCTTGGATGTGAATTTAAGGACTGTCCAGAATAGCTCGAAAAACCTCTTGAAAACGAAACTTTGAACTATCTCGGTAAATCAATATTACAGCTTACAGATCCTCTGCTCGAAAAACCACAGTCGTCCTCTGTTCTCATTGCTCTTTAGTAAGCTACTCGGAGCTCGCTTAAGCAAAAAGTCAGAGAACCGTAACGACTTACTACCATTTTGTCCTCCATGTCAGTTTGAACCTGAGGACTAAAACTCAAAGAAACTTTTGACTGAATTTGTCAAACTATTTTGATTCGAAACCAACTTAACAAGGATTGCGTTTTTTCTTCTTAACATTTGTACTTGAATGGAAGGAATCTCCCTACGGACAGTAGTGCGAAACTTCAATAAGAATAAGAATCTTGGACTCCTAATCAGTTTTTGTAGTAAAAAAAGGGTCGTTCAATAATACGAGTAAAAGTACGCAGTGCTTTAATTTAAGTCACTGGGCTCTGTTATCTCTAAGGGATAAACTATTGTCAGTAGCTGTGACTTCTTCCAACATATTTGTCTATTCATTTTACTTTTCTCATGTTCTAGGTGGTTTATAATGCTTCTCTGTTCTATTCACCATTCCCAGTGTAACCAGATCGAATATTTACTTTCGATATTTGTCAAATATTTTGTTTCCGATTTGCGAGTAAAAAAAAGTCTCTCTCTCCCTCTATCTCTGTCTCTTTTTCTCAACAATTAATTATATCACTTCTCGAGCCAAATATTAATATTTGCTCTACACAAAAATACACATCACATTGGGCGCGAGCTCCCATCGAGTACTCATAACAAACATTTAACATCAATAAGCACACACCATCGACAGAGGAGTCCTCTTATGCCACACTACACTGCGCCTTGGTATTACCTAAAATTGTAATTGCCGCATCCTGGTCCGCAAAAAAAACACCAGCGAGCTCAACTCAAACAAACATAATCGCTGTCCCCGTGGTCGCCTCTACCAGCACTCATGTACGTATCATCATCATCGTTTTCTTGGCAAATATAACGAAATTAATATTTTGAACAGGACACAGGGACTCGACACGGGATACCTGATGATACAGAACTAAATAAATAAAAACATGCAATAATGTTTTATTTGCGTACATCCAATAAAAACCACATGCACACACACATGAATGGTGATATGAAATGCACCATTCACGTGCCTTGAGGGCTTTGATTTCACGAATTTTGAATTAAAGTCCTTCGACTTCTGATATGAAATCACCAGTTTCAGATTTTCCACTAACAGTTTTTTTTTGGAAAAATATTGAATATTGGCTGAGGAAACTGATGCTTGTAGGATAAAGGATATAGTAAAGCATCCATGTCAGTTCATATGAAAGCGTTGGCTCGGAGCTTCTGGTGATAGTGATGATATTTTGTGTGCCTTTGAATATGAATATACGAGTAATATCAATGCCTCATAGGGTAAGTTATCTTGACGCTAAAAGTTTAAATCACATAAATAGAACTAGTAGAGGACAACCTAGCTACACTACTCTATTTGGGCATTCAGTCAGTTTATCACGAGCTTAGACATAGACATAGAAAGCGGAAGCTTTATTTCTCAACTTAAAATGTCCCTAAACCCTGCCATGCAATTTTTTTTTTTTCATTTGCTCTGAATGCTTCCTTGTCCCAATCTGATCCATGGCCGTTCTTACCTAGAGCAATTTTGGAGACATTCGGATGGGCTACAAACCATCCTGACATATGTAGATATGACTCTCTGCAGTCTTGTTTTTCTTTGTATTGCGTCTTTAATGGCTGAGGCGATCTTAAGCAGAAGTGACAATAGAAAATCGGTAGTCTGTTATGGAAAACTGTTCTGGAAGACTGTCTCCCTGTTTCAGAGTGTGCAAACAAAATTGTTTCCCATTGTTGACGAATCTGCATGTTTTAAAACCATTTAGATCCTTAAGTGGATTCTTAGTCTTGTTAAGCAATTGACTGTTAAGGAAGAGTCAACTTTACTAACTAACAGCGCATAGTTATATACCTTGCGTAGTTCTTTGACTCGCTCTAACGAAGCTTTTAGCAAAGAGGTGTTCTTGGGAAACCAATGTTTGAATCAATTTATATCGCGGATACCATTTTCTGTTGAGATACAATTTTTAAATGGTTTATGGTGTGTTTCAGGAAGCAGTGAAATCCCCGAATTATTCAGTCATTAGACAAAGTCATGAGGCAAACCATAACTACTTTCCTTCTTTCGCATAACTTCTCCACTTTAAGTTACAGTTTTTTCGTACACATTTCATCAAGAAATGTTTCTCTCTATGAAGATTCTCCGAAATTACTGCCTAAGAAGGTCCTATCTATTATCTCATCTGACGCTAAAGCTTGGTGTCTCCGTATCCTCGAACTTATTCTTTCTAAACCCTTGCTTTTTCCTTTTTTTATTCTAAGAATTAAGGAGTGGCTCTATTATCTTTTCTAAATTGCACCGATATGGAATGCTTCTTGAAAGAATTGGTTTTAGAGAGATCTATGATCGAAGCCCTTTTACATTGGTCATGCTTCTGGAACTTATATCCAACCATTCTGTTGGTGTTAATGGCCCCAGTGTTAACAACAAGAAAAGATCGTCGTTCTTCGATCTTATGATGACACTCTTAAAAATCAGTCTCAGGAGCAAAAACTCGTCAATAATTCAAAGGATAGGGTGCCACATGATTCTTTTCATTCTATCACTAGAATTGCTTTAAATTTTTTTTTAATCCAACTTCTCTCTCTCTCTCTCTTTCCATTTCTCTTTGCTAGTAAATATTCTGTGCCGAGAGGATTTCCTTTGAAGTCAATTGACTGCACGCTGTTGCTTCACTATGACATTTGCAGAGATATAGTGTTTCATAGGTTTTTGGAGGAACGGGAAGGACGATACTCATTATTTGCTCTTTGTAAATATCAATGAATGGCTCTTTGGCATACACAAACAGACATATACATATGTAGGAAAGAATATTTGATGCTTTTGATAAATCTATTAGGTAATGTCCGGAACACATCGAAATACACACCGCAAGCATACTTGCCTATGCACAAAAGGGATTTCATTCAACTCACTCCATGTGTGGGTATGTAGGAGGAGGTATACTTGGAAAACGTTTTTCTGGTCGGATATTCAGATAGCACATGAACAAAGCGCTATCGACTAATTAATATCGAATCGGTAGTACGGCCTGGGGCCAACTAAAACGCTTAATTATGTTGGTGGGGTTTAAATAACGTATATGAAGCGTATGAGAAGCCAATGAATAGGCGGATGTATGCATTGTCTGTACGAAGGATTTGGTGTACGTAATTGAATTCCAAAGGTAGACCAAGGAAGAGGAGTTTTTAATGCATCAGCCGATTGAGAGGCTTAAGGTCTGTTTGCCCTTAGACGAGGTATCGAATTGAAAAAATTATAAAAGTCAGGATTGTGCACTGTATGGACAGTAAAAGGATGGAAGATGGGGCTGTTATGAACGATTTTTTACCGGCAAAAAAGCAAATTCTATATGGGAAGGTAAGTCCGATCCTTCAAATCAATTTATCCGTAGGGATAGGATACCTGGCCGTTAGAATCTTAAGCCCTTTTTGTTGTTTTCACACTTGGTAAAGTCAAAGCTTAGGCAAAATGTTTGTTGAGACCAAAGTGCATCTTGGATTTCCAAAATATTGAAAACACTTAAGGTGGCGCTACAGTTCGGGGTGGACCTGGGCTTCAACCATCAAGCGTGTCCAGCCATCTCGATCTTTAGCTAACTGCCTCCAGTTTCGCACGCTAAGTTGGTTGAAAATATTGAAAGCAGCTTCGAGTTGCTCTAACAGACGGTGCTTTAGGCTCCCTTGTAACTCTCTTCTTGCTAAATAACCAATGTGGGCTTTGGTTATGACAGTCTGCACCAGTTATTCACTTTTACAATGCTGTCGAACTTACCACATTTGTGTGCTTAGGTGTCAAATGAATGAGAAAATGTTGAAGAAAAAGGAGATTTTCTTCACATGCAAAAATTATAAAATAATTAGAACGCTAATTTAAGATTTTCTACTTTCTCAAAAGATTCTGGCACCCAGCTTACAAATATTCGTCGATTGTGTGCAATCCTTTAAAGAGTTTTACTTTTCCCAAGCTCAAAATATCGATACCTCCACGCACAGCATATATGTGGTTTAATTATTTCAATTTTCCTTTGATCTGTCGCTGCTTTCCAGCAGCGAATTCCACTCCAGCTGCTCCGTGAAGTTATTTTCGAATTTTTTTCTTAATTATTATTACATCCAAACCAAGGACACGCTTGCATTTGAAGCTCCAAATTGAAAAATACCTCGGACCATTAGAACCGAAACAAATGATCCTTCCTGCCAATGTTAATGCAACTTCATATAATTGCACACACATGTCTTGTGTGGCTATTTTTCTGACCCACTCAGCCCACTTCTATGCACTTGGTCAGGACCTGTAATATTCTTTGGTAATAATTTCCATGAAAATATGTATCCACATCCTTGTCCGGAGGAGTGGTGTGCTACAATTGCAATCGGTTAGCTCTAAATGCCTTTATTTTGTTTTCTCCATTTTTTTTTTTTTCGTGTAATTTTTAATTTCAACTCCAGGAGGTCCTTCCCTACCACACCAAGGCTACCGCCACCGATAAAGTCTCATCTTTTGCAGAACCCAGCGGAGCACACTGTGGAGCAGTGGTAGCTGGTAGTAGCAGCATCTGTGTCTAGGGTGTGTGGACTTTGTAAATGTTGCCGATTGCTTTTTCAATTTTTTATTTTTTTTGCTTTTTGTTTCTCCATTCTTGTGTTGTGTTGTGTTCATTTGCAGCTGAGGGCGCAAATTGTATGTTTCGGTGGGTGTATGGTGGTGGTGGTCGATGTTTGGAAGGATTTTAGAGAAGGATATAGAAAGTTAATTTTATGATTAATGGGCCTTTGGCATCGACATGGTACATGTGCTCAATGTACACTGTTCGGTGAACACAGAGCGTATATACACACACACACAAATGTATGGGATGGAGTACACGAAACACGAAACACACATCGACAGATTAGACAGGAAAATATAATAAATTATAAAGTTTTCCATAAGGTTAAACATGGCGGCGGCGGAGGCAATGATGGAGGAGGTATTCTTACGTCTCCTAGTCGAGAGAGAAGAAAATTAGAAAAGAGAATGTTTTGCTTCACTTTCTTGATCCTTTTTCAACTGTGTCTATTGTTGTAGACATTGTGTGTGATTTTTTTTTTTTCGAGATACGTGTTGTGAGTGTGGGTGGGGAGGTGTAGAATATTGTACTCAGTCCCTACACCTTTGTTAATTTTACAAATGGATTTCACTCGGTTCCCGAGGTCGAATGATTGTGCTTTGTTGCGTGAAGATTTTCCTCAAGCAATAGAAATAGCAACTGCCGTGGCTCAGCCTCAGCCACTGATGTGTAACTGTTGGGAATTGAAATTTAATTATATTTTTCTTATAAACGTATCTTTGCCACATCCCACCGATGATGCCAGGTAGAAAGAAGATTGAATTGAGTAAATTAATCTTTTTTTACTCAAATCAATTTCTTTTGCGAGGTTACTGAGGCAATTCAGGTTCGACAGGATTTCAAAAAGGTTTCTATTTATTATATAAATCCTGAGGGGCACTAGATACTTAAGATATCTCCAACACTGTTTTCTTTGCTGTGATCAATCTTTCACGGTTCTGCATCGAGTCTCTTTCAGAATTTGTCACCGATCCACTGCTACTTGGTTCCTTCCTAATTCTATTGCAAAGCTATTTTTAGCACTTCGGTCTTCCTATTGAAGCTTCATCTACGAAGTTCATGTTACTTGGACATTATACCATAATTTTAGTTTATTGCGATGGACTCATCTGGTTAACTTCTTGCTTGTAGGTACCATGAGATTTTTGCTGTGACATCTACTCGGTCATCATCTGTCACCGCATTGTCGCATTTGAATGGTTTTCTCAAAGTCGACTTGTTGAACTTAGTACATCACTCTCATCAGGGCTTCAGTCATCTCTGCTGAAATGATCTGCTATGGGCATTAATTAACCGCTATTTTTGCCATGACAACTACATTGGTTAGAATCAATTACATACGTGGAGCGAAAGGATCTAGGTATTCCCCAGAAACTATCCACAAAACTAGTAAGAGTTTCGCAAAAGCGTAAAATCAAAAAAGTATTCTTCCAGGCGAAGTTTTGAAGAGTTATCTCTTCACCCTCCTTATCCACCAAGTCTTTTGGTAGACTTATTTCGACGAAGAAGTAACCAATTATGATCCGATTTTTTCAACGAAACCAGGATACTAGAGTGTTTCCAATTCAGCTCGACCTAAATCTGTCTAGTAGCTTGACACAAAGAGCCATCTGCCCAAAAATGTTTTAAGTAACAGTTTACAGTTCAGGTACATGATGTGTTGCATATCGTATCGTAAAAATGTCGTGCTCATCAAAACCATCGAAATCTTCGATTGGTGTCTAGCTGTTTTCAAGGCTGGCGTCAATAACCAAACACCTGCTGTTGTAAACGGAGGAGATTTGAACATTTTCTATGTCCGACTTTATACCAAAAGCACATTTGTGTATTGGTTTACGTCCAACTCCTTGTTTCTCCATATAAAGCACCCCCTCTTGCGCCACAATGTTTTTGTACAAAAGCGTCTTTGATCAGAAATCCCGTGAAGGCAACGCGATCAAAAGTCATTGTTTCAAAAAGCAAAAGTGTTCGAAAATCCAGTTAAACTCGTCCTTCTCTTCCGACCATTCCAATCCAATCCAATCCATTGCTATACCTACCGTAGCCGGTTTTAAAATAGCTTTTCACTACACCTAGCTTGCTCAAAATAATTTCGTATAAAATGCACGATATCCCTACAAATCCTCTTCTAATCCGTTTTACAAGTAAAAACCACATGGATTTGAATTCTACATCACCAGAAAATCTACATTTATTTATCGCCTGCTGAGGACTACACAATTGCTACCAGGACTAAACATTTCCAGCACACAACTCCGGCAATAGTCCTTCCGTTCTCTACGAATTCCAAACACAATCGCGATGCTCTCTAAATTAATTATGTAAAATTTCCCATAGAGACTTAGAAAATTAGTCTTTTTTTGGGTCCTTCTGGTTCCTAAAAATAAGGAGAAAAATCAAATGAAACCGTAAATTTGCTCCGCAAACAATTTTACATGCTTTTCGGATCAACTAAGGACTTAAGCTGTTGAAAACTGTAGCACTGTCTATGCTTGGGATGTTGCTACTCCTGCTGCTAGGTGTCTCTTTAATTCTACTGACCACACATATTCCTTTTCTTTTTTGGGACATTGCCACCACCGTCTTGTTCTTTTTCAACCGAATCCAGGCATTATCCTTCCTCTTCACGTTTCAGTGTGTAATTGTCGACCATATTTCTTCTTACACTTTGCAGGTGCTGAACGTTTCCTAACTTTTTTTTTTCTTTTTCCTGTGACTTATATAAAAATCCTGCTTTCCTTGGAAAGAGATATGAATGTATAGATACAGATATAGATATAATTCAGCTGCAACAACTGCAAGATTAGAACAGCCAATAAATTGAAATAAATGTTCAAGGATACAGTCATCGTCGGGGAGGATGGAGGAAACCGAAAACAAAAATCCTCAACAAAATCAGGAAAAAAATCGTTTCAATACAATATTTTTGTTAGACGTTCCGCTCCGTCCCGTCCTTCTGTTCCCCAAAAATCCTGCTGAGTTTTTCATCTTCTCTAGGCGCCTTTACATTTTCAGAACCCACTAGGTGTTCGGACTGGAGTCCCTGTCCAGCGATAGAATTGCTCTGAAAGTTTTTTTTTATTTTTATTTTGTTTTGGTTTCCTCTCATTCACGTTCATTTCAGCACGTAAACCGAATATCACCGGAACGTGTTCCAGGATATCAATTTAAGGATGAGCATACGTGTGTGCTAGTCTAAACTCTGTGCGACTCTATGCTATTGTATGTATGGTAGCTTGTCGTTTGTTTTATGTTTGCTTATTGTATTTAGTGCCACGACGATTTATTTTGTCAATTTTGTGCAATATGTTTAAATGTTTTATTAGTCCGACGAGTGTGTTGATGTTGGGTATTTGGCATAACTTGTGGGCATACAGGAAATATAACACCTTGTGACCCCAAAAAGTATTTATCATAGATAGGTAAGCCCTGGCTATCAGCACTAGACCAGGTGAAATTATTTATTCATTAAAAAATTAAAAATTTATTTATAGATGTTTGAATTGTGTTCGACGACTTATCGGCAGCTTTTAGCCTTGTACGACTTGTGCACTCCTAAGACAGTCGATAGCCGCAGAGATATTATGCGACATAGGCGATCCTATGTCTTACAAAAACAACCCAGTTATATCCCTGCTTAATGTTAGCCTTCTGAATCTTATCCAGTGTACTGTGTGCCCTACATTCATCGGCACTTTCCAGTGTGGCTTCCTACCCGGAAAATCGACTATAGACCAAAGCTTAACGTTAGTTCAGGCTCTGACCTCCCTAAGCCTGATTAATAAATAATTTTGTAATTTCCTACAGTATCCACGCCACTCTCGCACTCTCGAGTCTTGTCTACCTTCTGCCGCTGTGTCCATAGTATACATTATCGTCATCCATGCTTTTTTTGCACGGAACTGCTGTTAGGATTTACTTCTTAGGTAAAGCGGAATCCCGATTCTACTCTGAATAGATCCTCATGCTTTTGCCATGGAAACTCTCATGTTCCAGGACCCAGCAAAACTTTAAAGTCAATTTATTTTCTTTTACTTTTTTCTCTTTTATCAATATAACCTACGTAAACCATATTCCATTGCAATATCCATTATAATGACCCTCGTGAACAAGGTAACCCGCTTATCCCCTCCTACATGTGTTGAAAAAACTATGTGACAGACAACCTATGTTGAATCCCCAAAGCATCGCGCATCCATGCACCCAAAAATCTCAGTGGGTGCCCTAATGGATATCGCGCGTTGTCGATGTTGGAAAAACAACAGCAGCCAACTTCATGACCATCCCGTAAGGAATCTCTTAATAGGGTTTAACTTCATTATCATAAAATCAACGCAGCAAATTTGCGCTCCAGTAATTTCATAAACCCACGCATTTAGTCGCCATTTGCATGAGTTGATTTCATCCCCCCAACACATGTGTGTACGTCCAACAAAAATGCATGCTCTCTGTCATGTCCTTTGTGAAATATTATGTATGGGGTATCCAAAATGGAATTTGTTAATTAGATTTCTTGCTCCAATTTGACCAATTCTTGGCTTGGATAGGAGGAAGGGAGATATCCACAGCGCACAGTGTGATTCACAGAGATAGGTTTATCGTTGGTTCGTTCATCATGCATTGAGAGCAGTCTGTCGGCCTATCTGTCTCCCATATCGGTTGGTTTGCAGCACCCTTTTTCCACACACTGGAGGGTGACATTGCAATTGCTACTACCACTGATACTGCTACCGATGATGACGCATCTCCTGGATGTGAAATTGTAATACATTTACCGGAATTTAATGCATTTTCCACAGACATAAATCACTTTGATGCAATACATCGAAAGATTGAATATCTCCCCCAATGCTGATGATGCGCGGGCGGAAGGGTTGCTGGACGAACGGATGGATGGATGGATCGATTGGTTGGATGGATATTTCACAAGTTCACTAACGTAACCAATAGCATCCAACCCAACCCATGATATCCACCATGGCCCCCCGGAGGCATATGTCATTTTTCAAATATTGTAATATCGGTAGCATGGCAGTAGCAACACCAAACTCATGGATCGTTGGGTTTCACCTTCGTCAAACATTTCCCTCTTACAGCGTGCTAGTGCATATCGAGCAAACAGAATCATCACCATCATCGCCATCGTCATTGGTTCAGTGGCACCACCAGCAGTAGCTTCATCTGAATCCAAAGCAATAGCACAGTCATCGCCTCGGTGTGCGGATACAGAGAGATAGATTGATACATCCTAGCTCGGGCCCACTCCCAAGGACGCTGTGTGCCAAATTTGGGGGTGATTTTGTCTGAAACACTCCCACACTCGAACAGTGACATTCTCTTTTGCTCTCACGTCGTCATTGTCGGTTTGAGATATACGAACATTCACAGATGAATAGCTGTTTGTCTGCTCGGTTGCATCGTTCCGTCCAATTACATTTTCTTGTGACAGATTCATCAATAATCCAGATACAGTTTCCAATTCTAGGGTTTTTTTTTCCTCTTTTTTTTGTTGATGAAGGTGGGTGGACGCCACTGGATGTGGACTATGCATATGGCAATGGACACGTGAGAAGGATTCGACGAGAAATGTGATGAGTGAAAATGTAGAGTTCAAAGGAAAAGCCTCGTGAAAGGGAAGCAGCGTATCATTTCAGAAATCTCTGGTGCTAATTAGTTTGAAGAACGGAGGGAGAACACCCCTTATGGGAACTCATTTGGGTGATGCAGTCAGTACTGATATCAGGTCTCCGATCGCAGCTTTGTGAATTCACATGACAATGTCGAAATAAGAGGATGAGTATAACGATGTTGCTGAGTACTTAAAAAAATTAGATCCTTGAAGTGATGGGCTTTAAACAGAAATGCTTTCACTTTGAAAAAGGAAATAGTTCAGAATCCTACGTCTGATGAATCAACCTCTAACTTTATTTTTATTTAAGATCTAATGGGCCTTGAAATTTCTTACCACCGATGTTAACACTATTAGTAACGAACTGTACAACACACTTCAGGTCTCACCATGATTTGGGTCTCACCAGTTCATTCCCAAGTTGAATTGTGCCATGTCTACTCGAGTGTGAGATTGCCTCACGCCCTTATTTGTATTTATGAAAAGGAATACTTCATGTATTGGATATATGGTTTGTGTAAGAGGTTTTAGCATGAAAACCACCGCTTCGGGTCATGGTGGATCTGGACTTCAACAACAACAAGCATCTCTATCTAGTTCATTAGTTAGATAGTTTTCTCTATACTCGAGAAGTTTTTTCGATACACGATTACCCAAGCACCGTCGCGCAGAATAACACCGGAGTCTTTGTTTCTCTTGAGGGCTTTGAATACAACTGAGATCTTAGTACTGCTAAGAGGCTAAATGAAATCGAATACACTTCTACGAACCGTCACTACCTCGTGATCATTTTCTTTAAAATGTTCAAAAGTATTATTCCCATATCCACGTATCCTAGCTTAAATATTCAAGTTCTCCTGCAATTGTTTGTTCCTTCTGACTACCAACTATAAATCCGATATTGTACCGAGCTTTTATCATCACTGCACAGCCCACGGACATAAAGCTGATACTCTTGCAACCTACTGGGTTTCACAAAAAAAAAGAGTTGAAAAGTGAATTTTCCTTCCAGTTTTCTGGTTTACACGTTCATAGGTGTATCTCTCCTCTCCTGTGGCATAAACGTGTAATCAATCTGCACGTGGGTAGAAATGAAAAATTTATAAAATCCAGCTGGGCTCTCTTTATTTTTCTACCTCATGAAGGACACCCACAGCCACTGGTCTTCTCAAATTTTAAACGTAAAACGACAGCGTCCAACTATGGTCCTTGAAACTTCGAAACGTATAAGTTTCATGTGTGCAAACTTGTGATGAATAATGACCAAAATGTGTGTAGGCCAGAATCGATCTCATTTCATCATCCGAAGCACCTTGAGCTACATAGGTATACCCTCTGTTTGATACTGATTGGGGGATGAATTTCGTAATGACTGTCAGAAGTTACATTTCAATATTTCCTCCATCATTTTCGACAACGACGACATTATTATCACGGGAGTACATACAAATCGTGCCAAGTCAGTACTCTACCACTCCACAGCTCACTTGTGTGTAGAATGTATGTCAGAACATGGTAGCTGAATGAATATGTCGAAGCCTTTTCAATAATTAACTCTGACACTAATTAGGCGCGATGAATTGTCGTACAATTTTTGTTATCCTGGCAGGGATTTTTGATTTTCCAAATACGTTTCACGCGTATGCATAAGAGAGGATGATGCCACATGATGTGATGACGATGATGATGTGTGTTTCGGCATGATGATATGAGCTGACATTGTTTTTCTGGTGAATATCTTGTGTGTGTTTAAAGTCGTAGCGGTATTAACATGGCATGTCCTGATTTTTGAATTTTAATTGATGACTTAAAATTCTCAGGGGATGCATCCATTATGTTCGACTGGATTGGGTTGTCATCATTAGGGAGAAACAGTGATAGACATTCGACAAGAAAGCGCAAGGATATCACATCGTGAGAGGTTGGGGATCTTTATAAAATAAAAATAAATGTAAGGCAATTTCTTGAATTTCTAGATGAAGTCCTTTAGAAGAAAATATCTTTTGACCTTGAATGAATTTCCTGGCTTGACGTAGTCTGGACTTATTATTTGAATTCTATCTTTATATTCCTAGCTAGGATAAGCCATATATGACAAGCGGGCCTATGACCGTTGACTAGTTGGCATCTCTAGGGAGGTTGCCATCTCTATGTGTTGGACACATAGCTACTTGAGTGCCACAGCTTTCAGTTTTTTTTTCTCTGCTTGTATGTCAAAGAGAGGGCGGAACATCTGAAAGTCGATAGCACATCACCAACTAACATTTTGTTTTAAATTTCAGCAACCACCATCGTAAATTTTTAGACTCAAACATTAGTTCCACTTAACTGCTGTTAGTATTGATCAATTTAAGGAAACTTCTCTATATTTGTTTTTGTTCAACTTTCTCTCCACCAATAGTCGTTCAAAATAATCAACTGCAATCGTTTGCACGTCATTTAGTACCGTCCAAAAACTTTTTCTCGTCGTCTATTTATTTTCATTTCCTTCGATTCACTCCTTAAACGTTGCGATACATTCTCAAATACGAAACGATTAAATTAAATGGCTGCCGACACATGTTTAACCAATTTCATGCATTTTGTACTCTTACTACCTGTACTCTCATCCAAAACTCATCCAAACCACCCTCAATGTCTTCAATCAATACGGAAAAAGTTTTCCTCAAAAACTTGCAGCAAAAGAAAAATTTTAAGTACACATATAGACGGTGCGGCGTTCTACAACTCCCATGATGATCATTGGATGCAGGACGGAGATTTTGCTTCCAAGAAAAAAATAAGTTTCAACTAACGAAATCGACTTCCTTCCCAGCCATTGGATTCATTTTTATAAAAGAGAAGACTTTTCTTTTGGGAAAAACTTTTTCCGTATACTGCTCCTCGGCACTCATACTTATATCCATATCCTTAGACTTTTTTTGAGTTTGAGGTTTCGCTTTAAAACAAGATCGTACGTGCATATCGGTTTGGTTGAGGTTTCTTCTTTTTTCCTCCCCCGTATGAAATTTCATCTATGGGTATCCTTGACATGTGTCAGTGGTGGCAGGAGCAGCGGTGTGGCTTCAGCAATGGTAGTGTTCTATTATTACTTAAAAGTATTATCCTTACTTGTTTGTTTCCTCTCATATCCAACATCCGGGTGGTAAGTGAGAGTCGTCTTCTTTTCACACACACACACACACTTTACCTCCCTCTGTCCCATTCTCTTTGGGTCTGGCTTTGGATATAAATGCCAAATGTATTTCCGGTGCCTTAAAACTTTCTTAAAATACATATCTTCATCTTACTAGAGCAGGAAGTGGAAAGTAGAAATGAAGATGATGTCGTCTACGTCTACACGTCTTTTCAAGAACAAAACAACGAGAGAGAGAGAAAGAGTCCCTTTTTTTACTGCACACCTCTTGGAAGAAACAAAAACTCATACATATATGTGTGTGAGAACAGCCATAATCCTAATGATGACGGGAAACAAATCCTCAGGAAGGAGTTGAGGTGAAGGATATGAAAATTCTTGGCTCCCTGCCAGGCGGTATGGTGCCAAAATCCAGTGGAGAGAAAAAAATTTCAATTTTCTCCAACAAACACGCAAACAAAGAGAGGGAGAGAGAGGGCTGTGTGTAAAAGGAAGCGAAGAATCGGGCTGCAATTTAGATAAACTGTTGCATTTGTCGGAATGAATCGTGTTGTTGGCAGGGAGGGTGGGATGTGTGTGTGTTGAGTTGGAGGCCCCTGCGGGTATAGTGCGACTTTGCTATATCTAATTGAATTGAAGTGGGTTATAATGTGCAGACACATATTTCGAGGCAGGAAACGACAATTAGTTGATTGCTGGAGAAGACGGTCCTTTTTTTTGGGTTGTCGTCTGTGGATAGCTTTTTGTCACTGCAATACAATTTTACGGTGTTAAAAGTTTGATTAGGAGAATTCCTATAGTTTTCTCATTGAACCATGGACAACATGAACAGGTTACGAAAAGCTAGGCTCTGGCTCGCTATGAGCTGTCGTGCCAAATATTTGTATATATTTTTTTTTGTCACTTTTTTTTTTAAACCTTTTTACTCTTATCACTGTCAAGCTAGTACAGCAATTTAAGCTAGTTTAGCAATAGAAAATAGTTTTGGTGGCAGGATGTAGCCTTGAGGAACCCAACTTTGTTTATCTTCGCCTTTGAAGAGCATGTCGTTTTGACGAGAAACGGTTTTGCCTTAAACCTTCTCTCTACCTTTAACCTTGTCTCTGCCTTGTCTCAGCCTCGCCTAAGTCCATTGCAGCCTAAATCTTGTACAAGTTGACTTCCTTGTTCACGGCATCATCTCGTCTTTTTTATGAAGTAAAGGACGAGAAATTCAAAAGGAGATTCCAACTATCTATTAACATAGTTTACGGTTGGGTTTCAACAATAGACTTCTTCCGTGAAACTGCTTTTTTAGAAGGCATGACTACTTATTACAGCGGTCATGATTCTTAAAGAGCTCCTCAGCAGTTTCACCAAAAAACTTCCACTTTTTTAAAGTGAAGTTTTTCAATGAAAGCGATAAGTCCATCATGTGACTTCTGCTGACTCTACTCAGAGCTCAAGTGACTGACAGCAACAGTCTTTTTTCTTACGATGGTTCTAGAACCGGGCGATGTCTTGGATTCACCCCTCAATTGGCGCTTTATTAATGAGAGAAACGGATGATTATTGTCGAGACAAAGTGCAAGAAGCATCAAAGAGTTTTCCATGAAATTCCTCCATCCATTTTTAAGGGGTCAATAAACGTGTAGACCAAACCCATGTCACTCCTTGTCGTTCATAATTTTGCAGAAACAACCACCGATTCCACTTTTCAAATCAGCAATCGCAATCTCCATTTCATCTGTGTAGATTGAACCCAACACAGTTTAAAGCAACCTCTCTTGTCCTCCGGTTCACTGTCTAAGGACGAAACCGCGTGCGCTATTGTCGAGTGTGAAAATACTTTGCACACATTTCCTCGGGGGAAATCAGGAACCTCTATAATTAGTCGAGCTCTCTGGGACTCTCTGGGTTGCCTTCAGCTTCTTTTTTGCTTCCACTGCTTTCTGTATTTTTTCATTTGTTTTTTTTTTCATATTTTTCTCTGTGCACGCTGCTCTTGTCGCTTCATTTTGGAATTGGAGTCGATTTTTGTATGCATAAAGTGCATCTGTCGACATGGTATACCATTGCCATCTTACACTCGTTCCCATTCAAATTGTAGGATATTCCTGAGATTTTCCCAATTTAATTTCCAACACCCCCTTAAAATACACGGGTCTGAACATCATCCTGGGTGTCCTTTTGCCTTCGTTTTTGTTTTGCGCGTTTTTTTCGCTATTCTTTGATGGCATTGCAATTTTCTTTGGTTTCCCTATCACCACCGTGTTGTTCTTGTAGACCACACCGGCAAAGGAGCATCAGGAGTTTTTTTTTTTTTGCAATTACAAATACAAACATCGTAATGTTCAGTTGTTCATGTGAAGAATCCGGGATATTTTTTTATGAGTTCTATCTAGGATCCTTGTGCGAATATAACGTCTCTACCAACAACGGTGGGGATAGCGGTATGCTTTTGGGGTGAAATCGAATTGAGATGGGATTCATCCCATTTTCGAATTCGAATATAAAATTTAAAAGATTTATCGCTTAATATATGCGCGCTGGGTTTTTGATATATGAGCATTGGCGCGTGTATCTTGAATACTTTATTACCGCAGGTAAAAAGTAGAAGCAGGTTGGGGACGGCAGGTGGTAGCCATCTCCACGTGGAAGTACAGTAATTCAATGCATTGGCAGGATAAATATGATGATGGAGATGAGGTTTTACCAAGTCTGTGCCGGAAAGTTCTTGAAATTCTTTAAAATATGTAAAGTGATACTCCGCGTGAGTTAATTGCTGCATTCAAAAAAAAATCGACAATCCAACGAGACTGTATGAACATCTTTCATCCAGGATACTGATGGATAACTTGTCAACTGGATAAGATTTCACTGAACAGACTTTAGATCGTGGTATTTCACTAAAGCAGTATCAGTTGCTTTTTCGTATTCATCAGTAACGGCTGATCATTTCAGTGATTCTACTTTCCCAACAGTGCTCGGGAGCTGGGGTACTCTCATGTTTTCTATGTGTTCCTGTGAATTCCGATAGGCCTTCTATTTTTCTGATTGATCTAACATTACCTTGTAATCCGACATTTTAGTCTTGCAAGCTGGCACTATCAACCATTAAGCTGTGCTTTGTGCTTTCTTTTATAAAGAAGTACGACGGAGTTCCTTAATTTTAAAAATGTTCACAGCTAATGGCGCTATAAGCTTTACAAACCTCATAGGACATGTACAAGGCTATGGGCCTTAATTTCCTTGTTTCAAATTCGACCCCTTCATACTCATAATTTGCTTTTCCTAATGAGATCACATACACTTGAATACTTTATGCCAGGCGTTACCCGAAATCGACATACCGAACCACGTCCCACTCAATTTACATTTAAATTATAACATAGCCTCTACCAGAAACCGTACCCCAAGCCTCTAACAAAATTCAATAACACGCCATTAACTTTGAATACCTTTGCTCTCCGATGTCGACGTCGCCGCTGCCGCCGGTTGGCAGGTATCAAAAAATCGATTCTCAGGCAACGGAACTCCTGCTGATCCCTAAACGAAACCTCAGCATTTGAATTTTTATTACTTTCAAGAGGACAAAGTTAAGTCTTTTGCCACACTCAACACCATCATAATCTCTACACCTTCTGTTGTTGTCGCCACAAAATCATTAAATTCCTCTATGATCCTGAAATGAAATAATTTTCGATGGCACACTCTAAACAAACAGAAAGAAAAAAAAAATTAAACTGAATCCCTCCCGCCCAACCATCAGGACAGTAATCTGAAAGTCTATATGTTGACAAAGGAATATACCAAATCCTTGAGTTCCACTTCGTAAATTCCAGGTCCGAGATTTTCTCAGACGCTGTCAATGCCAGGCACAGCTACACAAATACATACTTCAGTCATAGTCAAGCGACTATCCTTCGCTCAACCCCAGGGAAGGGTAGTAACAATTGCTTTAAGTATAAGTACAGACCTCAACACAACTCATCCATATTCTTAGATTGTCAATTGAGAGAGAGAAGGAGAGATAGAGGTCACTAGGAGGGAATGTGGAAGGGTGCTGTGAAGTATCCTTTTGGTTTATCGTCCATTCACCCGCACTGAGTCGTCAAACTTAGTTACATTCGCTGTGTATTTCTGTTGGGTGGGTTGACGGGTGACAAAAGCGACACTTACAACGTTGACACAACAACAATTGAAACACTTGTCAACCTAGTGCGACTATGAGTAGTTGTGTACAACTTTAGGTGCTATGATAATGAAAAAGGACACGATAAATATGTATGGTATACTTTCATTCGAATGAAATTACAAGCACGGACGTGTGTGGAGAAGGGATATACGAGTATGTATGCTACTGCCAATGATGCCTTTCTCTCAGCTCAACCGAGGGGAATAGTGTTGACGCAAATCTAATTAGGATCTGTGTAACATATGTAAATTATATCCTGTCAAGATGAGATACACTGAAAGGCAGCAGAACAGTGGATGATGCTTTGACGCTGAGTTATGAAGTAAGGATATCACACATCCAGTGTAACCAACAAACAGGACAGTAATAAAGTTTTCTACCAGAATGAGGACAGACATTTTTCATTGCTTTGGCAATTAAATTTTATTAGCGTATAAAGAGAGCGGATAACAGTGAAGGATGGAATGGAGAGAGTGTGTTGTGCATTTTAATTCGTCATTTTGTAAAGCGAAGTTGTTGGTTAAATGTTGTTAATCGATGAGTGACAGATGATGTCATTCCTAGAGAGATGCAATGGACTAGCAATCGGAAGGATAAAGAGAGAGAATGCTCTGTTTCGAGCAGAAGGATATGTGTTTGAAGGAAAGGCAATTTGAAATTAAATCAACGCTGAAATGAAGACAATTATTTGTGATTTAAATATCCTTGTGGGTGTGGTACAAACTAAATGTCTAATTCTGTCAAATGGCAAACTTCGCTGTAATGATTTTTTTTTTTGCAAAGTCTATCGTGCTTTAATTTAAGTAGCCCTGATGCCAGAGCTTTTCTGTTCATTTATCTTTCAATAAAATTAAATGGATTTGCCGACTCAGCAGTCCTTTTTGACCGTTATCAAATCGTTACTTGGAATAAGCTTGCAACAGTCGTTGTCATGGTCTAACTATGGGCTTGTAAATTCAAAGCTGCAATATGGTATCTCAAGTTGGGGAGGGGCTTACTCCAATACTCTTGAACCTTTAGTGGTAGGTCAAAAACACATAGTCAGAATCATAAGCAGAAAAAGTAGGCTAGCTAGCAGCTGGCCTTGGTTTTGTAGACTTCATGTTTTGCCTTTAAAGCACCTATATGTCTACAAAGTGCTCAAAGTGTTTTTTTTTTGCGAAGCGGATATAGAATTATTCATAGAAACTCAAGTATTTTTAATTTGAGAGTAACTAGTAAATGTTCCGGCGTCAAAGAAAACAATTTTTTCGAACTTTTACACCGTTTCAGCACCTAAGCTATTCAATCAGTTGCCATACGAGATACGAAGTCTGCAAAAAAACCCCTATTTTTGAAAGAAATAAAAAATGGCTTTTCACCGTGGATTGCTCTCTGCTAAAAAATCTGTTTGTAAACATTGTTTAATAAACTTTTGAATAAAATAGTAATATCGTAATTAATTATAATATTCTTGCTTTTTGTTAATATTCTCGTTTCTACCCCACAACAAAAATAGAATTGTTATTTCGATGGGGGTCGTTCGCCTCTAGCACTTAATGCTACAGATCGACTCCTTATTATTTTTTGTTTTGTTTTTGTAATTGTAATATTAAAGAATTTATTGAATTGAAAAAAAAATAAAAAAAAAAATCAGTGTTACCTAGGATTTAGGCTTTTGAAGGCGAATGATGTCATGGCGTAATAAATTTTCGAAGACAGTCAAGTTACTATTCCCGGATGGGCAGATCGAGTGCGAAACCAATATGACTGGCTTGGCAGAACATTTAGCGTCGTTTCACCAGCCTTGTTTACCGGTCAAAATCTTCCATGATAACCGGATCTTTCTCTCTTCTACTTGAAGAGTTTTCTTGTTGCTCTAACTCTAAATATCATTTTATGTCACCTTATCGTTCCTCACGTAACTACATGCTAGTGTCGACTTTTCTTTGATTTTAAGTGATATAAAGTCGATCTAGTCTTTATTGCTGAAAACCATGTCCGAATTGAACCCACTTAACAATATCCTGAACCCCTAGCGAAGACATTTTCTCAACAATACCACAGCAACATCTTGAATAATTTTCATTCGTTAGTCAATAACATTCCCAAAGCAGGTGCTGTCTCAAATAAGATAAAGCAAAAGGATAATCCTTTCATATTAAACTGAAGCCCGTAATGAAAGGAATGACCACACCAGAGAATTCCACCTATATGACACTCTAAGCGTTTTAGAAGCCATGTCATTCGTTTACATAACCATCAACAAGTACAAGAGAGATATACAAAAGCCTCTGAGCTAAGTCTTCTGAATCCATTCACCACAGAGAACAAAGCCGAAGGACACTGTCTACATATCACTCCAAATAGAGAGCCAGAGATAGATAAAATCTTGAGTTGTCCTTACAGGCACTAAATGCTTTGAAAATTTAATCATTATCTCCCACCGCCCCATTGTCCCCTTGTACTCATTTATTCATTGTTTCAACACGTCAGCCATTGAACTAAACATAGCAACAGCATACACACAGGATCACCGAGGATTCAATTGAATCTCATTGAGAAAATCATCGTCAGTCATAAACAAAAGACACGATGAGAAGGAGGATGATGATGATGATGATGATGACGGAGATGACGACAAGATAGTACACACCATGCAACATTGAATCCGTTTCAGTCGTTTACGTTGAAGATACCCAGAGCGAATCACTGCTGCACGAAGCTTTCTTCTAAATTATTCTCCATCATTATTTGATTGAAATCAATTTTTGCACAAGAATCCTGGAATCCTTGTCCCAAACTAAACCGACTCGTCGCATCAGTCAATAAAGCTATAATCTGTGGCCATTTAGCTGATGGCTTCTGGCCAAAAAGGGTTTTACGAACACATCCTCCCATGTGGAATAAAAAAAGGACGAAATGCAAGAAAAAAAAAGAAGAAGAAGAAACAAATGAGATTGGAAATTGTCTGGGAACACAATTTCACTTGATCCTTCTGCTCCTCTTTTGACTGTGAGAATTTCTCCTCTCATCGAATTGAATGCGAATTATATGGTGATGATAATAATGATGGTGATGGACTCCTACTCACAAAAAAAAGGACGAATGTCCAACTAAATAATTCATTTGGTTAGAGCGCGGTTCAGGGATTTAATGCCACACAAACACATTTTTGCCAGCACATTTGCAAAAGGGATGAAGTACGAGTAGTAAATTTCTCACCAGAGATTTGTAACTGTTCATGTCGTCGTCGTTGTCCTTGTCGTCGTTCATTTTATAGGAGAATCCTTTCCATTGTGATTTCACTTCCATTAGCATGATGTGTGTTGATGTTGAAGAAGGGTGAATTGCATTCCAATCCCTGTCCGGTAATGAAGATGTAGACAAATCCTTGTCTAAAGTTTTATTTGTGCTATTAAAATAAAAATAAAAAAAAGGGATATCACCAGATCCAGATTCGGTCGTCTTCTGTGGCAATCATTGTCACCTGCACAGGAGGTAAAATGTAAGGGAAATCAATGAGACTCCGGAAAAAAAAGGGAACCATTGTCAGCCACAGTTTGGGAGAGTTGACATGTATGGATGTGGAATATCCTTGGAATGGGCAGTTGGAAAATATTTCATTTACCACAAACCCTAATCACCTGCGGAGTAGAGTGCTCTCAGTCGCCTTTTTGTGGTGCTTCCCCCCGCCTCTGGCACATGAATATTCAAATTCCCTTCACATGTTGCGCTCGGGACGGGGAAGGATTCTTTCGGCTCTTCCTATCCACAATTCGCGCCGGTAGTCCTGACTCTTCGGCGGTTGTAATGTGTTCGAATGGGAAAGATGGATTGCAGTGAATATGTGGATGAATGGTTGAGTAGATGGAATGGAAAAAATGTGGGTACCCTCGACTACGACGACGATGACGATGATGATGGCGATGTCGAAGAAAATCCAGAGAATGGTTTAAAAAAGAATTCGAGCAATTATATGCCAGAATTGATTTACTTTCCACCACTTGGCATGCATCTACCACATGGGTTCCGGGAGGGGATAGGCTCCCCTGGTACTTTCTTTCGCGTGCACGTACACGCTGTTGGGTTTTGTTGACATAAATGAGAGAGAGAGTCCTGGCATTGGAGCAGCAGGCAGGACGAGAGTTGGTGAATTGAATGCGGTGCATTAATTCGTTCCGATTTTGTCCTTTTTTTTTATGAAATTCACTCCGTTCGACTGGATGTCTGAGTGTCTAGCGGGAAGGATGGAGGATGTGTGCAGTTGTTTAAAGCTCTAAGGGAATTTCTACATAAATGGAAAGTGGATTTAAGTTCACTATCGTCGTGGTTCGATTCTTCTTTTCTTTTTTTATGGTTCGCTTTTAATTTAATTTTTTTTTCTCTGGTGCCTCCGTATTGTAGACTTGACGATATTTGGCTGAATGTGGGTTTATAGTCTACGTCGTCATTAAAAGGACTTTATAGTATGTAAAGGCAAAAATCTTTTGTTTCACTTGACCTTTCCAATAGTAAGGTGCCTGGTTGTCAAGTTTCCTTACACATGTCTGAAATAACCTCAACGCCTTACTTGTAACAATTTCTATTCAGGTTGAGACCTTTCGATCGCAGTAACTCTAAATCTTAAACTACTTGACTAAAAGCACGTGCCTAATTACGATTCCTTCGCGCTTGCACGTGTTGCATTCGACTTTTCAAACCTGCCCATTGCCATCCCGTTTATGCTTTTCATTTCAAAACCACTTTTTCGAAGACAGAGCCCATCGCAACGCGCCCCACCGATGCGCAAACGAAAAACGATTTGACATGTCTAATGACATGGCAACAACAAAATGTCATATGCATAACAATGATTGACGAACTGGCGGTTGGTTGCCGTTTGCAGCATGGATGGTTGGCTGACGCTGAATGCATGCATGCAGAAGCCCTTTGGGTCCTTCACTGAGTAATTTCGTTGCAATGCGCTTTGTGTTCCATATGGCCGCCATCATCATCATCATCAGCGCACCATCACCAGCCTGGTTCGCACAATGTTTCTATGCAAATGCCTAAGATAGATGAATTGTGTATTATCTAAGTTTGAATAGCATAGAGGAGTAATGGTGTTGGTGATGGTAGTTTTAAAGGGTCATGGTGCAGAGCGGATACTAGAAACCATCGGAGTGTAGAAACAATGAACGCGTTCAATGCGCACAGTTCGACCCCTGAATGATTTTACATGCAAAGTGTTTGCCGTTGATAAGAGGCTAGAGAATGGGTGGGCGAAGGACTGGTGAATCCTCGCATAAATAATGCAAAGTGTAAACCAAGTGGGTAATAAGTCAGACAGTCACCCTCAAGTGGATTTGTGTATCTCAAAAGTCAACGTCGTCATCGTCATCATCATCATCGTCGTCACCGTTAACCATTCAGATTCTCCTGTCTCGTGTCCTGGTCGTCAGCTTTATCATAAGCTCGCACATTGCATATGCATTTGCATATGCATCTGGCTTATAAGTGAACAGTGGAGTTTTCTTTTTTCTGTTGCTTTGTCTCATTCCTCGCAGGACATCACTGTCTATGTTTAGGCCTTCTTTGAATCTAGTCGAAGAATGAAGGAGGCATGAACATATGGGTGTACACATAGAAAGGACGACGACGTTGGCAACAAATGATATTAAATGCTTTCATCGCATGGCATGCGACACATTTTGTGATTACACAGCGCAAGCCAACCCGACCGAGTTGACACATTCACGTATGCTACGGTACAGCGCCTGATGCCTGTTTCTGCACAAATGTCAGGGAGCCTTGAAGTTGACACTTTAAGGGTTGGCAAAATGTAATTTCCTACACAAAAGGGCTACTTTCATTGGAAAAGTACAAGTGTGAGTATGAGTACACTTACCGAAGGTGAAACGGTAAGGCACAACATGTTACCCTGTGATTATCGCACCCAATTTTCACATACATACGAGTACTATACGCCGGCAGACATATCCATCCAGGCAGGCAGGATTTTTTACATTAATTTGTTGTGCGACGCTTTTTGCTTTTGAACTTCATTATGTATGCGAGATGAGAGGAAGAAAAAGGAAATTACAAGCTGGGATTAATGGATGCCCGGGTTAGGGAATGGGTTTGTGAGGATAGAATTGAGGTTGCAAAGGATTCTTTGACGTGTGTGATTGTTGGCAAGAAACACTCTTTTAATTTATTAAATTGAAAAGTCCTAATGTAATCGATTTATGTAACACGTTTTCTTTTTTCTTTCCCTTTGCAGGTATGTACAGACACGCATTTTCAAAATTTGGTAAGGAAATATTTTTTTTCATTTTTTATTTATTTTAACTTGTGTGAGTAGAAGATACTTTGAACTTTTGTTGATTGATGTTTTTGTACTAAGGGTGGGGGATAGGTACTCCAACGTATTTTCAACCTCTCACCTCTCACTTGATAATTTTGTGGTACCTTCCCATTGGTTCTTCCTTGGGGAGACCCATTCTCATGGCAGATTGTGAAAGTGGAATCTACGGAATTTACATACGTCCCATTAATTTAGAAGTACATTTTCAAAGACTGTAGAACTGTCTTGAATGTGTATTTCCGGAATTCATTGAAGTTTCCCTCGGTACCCTAGTCCGTTTTAGTTGTAGCATATTCTACTGGATTGTTCCTTCGACTATAGAGAAGGTGCTGAGTTTGTAAGCAGTTGTTTGCAAACGTTGGAGAACAGTTGGTTTGAGGCACCACTGTTGGAAAGGTTGTTAGTGCATTTGTGATTTTGACACTAGCTGCTCCACAGGTTGTTTTCAGTTTCCATAAGTTTACGAGGCATCTTACCTTTACAAATAAGATCTTTAGACGTTAATACTCGTACATACAGAATTTCGTGCAATCCGAGGTGTGAGAAAATCTAATTAACTTTCGAACTTCATAGATAATTGTAAGTAGGCGCGTCAGATTTAGGAAGATAACGACTACCTAACAGAGCTGAGAGGTGCTTAAGTACGTGGGTGTCTACCACTCCTTAAATAGTCATCTTAAAATAATCTTCTCATCCTCTTGGATCCATCACGAACTGACAAGCTGTGTACAAGTTAGTGGACTTTCAAACTTGTCATAGAAGCTGGTGATTCAGGTGATCAGAGAATTTTATATATTTTTTTTTATTACCAATCCCATCTGAATTCCCCTTATAAAACAAAAACCTCCTCCACGTGGCAATCCCATGTTGCTTCTCCACTCAAAACTGACACTGCAAAAAAAACAAGGATCTCCCGTTTTCTCTACCTGGCCTTACGCGTGTAACTTGAGATATTTCTCAACGAAATTAATTTCCCCCAAAAATTGTTGGTGCCATTTGTTCTTGTGTTCTTCTCGGTAAATGAGTATCTAAATGTGTCACTCTCCAGCACACCACTCCACCCCGGAGCGAATGACAATGAGATTTCAAATGTCTTAGGGAGCTACTGCTACTATCCACTAAATACCCCATCTGGGAAGGGAATAACAGGATCAAATCATAAATTTTACTTCGAGGAATTAAATTTCGCTTCAATTGCTCAATTGCGAAGTAGTAGAGAGTCCTTTTGCGCTTCTGCCTTCTTGGCACACTCACACTACTTAAATTCCACAACTCTCTTCGGCAAGAGAACATGTTTTGACAGATTAATTGCGGTTGGTATACTATACACGCTGGCATTGAAATAAAATTTTCAAAATTCTGAAAGCTTTTCCAAAAAAAAAAAAATGTTTAACTGTTCCTTTTCATTTCCACCTCCCACCGTGCGCCCCGAGGATGGCTTCGCTTTCATAATGATAAATTACGTTAATTAATACCATGACAAAGAAACCATTTTGATTTTGGTTTGCTCTTGGGGGAGGACACAAGGAGCAGGAGAAGGCATTGTAACGCAACAGGCAGAAGCGTTAGGGTAGAATTGCAAAGAAATGTTACAAGAAAAATTATTATTTTTTTTCTCGAAAACAATGTTTTTTTTTCGAGTCATTGTTTATAAATTGGTTGAAGTTGGGTCGGGGATGGGTTCAACTTGGAACAGAAAGTGGATGGAGGTGGAGATTTAGAAGGAATGTCACGGTGGTGGAGAGTTTCTAAGAATTTTTACGCGAAATTATATTAATTTGGGTCTAAACAAAAAAAAAAGTATGGCGAACATTTTTATAAAAGGAATTCGTAACCAAATTATAATTAATCCTCATCAAAATGTTTGGCCATGCTTTTGACTATTTTTTGGACTTTGGTTGGACAGAAAGAAAGGTAGAGGGGTAGAGAAGGCTTTTAAAGTGAGTTTCACACAAAAACTCTTTCGAAAAATTGTTCGAAAAACTAAATTGTATTGATTGAATTACAGAGAAAAGCGATACTACTAAACTGCTGAGAGGCAGAGACAGTTCTGAGTTCTGCTCCCACATTCCGCTTGTTTGGCTCGGGTAACAACTCCCCAAAACTCACATCCTTTGGATCCAGAGTTGACACCAATAGTTCATTTCATCCGAAATCATCAACTTGTTGCTGCAGCATTGAAATACCCTCCACAATCTTAGGATCGTTCAGCAGCGCTTGGGCTCAGCGTTGCCATTCGGTGACTTAAAATGTATTTTACCACTTATTTGATTGTCAGGCCAATTAATGGTAACTCTTGGACAGCATTTCTAACATGTGGAGTAAAATGGAACGTCAAAGCACAACATGCAGTAGTAGTTCAGATTAATTTCTGTTGAATTCAGCCTTTTTGTTTCGAAATATTATACAACCGTCGTAGGAAGTTTCACGTAATGATGTATTGCCCTGTAAGAGCTCACAAAGCTTTGGCTTAAAAATACAGTTTGAACCAACCATGAGCTGATGGAAAGTGATGATTGCAAGACAGTAGGTATCTACAAAACACATTAGCAAAGCTGAGATTTTACCATCAAACAAGCATCCGTTCATAGTTTCACTCTGTTTACACCCAAACAGGACGACATAACATGAATCCTGATATTGATGTTTTTAAGCCATTCGCTGTTTTAAAGACAGAAACATACAAAGTCTTCTCTTCATAGATACGATTTTCCTGTCAAATTATTTTGAGTCCACCGTATGTACATTCGTTCCACACTGTATTGAGCGGCTTAACTTCATTTTTAAGTTCCTGTCTCTCTTCCGTTTTTTTCTCATATACTCTCAACACACAAAATCCGTTGCCATAGTAGAATTTATCTAATAAGGACACATACCACATACATCCCGCCACAATATGAGGTTTGACACCATCCAACATATCCTCTGCGAGCATAGAGAGATGCACAGTCTCACACAGGGACTGCCAGAGACGACAACGACAACGGCTACGAGAATGACGATGGCGATATGGTGAGACTACCACGACAACCGAGAGATGGAAAGAGAGAATGTTTTAATTCTCTGCACTGAATAGATATTATGCAAGACCAAGCAATCATGCTGTTAAGCTCTTGCTGGCTACTATACTCATACTTTCTACCACTGCTACTGGCACTGCCATTGCTACGGCTATGGCTACGGCTACAACTACCTATTCCCTTCATTTGCTGTATGTGCGAAATCCGGACTATGACTATATGGATGGGTGTTTGAAAGGATAACATCCTGATGTGAAGTTTAGGACCAGGAAACGGTGCTTGTATGTGATGCATGCATAAAATGGTCTCTCTCTACGCCATTAATTACAGTCGAGGAAAAACTACACTTACTTTGTGTTTGTGTGTGCGTAGTTTAAGAGGACAAAGTAAAACCATATCCTACTGCAGAGAGAAAGAAAAAAACAGCAAAACCGAAGAATTGAAACAGAAAACAACGTCAAAAAACCATCAAGACCCGATGAAATACATGAAAGGATAACTGCAGAGATTTTGGATTAAAAAGAAAGTCGACATCGTAGCATGAAAACACCCACACACAGCGGCATGCATAGAATTGATCGCACAGTCATACATATGTACGTTAAACTAACGCCTTGCATCTGTGTAGGAGTATGTTTGGGTGCATGTGGTAAAGTTTCATTTTGCACTCGTTCTAAGTTAATTAGCTTTTTTTCGCGTACTTGAAAATAATGAATTTTTTTTACCCTTGACAAAAAGCAGGATAATTAAAAACTCTACGTGTTTGTGTGTATAGACTTGTATCCCTTTTTTTTTTTTGCTCTATCCTGTGTTTGTTTCAAAAGAGGACTTTAATTACGTGGGTGGTGGTGGGATATTGGCGAATATTTGTGAAGGAGGGACACGAAAAGGCAAACTATTAAACCAGATTCCGCTTTTCTATCTCGTCCTGAGGTCGTCCGCAAAAGGGAAAATAGAAATTATGTGAATATCCTGAAATAATCCAAGACAAAAAAAAAGTAGAAGTAATGACCTAAGGATAATACACAATACATATAAATCTTTTCTCCATTCTCTCCCCCTCATCAAATTGCCTTTGGTGTTGTCGTTCTTCTCGTCATCCTTTTGTTTTTTAATTAATGAAAATGAATGGACCAAGAGGTCGAAGGACGATGAGTGTTTATGGCTTTTTCCTTACAAAAAGGATACGATATATACTTGCTTAAACATCCTCCTTTTCTCTTTCTCTCTCTCTCTCTCTCTCTCTCGATCTCAAAGATGACGATGAAGAAAATTCAATTAAAAAATCCCCTCAAGGAGTGTAATGACAAGAAAAATAGGCAAAAACAAAAGAGGGGAAGGCCAAATCAACACCAACCACTCCCGGTCCGGATAGCTCCCATGCCAATGATTTTAATTGCTTACTCAATTTTTTTTTCTTTTAGGCATTTTTGGCATCAGGATTAAATAATGAAAAAAGAAAAAGAGAAATACCCCTGCAAGAGAGACCAGTCAAACAAAAACAAAAAACAAAAAAAAAATAAAACTTGAAAGGACCTGTCAGCTACAGAGAATGGCTCGGCTCGACACGGTCGACTATATACATTTATCCACGCATTTGTTTGAGTTAAAAAAAAAAAAAAACCTATACGTCGTTGCCTATACGTGAATGAGAAATGTGTCCTTTTTGAGAGCAAACGACGAAAAGCAAAAAGCGAACAGAATAACGCTTCGAGTGCTGTCATATGCATTGACATTTTCGAAAATGGATACACAAGTGGCAATTATAGGCGTTTACATGGATTTTTGTTCAACAAATAGTTATCCTCGGACAAAAGAGAGGTCATGTGACCAAATTTAAACTGATCTGTAGGTTATCTCGCATGTGATTGGATCAAAGATTTAATGAAAAAAATACATGAAGTGCCTGAGATTTCCGGTCACAAATTAATGAAAAGGATCCTTTGGATAACAGCAAACAGTTTCATAATTCTTGAGCTGGATTTAGCAAAAAACTGACATGTACTGCGACCTAACGAAAAAAATAACCGATTGTGCTCAGTTTAGGAGATAGTCAAGCTTTTTCGAGTTGCAGAGGATCTAAGCAGATCCTCCCTCTACAAATAGTGCTTCATAGTGATAAAGTAGTTGGTCATATTCATCATTGCAGAATCAGTCGGTTCCTTGAGTAGTTATTATTTTAGTGGTATTTAATCCTGTCTACAACTCAAACGTTGAAAATTGTAATATCACCATTGACATCCTTATTAAGATGTTGTCAAAGAAGCCTTCTGTATGAAAAAAATTAGCCCATTGTAGCCTGCGATGGTACACGACCAAACTTTAGCCCATAAGCTCGTCAAAGGTTGCAAATATCGTCTTGAAATACCTCGTCTATGCACGCGTAACAAATTTATATGGTTTCCTTCACAATGTGAACTTTAAAGACATTTTGTGTCCCAGAAATATTCGACCTCTTTGCTTGCTCATAATCAAAATCCTGTTTCGCTATTATTGGTTTAATTACTCTCACCGTAGCCTTGGTAGCAACCACTCTTTAAATTTTTCGTTTCAAATTCTCTCTGACTAAGCTTTTTTCCATTTGGTTAAATTCTTTTTTAATTTTTCCCCGAAATCTGGAATGAAATCCTCCTTAGAACTCGAAAAAAAAATTTATTTTCTTTTGATGTCTTCTTACACACTCTCTCTTTCTGTTCGTTCCACGCTTCGTGCATCTGAAAATGCCACGCTTAGACTTATATTTCTTTAACATGTTTTAGCGTTCTTGTTAGCGTTCTCAGAAACGATAAAGAAAAACACACGACAAACCGCCTCCCCAAAGCGTTTAAAATTTCCAAATGAACGCCTTTCAAAAGCATTCAAAAACAAATGTGTTTGCCAGGACGACGACGACGATGATGATGACGATGGTGTGATGCCGATGATGCTGATGATAACTTCTTGAAATTCTCTCGACGTAATTAATTACAATGCTTGTCATCAGATGTCACACACTTGCTCACTTGTTTTCTCTAGTCCTCCACTGCCACCACCGTTGCCGAACGAGCCCTGCGCTTAGAAAAAAATTCTCCTTGAATACATGTGATTTAAGTTTTCCACTCAACTACTCCACAGGTATCCCCTAGCTACATCCTTTTGCTTCGAGCTCAGCTCACACACACAGCAGTTGTTTCTCAGTGTAAGTAGTATGCATATGTGAATTATAATCTCCTTAGAGAGCATTCATCTTTCGTTTCACTTAAGAAATGGAGTGGAGAGCGGATGAGGAACCTACGTGCAAAATTGTTAAATAGTTTTGCAACAGAGTTGAGGCACACACATACACTATACATCCCTTGTCTACGTAAGACGATGATAACATACCCTGAAGAGATTACCCTAAATCCTGCAGAGGTGCTGAGAACAAAGAATTATTAGAATGCAAGAAAATTCAAAGATCTATTTGGGAAAGGATGTTGAAATTTAGCTGGATGTAGGATTTTACGAGTGCACTGTCGTGCATGTGTGTCAGCCGGTGGAAATTAATTACTTTTTAGCCCTTGGGGCTATGCTATGGTAAAGGGATAGGGAATAGATCTTTGTGGTACATTTGGAAGGATTTCGAATGAAAATGCATGGAATGCAAAGAGTTGGGCATGATTAGTTTCGTTTTATTCCACTTTGTCATGCAATTAAAGGACAGAAAGGACATTGGTATCTAGGGCAAAACAAGTTGACAGAATAAACACAGACTACATAAATGTTTTTAAGAATAATTCGTAGAACTATCTCCCTTCCATAAAGAGGGATTAGGTTGGGCCACTCTCAGAGATAGCATTATCGATACAGGTCGCTTCGACAGAATTCATTGCTGTATATGATCCTCGTTTCTAATTCAAAACTCGCCTCTCTAACCAGCTCGTTGCTCGCACTATGCTCAACTATTTTTCAGTTTCCCTGGTCTCATAGTTCTCTCATAATGACTTTTTCTAAGCATCCGGCTGCAGTCCACATCACCTTTTTTCTTATGTCACCTGACAGTGATTGGTGTTGTGTTGAGGTAATCTCATCATCGCATGCTCTTTAGCATGTTAACAATTATTCGACAAAAGATGCAACTGAGTAAGGTCTTCTTCACCGCATCGACTGGGTTTGATTGACCAGTCCTTGTAATTTTGTATGCTTTTACCAAAGTTCCACTTTGCTCAGAGATTTGGACATGAGTTTGAGTGCATTGTCAAAATTGACAAAATTGTACGTCTCCCACCAACAAAAATGCCACCGAGGATAGCATGGGGCATTAGCTGACCTTGATGGACATTACCGATTTTTTCAAATCCTCCTTTCTCCCCCGACAATCATATCCACCGCCTACAGTTTTGTCACCTTTTTTTGATCATATTTTCCCGCTCATGACAACCTTTTTTGCTTTCCGCTTCCACTCTTTCAAACAATGCCTAGAAGGAGGTGATAATTTAAATAACAATCGTGCAAGGCAAGTCCCCAATTATACCTTTGACCATCAAGCCTATCCTTTCTTCTTGTAAAAAAAAAAAGCCACAGAACCCCATAAAACTAATAAATTAACGCAAATAATTCCTTGCCAATAGGTTCTAAGAATTTCATCCTTCCATGCCAACAAACCATCCACGATCTAACACCCATTGGATCCCCTTCTCAAAAAAGGACGACTCACAAGACAGCATAAAACCGACAAAAAGAAGCAAGAAAAAGAAAAGCAATTAATTGCTCAGGTATTTGCACCTCCAATTTGGCAAATTGAAATCTCCACTTTCTTCTTCGATAGAGGGACGTTTTTCGTTTCACTCGCTCTCTCCCTCTCATTGCAAGGACAACTGGTTTAAACGCGCTGTGGTTTCTTCTCTGCCACTTTCATTATCTTGCCAAAAAAAAAGGACAAATAAAGAATAGAAACCATTTTGCTCATCCTTTTGCCAATCGTTTCTTTACCAATTTTGAATCCTTCTTTTGGGTTTTTTTTTTTGAACAGTTTTAACCAATTGCCAGGATATATTTCGCCTTACGTTTGCTATTTAATTAATAATCTTCCTAGGATAACGATTCAGTTCATGAACCTACAACTCCTGTTGAATTCACTTTTTTTCTACTTCTTCCTATGTTCTTGTAGCTTCATACATTTTTTAAGTACTTCCTTTTGTGGTGACAAATTTTCCGTCGCCCAAGTTAGATGGGCGCATCCTTTGGCACCAGGATAAAACATACCCAAACTTGCACTGAAACCCTGTTGATGGGGTTGCGGTTGCTATACATTCCTAGGACAAAAACCACAATATTTCGTGGCTGTGCATATATATACTCCTTACACCCGCATGTACAACTATATCATCGGTGTTGTCGTCCAAAGGATGACTTTTAGCTTTTTCCCCCAAAAAGGTAATTTTTGGAAAAAGTACACCCTTTTACACCACTATTCTCGGACGACGACGTACGCCAGGAACATGAATCTGTTGCTCGCTATTGTCGGTGCTAGGATATATTGTATGTATGTATACATGGGTGTGGCGGTATGTGTCAACGCGCTCCGGCGTGATGGGTTTTGCGACGCGGCTACAACATTATAAATTTCGTGCATTAGGGAAATATTTCATTGGGATATGCGATATCCTTGTGATGATATCAAATTCGAGATGAATTTATGTTCCCGTTCACTTTGATGGATTGTGCGGAAAATTAGGGTTACAGTTAGATCATTCAAACAACACTGAGATTTGGTACTGGTTTTGAGATAGGAGTCCGGTGTCGTTAATTGGTGGTTCATAGAATTTAAACTTTGAAAGTTTTCATTATTGCATTAGTACAGTTTTCGTTGACTATACTGGACAAAAAGTCAAGGGTCAACCTTTCTACTGGCCCGTCTACGATATAGTTCATCGTGATCATGCCTCTATTTCTTTCGCCACGCCTTTGATGCAATAATACATTGATATCGTTGACCACAGCAGGAGGATCCAGGCCACCATTGACTCATTATCCCCTAGTGACTCCTTCGAATGCGGGTGTATTTGATGGACATTCACAAATATAGAGTTAAAATCGCCTAAACTTAAATCCAACAAGCTCGTTTTCTAAGCCTTAAATTGCTTAAAAGTATCAATCGTCCTGTTGTCTTCTACTCTAATCGTCTAGATAAGCATGATTAATTGTCGACGTACTTTTGTTTTTCTACTTATCATTCCACTCTTACCGAAAACTCACCCCAGCGCCATCTACATGTTGAAATCAATAAAAGTTAGTCATTATCGTAGATTTATAGTGCATTGCCCATTGTTACCATTCCGCTGAAGTGATTGCCAACAAAACTTCTTTATTGCTGTGTGTGCCGTCACTCTTACCCCCGTAGGAACTACTCACATTATCCTTACCAATAAATCTCCAATTAAATGAGTAAAGTTTTAAATACTCTCTCCCTCTCTCTCTCTCTCTCTCTCTGTCTCTTCCTCTTTTCCGCTCTCATTCGCTGTCATAACAATTAACAGACGAAACATTCAACAACATCAGTCGTCGTTCTATTCTGAGTGTCGTCCTTCATTCGAGATCCTGAAACATTTGGTAAAATCCTTCAGCTTAGCTCACAATACCATAGCGACATAAACCAGAAATGCAATTATCTTTACACCGAACTTCGGTCCCGGTTCCCGAAACAATCACCCAATCGCACACTGCCACACACACAGGCACACATGTGGGTGAGTGGATATGGTTGCGTGTCTGTGGTACCAAACTCAACATAATCCAAATCAATTTCGTGCAGACAAAAACTATTTCCGTTCTCTCCTGCCGCCCCCTTGACGTTCGTATCGCGCGATGCACAATGAGTACCAAGTCAATTGCAGGACCAACCAACATTTAGTGAGTTAAACTATGAAATGAACCCTCTCTCGTATACACATGTCTCCTCTGTCTGTGCACGGTTTGGTTCACAATCTGCAACATCATTTTCAGAACCAGCATCGGTTTGGAGCTCGTCGTACAGCAACAACAGAAACAGTACTCCTGCGACCAAATATTCGAAATCCTTCCAATAAAACTTTATTACAATGACAACTTTTCGTCCTCTGGTGGAAGTAAAAAGAGAAAGCAGAGTGCCTATCCTTGTGATGGAATGACAAGCAACGAGCGAGACGTTAGGGTGATGGGGTTTAGTTAGCCAGGATATAATAAGCGAACCGGGCTCTGGAGGTGTACTTAACCGTGGATGGCTACCTACATACCTGTGTGTGTGGCAATCCGTAGAATCAAATTAATCATTGCATTAAACTGTTAAAGTTTATTCCACGGACATGGACATGCAAATTTGTGTGAACAAGGATTCGCTGCTGGTTGTGAAAAATGATGTGAACAGGTAGATACTAAATTCTATTAGCCATCAGCTGTGGTGGGCAATTGAGTTTTGTTATGAGTAATATGGCAGTTTTGAGGGTTTTATGGATTTTGGAAATGCCACTATGTAAGGTTAATGCATTTCTGTGAATCGGGAACCTATTTGAGATTAAATTTTGCTATGATTCTTCGAAGTTTAATAGAATTTAGTCAATCAGACGTTTGGATAAGTCTTCATTCGATGATAATGATGCTAATGCTTAATAATAATCCGTGTCAGATGATGGATTAAGTCGCACTTCTATTGATTCACTAGTGATGTTACCGATGTTTGTTCATCACAGGCTTCCTAACCGGACATTGTCGGGTTAAAAAACATCTTATGACTATGGGAATAGCACAAGACAACACATGTAGAATGTGCAACGAAGACGAAGAATTAGCAGAACGCATATTGTGTCACTGTAACTGTCTCACAAAAACACGTCATCGTTTTCTAAGCAATCACTTCCTTATGGCGGAAGATATCACCACCAGCCTACCCAAAGACATCGCCGGTTTTATCACTCACTCCGGAATCATGGAGGAGCTCTAAATTAGAGGATATCACAATAGGCCCACCTGTGGCCGCAGTGATAAGGGACTAGTGCCCACCTCACCTTCTAATCTTATCTACCGAGGTATGTTAAACATCGACATCCAATACTTTGATTAAAACCAAGTGATCTGAGTCGATATGGGTTTCTCGGAAAGAGCGGACGTCCAGAATTATGGATGGACGTGTCTGGCAACATGACTTATCTCTTATTTGAAAATCGACAAGATCCCTAGTAATACAATTTTGTCTCTGATGATGCTTCTCCCAGTTACTAAGTCGATTATTCTGAGCTGATTGTACTGTCAAATCAGTACGATACTCCTCATAGGCCCTGTCTCAGAGTTATGTATTTCTTCTAACCGCACTTTCTGGGTGGCAGTTATGTCTACATAATGTCTTCATATTAAAAAGCTGGACATTGCTGTCAATAAGAAGGTACACCCAACATTGATGAATTGGACAGAACGTCACAGTAAACAGCTTTAACTTCGAGTGGCTCTGCTGCCACTTCTGGAGACGACATCCCATCAGGAATCAAACGAAGAATTACTCCTGCCAATCGCAATTGAGTAGTAAGGCCCTATCCTGAAGAAATAAGACTCTACACAAGGGTTACATAATCCCAGTCCTACTCTATGACGCTGAAGCTGAACTCTATCAAAGGTGAAGGACCTTGATCGTTTGGAGCGAAAATTTCTTCTTAAACTATTGTATCCCGTTTGTCTTGACGGACTTTGAAGGAAGAGATTCGAAGACGAACAATGTAAACGAGCTGGACAGCGACATCGGCCTAGGCAACAAAAAAAAAACACTCAACCAACATAGAGTGCCTAGCTGGTGGCAACTAGAAAAGGAATAAGCTTACTATTGAAGGTTATGTCAAAGTTCGCCCTGAACTGTAGCTCCAACTAAGTAAGTACGTAAGCCGTGCAGCCGATATCAGCCAAAACTCAAACGAGATGATTCTTCTGAAGCATTTTTCTCATTGAAAAATGGCGGGACTAACTTTAAAATGATCCAAGTTACATGTGTTCGATTCGTCCTCCATTTCCTCTCACTTACGCCTATCATTTGAATGAAATTGATATGATGGACTTGTCAAAACTTTTGTTCAACAATTTAGGCTACATATGAGCTTCGAAAATAAAACTTTTTACAGCCACATTCGAGTGAAATAAAAAACACTCCCCTCGGTATGAATATTTCAAAAAGTTTCCCCTTGAGGCTCAGCTCACATTATGCCATTCAAAAATGTTTTTTTTTTTTTTCCTGAGTACGGTTACGAGTATGATTGTGTCAATAGTAAAACACATCGAACTACATAATAAAAAAAAATTAAAATGAGGGTGTTTAAAACAAACAAAAGAAAATAAAACCAACACACATTCATACATGTGTTTGGGTGTCCTTAAAAGTGTACCGAACCGAGCACTTAAACACTTTTTTCTTTAACCAAAGTCTCGGGCGTGAATTTTTTTATTTTTTTTTTATTTAGTATGTGATGGGCAAAATGGTATCGTCCTGGCCGTCGTCGTTTTGCGGCTTGAGGGTGGCAGGCGAAATATGTTAACTTTCATGCGATGGAAAGGAGGACATAACGTCTACTCTGGGGAATAATAATCTGCAAATATGAACATTCTCAGTATGCAACGGAGTTAGTAAATGTTTTGGTAAAACTTTCGAGGTGGAGCTTCTCCTCTTTTTTTTGTTTTGTATGTTCCCTTGTTCTTTGGTTCCATCACTCTCAGTGCGGAGTTTAGTTCCATTTTTTGTTGGTCCTTTTTTTCGTGTGTGTGCTTCTCCTTCTTTAGATATTGAACAAAATGAAAAAGTTTTGTAGTATCCTGAATATTAAATGAGGGAGAAAACTCTTTCGAATAAAAGCCGTTAAAGGCCTTGGTTGAGAGGAAAAGGAAGAAAGGCATTTTTCTAAGCTATGTTAGGCGAGCTGGGACCTGAAAGTAGATGTGTGGTCACAGTGGCCACAAAACGATCGATATTTAGACCACCACATGGGACATTGTAGACGAATATTTGGCAGTTATGAGATGGTATGAGGTCGATAAGAGCGGGTTAGTCTATTGTGGGTAATTATGCAGAGAATTGAAGACTTAAAGGGTTGCAATAGATTGCAGGATGAAGTCAAGGAGAGGGAATGACAGTTTTTTTTTGTTTTGCCATGCAGTTGTTAAAACCCTTGTGTTATTGGCTGGAAAGAGCGGGAAATTTGTAGGAAAACCACTGTCTACATTCGTAGAGTTACTTGAAATATACGCAAGAGAGCAGGTAGAATGCCGATTTATGCATTCCGTATTCAGAGTTTCTCGCCATTTTGCAACAGATGAACTTTATATTTGTAACCTTTTATTTAGCCGAGCCGAGATCCTACTTGAAAGTAAGATCACCTATCAATCGACTAAGGGTTGTTTTCTCGGCTGAAATGTATCTGCTAATGGTTGTTTTCGTGGCTAAGGGTTATATTCTTAGCATAACATGTGTTTTTTTTTATATTTTCCGAATGCTTGGCAGTGATCACATACGACTCTGAAACCTCGTTCATTCTAACGCATACATACTACGTACTTTCCTGACTCAAAAAAACCGCCTACCGTTTCACAGCTCCCATTTCCTCCTTCCACAGATCCGACATAGTGAAAAAAATTCGCGAACAAAATGTCACTTTTCCGATATCTACAACGCGTCGTCGCAAAAAAAAAGTTAGAAACCCTTTTCTGCACGAACGCATTGATAAAAGAACGAATAACGGAGGAACACCTTGAGCCAAAAAGTCAAAAATCCTGAGGATAACAGCAAAGCAAATGTCACATTGAATTCGAATCCGTAGTTTGACTTCTTCGGTTTTTTTTCTCTTCTTCTTTTCTATTCTTTGCTCCCTCGCGCTGATGGAATCAACCAAGCGACGACCAGCGATATGGGCCATCAACCCCTGTTATCCATCTCTTCCAATCCTATATACAGGGAGACATCAAATGTCCTTAACAACGAACAGAAAATTCCAACAAATTTCTGTCAAAGTCAAATATCAATAAAATTCACTTGACACCCAATTATTGTGAAATCACACAGCACGATGGCGGGCGGGGACTCCTCTTGGTTGAGTATCCTTGACTTGGGGAGATTTTCGCTATGTCACTGTTTCCATTTTTTTTTTTTTGAAAAATCACCAAATCCCATCAATTGGATACTCGTCACAGATACAATCTATCAACCAACACTCGGTGTAATATTTTCCGTATCATTCTTGTTTGGGCAAGAAGGACTCATGATATCCTTGCCTGTTGCTCTGGGCCGCAAAAGATAATTTCATTCTTCCACTTAAATGGAAGTTATCATCAATTAGGATTTTTCTCGGCCCCATCCTCTGTGACATGTGGTATGGTATTTTGGATGTATCCTGTGAGATAAGCAAACGTGTGTGATATCCCTTATACATTAGGGAGAAAGAAATACTTTTTCTATCTGCCCTCAGGCATTCTTTAGGTAATCCTTCGCTCTCAAGGTGTTTGCTTTTGGGCCTACTGAATTCGTTTAATTAGTACCAACGGATTTCAGGATATTTTACGTGATCTTTATTAAATGAGCTTATTTTTCCCGTCAGTTGTCGTCCTTCTGCAGTATGGAAAGGGTGCAGCTTAGCCTAGACAAATTTCCCTAAATAATTTTCTATTCAATTCCATTTTTCAATCGACCACAAGTTGGATATAGTTCGATGGCTCCTTCCTTGCCTTTGTTGTGTTGTCCTTAAATTTTTAATTTGTTTTGGCTTCTCCGGAGAAAAACTTTATAATCGCATTAGGGGCGAAAACCTCTTAAAATTGTAAAGCTTTTCAACTCCGTTTAGGCATAGACAATGTGAAGTTATGTACCGTGCGGGCTATTGTTAAAGTCAGTGGAGAATGACTATCTTGGGAGGTGTATTTGTGGACATGTTTACTTGGGTATTTTAAAGACTTTCGAACAATTTATCGAACAACAAGGATTTTTGAAGTTGGAGTTGGTCCTCGCATCCTGTGTTCATCGCAAGGAGTACACGTTTTATTCGCAGATTGTTAACCTGTATCGTTCGTAACAGGGCTTGTGAAACTCATGGTAGTTATGGTAAGTCTTTCCAATGCGTACACCGTGTTAATAGAGACCAATATATGTTTGTCCTCTCTAGGAATCTACAAAAGCTCTATATGTGGGATTATTTACCCTATTCGACCAGCGTTTTTAATAAGGAAGACTGAATAGGTCTGTAGAAAAACCATGAAGACTCTTTAACATGTTGGCACTGGAGGTGGTATTTCCTGTGAAGCCGAGATAAAAAAACCATCATATACTGATTCACGTTAAACGGCGCTAGGTGAAGCAACGTTAGCCTTCAGTTATGCATGCTAACGCTTGTGCTCGTTAACCAAAGTAAAGCCTACCTCTGACGCTCCACTCCTCACAAGCAAATTTGAAAACTCTCAAGGCTGGAGAGCTTCTATTCATATGAGTTGGTTGACGATCAGATGACCATTAGCCCTTAAAAATCAGTACATCAGGGTTACTGTTGAACAGAAAGCTGTATCTGGTATTCTTCGCATCAAAAATTGGACTTGACTAGACGAATTGTGCTTTTGTGGAGATCTGCCAATTCATTGCATTTCTTTTTTTGTGTGTGAGCGTGGTTCTTGTTATTTAATTTTTTTACTAGACAATTGGACCTTTTTTTGAAGCACCTGTTTGGGTTGACAAATTTTGACATATCCACTGGTGGGACTTACACAAGCTGCTCAGAAAACCCGACTTTAATAGTGAAACACCGGTCAATAGGCTTACAGAAAAAGCAACATAGATTGACCTACTTGATGTAACAATCTCCAAACCAAACACACAACGGAACTAAACAGACCATAAAATGACAAATACAATTCGAATCGAAATCCTAACTGAAGGTTGCCACTTTTATCTCTCTGTTGTCGGTTAGCGCATGTATCTATCTCCAATTACTTCGATAAGTAGCTTCAAAAAAAAAACGGCAAACACAACCAAACTCTGTTCGAATATAAAATTTAAAATTCACAGTCTTGTAACCGCCTCCAGCAAGTCGTATACCCCCTTAATGACTTCGATTTTTACCGGAGGTATACACACACATTCCTTCGTTTTTTTTTTTGCTGTGCGATGCTTGAGCTCTTTTTTGCGTTTTGTTGCCCTTCCGTTTCATTCAACACGAAAGAATAAAAGATGATGTTATCCTGATCACATCCTTCTCCCACCCTCAACCTCCTGACAGTCATGACCAAACGACGAAAAAAAAAATTTGCCGAATTTCGCAGAAAGGTAATTTCTGATTATTACAATCATTGCGATTGGCAATTCAAGGATAAAAGACAAGGATGTACCATCACCAGTCGAATGGAATTAGGGGCAACAGAAAAAGAGACTGAAAAAAAAACTGAATCCTACCTACAGCGGATACAGAATCACTGCAAATGTACCGAGATCGGTTCGATATATCCATGAATGCTACTTTATTATTATTTCTTTCCGTCGGTCGTGGTTCCCTTCACATATACTCGTAAAAGGATATAAAATGTAAGGTGACTCCCCTTCTTGCATTCGTCTGCAACGCGGGCTTCTTTTTCTTTTTCTTCTTTTTGCCTTGTGGCAAAGTTAAGTCAATAAAATCTAATAATACGGTTCGATTTTTCTTCTCTCCCGACGGTTTTACGGTTCATCCCTGCCAGCCTTCGTATCTGTAATGATTTCGCTCTTATCCCTTTTTAACAATTATCATTTGATAAAGATGAATTCACTTGAATCACTCGAAGGATGTGCGCGTCAGTGATAGATAAATACTCCAACCACACAGGCGCACACAAACACAGGTATACTCCTCCATATCCCATCAAATGTGGATCATCCCAAGGAGAAGAAATTTGATTTCATTTGTCTCGTATATCCTTGCCAAGGGCTCGGATTAAGAGACAAAGAACCTTGTACTGGTTAGTGTGTATGGCTTTCGGCCTTTTTCCGAGTAACAAATTCGATTGTTTCAAAAAAAAATAAAAAATCTGAAACAGCCGTCATGCATGCTGTGCTGCAGCTTTTAAGTGGCTACAATGGGATGAAGGATGAAGGAAACGACGGATGGATGGATGAATGGTTAGATGGATGGATAGATAGACGAATGGTTGGATGATAAGTAGGTACTCTTCAATCGCAGTCACTTATTTGATTTTGATTTGCTTTGTGTATTCGCCAGCCCAGTGAGGGTGGTTTCACTTTCACAAAAAGAGGGACTTTGTAAAGCGGTTTCCGTTCTTCTTCCATTTCTTTCGCAGGATTTTTTTTTTTTTTTTTTTTGTTGCTTGCTCTACCGCCCGTCCCACCGCGGTGTGGTGTGCTTTCATTCTTTGTGGGTGCCAAATCGAATTTTATTCCTCATAATCGAATTGAAAGATACGTCCATCAGTTTGAATGAAAAGCGCAGATAGATGGCAAATTGGGTGCTGTCAGTCTACTTTTGTGATTCAATAGACTTATACGATGATGCGAGGTGGTAAGAGAGGATACAGGAGGAACAGCAAAATGTCGATCACTCTGCGGTGGGCCAAGGATGAAGGATTCTTGTTTTTTTTTCGCGGGGAAGCAATGGCTCAGCATGTAATCTAGGGTGGTTACGCGTGAATGTAATTTTCAATTTAAATTATTTCAAACAAAATTTCTAAGGGACATATTCGATTTGACTGGAGGAAGTTTAGTTGGATGATTGTTTACAGTTCGAATATGGGCTCCACATAGTGAGCTGTCGTGCCTAAGGAATATGTTTTTAAAGATTTAACGCTTCATTTTATGCAATTGCCATCCACAGACACTTCCAATTTCAGTTTTACTCTAAAAAACTGAAAAAAGTAGGGCCATATTGTCGGCACATTTTTATGATTTTGTGTAAAAACAAATTTTCAAACGGTCTAACGTTTTGGAATCCTTTTCAATTCTTCAAAATGCTCCTCTACTTGTGAACTGATACCGCGTGTATTTCTTCCGACCCGTGAAGAGCCTCCACTTGATACCGATTTGCGATGCGCAAGATTCTGATTGCTGCCCATTCGTTCGATATGCCCGAGGTAATGCAGTCGACGTGGTTTAGCTTCCTGAGCTACATTCACACGTTTAAAAAGCTTCCGGTTGTATCTTCTCCTCTATTCACCTAATATCCGACGAAGTACACCTCTACCCATCCTAAATACTTGAAGCTGATTTCCTTTTGTTGTGAACGACAGACAATTACTACTCATGAAACCAAGTCGGCGTTCGGTATCAATGCTACATAGACAAAACCCTAGGCTACCAAATCCTCTTTCAAAGTTTAAATCCACTTTTCGATGTTAAATAATAAACGAACAATTCAAATGCAAATTTTGTTGCAAATCCTTTACTTTTTTGTTGTTATCCACCTCTTCACGCATAAATGCTTTATATTAAGTCAACATTTTGGTAAACAGTTCGTGATTAACGTTTCTGACAGGACCTTACCTTCCATCATCGTTGCTGTATAATAAGCTTTCGATGAAATCTGTGGTTAACCATTTCATCCGCGCTGCCACCACCAATGCATTTTGTAACCATAAACCGAATGTAAATTTCATCTAAACTTACGCGTTTGTATGTGTGTGCATTTGTTACAATGAAAACAATAGGCTTGTGTTATTATTAATAATACGAAAGCCACACGCCATGTCAAAGCCCCGCTCATTATCAAAAAGGACGTATTCAAATGCGCGATGCCAAAATTGTTTGCATATATTTTCATACTCATGTATGTATTGAGGGTGGTCGGACTGAATTACCGCAGGTGTGTTTTTTTTTTAACCTCCAACCGACCTCCCCATGCGTCTAATCAGTTTATCACATCATAATTATCGGTCACTTTTTGGTTTGCATGCGTTCGCTATCTATTTGATTCCGAACACCGCCGCCACCACCAGACCGTCGTTATCAACCAACACGAGTGCAACATTATGCGCCGCAACTCCAGTGATTTTTTTTTTAACTGCTGCTCTTGCTGTTCTGTGTTTGTTGCCGAAGGGGTGCTCAATGAAAAGCGTCAATCAATATGATTTCCCGGAACATCAATCAAGCATAAGCTGAATCCAATATAATTACAGAGAAAGACGAGAGGTTGAGGTCGTTGAATGAATTGAAACCATACACGCACACAATAGATAATACGAAGCCATGAGGAGGTGCTCAGTTGGATATAGCACACCCCACCCAATCTTCTTATTGCATTTCGACGCCATAGCAATGCAACCAAAGTTCAAACGAATGTCCTGTGGTAACTAATTAAAATAGTCATTCATCAACAGGACTCCTTGCACCTACCCCCACACACATGTTTGTATGTGTGTATGTATGTATGTATGTATGTATGTATGTATGTATGTACTTTCTCCCTGCACTCTATTTGTTTGTGTATAAATAAACAGGAGCCGCAGCAACAACTGGAAAATGATGAAAACCAAAATGAATGAAAAAAAAAGAGTTTCCTTTTTCGCCTTGACTGATGACTACTCTCACACACACACCACACATATCTACCCGACGAGGACGACGCTCAGTCAGTCGCATTAAAACTGTTGAAACGAAATTAAATTCTTGTCAACTGTTCCATCAAAAAAGTCGTACTCGTCGTCGTCGTCGTCGTCCTAGTTGTATTCATTCCCGTCGTCCTGGGCTGCAATGAATTTTCCAAAGGGGTGGAGAAAATAAAATGCCAGACCGCATTTTGTATGGGTACATTCACAAAAATCAAAGGAGAAAATATGTTACTCCTGCGGAGCGTGAGGGTGTAGCAAAAAAGGATAATTAGCATACCAGCCAATGTAACGCACATATGGGGATCGAAGGTCCGGCTTTTAATTATCTCTCTGCCGATATAATACACTTTGAGTCTTTCAAGCTAATTAATTTGGAATTCGCTACTCCTTGTGGGACGTGAAGGGGACATACTCGAATGCATTTTGTGGATTATGATAAAAGTGAGTGATGAATTCGTTAAAATATTCTTATAAGGCTTATCGAGCTTTTGTGTTTCTATGAGGTATGAGGGGATGAGGATTGTATTAATGAAGTTGTGTATGGAAACTGTGTCTAAAAGGAATCCTTTTTGTTTTTTTTAACCGACTCGTGGATAGTTAGGGCTTAACTTCAAAATAATGTTCGGTGACGTTTCGGAAAATGTTCGCTTGAACTCAAACAAGGAACTTACTTGTTGGCCTCAATCGATGTACAGAAGGTGTTCCACAGGTTCCTCTTTGCAAACCTAGTTTCTTTCTTTGAACCCAACCCAAAACCCTTCCATTGCGAGATTCCACATCGATCCTGAGCTGCCGATAAACTCCTCAATATTTGTGTTCTACCAATTGAGCGAATGAGTAACTTCATCGACAATATAATAGAAATCTGGGCCCCTTCACGACGCCTGTTCAGTGTCTCGATTCAACTCAGCTTTAGTCAGCCTTTCAGATTCCAAATAATTGTACGATTGTGATGTTTAGATAGACAGAGCTCTACCAACGAAGTGAGATTCTTTAACCATTTCGGTTGTGGTCTATCATCATTGCTCTTCATTAAATGAATCGATTGAAAGCGCCAAAGGACATCGATTTATCTCCTCTCCTTGGTCCTAGTGATTGGTTAAAGAAAATAAAATCCCATAAAACCTAATAAACTGGTCTCACATTAAATATTAAACACGTTTAAATGTGCGGAAAGTCCCACTGAAGATATATAAACACCGGGAACATGATTGAAATAGAAATGAACATTATTGCAGAGAGTGCAAGGCGAGAAAAAAAAACGGGTTCGCCAGAGGACGACGACGGAATATTGAAATCATCATCAGTGGGCCCCGGCTTCTAGAGATCTTAAAACCGAATCAAAAGCATTCGAATGAAGTTGCAAATGACAAAGTGAAGAAGGACAGAGAGAGAGAGAGCTGTAACAAATAATAATATCGTTTCGATCTCTGTCTCCTCTGTCTTTTTCTTTGTGATTTTCCTTCAGAATACGAATGGCTCATTGATTGTTCTTTTTTTTTGTCGTCCATGGGTCGTATTGGAACCCACTTTACCGCGAATCGAACACCCAAACCTCAGACCCAACGAAAGTAAAAAGAGTGCAAAACTATAAGTAAAAGGAAAGTTCAAAAACTTTCAACTCCTCCGTAGGTCCTTATGGCTAGCGCAAAACTAACGAACGTAATGGATTTCATCGGAACGTGACATGCAGACAGCAAATAATAATGGAAAATGGTGTGCGGTATGAGTGGGTGTCGGTGGGTTCACATGGAATGGAATGGCATGTCCTGGATAGCATTATTGTTATTAAAAAAAAAAAAATGAAGAAAACTTCAAGACATACTCGTACCTTCATCGTCCTTGGCTGGAGTATAAGTCTGGGGGGTAATTCTCTTCATCTCGTTCGTTATTTTTGCACTCTCTCTACAAATCCATAGGAGTTCACTCTTATCCTTTCGCTGTCTGTTATCAATTGTCTTCAGATACTTTTGGTTGTCTTTCGGATCATCCCAAAACGGAAAGGAGGACTATATGTGTGTGTTTTGGGCGAATAATCTCCTTCAATCTGAATTATTTCCTCATCTATCGACACAAGAAAAGAGACAAAACGGCAACAAGATATGCAGACACACACACAATCACAGACACAAAGTTGCCATTAATTAAATTCACCCGGGGAGAGCGAGAGAATCCTCAACTCAAATTGCAACGCGAGCTCACGCGCTAAGGATTATAGTGTTGCTGGGGTTTACTTAAGTGAACTTCGAGATCCTCTGAGTTCCTTATTCTTCTCATCCTGTCTTGTCTGTTTATGTTTGAAGTTCTGCTCGTCAATGATATCCCATTGCTGGGTCCTGTGCTGTTGCTCCTTTTTATTGCGCGCGCTCCAATTCCCTTTCAATTGGCAATCGCAATCATAATTTTTGTTTTCCCACTTTTTTCCTTTATCGTCGTCTTCGACGAAAGCCCCTGGTGTCCTTACGGAGCATTTGTTTACACTTGTGCTTCTGCAAAGTGGTGCTCGCTTTTCAGTAATTTCGTTTTTCATTCTTATTTTGTTGCCTCGTCGTTCATCGTTGGTCCTGTCGATTGTTTGTAGCTTTTCTTAGAACACAAACATGGAGTTGGAGTGGCAGGAAGGAAGGAAGTTTTCGTAAGGCTTAAGTGCTGGTGTTGCTACTCCTGCACTCAACTCTCTTTCTCTCAGCGGGATTTAAACTGTTCGCTGTTGCTGTTTCTGCCTGTTCGTGGACAAAGTAATAACGTTCATAAGGGGGCTTCGTATTTGTATGAACAAAAATTTGTATTCGTGTCACGTAGCCTTGGTTATAACCCTTCTTCCTAAGACATGCTTCTAGTGTTCGGCAGTCCAATATTTGATATCCTTGGTTTTATATTCATTTGTTGTTGTTGTTGTTATTTTTATATTTTTTCTTGTTTTTGTTTGGAGGTGAAGGTGGCGGGTTTATAGCACCACTTATGTGGCTAGTCAATGCCTATACGTGATGCTTGTGTGATATAACATTATGAAGGGTGTTTAATAGCCGGCGGTTAGTGTCGATTTAAAAAAAAAAAAATTGTTTTCTTTGTACACTCAAGGGCCAGGACTGCTCTAAAATTAGGGCGTTTAAATGCTTATTGCATTTGTACCCTTAGCCTTAGCCTTGGTTGGAAGAGATTGAGTGGGTAATTTCGATATTTTTCTAGGGTGAGTGGGAGAAGCCGAAGGTTCTTGAAATGGGTAGTCAGGAATGTTACTCTGAACGTAAGTTACCTCGTTAGGTGCATAACTAATTCGCTTTCATATGCCAGTTTTGGAAACCAAAATTTTTGTTGATGGAACCTGCTCTGCTGCCTATGCGTGTATTGAGATTGAGATGCCGGTCTTCCACAAAGCATTTGGACATCAATGCTTAGTGTCTTCCTTAGCATTCCTTCCCGCACAGACCCATTGGGGTCTGGGTACTCAATTTTCAATTAGGAATTCTGATGACGTTGTTTTTTTTTTAATCTGTGGGGACCTTTAAGACTCCTCCTATACGTCATCATCTGAAAACAAATTTTCATGAGACCCTGACATTTAAGCAAAATTACTCAATTAACTCGACTTAAAAATTACTGCAACCGCTGACATGAATTTTCTTGTAGAAAGCATCGCCAAAATTAAATACCATCCAAACTGGATATCTATACTTTAATTTTCTTCAGCACAAACGACAAGAAGAATGGTCCCCTGCAGTTGTTTGTTGGAAGCCACAAAGGAATATCTGTCAAAAATATTCCATACTTATTATTTCATGTGGCTTGCATGAGTTAATTTGTGCATTGTGTGCTCGTTCAAACACACGGCTTCTGTCCTAACCTCAAATTGCCTTCTCCAACAGGTAGACCTCTGAGCAATGATGGTGAAATTCCAAATCTATTCCCCCATACACCCTTAAACGTGCAGAAGCCACTGTGAATTTCATTGGTCATTTGCAAAATTACCTTTCTCTCTCTGCCTCTCTTGCTCACTCGCTCTGTTTGTGTGTAAGGATCCTTCCACCTCGAATGGCATATGAAATTTATATTATCCTTCAGTCATAGCAACAACCGGATTCAGTTATGGTAACCAAGGTGCTGGTTGCTATCATCACTTATCCCACAAGTCAAAAAAAGACAAATTCAGCCTTAGACGTTGCACCGAGTCTACGGGTAGATGTATGTATAGCCCCATCCACATCCTTATTAGATGTTTTGACGTAAACAACTCTGTGCTATCCTGCAAGAAGCCACTGTACTCTGACTACTCGGAGAATATTTCCAAAACAGCAGGCACGGTCTCTCATATTTGTGGTTCATGTTTTCAAAGTGTTTGCCATCGTCGTCGTCCGTCTGTCTATCAAAACTACCCTTGCCCGCCCTCAACTCTACACCTGAGAATGCAATGAAGGATATTTCTGTGGTATCCTGTGGATAGTCGAAATTTTGGAAAATCAACGACTTAACCAGGAATTGGAATTATATTTTACACAAAATGAAGTGAAAGTTTCCCTGCCAGGCAAATGCAAATTAAGACGAAAGTTTCAGAGCAGAATTGCAAGCAAAAAGAAGGCTTATCCCTCGTCAAAACAAATATTTCGGGGATTTTCAGCGAAAGTTTATTGGGTGGACTTTGAGGGAGGGATAGGTATACAAAACAATTAAGTTGGTTTAGCTGCCATGTCAACTAGTTTGGTGGTGTAGTTCGTTGGTTTGGCTGGGCATAGAGGAGTTTCTGCTTAGGAGCTGGTATTGACGGATAACGTAGGCTTAATTCCCTAATCACCTAAAACTTTATACGATTTGCCTGTGACTTGAAAAGGGTTTCTCTAGGTTTCTTTAAATTAATTTGGTTGTTATTTAAAGGAAGTGGCTTCTGAACCACGTTCAACATTTATCACAAATGGACCTTCTCATCGTAGCTTAAGAGACTATTTTCAGTGCCTTCCATGCTGAGACAAGTTTCAAATAAACCAAGTTTTCACTTAGTAGAGCTTACTGAGGGATTGTTCGGGCTGGACAATGATAAGATAGTCCTTGTGCATTGTTCTAAGGCACGTCTTACCATCATCCCAAATGACTTCTGTAAAGTAGAAATTGAAACTTTTGTGTATCTGATATGCCACTGTTCTGGATAAATAACTCTTGGTATCCACTTTTTCTTTAAGTGCCGTGCCTTACTGCTAGGCGAGAGATACAGGTTCGATTCAAAAAACCACCAAACATTTTGTGGTTGTTTTTGTATTTTAGGATCTCTGGTTCAAAACTGGTCTTAATCGACATCTTCATACATACCCAGTGATTTGACTAAAAAAAAACATTCAGCTTTTCAAGATCTCGTCGAATATTTGGCACATCACTAAAACTCTCCACCTTCTCATGTATCGCTGTTTAACTACTTAAGCCTTCCATGTAGCCCTCAGCATCAAGTCTCGTGTCCTGCCAGACTTGTTGCATTTTCATAAATTCTCCCCCCGAACCCTTTTTCTTGTTTTGTTTTGAAAGATTACACTCAAATTGTTTAGCTTAATTTTCATCATTCTTCTGAAAGGTGTGCCGGCTGGCACTTTCAACCAGTCGTTCTCCACTCCATCCTGTCCCCAACCCTCAACAAAAGTGCATTCATTCAGCCATTCCGGAGCAAGTATCCTCATAAACGACTGTATGAGGGGCACAGGCGTTAATATGACTGTAATGAAATATGCAAATTCCCTATGGCAAATTTCATGTAAGAGGATAAAAGTCTTTTAAGGATATACACAGCGAAACCGAGATTGAGTGTGAGAGCCGGAGCGAGTTAGCTCATAAGTAACTCAGGCAAGGCTGGCAATGGAGCAACAGAGGGTAATTTTTCTTCCATAGAGCTTCGGCTATAAAAGTATAAATAAATAAAAATGTACAACGTCCTGGCGCAGGCAGGCGGCATCGACTATGCTTGCTCTCTTCGTGGAGGGTTCTTTTCATTCGTTTATTGCGAAACCAGTCACAGGCAGTCACAATCGCAATCACAACCCCAGCTCAGTACATAAGTAGCGTCATCATTTTGTGGGTTGATTCTGCTAGCTCGTAGAGAGATGGTCACAAAGGTACACTTTGGTGGTGTTATACACTTTTTTTTTGTGGCATTGCCTGCAAGTCCTTGTACAACATTTATCTGTATACTCCTCTGTCACTTCTTTGCTCTCATGATGCTAAGTGATGTTGTGGAGAGGGTGGTTCCAAAAAAAAAAAACTCTCAGAGTATTTATCAAAGTGACTCACTTAAAGATGCCTTGAACCGTTGCCAAAAGAGTACGAACCAAAACTGAGGAGTAGGTATCCTTAAAAGAGCGACCAAGCACAGTGACGAAAACAGTTTCCCCCTCTCTTGCATGCAATGTATATTTATCTACTAGGATATTAATTTAATTGCATTGTAAGAATGGCAAAGTGTTTTCTTTGTCAAGGATAAAGGACTTCCAATTTGGTTACCACCTCCATCTCTGGCCAACTCTTTGTCTGTGGCGCGAATTGCAGAAGCGCGTTCATGCTTAATTATCCTGTTTTTTTTTTCTGCGCACGGCGCGGTTGGACGGGTGGCTGGTGGTGGTTGGTGTTGAAAGCACGAGATAGTGTTTGCAGCTACTTGAGCTGTTTGCTACCCACAGAAAGCACGTACCGGGGTGGTGGTCGGGTTGGTTGGCATTTTTAATTCGCGTGTGCGGAATTGCAAAGGATAAAAGAATCCTTAAAACTGGTATGAGACACACCGAATCGAAATAGTAGAAAGGAAGGCAATATTTCTTTTCAGCACATTTTTAGTTGGTCCGTAATGGTGTGGTACTGGTGTCGGTGGTGTTGGTCCTTTTTTTTTGTCTGTGCTGAATGAGCTTCTTTTTCGGCGCGGAAAAATGTTAAGTGTCTGCAATAATTTTTCATTACAACCGGTTTAAGTTTTTTTTTTTTTTTTTCTGGGATGCACGACTGGAGCGCGAAGAAGCACTACGAGCCGAGAGTAAATTTAGTTGAGAAGCAGCTTATGCTTTGTAGCAAAGCTCTGTCGGGGCGATTGTAATGAGTAATGTGACAGGTTGTTGCACTTTTATAAGTTAAACAGCTTGTTTGTGAAAATGTTTTATTTAAAAAGGAAGCCCTCGAGGGGATCTTCTCATTTGAGGTATTTTATTGAGAAACTTTTTGACCTATGGGTAAAAGATGTTGGTAAAAGTTTAAGAGATTAAAATTGTATTGTCCTTGCTTCGGTCCAGCCCAAACATTGCTGAATTCAGCTTAAACATGGAAAATTAATTACTGTGTGTGTAGTTGTTTTGTATCGTTCATTTAAATTTCTTTAAATTTTCCGACTTTTTCTCACTCAAAATACAGTCCTTTGCCCACTTTTACTCCAACAAACTTCATATTCACACTTGTCCTTCTTCAATATTTTGTTACAAAGTTCTCTGTCAAAACCTTTTATATTCACAAAGTGAACTGTTTTTGGGTTTCTTTCAACAACAAAACAACAAAACCCCTCTACTCGCGACGAATTTTTAAAAAGTCATTTTAAATCAATTTACTGTCACTCTTCATAAAAAATTCAAAGTGAGAAAAAATGTTTAAACTTCACCCGTGTCTCTCTCTCTTTGTATATGCCTGTGACGGGACCACATTGACTTTGAAACCGTAAAGAAGGAACAAGACAAGACAAAATGGTTGTATAGAGCAATCAGAACTGGTCATAAAAGTTTTCTATGTTTTTTTCTTTTTTTTTTTACAATTATTATTACTAAAAAAGACACCAACAAGAGAAGCACAGTCATATAAATTTGTCTCACAATAAAAAAACGAGGCATATACCATCCGAAAAAAAAAAAAATTTAAAAAACAAGCAAAAAAAAACTCAACAAAACTACATTTGCAAATAGCATTTCCTCGTTCGTTTCATCCTCTGCTTCATCTTGTCTTTCTGCCATTTTTCGATCAGCGTATATAAATCCCACCGGGAATAAACCACCTAACACGAATAATAGGCATGGAATAAAACTGTCAACTTTTTGTCGTGTCCTTTACAAGCCAAAGGAAAATCAAAAAAAAATGTATATCGCTCTGTCCTCATCTTCAGGTTGACTGAATGTGAACTAAAAAGTGATGCAGAGGGAGACAAGCAAAACAAAACTAAAAAAAAAAGGAAGAAAAACGCTGCCCAAAGAAATTTTTTTTTTTGTCAAAGGACTGCTGGTGGTAAAAAGCGAATGAAAGTCCTGCGACGTATATGTATGCTGCTGTTATGTCGTCGTGTTGTTGGTGACTTTTGCAAAATTTTGTCTTTGAATTTCGTTTTATCTGCTGGACCAAAGGTTGTGACTACGTTTTTTTTTTCTACATGTGCAGGCCTGAGCCAGGCTCAGATTTTAAAATGATAAAATGAGAGAAAGAAGATGACGGCTGCCACCCCTTTTAAATGAAAGCTTTTATGCTTCATGTTTTATTACTGCAAATATGCATTAAATTCTTTTTTCTTTTTTTTTTTGACTTAGGCTTTGTTGTTCGCCTTTCATGTACGTGTTCGCTAATGTCACTCAAGCAGGTATCAACTTACAAAGAGACTTCTTATTGAAAGGTTATAAGTATTTCCATCATAAATATAACTAGAATTAAGGTTTTCCCCTCCCTTATTCTCAATCCCGTGTGTATAAAAATGTAAAAAAGCTTAGGTGACCTTGCGGCACCTCATTTTTGCTAACCTTTAAGATAGTCAAACAATTCAATACAATTATACTTAACACAACCTTATTCGTTGTTACATTATTTTTTCCAGGATTTATGTTGCATCAAAGTGAAATATGAATATAGGATGTTATGTAAACCCGTATATGTAGTCTGTCTACTAACATTTTTGTACCTTCACCCATGAACCACTTGGACAATTTTCACGAATGTGAAACAAAAAACCAAACGGAAACAAGTCTGACAGATAAAATGAGATTTTTGGATGAGAAATGTCTGTAAAAATAATTCGCTTTGATTGTCTGTAAAGTAAAGGGGATGTTGTAAAGAACTATCAAACGTGAAAGGACCTCTTTTGTCCAGAGATTCTGGTTTAAAAGATTTGCATGCAAGTTGAAAAAAAGGAAAGGAAACACTTGTTCTGGTGTAGAGTTGAACCTGCCGAAAACAAGACATTTGCAAATCACATCCTTGACTTTGACATTCGATTTCAGGAGCATCGTATTGTTTAATGTTCATCTTCTTCTTGAGTAAGTGAACCATGTGCCGAAAGTAGCTACTTAGTTCTAAAATGTCCAAAAGCCGAAAAAGAATTGCAGGAGCTGTAAAAATGCACCAGCTTTCTTGTTTTCTTTTTAAGTGACGCTAATGGCTGAGGACGTAGAGTAACATATTAGAAAGTAAAATTACCTCTTCTTGACAAAACAAATTTGTCTGCTTATAGCTTAATCCATTGCAATTTGCCAGCCCTTCTGCTGTGGCAACCCAGAAATATCTACCTGATCGAGTTTAAAGCGCTCTTGGTCCCTCAATCACATGTGAAATTATGTTTTCTTCTACAGTGTACTTGAAAAGTATTTGACGACGAATATGGAATTGCTTTCAGTATGTGATTCATTACGATCCGTGACTTACTTACATTCATAGGTAGCGTTATAGTTCGGGGTGAATCCGGGCCTCAACCAAAAGCCTCTGTAGTTAGCCCTGTCCTTAGCTACCCGCTTCCAGTTACACAATCCAGTTTTTTTTTTTAACTCCAAAGCCCGTCCACATAAACGGGACCAAGTATCTTACGAAGAATCGACCTAGAGTATCTTTATCCGCCCTCAATAAAGTCTCGGCCATACAGTAGACAAAGTAGTTACAACCTCGAAGTTACACCAGTCTTCTGTGAAATTCTTTTCGATTCGTCGGTGTTGAGTGTCCGATGTTATTGACAGTATATACTATGCCTCGCCCTCGTTAACTGCTAAGCTAATTTGGTCGCTTCTGATCCATGACAAAACTAAATTTAATCTCAGAATTAAATCATTTGCTGCCCCAATTTGAAACAAGCACCTCCTATCGACTTCACGTCAACTTGACCCTAGAACCTCTTTGAAGCAGAGTAAGCCAAACCTTTTCTTTCATTTAAATAAGGGAAACAGTGAATGGTGCTTCTAGTAAAACGGATAGCTCATGAAATATATACACAATCTGGCCCACTACTCTCATCATCCACTGTATGGTGAAAAAACAAATTTGAACTCTTCACCAAAAGAAGAATCTGTAATAAAGCACCTAGGGAAAATTAATTTTCCGCTAGATGCCATATCATCAAGAAAAGACACAACGAAAACCTGGTGGGGGTGGATAGAAAAAAAAAAACAGGAGTTCCTTGATGCTATAGTTACCCAACCATTGGTAGTGTGAGTAGGGGTGACCTAAAAGTTTTTCGCTCATCTACAGCAACGGTGGTATTGTCGCTGTTTACCTGTGCATGAGAGCACCTGGATATAAACACTCTGCTGAGCAGAGATGTGCGGTAGAAGATGTGACGAAGCAACCAAAGACGAAATAGAAAGAAGAAAAGACGAAAATGTAGAACTTTTTTCTTCTTGTTTTTCTTCCATTCACATTCATTTTGTGTTATCCGTGTTCGTATTTAGAGCCGTCTTCCTTTTTTGTGCGCCCACCTTTAAGAAACTTCACACTCTCTTAAACACATGCTCATATAATGAGCAAACGGATGTTGTTCGGCTTCAACTTGAAAAAAAGAAAAAGGACGAATGTGCAGAATGAAGGGAAAAAAAATGGAAGAAAATGAAAGGAAACTGCTCCGTTTCCTGTTTCAGCATATTTTAAATCAAATAAAGAGTTACCGACTTCTTCATTTGGTTCCTGTTTTCGCCTTCCTTCTCGTCTTAGTCGCATGTGTGTGTGTGTGTATGCATATGTATCGCGCTTTACTGGAGGGCGAAATTTTTCAGCATCGCTTGGTTTTTTGTTTCAAATTTCTTTTTATTTTCTGCCTCAGTTTCCTGTAAGGATATTAAGGTGTGTCCTAGTTCATTTTATTTTAATTTACTTTACGATACAACTCACTTAAGAAAGTTTACGCTTTTCTTTCTTCTTCTCTTTCTACCTCTTTCTCTCTCTGTCTGTCTTTACATTTCTTGTTTTTTTTTTTCCATTTTTGTTGCACGGTGCATGTTTGCAGTACCTATGTGTACCCCTTGTGTTCCTATTAAGTCCTCTTTCATACCTTCGTTGTGTTGCATCTCCTTAAGGGCATATGTGGAAAGTCATGTGATTTTATCGCTTCAAAGAGGAATGGATCGAGGTTTTTATGTTCCTGGTCCTTTGCTCGTTCAAGGATAAAGGCGACTGGGTAGAAAAGTGTCTGTCTTGTGCTTTATACTAAGTTATGGCCAAGTATGTGGCAGAAAAGATGTTCCCAGACTCCGTGTGAGTAGTTAAACAAAAATAACCGTTGCACCTAAATGCTCGTTTTGAGCTTAAGTAGAGTTTTATGTGAAGGAATTAAAATATATTTGAATTTTTAGTACCGAGAAAGTTTTGCTATTACCTATGTCGTGTGCTTTAAACGAGGATTATGAAAGTCGGGCTGTAGTAAAAATGTATCCCTAACAAATGACTGGGGCAGATTTTAAGAGAATAACATCAATTTTAATGAGTGACTCTTGAAGGGGTGGCAGTACTTAAACAGCTCAAGATACGTTGGCGGAGATTTTAAAAGCAGAAAACTTGGAATGTCCTTATATGGAATCTAAATGCAACAAAAAGAACTTAAAATTCCATGTGACCTTATCACTTAAAACCAGACTCGATCTTCTAACGCCCGAAGGTAATTCCCTATCGAACTTAAGTTTAATTTGCATCGTTAGAGTTGAGTTGGCCTTTTAATAGGAGCCTGCGTAAAGCCAAGCTCAGTCTGTGATGCCTGGGTTAACTTACTTAAATAATGTCAGTCTTGTTGTTCGTCTACAAAATACAAATATGTATTTAGCGCTTCCATCTACATTGTTTATTGCCGATTCCGAACGGCGGATTGAGAAGCTTTTTCGTGGCAAATTGTATTCTATGAGATTTACCATTACCAGATGAAAAATGTCGCGATAAACTTTTTTCGTTACTTGCTGAGACTCGAACGTATATCAGCTTAGGTACTTAGCAGTCCAACCATGAGGTCACGGAAACCGGACTTCGACTTCTGTTCACCTAATGTATTCAATTTGGCAACCTGTCAACTGAGTGGCTACTTATTAACAGCTCCGTGATCCCGATTCTTTTTCGCACTCTTAAGGGAAATCTTTGAACTTGATGTTGTGAATTGTAATTATTCCTCTGGTTCCTTCAATTTGTTGAGCAATTTCAAAGTCGTTGGCTTTCAGAAATGCATCCTGTCGCGTAAGTCCTCAATATGGATACCATCAGTTGCTTTCACTACAACCAGCTTCAGTGTTAGTTGTGGCTGTCAATTTGTTGATAAACTCTTAAATACTTAACGATCTGGAAGGATTTGCTTAAAGAAAACAGAAGACAAGGACACAACATAAACTTGTTTCAAGTTCATTACTCCAATCGACCTAATACATCCAAGTTACCAGCGCTAGCTTCATTATTTTCCTATCCTTCTCCATCTTTACAGGTGAGAATGCTACATTTTCTTTAATATCTGTATTAGAGCCTGCTAAACCATTCCTAGGAAAGCTATATTAAAACAAGACACTTTATGATACCCCACGGTACAAAAAAGACCAAAAGTCAGGTAGTAACTTCTCGTTCACCATATCCTTAGCCAAAACTTTGCTCCTATTTCCTCATTAAGCACACGTTCATAGAGTCACCTTCCATGCAATATCTTGACTAAATCAACAGCATAACTCCTCCTTATTCAGACCAAAACATTTACATACACATTCCCCAAGATATGTAGCAAATTTATTTACCGTCACACCTACGTGTCCTTCCAAATTTATAATTCAATACTCTATTTCCAATCTAACATGGTTGAACTTAATAATTTCTTACTTCCTTCTTTCTTAGCTCGAACGAAAAAAAAAATTAATACACTTCCATTTAGGGACCCTTAGTTGTACTTGGACTAACTGTATTAAAGTACAATGCCCGTTGATGAAGGTTTTGACATCAGGGCACCCTCCGAATAGAGAGCCTAAAGTAAGTGATGTGTACACGACAGCTTCTTCGCACTGAAGTTTGCATCTACGCAAAAAATGAAAACACCCTAAGCTTGCTGAATTTCCTCATTCTCAATTCGGTAAACTTTTTCATTTTCGGAAAGTTTTTCCTTCCCCATCCCTTTGCCATTTTAACATGTCAAAATAGAAGAGAAAGACGAAGAAAAAAGAAAACTACTACAACGGACAAAAAAAAAAAAAAACAGCAAACGTATAGAAATCCCAATATGGAAGTTTTTGACTTAATTTTTTTTCGAAGAAAGGACCTGTGCCGACCTATGTGAATGGATGAATGCAAAACAATAAATTTTCATTTAGTAAGTTTCCCAAGCGGGAAATATGATAATTTCTCAATTTATCGAAAGAAACACAAGGAAAGGGAATCATCGTTTATCCGTTTAGATCTACACGGCATTCTGTCCCAAATAAATAAGATCAAAATTTCCATTAGATTTTCCGTGCTGACTATGTATGTTTAAGAGGTCGGTCGCCTGATTTCGAAGGAGTCTTTGAAAAGGTCAACTAACTATAGTCTTGAGAGGTTATCAATTCTGAGAGCGCATAACTTTTGAACTTTACACCGCGTCTGCTGAATCCTTGAAACGTTTCTGGAGTCAAGCTGCAGATATAGAAATTGAGTGAAGGGACAACGATTGCTGTATACTTAAAGCTGTCTAGGTCCGTAAATGCCAAACAAACGATGGTTTTATCCATCATAAGCATCACTTGGAGTATCTCATAGAAACTGTCCATCTTAAGGGCTTATGATATGTCGGTACGAAATCCTTTGGGAGTTTGCTATCCCGCATGAGCATGATTTTTCTAAAATATTATTCCTCGGGAAGCCTACTTACCAACATGAATGGATGCAATTACATTTCGTACACCCTATATTCCTGTAACCAAACTTATTCCCCAGCACAATCTAAATAGTCAGTTAATCAATTAGAGAAAGGACGAAACACAATATTGCAAAGTTTACATGATTCTAGGCCAAATTGTCCTGGTAGGGCAATTAATTTAAATTTATGCGAAAAGTTTCCTGCATTCTCGCTGTGAGGCATTTTAGTCCTTCTGACATAAACTCGTTCTCATACTTTTATGTTTTTTTTTTTGTATAATTTATTTGAAAACAAGGATTTCACCTCACATCTATATCCTTTATGATTTTTGTTTACAAAGAAAACGAAACAATTCACTCATTCCCTCGGCTTACACTGGTAGTCCTTGGTAACATTGTTGACTTCACTACTGATATTCGTGGCGACTGCTGCAAGTGACATGAGTTTTGTATCCACAAAAGCTTATTTAACCAAAGATGTGGTGAAGACTGAGTGTATCCTATGTTTCCCTTTGGTAAACCAAAACTCTTTTCGAAGAAAAACTCATGCCTTTGTGGAGATAGTAAGTAGATGAGTTGAACGAAGTTTACATTCGGTTATGATGCCAAAGGATAATAATAAAGTGTGTAAGCAAGCACTTAAACTAAGCGTAGACCAGCAACAATCCAGATGTTGACTTTGTACGAGTACTCTTCTCGAACAGGGAGAACTGAGAAAAAGACTACACACATATGTACACTTGGCAGGATATAAAATGGGATATGAAAAAGGAATTACATACATTCCCGGTGTATAGTATAGACGAGTTAAATCTGCTAATGAGCTTAAAGTGAAGTGAGAATTGTGGTTTCGGTTCGGCTGCTCCTTGAGTTTTTTCTCTCGTGTCCTTATTATGATTATGTTGTTAAATAGAATGTCGGAAAGGAATATCCTTTCGTTTCGTTTATTTTCTGTTGACTAGGAGATCCTTAAAGATTTGCCGTTTTTAGTTTAGCCAATGGGAATTTAATTGGCTGCGGTAGAAATTGCACTTTGTGTTGTCCCGCAAAATAAGAACATCTGGGATGAATCGTCTTTTTTTTTCGATTGCTTTCATCCTTGTTGTTTTGGCTTTGAGCATGAGATGAAAGGAGTGTCTAGCTTTTGTGCTCTTTAGTGTAACTGCGGCACCAGCTGGTACGTCTAAGTAGTAACGGATAGTTGTTAAGTAACATAATCGGATTCATGTCGTTAAGACTGTTAAGTTAGATGTTTATGGTTTATTTTGATCGCAGGTCATGGAAGTGGCTTTGTAAGTTGAATAGTTATCAGGTACTTTGGTGTTAAATTCAAATTAAATGAGGGATAACTTTTAATTGGTTTGAGAAATACAGTGAATGCAGTTGCAATGATCTATATTTGTGGGAAGTTTTGCTTATAAGTATGGATTGCTCATGTCCCACTTGTTGTAAAAGAGTCTCACAGACAACATACTGCATAAAGTGTGTTAGCTCACAAATTGCGAAGATGTCGCAGGATAGCGTCTAGTATTAGACGATTATAAATACCGATCAGTTCGGTATTTTGACTAGCCTTGACAAAACAGCGTGAGTTCTCCTATTTTAATGGATGAGTTTGGTACCGAAAGCTAAACCAGACATTTTGCTGTATAGCTTGTTCACGCAATCATGGGCTGCTTTAAGGTGGTAACATCGATCTAAAATACCTGAGTTTCCTCAAAGATTTTCGGCAGTGCTACATAGACTTTCTTGACATAAAACCACATTGTTCCCTATCAGTTGCCATGTTTTCTCAACAGACTACATTCTACAAACCAGTTGACATATGCTACACATGATCACTGCCTACGAAAATGTTTTGAGGGTTGTGACACATCGCGAAATCTATAACTTGTGTCCATTTCCGAATGTGGTATCGTGTAGGCTATGTATACCGACCATGCTACCAACAAAGGCTTCTTATCCAAGGCACCGTCCGAAGCTAGGACGTCGCGTTATCTCGCATATTAGCCTGATATTGGCTTAGATTGTACAATTTTCCGTGCTTCTCTTACTTGGCCCATGTCATCTTAGTTCTGCAGAATCTTCATAAGTTATTCAACACCCCTAGCCAGTGTAAAGTGCATATGCAGATTCAAGGATTATTGTCCATGTTTCGTTCATATTGACAATGAGCAATGGAGTCTTTCTTATTACTTAAAGGTAATTTTAAGTGCACGGAAGCAAACCGCAATCGACAAGAAATAGATTGATGATTGTATAAAAGATGTTGGCCAAGCATCTGTCTTTCCCAGGAAACACATAGAAAGCTGTGTTAACTTTAACATAAGTACTTAGGAGGCAGAGGCACACTTACTATGTGTTCCCTTAAACCATTCAGCATTTAGCTTTTTCTTAATAAAAAAAATTCACCACCCAACTCATTCCTCTGCCACGTTTACTGTCGTAAATTGTAACAAAAGAAAAACACAATGATCCTAGGGTTCGCTAAAGAGATTAAACTATTGTTAAAGTAATAACAACAGAAAATGTAAGAAAATAAAGTCCTTTTTCTATGCCGCCGCCCCTGCTCTTTGCCCTTTCACTTTGTCTTCTTTCTTTTATTTCGCTGATTCTATGAATGTTTTCTCTTTATTCCATTCAATAATATCCTTCTCGCGCACACACCTTATTCCAAACGACATTGGAACACATCAAGGACTAAAGGAAATGAAAAGTAACTTCTCATTTGTAGTCTGATAAATTCACACACCCACACGACATTACGAGTAAATTTTCAAAAAAAAAATTCAGTTTAAGCGATCGCACACACAAAATGTGAAAGACGTCGTCGTCACTCTGAAAGGACTTTCGGCAAATTGAGCAACAAGGAATGAGAGATGGCACTGAACACAACCGAAAGCAAAGGAAAATAAAATAAAATAAAAAAATATTATATGAGAGAAAATTTTATTTTCCAACATAATCGGATTTAAAGAAAATATCCTTTCACTTATTTCCACCAACGGAACTGAACAAAGTCCATGTAGGTATGTGTGTGTTTGTGTGCATGTAAGTTTGTGACTCAACCTCTCCAAGAAGGCCTTCGATAAACGATGATTTTATTATTTTTTTTTTGCTTTACTTCGCTTTCCTCTACACCTGAATATCCTTAGAGTACTTCATTAAGTTCTTCCCAGAAACCGATGAGAGGGAGGTGAAATAATGTGTAAGTCCTTGCACTTTACAATGATGGACCATGTGTATATGGACGTAAAATTGGCTCTCATCAATAATTGGATAATACGATTTGGTATAAGATTGTATAAGAGTTTTATAGGGAATCCTTTTGAACACAGGAAAACAAAACAAAATGAAGGAAATATGAAAGCCGAGTGGGGGATAATAACTTCTTTTTTTTTCAAGTCAATTTAAAATCAATGAAGATAGATTAGCGGGGCGAGAAGATATATCCTTAATCCTTGGCGAAATTGAAAAAGAAAAAGTTTATATAACAATTTTTTTTCTTTCTTCCTGTAAGTTCGTTCGTCATACACTCTGGAAGAAGGATGACTTCCTTAATGCGAGCTTTATTAAGTAGATCGAGAGAAAGTTTTAAAGGATGTGAATTAAATTTTGTGGGTGGAAAGGGGCGGGGTATGGCTTAATGTTTTATTCAGAGAAATAAAGATTTTCAATGTCAGTAGCTTGTATATAGGAAACATCCTTTATTTAAAGAACTTATTTTTGTTGGGTAGATATTAATGGATTATTGTTTTTTTTCTCTCTTTTCAGGTATGTTATAGAATTTAAGGATTTTCTTACAACCGCTTGGATAGGATGAGTATTTAATTGAAATGTAAACTTGTTTTGAAAAGATTTGGGTGGGGCTTGTTATATTAAATGCTTTCTAATTGGAAAAGTGTTCTTGGAAATCAAATTTACAAGGAGCTACTGTAACAAGTCATCGCTCGGATATTGATACTGAGAATTAAGAACAGGAAGTTGATAAGAAACCTTTCTTTGTGAAATACAATTCTGAGAAGTTTATTGAGAAACTGAAAGTTTAGGTTTCTTTTACGACAAGGGTTGCTTTGCGTTTGAAAACCACCGGCGTTGCCATCCTCTATCTCAATTTCTCAGAAACAGCGTTTAAGTCGGTGATTTTAACCCATTAAACTTCAGCGTTAGAACTGTTAGATCACTCAGACGCAACTGGTCTTGTTTGTATGTATATTTGACACAACAGCTCATAGAGAGCCAAGGTCTAGCTTCTCACAACCATTCATGTTGTGCGTGTTATATTCTTCGCACGGCGAGCTGCGAAGCTTTTCATGACAGATTGTATGTACTCTTGCAGTTTTGTCATGCCTGCGAAGAGGTGGTGCCACGAAAGAACTTTTGGTGGTTTTTGAGAATCAAACCTGTGTCTCTGGTCTAGCAGTCCAACGCACTAACCACTAAGTCACGGCGACCACAGCTGGTCCATATTACTGGCATGCAAATCCGAAAAATGACATCCTCATCTACACTTTGGGTCATACCTCCATGTAGAATGAGCTATCTCATCTTAAACCAACAAAAGACCATCAAACCTTTTTGAAGAATCTGCCATCACATCTTCTTGTTTTTTCGGCGGAGCTCAAGCTTGCTTTTACGTTCTACAATCCAAGCCTGTGTCATCTGCCGACATTATATCCTTTGGAAACGAGATCAATTTCTCTTCAACAACCGGTGTAATGCTGTGTGTGTCCTTCTCTACCTCCGTCACTCATTTTAACCCACTTGTTTCAGGTCTTCTTTAATGTAAAACTATTCGCAATAACTATTCTCGTTTTACTTAATAATTTACAGCTCATCGACATCCACAGTAAGTAATAAATTTACCAACACCAACTTGTAGAGGTAACCCTAAACGAAATTATTCGAAAGGTTTGTCGTCCAGATGGTCTCGAATTTATATGATTTACTACTGTTGCATCTTACATGAGACAACACACAGCCTACTAAACCGGTTTCCGCTGCCCTCAAAACCAGTTTTGAGGACCTTCATCATCACCCTCTCACCACGATGTAGCTATGAATGTGCAACACAAAACCACATCCTTTAGTCAAACCGCTGAATTAACACCTTAGTCAAAATGTCAGGAAATGTAACCAGAATCTATTCATCATTAAGGATGGGTCACCCCGGTGTGTATGGGTTGTTATGCCTTCACCTCGGGAATGAGGTGTCATATACATTTTGACATATACTCATACCAACACACAAGTGTGTTGTTAGTTATCCTAGTTATGCTGGTTTTTGGGTTATTTTCAGGTTTTGACTTATTGGACATTCTTGCTCGCATTATTAAAAGGACTGGCACGTAGAAAACTCCAGTGTTTCGTTGTCGTACTCATTTCTATTGTTTACACATGTAGGTGTATCTATGTATTTTGGAAGGGTTCCGATCTTACACGCCAACAAATGGGATATGAGAGTAGTTGTGTAATAGCAAGTAGTGTTTCCTTTTCTCCATCATCTTTGCGGTTGAGGCATGTCATTTCGGACGTGTATATATTTTGATATTAGAAACTTTGGCTTACAGTGGGTCCAACAACGATTTAAGTGAGGTTACATACGTTGTCTTAAAGATGAAGATGGTGTAATCATATCTCTTTTAGTGCAGTTACTGAAGGGCGTATAAATTTGAGATCTTGACTTCACCAGTACTCTTTGTGATCTCATTTTTGTTTGATGGTTCCAGTAATTTCCAGCTACTCACAATCATTTGCTGAGATCTTCCGACAGATCGATCCCGAATATACTCGAGAAAACCGCATCATTCTTGTGTGCTCTAAAGTTTGACTTAACATTGCGGGGCTCTAGTTCTGTTGATTTTTGATAAAGCTTCGAAATCCCTTTTGCGTAAAGTAATGTACCCTGGCAACTTCCATATCTTTCCTAGCCGGCGAACCCCTCTTTCATTGACTCCCATTACTGTCTGATTTCCAAACTTTCTGGAAGAGTCTTGTCTCTCTCGCAGCTACCAAACCCTGTCTTGTAAGCAGCTTTGCTTACCCTACTGTCCCCAGATTATGCATCACACAACAGTGATAGAACATTATTACATAAAACCATTAATATCTGCAACAGCCATCCGACCAGTGTGACAGAAGCTGGAGCAAAGCCTACTGCCATCACCCACAAACTCACCCCCAATAGTCGTTTTCTACACAAGGACATGTTTCTTTATACGATTTTCTCGTAGCGATATTGGGTTATTTCCGGACTTAAATCACCTGTCGACATTTTAAGTAAGCTTACCACATAACAGTGTCCATAGAATCGCACACCCGGGCATCCTTGACGAAACAAACACTCTGGCAATACACACTGGATCCCCAACTGGGTAAAGCTCCCTCTCTCTCTCTCTCTTCGTTGGTTGTTAATACTGCAATTGCCTACGTGTGGATTTGGCCATTTCCAGAGGTAGACCGGGTGGACTACATCATCTAGATGATTCTTGTCTGCATGCGAACTGTGCTTCATTGTTGTGCATTGAGAAACTTTCGTCCTGATGCTAGGGTTGAGTTCCGTTCCGTTGTTGCTTTTTATGATTATAGATCATTGGAGCGTACTTCGATTGGATTTCAAGTGGAACATGTAATAGAGGTGCATAGAAAGAGGTGATATCTGATTTTTTGTTTCCACCCCTCCCTCCCACGCTGGTCTGTTCCAAAGAGTAAATATTGTGTAATTATTCCTGTCATGGATGTTGTAAGAAGGACATTTTGCAATTTTAGATTCACCCCCCGAAGAATGGAATCGAATTCCGGTACCAAAATAAGGGGCGACTAGATGGATTTTCTATTCTGATCCATGTGTGTGTCAGTTGGAGATTCTCATGATTTTAAGCTTCTTGTGGTTGATGATATTTTTGGAATCAATAATTACTACCCAGCGAGGGTGAAGGTAAAGTAATTGTATGACCTGTAGGCATATAACTTCTATCCAACACCGATACACATGGGAAAATTTAGAATTTTCATTATTAGTTTTCACATTCTGTAAGCTTGCATGAAATTCCATTGAATCGGGATCAATAAGGCTTTTGCAGGGGGGGAAAGAGTGGAGTGGAACTCGTTTGTATAAACACCAAGGGGATTCAGTTTGTGCCCAAACCATCAACTAATGCCCAATTCTAGTGAATAATATGCATTTATTCGAGAGTAGGGTCAATGTGGTGTATGGAGATGATGTTTAAGCTCTTGATTACGTTGGTTCCAGCAATGGCATAAAGTAGTTTTATAATAGTCCTTAAATCTTAGTTTGGTTTGTCGTAAGTCTGAGCGGTGCTAGTAATATTTAAATAATGAGAAGCGTAGGATAGATTGAATAGATGGAAGAATGGGTCAGACCCATCACAAGCACTCTTGTATTCGATTGGCTAGCTTCCAAGAACCTCTATGAAACTCTTAAATGACAACAGCTAGAGCTTTAAGTTTAAGTTCCACCTATTTTAAAGCTCAACTGTAGGGTGATGCAGAATCCTTTTCGTCTATATTGCAACAGTTCTATACATGTCCTTCTGATAATTTTATCTTCCACTTTCAATACATGACATAGCAATTAATTACATTTGTTTACAATCCTCCATTCTTAATTAAACAATGTCACAACATTTCTCTGCCACAGGCACAATTTCTATCGTATACACCATGACACGTCGCACAAAGGTATACCAACCTACCTGCCTTCCTTCCCATCGCGTCCTTGTTTGTGTCGAGTTTTACTTAAAAATTCACTATTGTCCTTCAGCAGTATTCTCGTCAGGGAGAGGTGAGACAACCAACATCCATGGCAACAAACGGTGTTGTTTCTCTGTATATATGTACTTATTTTGTTACTCCTGGCATAATTCTTGTATTTCCTTCATTCAGTTATTGAGTTTAATTCAATTTATTGTCCCTTCCTCCCTTCTGCCATCTGTTATAATTAAAAAAATGTCAATAATTGCGACGATGTCGATGAGAACGACGACAACAACAACAACAACAACAACAAAAATCAGAAAAACAGCGTCAACACTGAACGGAACGCATAAAACAATCACATTCAGCTTCAGGACATTATCGTCCTTCCATCCTGAATCCAGTCGGCCGGCCGGCCGGCGCGGTTTCTTGTGCGAAAATCACAATTTTCAATATGCACCGTGCTCTGGACAACAACACAAAAAAAAAAAAATCTTTTAATATAAAACTTGTTCGACTCGTCAGGATCTCTCACTCAGCAACACCCATACACTCACATTCTGTGTTGACTAAAATCTAGGAACACAGCAAGTTCTCTTGAGCCACTGTGTACACATGTGTTTTTGTCAGTATCTTCCTCTATGAGTGTGTGTGTGTGTGTGTGCGTTGGCATCAATACAATTATTGAACCAAATTCATTGGATTAATGGGAAATCACGTACCGAGGATTGCAAGCAGTTGGGTAGGCGGACGACCCACCCACGTGAAAATTAAGTGTTATTTGTTTGTTATTATATTGTTTTCAGGTTTTATTTATATACTCTCTCACTCATTCATATACTCGTACCTATAGCTTGAATTTTTCAACGAACTGAAGTTGTTGTTTTTTTTTTTTTGTTTTTTTTCATCCTGTGGGAATGTGATGCACATCCTGAATGCATATGCGAAACGACTTTTGTTCAAACAAGAATCTAAATTTTTTTTTTTTTTTTTGTTTTAATCCGAAAACAAATTAAAAAAATATTATTTATTGCAGGAAAGTTGGTCTGGAGATGGTTTATGAATTTTAAATAACAATTTAATTTGCCAGTAATGCAACGCAGCATCCTGCGTGAGTGCTTTTGGTGTCCTTCTTCGAAATTGTCACCTGTGCTCTTATTTGTATATTTATAAGTTATCATTGCGAGTGTGCATGGAAAGGTTATAACAGAAATCACAGAATGGAAATCGTGTACCACAAGGCTGTATGTGCAGACCTCTATTTATGGGACTTAGTGCGAATTTTGGTTGGGAAATAGCTGGTTTGTGTAGTACACTTTCAGTCAAACAGAAGCTATACACGTGTCCGAAATATCCGAAATAAAACAAAAGATTCCGAGTAGATCGCTATAAAATATGGCTGCTCAGTTGGGTTTGACCGTGACCTATTGTAGAATAGTCCGAAACCACGTAAAGAAATGCAAGTTGTGCCATCTACTCAATTTGGAATGAAAATTGTGAAACCTTATTTGCGACTTTGAATTTCATATACGAACTTCGAGGACAATCACCTAACCAAAGTCTTTTCACACTACACCACTTGATGCCTGTTTCCCTCGGATTCATTTACACGTGCCTGGCATTTTAATTGGGCTCTGTTTTCCTTTACTTTCCAGAAATTGGTACGTGAAGTGTTGGTACAATGTGATCGAATCTATTCTTTGCCAAAGGTCATCTACAGTCACTGTAATCAGCCACAGTTCTACCTATTCTGTCGAGTACAACTATTTTCCAATTTACTTGTAACACTGCTAGTACCTATATACTTCCATGTCTATCTGATTGGCCGCTTAAATGAGGATATACCTCTGAGATAAGACCAATATTCATAACCAAGGTGCAGTTCGATGCACAGCATGTATAGGAGGACAACCTAGAGGGTCTGTCTTATTTCCTGCTGCAGTTTGTATTGCACGTGTTGAGCGCCAAGGTGTCTTCCTACAAGGTTCGTTTCAAAGTTGAATTTGCTATCAAGACCAAATCCTTGACAGTGACAATGAGAATATTAACAGTGCAGTCTCTTAAGAGTTTTTCAAACAAAGCCAGATTAAAGGACATCATTCTCTAGAGGGCAAATCTTTTAAATGGTGTTTCTACCTCAATTCTTAGAACTAGTCTTTTATAGAATCCTTAGCTCGTCTATTTTTTTATCCATCGTTTTTCTTAATCAATTGTGGACCAATTCTCGATCAATTTATCCGTCTGATACATGTGTCCTATTTGCATCTGCTTACCTAGTGCTATTAGGACATTTTCTCTACGGGCCTTTTTTCATGACTTGGCTCGTGCAGCTTAAAAACCCCATTGGGCAAATCCTATAAGTCGTAATAGGGTTGTGGTGATGTTATTTGATCGCAATAAGGCCTACCTACCTACCAACTACTTCAAAATTATATGGGCGTTTTAATACTTCATATGTACGTCAACCTATGTCTGAAATATTACGACCCAAAAGGAACGTTAAAAGTCCTTATTAGCTTCTTTATTACACACCTCTAGTATGTCCTTGAACTTCAGATCTCACACAATGAACCCTCGTTAAAACTTCTGGTGGCTTATTTTACACTCTTTTAAACGTCAAATTTAAGAACATTATCTGCGTTAAGTTTTGTGCTAATTAAGATCCCGAAAATTGCCTGCACACACCGATTACTATGGGGAAAACTTTTTTTTTTTTTGTTGTTGTCTGAAGGAGGGGGTAGCTCCACCCAGCCACATTTCGACTTAATAAACTCCTTTGACTGCTATGCCCTCAAACCAAAGCCATCATATATCCCACGCATCATTTCACTCGAAGCTATTTAAGGAACCATCATATACACATGGTCACCAACACAACACACACATACACCAATACAAAGTTAGGATATGAATATCCTCTCATACGGTGGTGTATCATATTTCCATTATATGTGTTTGTATCTGCAGGTGTTTTGCGGCCGAAACAAAAATTCCATTCGACTTTTCTAATTAACATTCCTGAGGGCAAGGCAACAACAGCTACAAAAAAAAAAGACGGAGCAAAACTCACTGAACTTAATATTGGCAACAGCAACGCAAGAAATAAAGAAACCAGAGAGACGGAGAGAGAGAAAACCCAGGAAAAAAGGATACACCAACATGTGATGTGAGCGTATAAAATTAAAGTTAAGGATATTCGTATTCCCTGGTGGTGAAGCTTATAGCTTGGGCGGATACGGTAGAGGAGGGCGAAAGTACCACTTAATGAGACTGCGAGACCGAGAAAAATATGAAAGTTTATCTTTCAAGTTCAACCTTATCACATACGTGACGACGACGAGGACGATGGTGAGAAATGGGTATTGGTGGTGGAAGGATATCATTTAAGTTTGTGTCTGTCCCATTTTTTTTTTTTTTTTTTTAGCTGTGATGTCGTCCGTCTTTTTGGCACGACTATGTCAAAGGCGTAGAGAACAACAATTCAAATTTTTTGACCATTAGACAGGATATACACGTCTCGGTTTGGTGCCGGGATAGCTTAATAACATTTATACGAAGGTTAATGCGAACAGTGTGGTTTAAAAGTTGCCGCCAGTTGAATGTAAACTGAAATTTTGGTACACTTGTTGAGAGTGTCATCTCAAGGCAGTTTCGTTATGTAGTGCTCATCTTTTTCGATTTCTTCAACCTGCCTCTAGAGGTTTTAAGAATAGATGCGGTTCATTATCCATGCTTCAAAGTAGTGTCATATTTTGTGGAGGCCGATCATCTCTCAATCTGTGCAAGCTGAACATATCTGTAGCTATACTGGAATTTGCCCATTATAAACAGCATTTAATTTGGTACAAGGCAGAGAAAGAACAGTCCACTTACTGGATCTGATTGGGCTAGTACTTTATTACCGCATACCTACGCACATTTTTCATAACGTTGCCAAAGAAATATCAAAAGAGATCACAATTGCTGGGTGTACGTTTGTTTCCGAAGTTCGTCACCACCGAGGCACCATTAACAAAAATCTTTGAAGCTCTGTGCGGAGTTAAAATTCATTTTCGAAAAAGATGACGAATAACTAGTGGAAAATGTCAAAGTCCATGCCTGTGTACCCTTGACCTTTCCATACCTAGTGTCGATACCCTTCCTTCGCAGATTTCATATTCAGTTTGTACGTCTCTTCGTTGACTTTTTTGAGATGCGTACGGCGGTTTATGTCAACCTTCATTGAAGCTATTTGCCGTATATACCTCTTCAGGCATGTTTAGACATTCGCCAGATGGCGACTTAAGATCTGCATCTTAAACAAACATCTGAAATGATCCTTCGATGTTCTGCTGATTTTGAGTTCCTCCTGCAGAAGTTTATCCTTTCAGGGTCACCCACGCGGTATACGATTTTTTTTTAGAAAATGAACAAGGCTCACAAATTGTTTTCTTATGATTCAAGCCAGAGGGTCAGTGTGATATGTCTAATAGTTCGTATATCTACTTTATGTACTGTAAAGTTCATCAAGTTACTCACTAGCAAAATAATTGTAAGCATGGATTTTGGTTTGTTAACTTCCAACTTCCACTGTCTGTCGACATAGCCAAATGACAATTTAAGTCACCCACAACCATAAGAAAAAAAAAAAAACTGAAACGATAAAAATCTCCAAATAACACAAGCAGGAGCAAGCACATCCTTTTTTTTTGCAGAAAATATCAACAAAATGATGAACCTGTTTCCAGGCAATCATCTCTGTCCTTTGCTCTTATGGCAATGTCACAAAAGTCATCACCAACACCGTAGTTGCGGTCAATTTGTATACGCTCCTCGCCTCGTGTATCCGACATCACTCGTACGTGATGTCATCAAGGAAAGGTAAAAATCTCGTTAAGTCTATTTGACATTCCAATTGGTAGTAGTGATGGTGGTGGTGATGCTGGGCAGAGATGAAGCGTTTCTCTTTGCGTCCTTTTGCCCGAAACAGGGTAAAACACGGACAATTAAAACTCACACACAAACTGCCATCTGTAGAGGTATCCATGTTCAGAAAACAAACGAACAACAACAAACAGAAAAAAAAAAAAAGGAATCCTTACTCATGCCATATTGTCCTCGATTGCATATAAAATTAGATTTTCATTAAGAGCGGCCAAATAGCATACGACTTGGACGAAAAATCCCATCCGTGACATTAATTGGATTGCAATTGGCAAAAAAAAACAAAAACAAAAAAAAATTGCGAATCCTGGGGTTGTTTCGGTCATCTTCAGGATCAATTATTCAGATTGCACACACAGAGATAGGGCAATCACGTCTCGCTTTAGTTCACTGTATCGGTGGGTAATAAGACCTAATGACCCATTCTGTGTGTGCTTTAGGTTATGCACAAGGACACCTTGAGAGATTCTTTTAATTTGCTCCAAGATGTGACAGAGGATACGATATTAGTTTGGTTACTCTTGGGTAGTTTTTCAACTATTTTATTGAAGTTCAACGGAAACTATTTGGACATTTTATGAGAGACTTAATTAGATAAAGGAATCCTTACAAAAGGAGGGGATTGGTTGACGGTTTTTTTTTTTTTTTTTTTTTTGTTTTCGTGTTAGAGAAGCTCTTAAGTCCTTTTAGGAAATTCCATATATAAAACAGAAGAGATTAAAGGAAAGAGAAAATATGTTAGAAAAGTTATGTTGCCTAGGGTTGCAAACAACTACCTAACGGGGAGAGGGGAACTCCGCTTTAGTGTACTCGTATACTTGAGAAAGCTTGATCTCATTAAGGTGAAACAGTAAAATAGTTTAAGATGTGCTTGGCTTTTGGCAATCAGGAACTGTAGAGAATCAGTTTCGGTAAATTGTTAATGACTTTGGTGCAAGAAAAGGAAACAATTTTAAATCATTTTACGACAATCAACCCTTGAGACTCAACAAAGGCCATAACACGAAAAAGTTGTAAGCGACTATAAAGGAGGGCTCATTCAATTTTTTTTTCTTTTTTCTAGATCTCTTTCTGGCTTCTGTGGTGTTGTTGTCCATATGTCAAGCCTCAAATCTTCTCAGATAACGAGATCCTTCTTGAGTCAATCATAAAGGTGGTTAAAGTAAATTTTTAGTATGCAGCTCGTCTTTTAGTAACTCAGTGTGGGTCTTGGTCGATATTCATGTTTTCCATGAGTCTTCGTTGTGGTTCTCTAATGAAAGCTTAGGATCACATATCTCCTGATTTTACTGTGGCGTTTGTCTAGTTTGGAAGATGGATGCTGTTTCGATCAGTGGTGCCGGGTTGATTGTTTTACTGAGGCTCTAACATGCTCGCTTAGAAGTCCAACCACTAGGCCAAGAAACGAAGGGGGTCTATGCTTCCAACATTTTCCAAATCAAAGGTCCAGCAATTCAGTTATATGATTATTATTATTATTAGTGGGCTCTGCGACTGTACGTACATGGCACTGCGACCTGAAAAATCTATTGTGCCTGGAGCCACTTAGACAAGGAGATCCTCCATCTTCCTAATGAAATTGAGGATATTTGCAGTCGAGGCATTACGAATGCTCTCCCGTGTTAGGAACTGAACTCACATTGTACGTGTTCCGCTTCCGCTTCCTCTAATCAGAGTCAGCATTCAGATTCTTCAACTATATTTAGTCAATGTAAGTGAATTCATTGAGATCCCAGTGAGGTTATACATAAATGCAACCACCCCTACAATCTAGCCTTATGTAAGTGATATCTGAGGCTGCAGTGACGGGTGAGGAAGCCGGCAAGTTCTCGGATATCGTCCCTTTTATGATTGAGAATATTTTTTGTGGTTTTGTTCAAGAGTCGGATGTCTCTTTTAGCCTGTCTAAGTCCTTGAATATTGTTCCAGTAGGATAAAAAGTTTCGTTTTTCCCAGCTGTCCAGACTCATTCTGAACGCGGAAGTAGAGATGCCGCAGAAGGGTTCGGCACCTATGTACCTTTCTGAAGAGCCTTTCCTGGCAAGCCTCTGTGTCCTGGTACCCACTAGAGCTTGTGTTTGTTCCGCTTTAAGAGATCTTGGAGAACATTGAAGCAGCCTAGAATGGCCTTTGAGTTACAGTAATGGGAACTCAGTGCTTTGAGCTCTGGTTTAATATCGGTACATATATTGATGGTTACCCCCTTTATGCCGGAATCGAGAATGATAAAGGCGCAGGAATCGATGGCATGTAATTCCGCCTGAAAGAAGCTAGGACACATTCCAAGTGCCTTTGAGACTTTATTATTAGGATCATAGATACCGGCACAAATACCGGAGTCCATCAGTATACCACACAAGTCCTTTATGTTCAGCAACGGGTCTCCGATATCCCTGCAATTACGGTTCGGGATCTCAATCTCGAACTTCCTGCCAAAACAGAGTAACGTGGGCATAAGGTCCGATACCGTGCTGATCTTTTCAAGCTCAGAAAAGTCAGAAAGGATAGCCATGTGACACGTAGGTCTGCTTGGTCTGGTTGGATTCCTGTGGAGCGTTGAAGGATGGCTGCACTTTTTGAGTAAATGCATACGGATCTTTCTTTCCAATGATAGCCTGAAACACTGTCGATACCCACTAGAGTCCTCTTTGGGAACTCGATGCTGGTTGCAACACTCACAGTTCGGTAGCCTGCTACAAGTAAGTTTGGTCGCCAATGTGCCAATGTTCGGTCAGTCTGCTCTTTTCGATGATTTCCACTTTGACTTAGCAGACTCCATAGCAGCATCCACCGTATAACTTAGAAACTTAGTTTTGAGTGTGGTATAGTCTACTGGATTGTCTTGGCAACAAGTTCGAAATGCTTCTGTCACCATTAGGCACCTAACATTTTTCTTGAAAAGTTTCCACCTGTGGTTTCATCCTCTTCTATGCAGACATCATATTCCGATGATTTCTTAAACGCAAGTAGCCATCACAAAAGCCTATTAGGCTTCAAATATACCCCTGGGTATGCTTAAGGATTTTTAAGGCGATATAAACGAAACATTTGTAATCGTTGAACTAATTGTGTAGAAATGTAAGCCTCCCTGACATTGCCCGAAATAATTTCCTTTTTCCCATCTCAACAGTTCATACCTTTCATAAATATCTAATGTAATAACTAATTTGGTTAATTAACCTTAATATCCGCCCACAAATAGACGCGAAAATGAAGTATGTCCTTTGCTAATTAATCAAGCCTCAATTATGTCCTGAGCACTTGCTCCAAAGGAGGTTTATGACGAAAGTATTTATGAATTTCTCATTCTGGTATGTGCATACATGCAACATGGTATTTGACATTCCTCCGTTTTTTTTTTTTTTCTCCTTTTGGAGTGTAGTGGAATATTTTTTTTTTTTATATATACTCCTACAACAAGGGTTGACTTATTGCTGTATCAGGATATTTACAGGTAATTAGCTTAGAAGTCAATATTTGCCCTTTCAGCGTTCCGTTTCTGTATATGCATGTGTGTGTGTGTGTCATCCCCATTCTCGCGCGCCCGACAATTTGTTTACGAAACTAATGAGTCCAGTTTTTTTTTTTTTTTGTTGTTTGAATATTTCTTCGTCCTTTTTTTCGTCCTGTTTATGTGTCCATAATAATGTGAAGAGGAGAAAATTTATGGCGAAGTTATTTCTATCAATTGAACGCAAATCAATTTGTTAAATTGGAATAATGAGGTTAGTCAAGAAAAATTTGTTGTTTGTCCTTTGGAAGTTGATTGGTGGAAAATTAGTTGCACTGTGGTGTGTCTGTGTGTGTGGGTAAGCACAACTCATTAGGATAATTAGTGCGTACTGGTACTCAGGCCTTGGGAAATGGTCTTTTACATGCATTTTGTAGCCGTCTTCTTGCCATTTGAATTAATCGCTTCTTTTTTTTTGGGGAAAATTGTGTCATTAGTCCTTGAAAAGGAGGTAATAGAATTAAGCTTTCAATCGATGGAATGGTTTTCCATTTAAAGTTGACGATAAATTAGAGAAAATATCCATTTGACTAAATACCTACAGCAGATATGATATTAATGGAATCAATGTTGGGTGTGGTTTGAGTGTGTGCTCATTAGTACCGGGTTAACATGGGAAGACTTCTTTGGCTTAATTGAATGGTAGTTCAAAGTTTCACCGGTATCGACGGGTATAGCTAATACGGTGGAATTCATATGGCCATGGATACAGTTGCGTTAAAAAAAAAAACTCACTAGGGAGCGTTGAAACCTCGAGACTTGTCCTTTTTTTTGACAACGGAGCAATCCTCCATTCAAATCGACATCTGGGAACCTATTTTAAAAATAGTAAGTCGTGGTTATATATCATCTTAAAAGCCACATCGAAAAAATGGAAACTGTATTCAAGAAAAACGTTGGTTATAATAATACTCCTCTCAGTATTCAATGATAATCGAGAGCTCCAAATATGATTACGAATTGAGGGCACAAGACTCTATTCTCAAACACACGAAAACAAGCATTGGTGAATTGAATACTCTCACTCTCACTCTCACTCATCGAGCAACAAAATGTGTCAAAATATGCTGAGGGATATGTCCAATAAGTCCAATAAGATCGCATATCCCCACTGATACCGAGAAATGGATACTTGATTTGTTTAGAGTTTTTTTCGGTTGCTTGCTTCACGTCTTATGTTAACAATTCTACAAGAAGTTTGAAAGTACGATCATTATCAAGTCTTCTATACATACTCAGCTTAATCAATCAATTCCCTCATGTCATCGGTCAACCTATCTATAACTTCTCATCAAATACATACACATGCCCGTTCAATTGTAATGAGAATATGAAATTTATAACCCAAAGTCCCATTACTAACGGTACTATATTTACTGCGCACTTTTTCGACAAATTAAAGATCAATTTGTCACCCTGTCAATTGCCACTCACCTTTGACATAAAATTGCCTTCCGAACTCAGAATACCTCGCTCTGTCACGAAGTCCTGGCAAAGTTCAAATCCCATACACACCCACACACACAAGTTAAGAATGAAAAAAAAAGTTACCAAAATAAATTACCATAAAAGGTTACAGCCTATTTAACAATTTATCCAAACACATGTAGATATGTGACTGATTAGATACTTAACTCCTTTATATCACCACTGCCACAGAGCCATTACTTCAGAGTGAGAGAGAGAGAGAGAGCGATTGCCTTGTTCTGAAATTTTCGAAAGCACGACAATAATTTATAAAGCACCCCATGCAGGGATGGCTTTTGTTGGCTCCCAGCATATCGTGCCTATAGAAGATACTCGGCAACAAGAACATGGTAAACCTGGTTAGGAAGAGAGATGAGCCTTATTGGTTTGCTTCACGCAATATTGTCATTCAACCACAAAACTACTACTGTACTCCATAAGGGATAAAAATAAAAATACTAAACCACCAATGGAAATTCCATCAACTTACATCACCCGGAGAATTTATTTCGACACACAGGGTCGCACTCCACCCACCCCACATTGGCCTCATAACTTATTTAACCCTATAAAAGAAAAATTAGAGACAAAAACCAAATTAACCATGGCACCTTTGTGTATTGACGAAGCACACGGTACTTGAGGAATTTATGGCCTTCACCTAACAAATTTTTGCTTTTTTTTTTCGAGGATGTCAGAGGAAACCCCCTGTAGACACGCACATCCGATATAGGACTGTTCGATATTGTGACGCGTGTTGATGGTGCTTGTGCTGCTAGTATGAGCATACTTGTGTTGTAATTAATAGTTGAATAGGTATTTCTTGTTATTCTTTTAGTAATTGGCGAAAAACGGTTCCCATTCGATTGAAGAGGCTTTTCAAATTTAATGGAATAGATGTTGAGCTGTGGGGGTATAATAATTTTTTGGGGGAAAACACTGACGGGAGTTTGTCTTGGTTTTACCAAACCACTTGCTGACTAAGTATTTGCGTTTTTTTTGGCTTCTTAGAGTAAAATTTGAGAAGCTTTTATGATTTCTGATCGTAAAAATCCCTGATGGCTTACAATTCGCTGACAGAGATAAGGATTCAACAGAGTTTTGGTTTATCACCTGCGATGGCTACAGCGAATTATCAAAAGCGTCAAACTTCTTCCATAAAACAAGGAGGCAACCGAAATTTTAGTGGTGTACTCTGGATTTTCAACTTGGTGCGACCCAGGAAGCAAAGAAGCGCAGCCGATCTCAGTAAAGAACCCTCAAGAGCTTAACAGTACTTCAAAGCCATTTTAGCGATCGTTTCCCAGTTTTCTAAAAAAAACGCATTCCCCCATGGCCGCCTTTGTGTGTGTCTCTAGAAGCTTGGATATTCACGGAGGAAGTAGATCGTGTTCCCTTCGGTATTTATGTCGTCGAAGCCCCTGTCTGTTGTACTGATTCGCAAAAGTTTTAAGCGTGGTTTGCTTAGTTCTCGTGGAAACTATTTCTTGACTTTGATGGACGGTCAATCTTTGATATAGACAAATAAGCAGCAATACCCAACTCGTGTGAATACTTTCAAATATCGGTCAAGTAGCCATCAAAATGCAAACAGATTCTTCCCCAGTCTCAATAAAAAAGCCACTCCGCAAAGGTCACTTCCTTATTCAATCTCATCTCACATCGAGCGCATAATATGATAACAAAACATTTTTTTATAAAACTTTTAACGATAGATAGCACAGCTCGAAAGCCAAATGTTAAAAATTGTTCATCTCTCGAAACTCTCGTCTAACAAAAATACTTGTACTTTGTCGAAAAAGTCGTTGGAAAAAGAAAAAATTAGCTTATCCCCAATCCGTGCACTCGCATACTTTAAACCGCAGCGCGAGTGGGCAAAAAAAAAAGAAAGTCCATCACCAGCGTCAGCGTATAAAAACAAAAAACTTAAAATATTCCATCAACTTTATGAACTTGTCTGCGGTTTAAAACGCTTTTGGCACAATTCCGCTGTGAAATTCTTCTATTTTTTTTTTTCATCCATTCTTTTCCATTTTGTTCTTGCTTACAGTCCTGATCCTTCAACACGAAGAGTTATGGTCTGATACACTCTCAGAACGACCAGAAAAAAAAAAACTTTCCCCAACTAAAATGCCAAAAATGATTTGCATCACAAAAATTGCTTAAGGTTAACACACACAGGCGAAACCACACCACACCGCCTCGCGCCCCATAATTAGCCAATCAATTCCTCGGGACCAACAAAAAAAAACGAAACCAAAGAAAACGGAACAAAATTTCGAAACCCCTTTAGAGAGACTCTCGAGCAAATTTCCAGGCATAATAACAATATAATAGAATCCGAGCCAAGGAGCTGGGACTATCTTCGAGGACTTCCGCCACCTTTTTCTTGTTTTTTTTTTTTTTTTTTGTTCTTCGGTCGTCTTAAGCCGAGAAGGACGAAAAAGAAGATCCACTCTCGCTCACTGTTTTGCGCATAAATTATTTTATGACAGCGCTCAGACATTTTTTTGGGATCTACTACCCCTCAGGGGGGTGGTCGTCCTGGTCGTCCTTTCACCGCTGTGTCCGGGGGAAATAGGAAATTGTTATGAGTGAATGAATTGGGGATTTTTTTTTGCCTGCTATTGCTGTTGTGTCCTGCCTTTGTCCTAGCGCTATTGTGCGTTGGACATAACGCGCAGTTTGATCAAAGGATTTAAAAAAAAAAAACCAAATAACCGCTCTTTTTTGTCGCCGTCGTCGTCGTCGGTCGTCCTTGTTGGTTCGTCTGTTTTTAGCTTTAGGGATGTTTTGCATTATTTTTTGTCGAGTATGCCTTATAAAGAGAATATGATTGATGCTTATAATTTATTTTGGTTTTAAAGGTGATTGGGGGTAGAGGAAAGGGTGTGCCTTGTTGTGGCTAATGACTGCAAAGGAGAATGGGGATGCCTTTCCAAAACAAAACAACAACAAAAAAATGTTGTCCTTTGTTATGGGATTTCTTTTGCGCGGTAGTAAAGTTTACAACAAGTCCTTTTTTGCGGAGAGGTGCGGCGTGATCGGTCGACGTTCGACGGTCGGCACAGGTGTAATTTTAATGTCATCGTAATCCTGTAAGACACATCGTCTCTAGACGCGCAGTGAATATACATTGAGGGCAATTAATTGGTTTTGAAAGGGGGAATTATTGGTGAAATTTGGCCCGAAATGGGATTATATTGAACAGCAAGTGGGTTTTAATTAGGCTTATTGAGGGTTGTTGCCTGGTTGAAAATTTTAATGAGCAACATACAGAAAGGAAGGGGTTTTGCTGTTTTGGAACATTATTGTTTGAGTGTTTGAAGTCAATCGGAGCTTAAAGGGTATCACTGGACGCTTGTGTTTCGTGGGCTTTGTACTTTCGAAAGTGAGCACAAAAGATTGTTTCGATCACGGGATAGTAACTTTAAATGTATGGGTGAACTGTACAATTGCACAATCCTTTCAAAGAATGTGACTTCCATTTAAAGATGTTTTTTGCAAATACCGGAAAAAATGCGGTTAAAGATGATGATATTCTTATATTATTGTATTCTGACCATTTCCTGTACGCTTTTGCTTTGAGGTCATCACAAACGATAGTGCTTAAGGAGAGAGGATCTTCGAAGCAGTTCTCTTAGGTTTAGGAAGTCAGGAATGATTTAAACTAAATTCTAAGGGCCATGCCATCGTAGATGCCAGAATAGTTGGCCTAGGAAACTAAGGAATTGTCTAATGTCTACATTTACACCTCCACGATTAACTTAGGTCGTAACACTGAGTTTTTTTTTGCCTAACACGTTTCTTAGGGATTAGGTAACTCTATGATTTTCGATATAAACCTACTTCCTTCTGATGCTGTAACTCCGTCTGAAAGTAGTACGGGCTAGAATGCATCAGATTTGGACGAGAACTGTGTGCTTTTTGTGCCATGCTTCTGCGCTGTAGCAAAACGTATTCAAGGTGTTAACCTCACTGACAATCGTTTAATTTGAATCCTTTTACCGCCGCATGTCGTTTCAGGAACCAGTAAAACTTAACCTCACTTTCAATATTAATTAGATGGTCTTCGTTACCTTGCCAAATCTGTGCATTACCCACGTATGACTAACAAATTAGGAAAATGCCAACACAGATATCCATTCGAAACTACTCAAATCCCTAGAAACAATTTAATATTCTTAAAAGGGTCATCTTCAGTATACGAAAATTCTCCATCGGTATGCACACACACACACACACACTTTCAGTTCGATGTTGATTGCAAAAACCTTTTTGCACGTTTTACCTTTATTTCTATTTTAAGTTCTTCAGCTCCGTGCCCAAACCACGAGCATCCAAACAGTAGTTTTACTAACCATCATTCCGCAAAACAAATAGCAAAGGAAATCACATATAACACACAGATCGGACGATATAGGTGAGAGTGTGTTCCTTAATCCAATGAAAAGCTTTTTCCTTATATTATATCCTTTATTGCGATTATCTTGATCAAATATTTATTGAAGAGCCTTTCGAGGATGCTACGTACCGCCTCGTTGCAAAGAAGTAAACCTTTTCGCTTAGATGGCCAACTCAATTGTTATCCAGCGCCACATGGTAATAACATCAAGATAACTGCTGCTCCTGTGCTCCTCCTTCTCGACGAAAGTACACTTAAAATCAATAAACGTTGATGTTTTTCCCGGAACGGAATAAAAAAAAGAAGAGTCCTTCCATGCTGATTCCATGGTGATTTCACACTAGTTCGACACGTTGTCATATGCATCAAATGCGAATCCGGGATGATGATCCTTTTTTGCACTGACAAAAGTGTCAACACACACAGTACACATGTGCACTCTTGCCCTATGAAATGTCAACGGCGCGCGAATGGTAAGTCGCGTGAATCTAGTGATTTATGCCATTGACAGCGATGTAGACCTACATTTCACAAGTGGGCAACACAAGTGGTACATGTCATTCACGGTGTTTGGTGGTGTAGCTGGTAGCCACCGTCACATGAGAAATCTTTCATCCCCCTGGACGATGGATGAGATTTATGTCTGTTCCTAGTGCTGTAAAGGAGCGATTGGAAATTCAATTTTTGCTCGAAGTAGAAAAAATAAAAGGAAACGAAGGCGAAAGTCCTTCTTTTTTTTTTGTTGCCCATGCAACCGCCCGCCCATTCGCCTACACGTCAATACTTCATTTCCTTTTTCAATTTTCATCAAATTTGTTTTCATTTCTCGCGTTCGGGCGGCAGTAAAAGAAATATCCATGCATGTGCCCCATAGATACGAACACACTCAGACGCGAACTGTTTTCGATTTATTCCCATTGGGTCCTTTTGGAGGTTTTTTTTTTCCTTCTTCGTCCTTCGGTCCTGTGATGAACGACGACTACGGCGGGGACGAGTCCGTAAGGGGTTCAATTCGGCGTGTGAAATTGAAGGATGAGACCAGACATCGATGGGAAATGTCGCGCAGCGACATAGGGTTGCATACGTTTCGTTACTGTGGGTTATGCATGAGTATAATATGTTTGTGTGTGTGTTTGCGGCGTTTAGACGTTGAGCATTTATTGGGAACGCGTTGGGGTGCAAATCAAAGTAATGCGTTTGAAGGGATGGAGTGAGCTGAAGTTCGGAGCGACGAACTGGATAACCTATTTTTCGTTTGATGTTATTTTGCTGATCCGACGAACGGTATTGATGAAGTGGATTCATAATGACATCCATCGCCAAGCGGAGTCTTTTAAGATTCAGATTGATGCGATTTAATCAAAATGGCATATGGTATGAATATATGAGTGGATGTGATGGATTTTCGTTGGTGAGGTGAATGTGGTAGTAATGGATTTTTTTTTTCACAATGAATTTATCAGGAGGTGGACTATGGAGTTCCGTTTGAACTTGCTGTGACACCTTTGGCAGGCTACTCCTGTCATGGGTTCCATCAGTGAAACTCGTTAGAGTTTCTTTCAGTCTGCAACTAGTCTGTGTTCCCTGTGGCGAAGGAGATTGATTTTGCAAGTACATGCTAACATTCTATTGTTCGACAGTTCCTGCATTTTTCTCTCTCTCTCTCTCTCGAACGACTGCTGATTCCCTTACGTTTAATTTCGGACAATAAGGTCCATTATAGACCACAATTATCGCTGAATTTTCAGGCGGGTCTCTCGTCTTTTCCTGATTAAATCACCGCGCTTCTCGTTTCCCTTTTAGACCCCAGCAAAATATCACCTATTTTGTTCGGGAATTGCCACTGCCTTTGATAGTATCGCTGTCTAGTTCTTTGATTGTTGCTTGGCTGTCAACAAACATTCTTCTGCAACTTGACAGCTTTTCATGGCTCGAGGAGGTGAAAAATTCATTATTTCATAAGGAAAACTCAATTTCCCAACTCACCTTGTGTTTTGTGTCGTTTGTCGTTTGCCGATAACCAAAAGGAACTGCATCCTTAATCAATCATTTTGTGAACACATCAAATATTTGTTAAGGACAAATGACATATGTTCAACAGAGAAACAGAGATTTCATCAACATTCTACCAAAAAACCACTTTGACATGCAGTCTGCAGCTGTGGAACGGAAATTGACAATTCCAAGAGCTGAAACGGAGTGTTCTATCATAGAGCTTTTGAGTTCCTTGCAACAAAGATTGTTTTTCAATAAACGCACCTTGACTAGGCGATGGATGAAGGTGAGTTATCCCCTGTAGCTGCTGCACATGCATTCAAAAGTTGATTGCACAACATTTTCTGATATATTGACATTTTCGTTATCATATGTGCTTGTGCAAGGAAACATAAAATGTGTGCTTTTGTATGTGTGTGTGTGTGTGTATGGATCGCAAAAGAAAATCACGACAAATAGAAAAAAAATTCAAAAATTCAAAAATGTCCACGGAAATATGGAATAGAGATGTTGGGATGACACAAAACTTGGATGGAAGTGTCATGTACTAAAAACTGAATCAAAAGTTGGTAAAGGGCTTTTTGAAATTGAATGTTCAATCAGCATAGTATGTGTTAGAGTTCCTTTGTGAGAAAAAAAAAACGCCTTGGAGATTTTGAGAAAGGTTCCTTTTGAGGAATTGAAACTAAATAATCTACATACATGCATTTGTACATTTTTAGGTTCTTTAATAGGCAGGACAAAGACACTGTAGCTGACAAAGACGCTACAGGGACTTCAATCATAAAGTGATCAATGGAGAAATTCCACATTCATATTTGGCAGTTTACGTTCTAAAGGGGAAGGATTGACACTCTTTTACTGAAGTGCAACCTGAAGATACTCATAGGGCAACTTTTCGTCTTTATGTCCAAAAAGTACGGCTTCCACAATATCTTAACTCTTTTCTTTTTGTTGAGCTCTCTCCTTGCTTCTCTTTATTCGGCTTAAACAACTTCTGTAGCCCCTAAATCTCTTCTTCCCCAGTTGGTAGTACACGAATCTTCTTCTTCACTACACGTGAACAAAGTAGGTATTGATCTGCGTAACCATTAAACTTCTGACAATCCCGCAAAAAAAAAAGCATAAAATTCCTTACCTGTCTACGTTTAAACTAATAGATAATCCACTTACCAAAACATTACTCCCTCCCCCGCAGAAATAAGTCATAAAAAAGCATAAATTCCCTTTATGGAACTACGCGTTCCCAATTTTAAATCTCACTGATAGCTACTCTATCTGGTGGATCGCTTCAATTCGGTTTAACAGAGAGAGAGTCCTTCATTCATAAGGGTTTCTCCTTGACATATTTATAGTTATTGTTCTTTGTGCCATCCCCCAAGCCAAGCATTTATTGCTATTTTACTAAACCAGCAAAAGAAGCAATAAAATCGAAAGAGGACTTTGAAAAACACATCTTTTTCGCTTTGATATTAATCAAATATTTAAAGATTGAATAGAAATGGATGAATCGGGAACGTATCCATGTCCTTTTCAGTTGTGATATGTATCTGTCCCCAACTCATTTTTTTTTTTCTTCTTTCTTTAAATTGAGATTTCTTTTCGCTCTGTATCAATGTACTTCCCCCCCTCAACAGTGTTCTGTTGGTCAAATTGAAGGATTTCTATGGAAAAATTATTTCAACCTCTCCCTCCTGATCATACATCTTTTCTTCTGGTCACATGCGTATCGGACGGTCCCCTGCTTAAGAACATTTACAAACATTTGGAGAATTCTGTGCTTGATGATGGCGTGGGACGGTGGTGGTACATATTTAAAGGAAAGCATATCCCTGTTTCGAAGGATATTTTTCAATTCAAATAGAATTACATTTTCCAGATTGAAAATATGATTTATTTTTGGGACAAGTTTTATTTTCGAACTCAAACACAGTCCAGGCGTGAGAAAGAGAGAGGAAGCAAACAAAAAATTGGTTCCTAAAAACGAACGAAGGACCAAAGTAAAGAAAACGACAGTTTTGTCGAAATGTAAAGTTCATTTCCATGTTATACGGTGGACTCTCCGCACATACACACACACGTGTGTAGAGGATATACCAACATCTATTATGAATAAGATATTCCATCAACTCGACTCTGTGCGGACAATAATAACAACAATAACCTAGGTGGCTACCAGGGGAGACAACGACCACTTTCCAGAGTAGTGATGAATAAAAAAGAAAAGGACATCGTATGCGTTTCAAAATAATGTATCGCAATCTTGCCCCCGGGAAAGGTTATCTATCTCTGTGTGCCTGTCGATGGTATAGAGATAGAGCTCCGCATAGACTACAATGTGAAGATGATACCGGGTAATACACTCCACTTGCAGGATAGATCGTAGTGATAGATGAATGGGTTAGGGTTACATGGCCGAAACTATAATCCTTTCAACACATTCCTTGTCAAAATATTCTAAAACCAAGTTGGCATGGAAAATAATTCATTCGCCTTCGACTATTGAAGGAGCATTGTACCATTGCAGACAAGAGGGTTATGTTAATAAAAGTGACAACAGCCGGTAGGAAGAGTGTGTGTGAATCCGTATGTCCTGTGGTGTCATCGACATAGAGAATTGTAAATTTAAAGTATTATTTGTAGTTTAGGTGAACACTTCCTTGGAGTTAGAGAAATTGAATAACAAGTAAGCTCCTGGCTAACTATCAAGTTTTCTTTTCTCAATAAAATCATTCAAAGTGCTGTCCTCATCCATTTTCTTGTGCGAGTAGGACCAAATGCAAGGGAAATTTCAATAATCCTCTCGCTACTTGCAGGCTGTTACTCAAAACAAACACAATCTGCATCACCCACCACAGATGGACAGATGGAGCCCTCTGCATCGCCACCAAACAGATCTGACCTAAGCTGGATTACAAACACTCTCTCTGTCTAATCAGGGACACTGAAGACATGGTTAAAGGCTACAGCTCCTCAATGATGATTTCTGAAGTCCTGCATAGACTAGGGGAATGTGAAACGATTATCCATCTCTTCTGTGCGAATTCTGCTCCTTAGAGAAGCCTACTTGGGAACAAGCTTCTTTCAAAATCTCAACAAACTGACTGGCTGACACCAGCATAGGCAGCTTCCAGCGCTTCATAATATTAAGATCCATGTGGTATCACAAGAGACCTACTCTGGTGTGGATCTAACCTAACCTAACTTAGGTCCGAAATCATACCTTAGTCTTGGCTTGAATGTAAATTTTTTTTTTTCTTCTGTCGGAATGTTGAAACTCGACTTTGGACACAAAAACAGGCCCATTGTACTACTAGCAGGTACAATTCTTTTACTGTAAGAGAAAAGGCATTTCCTCACCAACAACACAAGCTGCGGTGTCACTTAGCAAAAGGATTGTGGCCCTTATAACTTGTCCGTTTGGTTTCCCGTTTCCCTGCTTCCAGAATTTATGCAGAGATCAAAGATCTACCCTTAGTGTGTGACTAACTAGAATCGAAAACATTCAAAAGCGTGGATCGTCGTTTCCTATTCTATACTCGAATCAACTTTTATTAAAACTAAAAACTAAAACTAAACTAGTGCGAAATGTTTTCGGTTCATATGACAGAAATTCCTGATTTTTCCTTCCAAAGCGATAAAATTCCATAGAATACCCTCCGAAACACTATTCACTCGACGGAAGTAAAATACCTTTCATTACTAATCCCGTTCATCCCCTTCAAAACGATGTTAAACTAATTAACATGACATCAGAGTATTCCTCAGGTCAAAACTGACCTCTATAGTTCTTAACTCTTGCGCCTCCATCCCCGTCAATACAACTGAGATTCCCTACAAACTAACATACTTGTATAGCCCATCACTTCTAATTACTATTGTCCACATAAAACAACTTTACTTGCTGCTTTTTCTCCTCTCCGCTTCTTCACAAAAAAAGGACAACTTTTTCGAAAACTACAATAAATAAAATTAATTTCCATCATCCTGTTATGTTCGTCGTTTCACTCCACAAGAGAAGAGGAGTAGTGCAACAAAGGAAAAAAAAATTTAAAAAAAAAAAAAATTCTACGGAAAGGAAATCATACGAACCGGAAAACTTTTTAATGTCATATCCTTAGCATACTGCATGAAAGTATTTTGAGCTCAACAACTATGACTACTCGTACCGTACCTAGCTACAACTACCGAGTACCGACACGACAACGACTATGGCGCCATTCTGGGCTTCGAGTTGTCATTGTTCATTCGCTCTCGCTGCCGTAATACCCGGAGCCGAACGTTTGAAATTATAATTTTAATGAACTTTCCTCGGAGCATTGTACAACATGAAATTTAATTATATCGCCGGGTTAATGCCAATGCCAAAAGGGACAACTTGGGCCATAGAACGTGGGAGGACAAAACATATACAAACACGCATACATACGCTTATACAGAAGATGCATAGTTTTAAAGGCAAAATCCTGCTGGGTTATGGATGTGACACTCTAATACACCATCGAATATTACTTTCGTAAAAAACAACAACCTTCCGCTGTAGCGGAAAGCAATAATAGATACGAACAAGGACATTATTGCGCCATACACACCAAGAACAAGCATTGTCCTAGTTTCTTTCATCATCAACTGGGTGGATGTTGGGTGAAAGGGTCACTGACTGTTGATATACTACACACACAGTTTTGAGTTGCATTTTTGCATGCAATAGTGAGTGGTTGACCGAAGAAGGTATTATCCTTGATTTTATTATTTGCACTAGATGGGATTCAAATCGAATGTAAGAGGGTAGGGATTTACGCAGCGATAAACTCGAATATTTATATTCGTTTGTCAAAAAAAGAATTGAGAGCGGGGGAGTCAAAGCAATATCCTGTGGCACTATATCACCTTCGATGGAATTTATTTCAGCTTGAGCTGTTTTTCTTCATAATGTCGAGAGATATATCTTGATTTTGTCGACACAGTATCCGTTGTTTCAGGGGGGGCGACTTGTTGTCATTGCGAATCAGATAGAAGGAGAGGATAAGAAGAAGTACCTATTTATATACATTTTCTCATATTTGAAGATCTGTGTTGTATCAGTGGAGCAAGAGGAGGAGGAGGACGACATGTGATAATGGACGTTCCATGAAAGTGGATTCATTAAAATTATTACTAATGCACGGGCGACAAAACAAAGCCATTGAGTCTGGACAGGACTGTGAATGGGTAGAAGGACAATGTTATTCGAGCGAGTTGTAGACTAATAGCTCTGTGAAGTGACACTTTTTGACAAATAGGAAAAGTGGAGTGAGTTCAAATATTGCCCCTGTGGCTGGCATTGAACATGTGCGCATAGCCACTGTGATACCAATGTATTCTTTGAAGTTAAAACTCGATTGAGCATACCAATACAATCGATCTTGCACAATCCTTACCGATCTAGATTCCTCGTGTCAAAGTTGGCATCATCAACAACTTATCTTAGTCAGAGAGAATTTTATTCTACGAACTTCTTCGTTTTCTTAACGAAGGCCAAGACAAATCTTGTGATTTTTTTTTTTTGCAGGTCTTCAGAATATTCCCTGAAAAAGTCGTCTTTCATTATACAGATAACTACCAATGTATACTCACACCTACACCGCCAACAGTGTCCTCAATATTGTGTCAACATTCGATTTCCTGAACTACATCTCCTCCTGATCCGTGGAGGTATTTACCCAGTGTAGTGTGATATTGGAAGCACGATTTTAACGTCACTTTTTGGTCATAAATCGAGACTTTTCTTTGAGAACTATCAGCGTAGACTCATTCGGGTAGTGCCATTTGCTCTACTTAGGTTAGCGCTATTATGATTAGCCCCCGTCAGACCATTTTCAGTGTCAGTTAGGAGGATAGGGAGAATCTTTGCCAAGTATGAGATGCCTGGTTCTAGCTAATGCCGGGCAGTAAAAAATAAAGTGTAATAGAGTTTCCTTTTCTTGCGTATTGTAACAGCAACGGCAATGAGTTTTAAATGCCTAACTTGGCGGCATAAGAGCTAATTGGCCTGTAGCCGGTGCTAATTGGTACAATTCTTATTGTGGGAGTTCCATTGATTAAGTTGTGTTTCACCTTGAGTTGACAATTGAGAACAAATTCTGGAGAAAAATGCCCTTGATAAGTGCAATTGGGGAGCTGCCAATCTCTCCACATCTGACTCGCGCGACGGCAACCCAGAGAAGATTGTTGTTTAACCGAAGGCTTGATATGTAATAATCTCCTCACATTGTTCTTCTTTAGAAGACATGGTATATACCTAAATGGAGCGCTTTGATGGTAGCCTGGCAATCAATACAGATTCCTATCCAATGTACATCAGCAGCGATGTCTGTACTTACCACTTATCCTCTATGTTTTATCCCGAAAGTGTCAAAGTATAGTTAAGTACCACTTTCAATTCAAATACTTTTATTTTAGGTATCTCCCACTAAGATTTTGCACTTTTTCTGCTTAAAATTAACTTCGATCAACAATACCACACCCCTTTTCATAACCAAGTTGATACCCCTCGCTAATCCACCATTAGGTTTCCAAAGTACTTATCAAAAATTTGAAATCTTGATCCCAATTTCGAACATAGTAATCCGGTTCAATTACCTTGTAGTTCCCTTCTCTCACCCGCCAAATTGAATTTTATACACTCTCTCTCTTTCTCCGTCTTCAGCTATCTAGATCTGATGCATCATTCCATTGAATTCAATGGATTAAATGTTTAGATTTCGACAGACCAAACATATTGCTAGTGCCTAACCTATAAATAGATACCAATTCCGTACATAATAACAAATCCGTTTCTAACTAAGCAGAAGCAACGTGGATAATGTAAACAAAAAAACAAAAAAAACCCACAAAAAAGAGAGGAACACACGAACAAGATACCAAAGATATAAACAAAACTAGAACAATTACATTTGAATTGCTATAATAATTTTTCGTGAGATAAATTATCTGAAGTTATTTTTCTCTTGATTTTTCTTTTGTAACGTCAATCATTTTCTCACCCAAAAAAAAGAAATGTTGATCGATGATGAAGGGCAACCCCAAAGGAAAAAAAAAACAAGAAAATGTGCGCCTTTGCAAAAATTAGCGAATGTAAATCGAAAGGAACAAGTGATTGTTCTCTTGATATACCTGTGTGAAGTATCTGTGTGCAAAAAAGTGGTGAATATCTCACAAAATAGGAGAAATTCCAATGTCAGCAGAATGTGGCGAAGAAAACCAGGGGAAATCCGTGAATGAATTCATGCTGGAATAATGATTTTCACCCCAAAGTGAATGTTGGAACGTAAGAGTGGCAAATTATCCAACAAAACCCACCAACAAAGTTTGTGGTGGAACGTATTGGTGTGTAACTCTGTCAAAGAAGAAGAAGGATATAAGGAAAATGGAAATGAATTTCCAACGCAATCTCTGTGGTGGTACCGCCCCAATGATTTTTCACCACAACAACAACATATTGGGGATACACCATATTGGTGGTATTGTTGAAATAACCCTCCCATCAGTTTCCCCATGGAATTGGAGAATCCAAAAAACCCACCAATGTTCAATTGGAGCATTTTATAGTTTTTCCCTCACACAGCCACACATACTATCAATTTTCCGGTGCTCATGTGTGTTTTGGAAAATTTCAAGTGGTTGTATGTGTGGCAAAAATTATTATTTTTATTTGTTTTTGTTGTGGTTTTGATAAATTTTTTTTGAAAATGAGAATCTATGAAAATGTAATTCCAACAATTTGGAGAATGTTTTTTTCGGCAATATTTTGTTTTTTTTTTTTTGTTTTATGATAGACAGAGAATGAAATTTTATTGATTCTCATTTGCGCAAAATTAGGCAATGTAGACGAGAATTTTGCTGGGCGCACTGGAGGGATTTATGTTGAAAACAGGAACATAAAAGTTGACGTAACGTAGCATGTATGAGGAATGTGTATAGTTGGTTGATGGAGTTTGAGGAGTTGGGCGCGTACATCTTTGACACGACGGCAAAGTTTTATTTTTATGCGATTTTAATGAGACTTGGATGTTTTGCGCTACTGTGGGAGTCAGTAAGTAGGTGCGTTTTGAGAAATGTCAAAGCGCTTGATTGGTGTGAATAAAGTGTCTACGATTAGGAATATGCATGGAATGGAGACAAGAGGAAAGGACAGACCTTTAAAGGGCGACATTTTGACTGAGTTTAGTCAACTTTGTTAATGTCTTAACTAATGTGTTTGGTTATGTTGAGCAAATTGGGGGGCAAACTTTATCAACAAAATGAAAGGAAGTGAGACAGCGATGTATAAAACTTTTTATCTGTCGTCCGAGAGTCGATAAAATGATTGTGAATTAAAGGCTTTAAGTCGGAACATGCGACACAACCAATTATTATTTGTTATTTCTAACGGAATTTATGAAATCGTTAAATTGACAACATTGGCAATAAAAAAACTTGCTGTGAAAATGATGGATTTTGGCAATTGATCTTTGGCCTTGGGTTCTGTAATCACAATTGCGGCTTATTCCTTTCAGATTTGAATACCGCGTTCTCCATAACAGCAGAAGCAGATACAGAAGATATAATATAGTAGAAGTACAGTAGAACCTCGATCAGTTTTCTCCAAATCTCTTATGTAAATCTCATCGCTAATTACATACTTCGAAATTAACTAACACAACAATATTCGACAATGAAACTTAGAACATGGAACCTCAAGGCAAGTTCATCTACATGTATAATAGTTTAAAGGGTCTTCGGCCAAATTAATATCTGTCAGACAAGGACAGATAGTCTGTATGTTATTTAAATCAGTTATGGGCCATTTTAATCTAAATAGAGTAGTAAGTCACTAAATGTTTATAACGCAACCGAGGAAGAATTCAGTAATGAAAGCATTTACAAAATAAGTCAACTTGTTGCCAGAACATTAGTTTTTTCCAGTGATTGTGTGCCGGTTACTTTGAACATCCAAACTAGCTTAGGTCGTTGCAGATTAAAGGTACTCTTCTGCCATTAGTTTTCGTTAGAGCCTTAGCACCCATTGCAATTCCTAAAAACTTCCACCTCGACTAAATGTTGTCAGAAACACTGACCAAGGATGTAGTGTTGACTATTGTTACAGTGGTACCTTTCGTGTAAGGTATTTGATTGGTATCAAGATTGCTTAAATCTTATAGCAAGATTGAGTGACAAAAATCGGAAACCAAATTATATTACATTTTCGAACTGAAATTACCATGGATCTCCTTATAAGCGTTTTGAGCTGACTCTATTCACACCTCGAGTTGTACATTCCACCTTAGGATATGATTTTTTCTTAAATACTTTGTACCTCTGAATCCGAAAATTTGTCGTTAATTCGCTGTACCTCTCCCTAAAATGTTTGACGAGTGAAAAGTAGCCTCCGTTCTTACACCGCCTCTTAAGAAGAATGCAAATTGGCATTTTCATAAATTTCAGCATTTATTCCAAGTTCTCATATTCTCAAATTAGGTCTTCCAAGAAGGTCCTCTAAAAACAATGATGGTAAACAAATATCGATGCCATTCGTCGTATGATGTAATGGTAATGTAGACTGCTTTGCCATCCATAATTGCGTAGGTATAATGTTTCAATGAGAAATAACTCTTCTTTACTACCTCCACGTTAAGACTTTTGCTGGCCCTTCTTATTGTTTTCTCCTTCAAGACACCAAATTTAGAGTATTTTTAAGTCACTACTTCATTGTCCCCCCAAATATATCTCTCTCTCTCCCTTTCTCTACCATTACACCAAAAGTATTCCATTAAAACCATCAAATAACATTTGCAAACCAAAAAAAAAAAATTCAACAACAACCGGCATCCATTTAATAATATCACCACAAAAGTATCTAACCCAAATAACCAAATCCAAATGACAATTGTATGCCATCATCAACAGATTGCAGGATAAAATAAATAAATATATAAATATATCTCTATCTGCTATACCTATAAAGATAATAGATACAAACTGCGTTGGCTTACTCACCATAGACAAGGAAACAGTCACAAAAAAAAAAAAAATTTGGACTCTCGTTGATGGTTTCTGTGGGTGCGTTGGCCCACTTATTTTCGCTTTCCCCTAAAAATGCGTTCCATGCGTCCAAGGGTGGATGAATTTTCTTATTTTCTTTTCTTTTACATTTTTGTATCTATTCTCAATTTGTGAGGTGAAAAAAAAGAGAATTCCAGAGAAAGTGATTACTTTCCACTTAAACTTTGTTTTTTTTTTTTATGTGGAGGATGATTCATTGATTGATTGAGTTACTTGTTCTAGATAAACATACACTAAGCGGGAAATGAAAAAAAAAGGTTTTATTTAAGGGTGTCCTTGGAAATGTATTAGTTTTGTACTTTTAGGAGCTTTAGGTGAAGTCTTATTGTGTATGTTGATTCTGTGTTGTGTTTTAACCCGTTTCTGTAAACATTGTAATAAGACGTAAGTTTTTAACTGGTAGTAGACTATTCGAAAGATAGACAAGACTTAAACCCCTAAACCACATGTTGAATACACACCTCTATTACTGGCCTTCTCATAGTCTACTCTGATCAGTAAAAGGGAGACTTACAAATATTCAGCGAATATTCTTCTTTCTACAGGCAAAGATGAGATATTGTTTCCGTAAAGCCTCCCAACATGGAAATGTTTTTCAAACCGAAAACTAATATATTTTCAACATATCATCCGAACTGTTTATATATGTTTGGAAGAGAATTGAATCGTTCTTGAAACTAACTAAAAATCCTCGACTCAAAACCTGACTTTGCTCTGGATATTGAACTTAGAGGGTTATAAAACAAGACTTCTAGCTAGACTTTTAGAAAAAGTGGACTGAATGAAGGCCTTAAAGTTTACTTTTAACTTAGTCTTGGCCTTGGTTTTATTTAAAATATGACATTGACTACCTTTCGAAGCAGCGTGCATGTAAGCCCTTTCGATTGACAGTTTTCATCACTTTCAAGCTAGTTTTAGGCCATCAATCATTGATGACTTATTCCCTTATATCCTTTGAGATATCCCTACAACAAAAAGTTCCAGAGTACGAAATCGAATGCGTTTAGTGCCGAATTTGTATACTCACGCCGTTGGTTATGATCTCTTGGTTGAAGTTGCTGAAATATGAGAACGAGAGTCATTGTATTGTTTACTACGCTTCGACCTACACGTTCCGGATTCTTTATTAATCGGGACCACAGAACCCTAAGCTGAATCCAATTTCTCCATACTTATGATAGCCCTACAATAGAAGACACTTGGGAAAACAGTGTCAAGCTGTAAGCTCTAGTGATTGCCGGTACGTCATTCATTGCCAAAGGTTTATTTTTTGTATCTAGTAGAACTTTTGTTGACACCGAACGACCAAATGTTCACAATTTCTGTCTAGTTTTCTAAAATCTCCTTGTAACCGTTTCACTTCAGTTTGGTCACTGTCTATCTAATTCGTTGTGCAATTGAAAGTGAATAAAGTCAATGGAACTCACTGTCAATGTTAACAACATCTTCACATCGAATTCGCTGTGAAACCTTCTTACCTGTGCTAAGAAACCTACAGTCATATACGATGCGGATATGGACTGTTTTTATTGGTTTTACTGTGCCTTAGAGAAACTCGAACATTTATTTCTCATTTTCTTGGATTTTTTATACAAAAAACACCGTCTTAGTGGAAACTGGTCTTTCGTGTTCAATAAGGGTACCTGTTGGAGGTACTTATTCGGCTGTAAATCTAAACGCAACAGGATGAAGATTATCTTGATCTTCTTCAAAATACTGGAAAACAAGGGCCCTGCCCACTTTTTCTTAAAAAGATTCAACACGTCACCCAATAAAACCCGTCTTCAAGCTTCCACATCTCGTATGTAATCCTAACCACTTTCCTCCTCTTTCTCTTTGCTCTTATGTCACATTCACTTGTCGGAATGTCAATTTCACATACAAAAGTTTGTAAAAAGAAAAGCGTCAAAACTAATCAACGAATCCCTGCCAACGAACACAATACAAATGAAAACCTGACCTTTTGTCAAAAGAACTGCACCAACAAAACCCGCACCCACTTGTCAAAATTCCTCCCAAATACGTCTTCGGTGATTGTCAAAAATGTTCTCTCTCACTTTATTTTTCATTCGATGTTTTTCCTAATTTTAGAGTCACTTATCAGGATTCTAATTGACACACTTTTCCTTCAACGGAAGAAAAAAAAAGAAATACCAGAAACAACTCTTCTGAGAGAACAATTTCCCCGACAATTTTATGACTTCCATGTCTAGCAGAATCTCTAGCCTGCCCCCCTTCGACCGGTCCCCCTCCTTTCATTCATTGTTTCTCGAGAGATTGTCGAAAGAATTGTTGCGTATATTTTGTATTTCTTATTCCTTCTCATTTTCTCTGTCAAAGTTGGCACTTTTTTTTATTTATTTTTTTTTTTTCAATATTACTTCACCCAAAAGAGATTGTATGCCGAGAGACAGAGAGAAAACGACGAGAGTAGTGGGCGTACAACACGATGACGATGGCAACGACGAGAAAAAGAGGGTTGAATCGCATTTTCCACCCCTTATCTCAAAAATTCCTCTTTTGTTGTCGTTTTATTTTACTCCACTTGGACTTGCGTAAGGGACGTTTTTCCCAATTGTCTTTGTGGTGGTATATCTGTGCATGCTCCCCACTTATCTGTGTGTGTGTGTATAAACAAATCCACCACAATTTTCAGGGGGTGGCTGAGGAAACACATGGAACACAACATGAGTGGAGAATCAAATTCTCACATACAACGATGTATATGTTGAATTTTCCCTCCACATTCTCAATGGTAGTGTAGTAGTGCTTTCACAAATTTCCACGTTTTGCTCTCGAAGCGAACGCCAAGAAAGCAAAGAAAAGAAAAAAAATTCGTCAACAACAACAACAATATCAACAACAACATTACACACCGATACACAAACACACCCTCATCCACAAAGCAATAAGGTACACCTCTATACACCACACCGACATCGCGCAGTGTAGTGCCCAACACAGCTTTTCTGACTGGGTATCCTAGTATCTCATTGAATATTCGGATATGATTCGTTGTTCGTCCGTCCTTTTAGTATGATATTGAGTTTTGTGTAGTTAAGTCAGAAAAAAAATATTTCGATATTTCCAATATTTCGAACAAAAAATACCAAAAAAATAAATAAAAATCTTTTTTAACACACACTCTCGTTGAATCTTCCCATCCGTCGTCAATCATTTAACACATCCTTCGGTGTATATCAATTTATATTTATTTATATTTCCTGTTGTCCTGTTTATGTGAGATTTTTTTTTTTTTATAAATTTCCTAACACACATTCTCGTTTTGTTTAACGACCATATATTACGTTATTTCAATTCAAAAATATATTCGCAACGGAATTAAATTTTCCTTTTTTCTTATAAGTTTACCCGCGGAAAAAATATTGTTATTCGTAGAATAAAATTGAAAAACATCATCACTCTTTAGTGGAGTACTATACGTTTTGTTTTTTTTTTTTCATTCATTTTTGTGAGCAAGTGCATCAAGTGGTTCTACAAGCGATGCACACTAAATAAAAAAAAAATAATAATAATTAACCAACAAAATTTAATTTCTATGGAAAGTGAATAAGTGAAAAAAATAAATAAAAAATTCAAGTGATCAATTGTGATAGCAAAGAATAAAAAATTAAATTTATTCGAGATACAAAATTCGTATCTTTTGTTTGGAAAAAGAAAAGAGAAGTGATATTTGTGAAAATACCATACGGTAGATATTTCTCATCCCCGAAATATTGTATATCTAAAAGATATTTCCAACGAAAAAAAAAAAGATTTAATTGAGAAGAGCATCTTTACTTTGATTATACTTCTTGTACTCGTCGTTGTCGGGAATCGAATTTGTGAAATTCGAAAAAAAAATTTCGGTTTTTCGTTTTTCTTTTATTTTTCTTGTTGTTGTTGGTGGTGTTTTTTTTTTTTGTTCTTTTGTCTTATTATAAACAAAAGTTATAGAAAAATCATTCCATATGGTTCATATTATTGAATTTGTCGGCCAACCGAAGGTTGAGTTTGCTCAACAAGTTACTGTGAGTACATACTATCTACATACAACATGCATAAAAAAAAAATTCTGTTTCCTAGTAGTACTTTAAGCAATTAATCATTTTGGTGAATATCATCATCGACGTCGTCGTTGTTGTTGTTATTGAAATTTGTGTGTGTGTTTTTTTTTTATGAAAAATGTTTGTCTTTTTTCTTGATGATGAGATGAATCCATTTGGATGAGATATGATATCTGGAAATTTTCTTAAAAGTTCGACAGTCTCAGGTTGTTTAGGGGGTTCATCGAGTTTGTTGAGATTTTTTTTTTTATTTCAAACAAAAGTTCACAAAGAAGGGGAATTTGAAACAGATGTAATTTTTATACAAACCAACGTCAGAATAAAATAATTACTAAACAGTATTTTTGCTTTAAAAAAAAACTCCTCAAGCTAAACGTCCTTTACGGATATTTTTGTCACTTAGTAGTACTTCAACATAAGCCATTTAAGTTGCATTTAAAGATGTTTTAAAGTTGTGCTATCTTTAATTAAATAATTCACGTTAAGGATGCATAGCCTCTAATGCAATTTTGTGCGATGTAAGCTAGAAATAATTCTTCAATATTGACTCACATTTAAGGCAGATAGATTCGTTTTGCTTTAAATTAGGAGTATAAGGAATTTCTGATAATCCTTTGATTCTAGTCCTGTTTTCTAACCAAGAGAATTAATTTTGTCTATTAGAATCTTTCCACCTGTGGTGGATATATTCCCTGGTCAATACCAGCTGTTGCAAAATAATGTCTATCAAGGACTAAGTTTTTCTATAAATTTTTTCATGAAAATTGTTTTATGAAGTTTGCAATTGAGTCTTGAAAACATAATCAATAATAAATTGGGTCGCACGACTTTCGTGAAATCACGTTTCATATTTCGAGGAGAGATTCTCTTTTCTTAATAAACAAAACTTTAATTTGTTTGTAAAGAAACTTTACAATATTTGTATGTGAAAAACATAAATTTTTTCAGTGACCTAATTCAATAAAGTCCTAACCTACATTTTAAGAATTTAAAAATGAAAGTGACGATAAAATTTAAAACTCAAAATCACTAGCAATATCACTGCTTGCCTTTATATATAATTGCTCCTTTTAAATAAAAAAAACAAAACTTAGGCCTGTTAAAAATATTAAAATAATAAAAAACTTATAAATTAATTGATAAAGTGTTTTATTAAATTTTTTTATATATTTTATTTATTTAATTTTCACTATCTTCTATCTAAATTATTAAATTAAAATCAATTCCAAAAGCAATAATATACCTATTCCTTTACCACGGATCATATTTTATAGGATAAATTATCTACAAGACAGAACTTCATGCCTTAGGTAGGAAAGAAAAAAAATTCTTAAATGATTCTAGATTCGGATATTTCAAATAGGTGTAATTAAATTCTTCGACTTCATACATATGTGTATAAAGCTATATGAAATTATATGAATCGATAAAGCTAAGTGATTTTCTATTGAACTAGTAGCTTATAATGGTTATCTATCATTGATTATGTAGGTCAATTGATATTTATACTGAAATCCGATAATTTGGTGCGATGGAACATTATTTATCGAAGGAGTTTTGCTAAGCTCGTAGATAACATTTAATTTTTTGCTTTACATCGCCAAGAGTTGCAGAGCATTAAATTTCCTTTACTTCGTAGCCTTTTGTTAAATATTTTCTTCTATCTATTCTATGTGTTTCAAAAACGTCTTGCTTCAGAAGTAAGTACTAACTTTTACAACCAGAGAGAGAAAGAGTCTTCTTACATATCATATTTCTACTGCTTTCGATTAAAAAGCCTAAAAGTGTAACCTTTCTTCAAAATAATATCTACCTTAAAAAAACTCTGATTAAGGTTTCAAAAATAATTTTATTTTTAACTTTTGAAAAAGGTCAGCAACTCTATTTATGTCTTCAAACTTTGCTCTGTTTCAAGTTTCCTTTGGTCTAAAAATAACTTTTTTTAAACTTATCATACAATTATGATGTTGCTTCCCATCGCATACTAAGAAATTAATAAATAAATATTTAAATTCTTTTTAGATTCTATCAAATATAGATTAATCTTCCCTTTATTTTCTTTTACTATCAAAACTCCCCTAATCGAAGACTTGATTCTGCCTTTGACTCATGAGTATGGGTCTACTTGTGCCACATTCAATAAACCTACCTAAGGCCAACTTGATTTTTTTGTCAGATATCAGCAATTGTCTATTCTTTTATTTCCGAGTGCAATCTTCAGTCAAGCCATTCGTTAGGAATATATTTGAAGACACTTTGAACTGTAGCATTGCTGAGTATCTACTGTAAATTTCCTAACCGTGATAGTCTACAAAATTTTACCAGACTCGCAGAACACATTGCACTACACGATATAATCCTCTTCGTGTATATTGCATATATGATTAATTTTGCATTGCGATAGTCGTGTAGCAAGAAAATTTGGAGAATCACAGTCTTGTGAGGGATGCGATTTAGAAGTGTCATGTGCGTGTGTTTTTATTCAAATCTGCGTGTTCTATTTTAAACGATTTAATAGTGGTGCGACTGAAAACTGGTAATTATATCTTCCTCCAAAGGATAGTAGACACGAGAAACCGATAGCGTGTTCTTATGAGGCAGTTGCAGTATGTATTATCCTATGCTATTTCCATAGTCATGAGATCTATTTTAACTCGACAGTATCCGGTTAGGAAGCCTGTGACTATTCAAATCCGACTTTCTTGTTAATTGTAAAAGTTGTTTCGTTCTTTTCTGGAAAGAGATTCGTAAAAATATGTTTGCTTTGTAACCTTTCGTTTTCGTCAAGTAATGATTACGCTTATTCTTTTACCCTAGGCCTCAGAGTGTTCTTAGCATCTTAAGTCGTTTCACTCGTATTCTCTGCATTCATATGTTCTTGTTTCCTCAGATGCAATTGAAAAGTGTTATCTCAAAATTGACCACAATACAGTCCATGTCCCTATGCCTACAAGCAGGATTTAAATAATCGGAGCGTTTCACGGAGTTGCCTTCTTTTTGAGAAAGGTTTTACTAATACAAACTGCCTCAAGGTTATAGCTATCTTTTCCCGCATTTTGCACAAGTCTTTGATGTGACTAGGAATCATACTTTCTTATGTCGAAATTCCGATTCTTAAGTCAAATCGTTCGAAAACTGACATTTCGTATAGATTTTATGAGTTGCGTTTCGAATTGCCCATACAAAAATTCCGTTCCAAATACAAAGTAAGGGCAAAGATCTTCCAGTTCCAAAAGTAACACCTATTGATAGACACCTTTTTTAAAAAAATTCATCCGGAGCTCGAATGTTCTTGAGCTTTTCGTTTGTTCCTTCTATGGTTCTACTCTAACATTATTAGCGAGTTAAAAAGACCTATATCTCTGATTATTGTTAAAAAAAAAAAAATTAGTACTGTGGCCTTTCATTTTCAAAACTTTTTCTAATGCACAAACTTTTTAATATTCTCCGGCATCTCATCACTATCTCTTTTTGTCCATATGTTCTTCAAAATATAAACAAAATCCGAGTCCCCTCTTCCTGTTCTCAGTTTATCCTTTTTTTCTCAATTCTAAAATTATCCAATACACGTGTAAATTAAGATCTAATTCGAAAGAAAAATAAAAGGAAATTGTATATAATTTGTTAGCTTATTAAACAAACGCAATTTTTTCTATTCCCAACCCGGCCAATGTATATAAATAGTAGTGGACAAGGTTGAGTGAATAATGTGTTTGCCTATTTTCCTATTTTCCAGGTGATACTAGTAAAGTGTTTTATTTAATTTGTAATAATAGTGGATATAACTAGCACAAGGATTAGATCGAAATGAAGGTGATAAATAAATTATGCATGTTTCCTTTTTTTTCTTTTCTGAAGTGGGAATAAGAGTGTTATTGCGATAAGATTGGAGAGTTGGATAGTTTTAATAATTAGTAAAAAGCACAAGGGGAATGGTGTTTATTGTGTAAATAGGTAGACAATGTAGGTATGTATGCTGATAAGAATAAAATATTGATTTGCATTGTCCTAAGCTTCGCTGAAGTCCCTAGAAATGTGTTTCTACCACTTACATCGAATTTTTAAATACCTTCGAGAGTAAAGCTTCTTACTCCGCCGTTCGAACTTTAGGTGCGAAAAATATAAAATGCACAACCTAGCAAAAGCTAGATTCTGAGAACTATCGCGCCCAATATTTGTATTTTGTGTTTTTTCTTCCACAACGGACTTGCACAATCTAGAACCATTTCTATCGATGTAAGTTGGATTTCTTCTGCTATAATTTGCGTTGATTATAAAGGGTCTTCTAATAGGGACTTCCGAACTTTGACAGTTGATAGCAGCCATATTGTTGAAGCTACATCTGTCAAATTGGCTGTCATTTATTCACTCTGTTTTGCCATGAACGGATATAGCGTTCAACAACACGTGCAAATAATAAAATTGTTTTATCAAAATATGTGTTCTGTTCGGGCAACGTTCCGTTCGAAAAATCATCTTCAGCGATGAGGCCCATTTCTGGGTGAATGGGTAAGTCAACAAACAAAATTGTCGAATTTGGGACGATACCAATCCACTTGAGATTCATCCCAAAAAAGTCACTGTTTGGTGTGGATTTTGGGCTGGCGGCGTCATCGGTTCATATTTCTTTGAGAACGACGTTGGCCAGGCCTATGGGTCGATGATTACCAACTTCTTTTGGCCTGAATTGGATGACGATGGACACCAACGACATGTGGTTTCAACAGAACGGCACTACGTGCCACACAACGCTCGCCGATTGGAGGGCATGGTCATCTCACGTGGAGGTGATGTGAACTGGCCACCGAGATCGTGCGATTTGACCCCGTTAGAGTTTTTCTTGTAGGGTTTTCTGAAAATGCAGGTCTATGCGATAAGCCACAAACCACAGCGACCCTCAAAGCCAACATAACCCATGCCATCGGTCAAATTCAGCCTGATTTATGCGCCAGAGTCATGGAAAATTGGACATTTCTGATGCGCGCCACCCAGAGACATTTGAACGATGTTATATTCCATACATAATGGCATCGATAGGCCTTTCAAACGAATAAAAATTTCCATGATATCTCACACACACTTTGTTTTATTTAAATTTAAAGATAGGAAGCGCTTAATATAAAATCCTCTTTCGAGGCCAACCCCTTATTATCATGTTTTCAGTACGAATCAAAATAAGACTCTGAGGGGCCTCTTACCTACCTGATAGAGACCAGAAAGCAATGTGATCTAAAAGATCTTTTGCCCTGAGTAAAGTTTTCCTACAATTGAAAAATCAAGTGAACGAGGTGATGAAGGAACCCCAGGATCATGTCTGCGAATGAACGGCAGCTAAACTTCGCTCCTTTCGATTCGATAGATAAGCCATCAACACTCCATCGCCTAATTTAAAGAGCTACTTCGACAGTGCAAGCCTTGATTTGTTAAACCGTCTTAATACGCAGACCGTTCCTTTCACGTTTCCTGGAGTATATTTTGAGTTCTTATACGTGTTCCGTTGTTCTGAGCCATCTTGATGACTTCTTAGCCAAATCCACAGCTAGCTCGTTTTACCTTAAGACTTTTTCTGTCTTACAACTTTTTGCCAAAAAGCCACCTTCTAACAGTTCGACGTCATCTTTGCCCACTTTCTATGAACTCACAACTCATCCCCATTAGCTCTCAAAGCAACCACTCCTTTGGACTTAATAAATTCATTTCTCGCCTAAGGTGTGTTAGCCGCAATTAAAATAAAGACATCTCTTCAGGCTGTCGCGCGTTAGAATGTGTCCTGTCTGTGTCAGTGTGGTGTTTGAGTACGTCCTTATAAATATGTACGCTTATTGCCGATTTATTTATGCATGAATCGCGACAACTAAGCTAACTTCTCTCGCACTCATCATGACATGGCATTACACAACTCAAATCACAACCGTCACAACAACGCACACACTAACAAATCCACATAAAGACGACCTCTTTGGCCCCGTCATGGCGAAGAGCGTGACGACGATTCCCCCCTTGCAAAGTATTTGCAGTGCAATAACGTATAGTGTTGGAGTGTCCCGGTTGTAGTTTTACACCCACATTGAAGGGTAAGCAAATTGACTTCACCAGGTATTAGGTATCATTCAAATCGGCGCTAAGGGTGACGTTATGCTAATGTGTGTATGGTTGCGTTTTGCTGAAGGACCGAGCGTGGAATATGTGCGTGAGTCACGCGGAACGTAACCAGAAAATTAGAAATAATAATTTCCATTCTTTTATTTTACTAAGGTCCTTGCAACGAGCGGCATACTATGCGTACGCGCCCTCCTGCTGTGAGGTGTAGGTTGTTGTGTGAGGTGTTAGAAGGCATTATTCTTGGTTAAGTTGGTTTTATTTTTGCGCTCATGATTACCAAAGCGGCACGGAACAAGGTGTAAGAATTAAATCTACAAGTGTTAAGTAATAATGAGCACGACATTTTTTTTTTTTTTTTTCTTGTTTTTTGTGGAAAGTGTTGTGGTTACGCTTTTAGATTTACTTTTCTCCCCCAACACAAATGGAATACGACTGACTTCTATTTCTGGAGTGTAGTTTACCTGTTGTAAGTATCTTAAATGTCTCACTTCGATGGAAATGTTGGTTAAAGTGTTCATGTACTGAGGTAATATTTCTTAGTGACAGTAATGTCACAAAAGATAAAGCATACCTTAAGTGAGGGCTTTGTGTCACATCGCGGTCATTAGTATTGTTGACGTGCTGGTTTTTGGCATCTGGGGATGTGTCAATAAGCTGGCTGACTTACGCGGTGTCAACCATAGTTATTGGCATCAAGCAAACACGTTTAATCTATAGGTTTTATCTAGGAACTCGAAGAAGAATTATTGAGAGACGTGATCCTCCAGCGGTTCTTGGCATAATCGGATGCTCCAACTCCACATTCGAATCATGACCACCTCCAATATCACACCTTATTAGCTCATACACACACCAACTATTGCATCAACAAAGTTCCTAAATGCATATGTTGATCCAACAGCTGGTGCGTGTCTATGCTCATCGGTGAATTTATACGCTAAGATGCTACCATCTACTTGTTGCGGGGTGAATGCCTGAATTTAAAGTATTTGTAAAGGGTCTTTCATTAAGCGCTTCCCATCTTTAAATTTAAATAAAACAAAGTGGGTGTGAGATATCATCGGCATTTTTTATTCGTTTGAAAGGCCTATCGATGCCATTATGTATGGAATATAACATCGTTCAAATGTCCGCCGTGGCTTTTCTGGGTGGTGCGCATCCGAAATGTCCAATTTTCCATGACTCTGGCGCATAAATCAGGCTGAATTTGACCGATGGCATGGGTTATGTTGGCTTTGAGGGCCGCTGTGGTTTGTGACTTATTCGCATAGACCTGCGACTTCAGAAAACCCCACGATCTCGGTGACCAGTTCACATCACCTCCACGTGAGATGATCATGCCCTCGAATCGCTCGTGCAGAATTTCCAATGTGGCGTGAGTTGTGTGGCACGTAGCGCCGTCCTGTTGAAACCACATGTCGTTGGTGTCCATATCATCCAATTTAGGCTAAAAGAAGTTGGTAATCATCGACCTATAGCGCTCGCCGTTGACAGTGATGGCCTGGCCAACGTCGTTCTCAAAGAAATATGGACCAATGACGCCGCCAGCCAAACAGTGACTTTTTCGGGATGCATTGGACGCTCTTGGATTTCATATGGATTGGTATCGTCCCAAATTCGACAATTTTGTTTGTTGACCTAAACATTCATCCAGAAATGGGCCTCATCGCTGAAGTTGATTTTTCGATGAAAATTAGGGTCAGTTTCCAACTGCTCCAGAGCCCTTCAGCTCCTGGGTCAGTTGAATTTTGTACGTGTGCAAGACCAAGTCACGATGTAAAATTGGCCAAGTTGTGGTCTGCGAAAGGCCGAGTTCTTGTGAGCGATGCGAAATAGACTGCCTCGGATTGTCCTGCACACTCTCACGGACAGCGGCGATGTTTTCGGCAGATCTTACGTTTCGTCGACGTACGGGTGTTAGTTGATCGTTTACTGAACCAGTGGACTTAAATTTATCCACCACACTGCGAAAAGTCCTCTCGGAAGGACGATTATGGCGGCCGTACATGTCAAATGTTTAACAATTTGGCCGCTATCAACTCTCAAAGTTCGGAAGTCCCTAATGGAAGACCCTTTATTTTGGTAGTGATGATTGCAAAATTCTCGAGGTTTTAACGAGTTAACATCCTTCAATTCGGTAAGCCTCATGTAGCGCAAGAAGAACCATCTCAATATCTTAAGACATATCATAAAACTTGTAGCTAGATCAGAATGTGCTTTTAATGTTTCTTCGAACACCATTGAAGTGTTTTAAATTCGTTATGACCTTCGCATCGTGGTATCTGCTCAAATCCATGTACGTTTAGGACTTGCCAGGAGTATGTCACATTTTCAATTCTTCAATTCTCTTCAATTCAATATACCCCCTGACTCCAACCAGTTTGAAAAGTCACCGTGCCCTAGACTACTTTCAAAACTAAATAAGGATACAAAAAATGTGTCAACATTCATTCGCCATGTAGAAATTGCATCTCCCCACGTGTGCTTGATTTCCTTATTCAATCTCGTTACCTACTCTAATTAACAAACTCCCTTTTTCCTACTTGAAGATAGCTTACTTCACTGTACACAGTTTTTTTTTTTAAATAAGGTCAACGCACCAAGCTTCCCCAGTAATGTACAAAAAACACATTTTTTCTAATGTAATCCATTGAAAAAAAAAAGTTTCCTTTTGTTTCATTATTCTTACCGGCAAGAATGATGAATTGCATCCTTACAATCTTTTTTTTTTTTTTTCTTTACAAAAAAGGACGCATGTCCTATGGAATTGCAGTGCATATCATCGCACACAAGTTGTAGGAGGAGTTGAAATTCAGCGCGCATACAACCTCTAAAACTATCTATGCACATATAGTTCGTCCTTTTTGTTGAGTCTTTTGTTTTTTTTTTTCTCCCTCCCTTTTCTCAACCCGCCGAGAAGCAACAATGCAGTGCAACAACAACCCTAGGGTGGGGGTATGAAACTCATTTTGAATGCGCGCACATCCATTTCCATGGTTATGCTGGAGCAACGACTACCATTACCCATGCTGCCGCCTGTGCATCATCTCGTCGTCATCAGTGCTGTAGCTTATAGCTGAGAAGTTGTAGGTCTATATCCTTGGCTCAGGAGAAGGGATGAGTGCAGAAAAAAACAGAAGAAAATTCGCATGCTTGCAACTGTATTTTGCAACAGGTAAAACATTCCGTTCATACTTTCAGTGTAGTATGTATATGTAGATAAAGTTGGCAACATGTTGTTAGCCAATGCCAGCTACTTCTCTCTTGGCATTCAATGGGGTTCTTGTTATCCTTTTTTTTTTCTATCTATTTGCTAAATAACTCTGGAGAGGAGAGTGGGTTTTCGACATATTTATCCATAGTGATAGTGCATGTGGTGTGGATAGGGACAAAATGCATCCTACCGGAGGAAATGCTTCTTTTTTGGACGAAAAATTGGATTTTCTTGTTTTTTTTTTGAATCCTTCTTTGTCCACATTTTTGATTTCCTTCTTTTTTTCAATTGAATTTGCATGCCATCTGTCAGGGGTACGGTACATCGACAGCCCGGCAGATTCCCTTGGTAGACTCCTTTATCCTTTTTTTTACTTCTTTTCTTGTGCGCTGCTTTTATTCCCCATACCGCTGCTGTCACCGTTAAGAAGAAATGAAAACTTTTAATGATGAAAAGCATAAACTTTTAGGATTCCTTCTCACACTTTTCATCTGTTCCTCTTTCTCAATTTCTGTGGTGTTTCTTGTTCTTCGTCCTTGTTAGCCAGTTTTGCCGCTAAAGTGAAACTTTCCGGCCAAACTGTTTACGCTAAGCAACGTTAAATTGTATTGATGATGCTTTTGCGACTTTTAAGGATATAACAAAGTATCTATGGGGAGACGAGCATATCTGTGTACGGGGGGGTTGTCGTGTCGAAATTTTGTACTTTCCCTCCATAAAAGTTTCGCATAACAAAAGGTGCAAAATGCAAAATGGTGTTTGTTGTGAAATCTGTTTTTTTCTTTTTTTTGTTTTCTTCCGCGAAACACGATGAAGTTTTCCTCAACCACTTTCCTTTCGCATCCTTATCGTCAGAGTACCACATTCCACACACCCAATCGGCCTGTAATTCGACGTAAGTGCTAAAGTGGAGGGCGGTTTTCCTCTAGCTCCTGTTATGTTGCAGAAAATCAATCGATAGTTAATGGAAAATCGTTATTAATGGAAAAGTTTCTCTTTTAAGAGGCGAAACTCCTCTCTGGCGGGGTTGGTTGGGTGGAGTGTTTCGACTCAGTATTGTCGTCGTTGTCGCCGTTTTGCATTTTGCAATTGTGATTGTGTCTCGGCAATAGTTTTGAAGTGGAAAATTTTTGCAGTGTTTTTCTCCCTTTTTTCCGCTTCACTCAATTTTCCAACGATTGAATATGCATGCAACAGTGGCAACAGCAGTGTGGAAATACTCAAACAATGAACCCCTCGATGGCGATGTGAAACATGATAGGATTGAGTCAAGTGTTTGTTAAGTTGCAAGCTTTAGTTTTTTCCTCTTTTTTTGCACTCTCCTCTTCTCCGTGGGGAAGGTCTTTCAAAGGAGTCTATTGTGTGCAATTAAATTGTTGAGATATTTCTTATTGGAGAACAGGCTATTAAGGCAGATAACAATGGAATGGAGGAAGGCAAATCGAAGAATGTGCTCATTTTTAAGGTGCATCTCGAAGTGGTAATTTGCATTTCTCAGGAAGTTCTTTATGCTTGTGAAGATTTCTATTGGAAAAATTTATAAGTTGTGTGATTGTCATGCAAAAGGCTTACTCACTGAGATCGTATTTAGAATATAATAATATTTTCTGTTGTAAGACGACTTTATTTTTGAAAAATCCTTTACAAATTGGACTGAAACTCAACAGCAAGAGTGTTATAGAGGGTCTCGAAACTGCCGAAATAATGATCTCATTAACCCAGAACCTCAACTGTTGTCCTCCAATAGAACATGTCAAATCCCCTTGCGATGCGTATCATTACAGCCAATTGGCGCCCAACGCAAAGCCTCTCCAACAAATTATATGTTTCCGACATGAAAATTTAACTTATTAATGCTGAGGTCACTGCATCATGATATGTTGACATTTCTGACATCACTTTCACCGCAAATTAAATTGAAAATCAATTGAAAATTGTTCTTCAAATATCCCTGTTCCTCTAAGCACCCATATCTCGACATCTCCGTAATCAATATGCACCTCAACAATTGCGAGTGCAAAAATTAAATTGTATCCTCTCTCTCTGTCTCTATGTGGTTGAAGCACTTTTATCCTTGCCTCACACATATGCACGCGTACACACAATTTTCCATTTGAACGAACAACCGACGGCACACACAGCAGAGCGAAAGCAAACGAAAAAATAAAATAAAATTACTAAAACTAAACTCTCTTAGATCTCAATTACTACGTGATGTGAATATTGAATAATTTTCTAACTGCACACATTCGGAACATATCCTTGCTTTCATCGTTGCTAGCCTAGCACATATGTATATCCTTCTGTTGTTATTCATGTGTTGATTCTCTAGTTTATTATCTGTGCAGATGTAATTAACATGCACTCTGTACTCTTCATGTTGAGTATGTCTATGTGTGGTTCTAGATACAATTTTATCTAAGATCCAAAATGGACTGAGGAAAAAAATAAAAAATAAACATTTAAAAGTGCATACAAAATATCGCACGAACGATTCTCAATTTACTGGACAAACAACTGCAAAGGATATCCTTGGATGCTATACGTGTATAAATATCTCATCTGAAGTTTATGTACTCCTGTAAGCTTGCAATTTTCATTCAATCGAACCGAACGGAGTGGAATATCACAAGATAGTGGAATTTATTTTTTTATTTTTGGGGAATATTGTAACTTAGAAAGTATCTATAAGCACAGTTTTACCACCCACATGAGTAGGGAATGCAAAGCAGGAGGACTTTATTTCAAAACAAAAAAAAATATCGTCAGCGTACCCGCACCCTTAAGCATTTATTTTTTTCAATTAAGGCATCACCCGCATATTTTGCTCTCCTTTGGACGAGCCACAAAAATATTTTCTTTTTTATTTAACCGCGATGCGTATCTTTGTGTGTGTGTATCTAGGTTCAAAGTTCTCATTCCATTATAAGCACACCGGCATTTTTTTTTTTTATGTCGAATTGGGTCCGGTGAGTGCTTGTTCCTTTTTTATTTAGGAGGACCGAGGTGAAACAAAAATTTGCATATAAATGAAGGCATTCAAATGTGGCTTTGCTCGTCGGCAGTAGTCATCGTTGTTGTTGTTTCTTTTTTTGGCATACAAATAATATCCTCAACCAAATAGAATACATACACATACAGACGAACAAAAGGCGACCTGAAACGCAAACCAGCTTTTTTTTCAGACGAAATGTCTGTTTTTGGAGGTGAAATTGGTGGTGATGGTGATAGTTGTCCACGTTTGGCTGCGGTGAATTCATTAAGGAAATTTTTTTTTTATTTAAATTTAAGGGAATTAAAACCGAAGAAGACATAAGAATAGGAGAAAAACAAAAAAGGGTTCACCTTGCGAGAGAAAAGGGTAACTTCTGAACGTAGGAGAGACCGACGACGATTTTCGTGTGACGTTTATATAGTTTTGAACTTTAGCATGGTTAAGCATTTGACGCCAGAACTTTCGACTAGATGGCAAGTTTTTATTTTCGTGTCTGGAAGTGTTTAAGCCAATAGATGAGGGTGAGGACATTTTTTGTTTGGTTTTCTCTTTAAGTCTACTCGTGTGGAGGTTGAAGGCAGTTTAATTGTTTGAAGTTCCTTTGTAGGAATTAATTTAATTATCATTTATTAGGTGTTAAGAAGTGAAGAGGTTTTGGGAGTCAAAGAGGCATGACTTTGCTGGAAAATGACATCATAGGGTTATTTTTTATTTTCGAATTGCAGTCTAATCGCTCTAACTCAAATTGATTCTGGAGTCCTGTGGAGATTTTAGTTAGAAGAGTTGGACTGTAGGTACTTTATTTCTTTTCTGACACAAGTTTGAGCCTCAGCAAAACAATGAAAAACTATTTCTCTGTACCACCTCTAGGCAGGTCGTACTTCTCTTTCGTACGAAAAATATAACACTCATAACATGAATGGTTGCGAGAAGCTAAGCTTTGGTTCTCTAGGAACTGTCACGCCAAGTGTTTGTTTTTTTTTTTTTCGAACCGAAGGTCTCTACGGACGGATGATTCTCTGTCAACTACAACACTGGTTTCTCCCTTCATTATATTCAAAAATGTGAAGAATCGTCTACAGATGGTCTTGTGGATCCTTCTTGATCTTGCTGGGGCCTTTGGTGTCTTTTCTGATCATCATTCGGTTCCTGGGGGTATGTCGCAATTCCGGTCAGCTTTTCAAGATTATTATTGTATTCGTCCCTTAGGAATGAATACACAGCTACACATCTTTTCATGCTTGACCTGTTCGCTCATATCATCCAATTTAGTTTTTGTCCTGAGATAAACCGCAATCCTCAACCACCTTAAGACAATTGAAACTTAAGCCAACTTAAATCAAATTTGTCATATTGATTAGTGACTCCCTGTTCAGCTGATAAAACACCCTTAACTCTCTGTCTCTCCCTCCCTGGTTGTCTATTGCGAAACAAGTGAAAACCCACACCCATTTACCGTTCATCAAAAGAATTCTATTTTTATTACACATGTGAGAGTATTCGAATTCCGAAATAAGAAAAGCAGGAGAATGCTGCCTCGTCATTATCAAGGATGTCAACGCCATTGAAGAAGGTCAATGACATTCTTATCCGTTTTACACACACATTACGCTCGGAATCCTTGACGAAGGGTGAGTTCTTCTTACGTCGATATTTCAAATTTTTCTGCTCTCTCTCTCTCTCCCCGCTCCCCATCTGCCGCCCTTATTATACGAGTCTATTGGATAAAAGGAATGAGAGCAAATGGAAAAGAAAAAAAAATGGAATTTCATCCCTTGGCGAAGGAAAATATTGCAAATATCAGATGGATGACAGCACTCTTAAGATTTACTACTTTTTTCTCTGTATGCTTGCTCTGCTCGTTGTCGTATGTCGATACCTCAATAAAGGAAATAAGACGACTATCCTCCTGTCGAACACTCAGTGTGCATTTTTTCACATCAAAAAGGATAAACACTTCGATCGCATCAAGGTGAATATTGCCATATGATGTGTGTGGTACAAGTATGTCTGGGACACATCAAAATGGGTCTCAGACTGGTAATCGTAGTAAATAGCCTCATACCCATTTGTAGTCCTTATTCATCTCCTCTTTCATATGTTTTATTATAACAAACCCCTTACCCACTTAGGGGAATACTCTTTCAAAGAGTGCTGCTTATATTTCCTGGCAAGTGAGAGATAAAAACCCATAAAGTAGACTTGCATGCAAGGACCTGTGTCCTGTGTCGTATATCGTATGGTATTTCCGTCACTTTTGCCTTCTGCGGTTTTTGATAAACCCGCGACACAGGGTGAACTCATAAAAAATGCAAACAAAATTGTGTGTGTGAAATATCTTGACACCCTCATATATGTACATCCGACCAGGATAACAAAAAAAAAAAAAAAACACGCGATAAACCAACATTGACACGGAATATACTTTAAAAAAGGACTAGGACGGCTCTTTGTTTAATGTAAATTTTTGTTTTTTCTGGCTCGAATGATGGACCTGTAAAACGGTTTCCATTAAAAATTTATTACGACCGGGATTTTTTCCAGTTCTGTCTTCTCTTGCTTCAGTGGTATTACTTAGCGAGGAGAGCTATTTTAAATCACATTAAACAAAAGGAAAACAAAATTTAAATTATGACATAATAAAGCACGTGCAGACTTTTAAGTGGTTTGAGACGAACATTAAGTTATTTGTTGAGATCTCCCTCGAGATGGACACTTAGTGTGATGGACTCTCAAAGAATTGAATCAATATGAGCGTTTTGGGGCAGATTCTTCTCGTTTACTTCTATTTTCGATTCGTAGAATCCTTTTTTTCACCATTATTTTTATAACATGTCATCCAGTTCAGTTAGGACTAGACTAGACGACCTTTCATCTTGGCAATATTTGACTATAAACACATAGCTTAGACACGAGCTTATTTCTGCGGCTAATATAGCTGCTTTCTTTTTAGACTCACAATGATTTGCCAAAGCCACCATTGGCAACCTGTCCTGGCTTCTGACTAAGTTTCAAATAAATAAGTTCGGTGTGCATTCCACCAGTACGCTTTCTAAGTTCTCAGAGCCTCGTGGATCGTTCTTTTAGATCAGGGCACTGATGCAGTAAATTTAGGATCGACTTTGTTTCCTTTTTGTTTTTGCAGCTCCAGCAGAATTACTTGTGACAGTCCGAGGTGGATCTCAATCGTTAGCTAGATGACCCCAGTTTCACAAGCCAGCTCCTGTTAACACTTGCATGCACTACCGGAATCGCGGTTTTTTCTATGCCTCTGACAATTTATTCCACCTACTTCTGGACCCATTTGCGTTCTCAACTTGAACTGCACAGACACTGAGATCATCAAAAAGAGACTTTTCTGATTAAGGGCATGTGGTTTTTAACCGTAGTAGACTTCTGTTTTTTCCCTTATACGGATTTCTAGTCTTTAGACAAGCGTAGCGACATATGCCTTAGCACTCCATTACCTTTTGAGAATCCAAGGTGTTAATGCATGAAATGAAGACAGTACCAACAGCCTGACAGTACCAAATAGCATTTTTATAACTCAAAAGTGAAACATTCAAACGCCCCATTTATGAGCGAGTTATTCATCTTATTTTGACTTATTCTTGTTAAGATCAGTCTGCAATCACAAGCAGAAGAGGAATTAGAAGGATCGGCCTAGGACTACAATCTTCTTTAAAAACGCTTTAAATTTAAAAGACAATTCTTCTTGATTAGTTAAGCCCCACTTATTCACTTTCTGGAACTTCTTTCTCACATCTCACCAGTTCCCATGTGTGTCACAAGCTTATAACAAACGACCTCCGCCTGAGGCTTTACATTTTTGCTTGCTCACTCGCGTCATCTTATTTATTTATTTTAATTTCTTTTTTTCCTTTTTTTCTTTTTCTTGTGTGCCTTCCACCATTTTTTTTTTCTAAATCAGTTTTGGTCTTATCGTGTGAATCCCATGCTCGGCTTTATCCTATCTGCCTCCCTGCTCATCCCCCTACACAACGGTCGTGTACTTGAAATATGTATTTCGTACATAAAATGATGTGTGAGAGTGTGTGAAGGTGTACTAATGCAGTAAAATCATAAATGTGTAAAGGAGGAAGGTGGTTACATATTTTTATTATTATTCTTCGCTCCTTCCTTCGTCCTGTGGTATTCTTGGAATTTTTTTTTTTTTTTGCAAGCATCGCACATTGTTTGTGTTCGCCTATCGTATCACCTACTCACAGTCAGGATATTAAATGTAATCAGACAGAAGATGATGATGAACGAAAAAAAGAAAATTGAAAGTGACATTGCACATACATAGGCCCAAGGATATACACGTGCACATATGTAGATACACTCAGGGATATTAGCAAAAGAGAGAAAAAAAAAACTCAAAATTGATCAGAAAACACATTTTCCAATCTCACAGGGATGATAGATTTCCCAGTGCATTTTCCGATTGAATTTTCACGACTGAGTGATGGGCAAATATGTGTGTTACATATGTCTATGATAAAAAAGAACCAAAAAAAGATCCAACAACAGTAAAAAAAATGTATATCTACGTCCTGACACTTCGTTTGTTTACTAGCGTCGGTGCGAAGTGCCAATATTTGACAGGTGTGGCATATGCAAGGATAATCGAAATTGAAAAGTGGATAAGGTTCCCAAAAAAAAGAAAAACCTCCCTATGCGTGTGTGTGATTTTGGGCAACAAACCAAAAAAAAAAAAAAAAGGGTTGGTCCCACAGCCGCCCTAATAGCACAAGCTGTCGAATGTCGAATGGAAATGTGGGTGAAACCGAAAATGCGTGAGTAATATGCTAGAAAGGAAAACTGTCATTCAAGATTCTTCAGCTTTGGGATCCTTCTTTACTGTCTTTTTGTTGCTTTTGTTTTCTAAGACAACATTTACGGTTTGAATATGAAATGGAAAATTGATTGAAAGTCTTGGGATTGTTTGACATTTACATGCATTGACAGAACGGAGGCATGTTATAAGACAGTGGTTGTTGTTTTGTGGGCTGAAAAATAAATTGACACATGCGAAAGGGTTGTTGTGTTTTAAATGAGTGCGAGGGGGGAGGAAGGACTTCTTTTGATCAGAAAAGGAAATTTAATCGAGGTGGTTTTTCAGAATTTGTTGTGTTTGACTTGGGGAAGGTATGGACTGAATAAGTGTACTACTTGTCGAAGTTAGAAAACGTTGACGATTAGGAAAACTGGGTCGAACTTGATTTTCTTAGAAAAGTTGTCCTATCGGGTGGCGAAACTCCATCAAATGGTAGAAAGAAAGCCTCCATAGACCATCTAAGATATTTATAGGACTTCTTACTGATATCGGATAAAAGTTAGTTCTAAAGAAGAACCATACATCTGTACACACTTGGGGTTAACACATCTTTCCTGGTGTCAATTGAGTTTAAGTCACGCTTTAAACCCTGGGGGCTTCTAGGCCAACCTCTGCCTGTGATACTGAAGTCTCAACCTGGACTCGGACTTAATTAAATTATCAATTTATCGGGCTGCAAGACATGCTTCTTATAGAGAGTACTCAAGACAGGATTTTGAACAAGGATATACCTACTAAGTCCAAAAAAGCAAGACATCCACGTGGACTGTATAAAGCCTAAGACTAACAACTATCTAATTTTATTTCGAGAACATTACCCCATTCCATAGCCCCATAAACTTTACACCTAATCTTTTCAAGCTAAATTACTCTCCAGAATGACCCCTGTTTTACAATAAAACATGTGCATGCACTCAACATTAAGTTATCCTCCAAATAAACGTGGAATTTCCAAGTGAAATAAACGTCGCATGTCCTTTTTAATAATTACTACACTAAAAGCCCCAGTGTTGGGCGCCACATTTATCTCTCCTCTACAGCCTGCAATTTGCTTAACAACACTATGCCCATTCACTACAAAAAATAAAGAAAGAAAAGGAGATAAAAGTCCTTATATTTACGATAATAACATGAGGAAAAAGAAAAAAAAAGAATTATAGCGCGAGAGAATAAGTAATAAGGACTCTATAGAGGAACCTCCACAGAATGGTAAGGGATATCCTCAAAACAAAAGAATATAAAAAAAAAGGACAACAAAGTCCTGATACAAAACCGAATGAATAAAACAAAGATGAAAACAGAAGAAAAAGAAAAAAAAAAAGAAAACAACACGAAGGAGAGAGAGAGGATCCGGAATGTGTTAGTAATTTATAAATTGCATTCCGTTCTGTCACTTTTCATTTAGCACTTTGATATATGAGCAATGGCGTTTGGGAATTTACAGATTTTAAGATAAAAAAAAAAGAAAGGAAGTGAAGAGCAAACAAACGAAGGAAACCATGGGGCGAAGAAAAATGCGAAAACTAAGGAGCTGGAATAAAATTACACAGGATAAAGCTGAACCTGAGTGTGGGTGTTGGAATCAAGGAAAGGAAGTGAAATTAAAGCTAGATGGGCTATGATGTTAAGGATGTGAATAGAAGAAAAAAAAACCTTATAACAACGGAAATATGGAAACATTTCGTGCTCTTTTTTCATATCGTCTACGTGAGGAGAACAAGTGCGAATGCGTGTGTGACCTAGACCTGAATTCACATCCAAAGCCCTCCAATGCATGGGGAAAATTTTCATTTCATTTTCTCAGACAGTCACTTGTGATTTATAATCTCTTCGTGACTTTTCTTATCCCAATAATCCCATAACGGGGTGCTACTCAAGAAAACAGATTAAAAAAAAGTAACATGGCCGGAGAGGGAAAAGGTAATGAGCTTATTATCTCAAAAAGGACTGTCGCTCCTGTAAATGTGGAGAGGATATTGTTTCTATCAGTTACAAGCGATAACTGGAGTTGGCAGTAGATATTCATTTTTTACAATAAGGCTGTGGTGTCTTTGGTTTTACCCTTAAAGACATTGTGAATGAGTGTGTGTAACGGCCCATCGTAATTTCTTTTTTTTGAAGATGGACTTGGTTGCGGAGATGTCCTTACCACAATGTGTAGTTTCAAATCTTAGAGGGCATTGATAGCACACATTGGTGTCGAGAATATTTTTCTCCAAGCTGTCACCTTTATGTGTAGTTGTAGATGGCGTTGGTAGCAATCTCCTCTTCAATAATCATAAAAGGACTATTGGCGTACACTACAATTGTTGAAATACATTTGAAGGGATCCTTAGCGATCCCTATTTCGAGGGATCGATTTCTGTTGATCACCTTGGCTTAGTGGTGAGTGCGCTGGACTACTCAGCGAGAGGGCATAGGTTCGAACTTCATCAACAGTCAAACGTTTTCTGCGGTACCACCTCTTGGCATGCAATGACAAACCTCCAAGAGTACACTCTGTCATAAAAAAAACCTTCTCAAGGATGTAGCCCTTCTATAAATGTGAAAAATAAAATACGCACAACATGAATGACAGCATAAAGCTAGGCTTTGGATCTTTATGAACTATCGCACTAAATACTTTTTTATTGTTTTTTACTTGAGATGAGGCCCTCATTTGCTGTTTTATCCCTCCGGTGTGGATTGGAATAACCCGTAGTGTCCATCGGCTCTACATGATCCATTAGTTGTCATCTACTTCTGACACTTACAAATATGAAGTATTAGTAATTCCTTCGAAGTATTGCAAAAAACCACATCTTTACTTAAAATTGTTCAACTTTACCCAAAAGGACTCAATCTTTATGTCTCCCTAAACGAACCTAAAACTAAAATGGTACTCCTCACGATATTTCATGAGGAAAAACAACCCCATTCGTCTCCATTCCGCTGTCACCATCGACAAATGAATAATGAAAATATGTCCGTTTTGGGGTTTTTTTTTTTTTTTTTTGACGAAATAACCCGCCCATGTGTTGGTTGTCCTTCACTTTCCATCTCCATCACACAGTCATTCTACTAGGCCGACAACTACAATATATATGAAGTTTTTCAAAAATTATTAACTGCCATCTAATATTTCAATCCAACAAAATTTCAACTCACTATAATTTATCAAAAAATAACTCTTCGTTGTCGTCTCGCCCCCTGGTGGTGCTAACCACAACCGAGGGGAAAACATTTTATATGACAAAGTGAAACCTTTAAATGATACCTCAGAACCACATCACAGAGACCGCTAACAGAACGCCAGAAGCGGAATTGTTAGTCACCCACTACCAGACCCAGCCCTTGCTCTCTGTCTCCCTCTGTCTCTCTCACTCTGTTTCGCTGTGTGGTTCATATTCGTATCGTATCGTATCGTATCCCGATTCTCGAATTTTAGAATCATTAAAAAGCAAGAGTATTATAATGCACACACATACCTACTCGTAGACGGATGGATCCACGAGGTTACATAACATTTGACGGACCAAAATTGTTTTCACGCTCAAAATGTGAGGGCAGTCGCGCTTAGTCCTGCCTGTGTGTGCTCCAAAAAAAATGAAAAAGGACACCGCACACATATGAATAATGAATGATATCACGTAAGCGGAATTATTTCACGCTCTCTCTCTCTCTCGCTCTCGCTCTCTCTCACTCCCTTCCACTGTGTATCTCCCCATTTGGAGATAGAGTCGTATATAAAATAAAAATGTTTTTATATTTATATGTTGTTATGGTTCATTGATAGAGGTTGGGCTTTCGGAATCCGACCGCATGTGCTATTGTGCATATTAATTTCGATTCAGATACTGAAATTGTTTTTCACTCCCAACACACACACATGCAGACAAGGAATTCTTGGTATTTCAATTATAGTACCGTTAGTTATTGAAAGTAATATTTTGGAATGCTTACCGACGTGTACGAACAGCTGCGCGTAAAAGGAACTCTCAAGGATATAAAAACAAAATTGAGATTAGACGACGACGAAAGTTAGGTGATGGTTGTGGGTGTAGCATTAATGCTAATGCCTAGCCTTGTGCTACATGCTACAAGCCAAAAGGTGGAAAGTGGGAGATTTTTTGAAAATCTCGCGCCTTATCCTTATCAAAAATTTACGCAACACACATTTTTGTGATGTCGTAACACACTCTCATCTGTGACTTTACGGCTTCGTATGATGTGAACAGAACCAACACAGGTGACACATACTTTGGATTAATTTTTGAAAGCATTTTTCTGTGAGATAAATATATTTATGGTGTGCGATAAGATAGGGAATGATGTGACAGAAATGGGACGGAGGAATAAGTCAAATGAATGGGAAAAAAAGGACTCCCGAAGAGTTATGGGTGGTAGGACATGCTATCTAATTGGAATTTTTTATGACAACGAAGTGAGTCTAGCCTTGAAGCATATTTTTCTCAATGTTACGTCCTTTAAAAGGGTTAAGTGTGTGTAGAAGCTCTGAAATTCTGTGGGGTCGTGGATATTCCTGTTACCTTCATTATTTCGTTAGAACTGCCGGGGCTCTTAAAGGGATATTTTAAGGGTTTCTCCAACTTTTTCTGAGTTTTCTTGATCTTCGCTAAAAATTGAAGGTTTTCATTACCTTCGTTCTTTGCATGACAGATTTAGATCTTTCATCATCGTCAGTTTCGTGATTACTGTGCTTCTGTGCTGTATGTACCCTGCCAGGTCAGGTCCGATGGATCATGGTCAGTGCTTTGCAGTATCTTAAAAATTTAAAGTTTTGCGACTACTATAAGCGCTGGAGATTGAGAGCTTTAAAACATCGTTACACTCTAGGTTAGGTTAGGTTAGGTTTAAGGGGTGACAGTTTGATGTTTTTCCTGGTTTTACTGAGGCTTGGGCAAATGCGTCGTGTTATCTTTCGCATCTATGTCGCCACAGCCTTTTCAGAGGTCGGTCGTACTTAGTCTCTTCAAATTGGCCGCCAGTAAATTGTAGCCTGTGAGTAGAGTTATCACTTGTAGTCACATCTTCTTTGATATGCGGTATGATGGGAGTATGCTACATCTCTTACTGGTCAGTTTCCAAAAGTCCAACTGTATGTCTTGGTTAAGAACCTCTATAGGTGTCAGAACCAAGTGATCAGCCATTGTTTGGTTCAACTTTTATCCTATTCTTGGCATTTTGTTTGCGTTTTCCCGTTTGTCCCTGTGTTCTGTCGCCTGATTCTTGAAGGAAACGGGAGGCACCTTCGGCTTTGGAGAGAAGATTTGTGAAGTGTCGGTTTCATCAAATAACCGGACTAACGGTGTCATTTTAGTCGTCTTTGGGGTTCGTTGAGGATTTTGGTCAGCACAGAACTAGGGTAGGATGTGCCTATTTAACACTCGAGACATCGGTTTTACCAGGCCACATTGTCACAAGGTGTGTCAGTTCTGCGATGTAAAAAAGGAATGAGCGACTGTCATATTCTTCTAGTAATTTTGCCTTGACGACACCTCTCCACTTGATTCGTGTGTAAGTTCCTCCTGCCGTTTCCATTCGATCGAATGAAACCAAAATATCCTCCCCTCGTACAAATATCAATTTCGCATTTCGAGTCCCACATAAAGTTATCCTTACTTAATTATTAGGTAGGTACCCACCCGTCACACACTTGTCAGCCCGTCTAACAAACATTGGCACACTCCACAGCGCTCTGACCTATATCTCCAACTTGTATTATATTTCCTTCGTCATCATGTCGTCCTTCCCTCTACGCTGTCCCACCTACCAACACTAATCAATTGCAATTCAACGACTTTGCCGTCCCATAAGTCATTAGACATGCAACTAAAGTACATGTCTCTCTACCTTTGAGACAATTTAAACATGTGATTATCCTTGAGATACGACGTTGTCCTTTCCAATGTTGTGGGCGCGTATACCTTTTTTTGCCGTCATCCTAGTCGTCATCGTCTCAAATTCCCTTTCGAATTATCTGTCAAATCGATATTTATTATTTCTTTCAATGGTTCGGGCACTAAAATCATCAAAGATACATAGATACTTACTCAATTACTCATCACAGAGTAAATGAGAATGTCTATGACCGGCTAAAGGAGAAGGTAACTCGCTCAAGATTGCGTGCCACTTTACTTCTTTTTTTTTTTTCTTTTTTTTACGATACGAGAGTTATTGATTTTTAACCTCAAAGTATAGATTCGAAAATGTATCTACGAGTGGAGTATATATCTCGTGGTGTATTATGACAGCTATGACCTAAAATGTCTATAATTTGTTTGACGGCACAGCGCTCGACGTGGCAAAATGGAAGGAAGGATGTATCCTCACGCGCATCTTGTTGCCATAAATTTTGAAAGCGGCGAATAAAAAATGAAGAAGAATGCAATAAATTTTCAAAAGCAGGACGAGCCTGAGCAAGCTTAGTATTAAATTTTAATGAGGGTCAGTGGTTAAAAAGGACGAGGCATTATTAGGGTTTCATTGAGAATGACCTATACCCGAATTATTTTCAGAGTTCTGGCGGCGGCGGCGGGCCGACGCACCGAAGCATAAGCCAATGGCCGAAGTTATTAGATGAAAGATGTCGATGAGTTTGGGGGCGAACAAGGATATGAACGCATCTTTGAGGTATTTATCTGCGTGAGGACGGGGAAGAAGGATGTATTTTATATTTTTTTATGAGAAAAAAAAATGTTTTGATATTACGTCTATATATAGGTATGTAATCACATCACGGCGCGGCAGCGATGATGGCTCAGTAGGTGGAGGCGAGCTAAATATTTTACAATTCGCGTAAATATCCTTGGCAATAAAATGGAGCTTCAACTTGGTTTTTTTCTCCTTTGCCCAAACGAATTTCAAATTGCCGGGCATTTATGTAGGTGATGGTTACTGCGAGGCTCTTTGGATGAAAAGGTTTTTCTTGTATTTTTATGACTTTTTGTGTTATGCTACGTGTCGGGATGAATTTTATTTTTTAAAGCAATTTGTTGAGTTTGAAGGAGACAACAATAAGAGTGCAAGGAGACTTTGAAGAATTTAAAGTGAGTGTCTCTGAATAGAAATTTCATTGAGACCTTGGCCTTTAAAGGATGAACTGAAGTGTCGGTTGGTATCTATCTACAGTTGAGTATAGATAGACTCATGATCTGACTTAATGTCAATGCTATTCGTGAAATTCTAAAAAAAAGACCTTCGAATGGTTGTTTCGCAGTGGTACAATTTGTTCACTGTCTGCGAAAAGCGCATTTCATCAGTCGAAGGACACAGTTTTTAGGGTCGGAATTTATGATGAGCACTAAAAGATATCCATTCCAGGACTCAAGCCTGTGTGAAGTGGAGAAAAAGATCCCTAGCTAGATAGGGAACATTGTTAATCAGATGAAGAAGACAGCTAGAAAAGCCTCAGTGGCAAGAAGAATGGCATCGGAATCCTTAATTTGTTGGTCACAGAATGAGCTATAGCTAACATTACTCGAAGACGCTTTTGGGGTACAGTCCTTTCTTTTATACTTTGGAAATTCTTTCCCTTCTCTGTAATACTCACCTGAACCTCAGGATGTGTCTTCATCAATGCAGGTAGGATTCTGGGTCTTACCAAGATATTTTTCTCTCAAAAACTCCCCCGAGCCTACATCTGATGTCGGTTCATAGGGAGTTCCATCCATCGGAGGTTCTGAGATCCCTCAACTCCACTTTCTATTGGCTGCCTCAAACCTGTAATTCCTCACTACTTGCGTGACGAGATTTTAATTAACTAATTGGCTTAATCTAAGCCACGTGCAGTGCCTTTCTGATCCAGTCCTTCGGTCTACTCATTGCGTATCATGAATTTTAAACTGTTGTCAGTTCCAGGAACTTCAGCTTGAAGACCTTAATGAATTTTATAAGACCAAACAGTTCTTTTTGCTTTCTAAGAAGAAATGCTTCGTCTCGCCTTGTTTGTGTTTACGTAACCGCAACCCCAGTTCTCATTTGGCTCATTCTTGTTAGATAGGCCGTCAGCAGGTTTTGACCAGTTACAGTGCTCATTACTAGTCGTATTAAGTTTTATTTCTTGTCAACAGTTGGTAATCAGCGCTGACCATGTACAGTGTGGATTTTTTTATGCGGATTCACTGACTTGAATGTCTTGAGTTGTTTCTACCTTAGTTTGTTTGGAAGTTACCTTCAACTTAATTGTATGCGAAAAGCATTGTCAAAATCCAACTCAACATGTATTTCATAGCTCTGTCTTTCAGAATTACACGTCAACACTGTCTTTTCTCCTCACCATTGCAGTTGACTTTCATGAATAACGATCTCCACAAAACTTCCTTTCAATGTGTAATTTACTCCCCCCAACCACTCCTACAATTCGTTTCGCAGTAAATTCGAAATAAAAGATACACGATGTGCGTTCTTGTGTATTAAATATGCAATAAAACTGCCACTAAACATTAACAGAAGGAGGATACCTACAGTCGTCGTTTATCCTTTTGTTCTTCTCGCAAAACATATCCATACGGACTTCGATGGCAAATTCTTGGGGCAGGATTTAATGTTCGTTTCTGTGCGTCCTTTTGATTACGTAAGCTGATTTTTCCATGAACAATGTGCATTCACTATGTAGTACCACTGTTGGTGTATCTGTGTAACCCCCGGTACTGGCAAACGATTAAATATTTACGAAAGTAAATTGCAGATAGCACTTAACACGTAATAAAAACTCGGATTTATATCCAAAGGGTACACCTTGAGCTGTCCTGAGTTGTCCTCCTTTAATGCGATGGCAGCGGTTATGTTGGTGGTGGTGGTGTCGAAGGGTTGTTTCTCTAAAAATCTCTCAATTTGTGTTACTGGCTGCGTAACAATTTGGTCGTTCTTAATTGTATGTGACATAGGTACTACATAACGGTGTTGTTTCTATTTATCTCCGAAACAGTGTGTCACCATTTTTGAGAAGGGTTGGCGCAAAATTATAGGGCACAAGTTGATGGATTTTTTTTTTTTTCGTGTCTCTTTCCTTGTATTTTTCGTATTTAAATTCGGCAAAGAGACAAAATTGGGGTTAATGAGATACACACTGGGTGTGGGCGAGGTGGTTGGAGGAGTGGCAGATGAATTATTCAAATATATTCCAACCTTTAGCGAAACTTGCTGATCAATGTGAAAGTTGTACGTACATAAGCAGTTGTTGCTGTTTTTGTTTAGCAAAGCCGGGAGTAACTCTTGGAAAACAGACAGTTGTAGAGATGGGAAATGGCGGAATGGAAATTTTCACCCCCGAGGCGGATTGCCTTTCAATAAAATTTCCAAGAATACATTTTCTAAATTTTTCTGCAAAAAAGAAATTTTCTGCTGGTTCTGTGTTAGTTGTGGAAGTGTATACGCACAACAGTATGTCGAAGAAGAAAAGGGGATACGTCAGAAGTCGACGGAAACGTGCAGTACTGAGCAGACGATAGATGGGTACAAAATGACGATGGTCAGTATTTTACAGATTCTTAAGAAGTGATCCGGAATTCACTGCCCTTTTTTGCCTCAGTTTTGGTAGTGTCTTCCAGGGGGCTTAATTCTATCGACTGCTTGTTTCTAAACTTCTTTAGTGTTACGACACTTGCAAGCCAAAATATGCCTTCGTCATTCTGCTTGGTGGATAGATAAAAACTACCCTAGTCAGAACCTAGGCTGTTTTCTAAACTGTCGATCAGTAAATGATTGTATGTGTTCGTGACTTTGGTAAATTTCAGATTCTTGTGCCAAATCAAAAAATGAACGCAACATCATAGACCTTGTAACCAGCTTTTTGGGACTTTTACATGATGCCACATTATTTCCCAATATATACTTTGAGTAAAAGGAGTCCTCTGAACCCTTTTTTCTTGTAAACCACACTGTTTAAGCCCACCTAATGCGAATTACAGCCTTCCTTTGACCTGTTTTAAACAGAACAAGTTTTCCAAAAGTTCGTTTGCATTTTAAAACAGGGCATCTTCTCATACTTATGCGTGGTGATGGTGGTTTTGGTTCACCCCCGGCACTGTTTTTGCTCACAAAAATCAGCATACATACATGTGGGTTCATTACTATCTCAGCAAAATTTACCCTTACCTTAAGCTACCCTCAGTGTTTTTTTTTTCCTTTTCTACCCCCTTTCCCTGTCTCCATCACTTTATCGGTTTGTCGAGTCCTCCTTGCAATTAAAAATGCTATTTCCGTTTTTCGTTTTATTATTTCTGTGCCATCATCATCATCGTAGTCGTTATGATTATTGTCTTAGACGTCGGTGGGGGTGTGTTCTTTGGAGGGATGTAGGAAAAGTGTACGTAAATATAGTCATTACTTATTACTTTGTATTTTTTTTTTTTGCTCTGTCCCTCTCACTCCCTTTGCTGTTTCTAGAAAGGAAATGATAGAATCGCTTTATAATCTTCGTGCGCCTATGGAATGGAGATTGTTTGATTTATTGCTGCAAGATATTTTATGATAGCGCACAACAGTAGTCCTATGTCTGCCTGCCCACGCCGAAAAGGTGAGGTGGTGTATATTTTGGGGGTGCGTTTAAATAATTCATAATAAGCAATTTTGGGGAAAAAGGATTTCTCTATAATAAATTGATGAGTAATTTTCTTGAAGGCGAATAAAAGGGGTGCAGGGGGCAGGTACCTATGCCTATATCAGGGGAAATTCGTTGATGGATTCGAAATGATTCTACTTAAGGTGGCGGGGGAATAATTCGCGTTGAAATAAATGATTTCCTTGCCTAGGATTGACATGAATGATTACTGCTTTCGTTTTGAGGCAGTAGGTGGGGTTTATAATAGACTAGCTGGGGGACCCGTTCGAAAATCTCTATGAAATTGGAAGGATTACAATATGATCTAGTGATCTAGTACCGTCACCTCAATGATAATTGAGATTCAATGAAGCTTTCGTATGCCTACGTTTTTTGCTGGCCAAGAATCGTCACTGAAATGTAGAAATGTGCTTACCCACCATTGCCACTGTGTGAAACTTTGAGCTTTAGAACAGAAAAGCCATAACAACCATCCACTGACAGTGATCGACTGAGAAGAACTTACAGGCTTAACTGCAGCTTGAAGCTTGCAATGTCGAAGAAGAAGGTTAATAGCCTGTTTTTGCCAAGATTTATTCAAATCCTTGATTGTGCTCGGATATGGTTTTTCAATAGAGTCTAAGACGTCTAAGTTTTGACAGTGCTCCCCAGAGTTGACTTTTTTAGTTTCAATTTTTCTTCACAGCTCTTCGACACCGCATATGGGTTCAAAATCTATGCATGCGTTTTCTGCTCCTACGCTTTCTCTACTAACGAGCTTCCTTTCAAATAGCGCTACGAGCTAAGATGTTTCTCGTCCCGACTCAATATTCACTGAAAAAGGAGAAGTGTCACCAGCTTTTCGATTCAATGTCCTTCGGATCAACTAAGGAACTTGATATTTTGTCCACCAGTTTCATTCCATTCGTCTAATTCGCTCTAATTTTCCAATTTCTTTCAATTCAAACCAATGGTCTACTCAAAAAATTGGGTGTGTCCTTCCCCATTGCGTCCATTTTCAATTTTAAAGTATTCTCCCTACAGCTAAATTCAATTCAAAAGCGTACATTAAAACTATGGCCTTCGCGTACATTTCAATTATTGTGTCCTGCAGACACATTAAAATCTGCCATTTCCAATACGGTAACCCAAGCTATGACCAAACGAACTGAATTCCAGGCCAGAATTCCTTTTTTTTTTCATTTTAATCACATATTACTCGTAAAACAAAAATTGTTCGAAAACCAAATATAATTTCCCGAACACGGAGACAGAGATATGTAGAGCGGAAAACTCAATTTCGAAATTAGTTTTCCTAATTAGTTTTAAAATAACACCCAAACAGCATTAAAGCGTCGTTTCACATGAATGTTAAACCATGAGGTAGCGGTGTGTCTATGTGTTTGCGTGTATGTATGTCCTGGCCCAGGAGCATTTATGCGGTTCGATGTGTTTGGGGGGGACGACGACATGGATGTGGTAATTATCCGCGCATTTGTTTTTATATGGATTCCCAATAAAATGTGAATTTGTCGCCTCCCTTGGTCCCGTGTGCACACATATTGCAAAGTTGAATTGGAAATGGAAAAACCATTGAATTGCATACCGCAGAAATGTCGGCCCTGAATGACGCCATTTGGGGGGAGAAGCCCACCCCATTGTGGGTGAGAGGGTACATGTTGCCCAATCGAATCAAAAATTACAACTAATGAACCCATAAAATATGTACAAAATCGACGTTAAAAACGATTTGGCCGGGAGTGTTCAACAGTGCGTAGTTCGTTGTGGGTGGTTGGGTGGGTGCCTGTTCTGTGCGATGCATTTGGACAGAGTATGCACACTGGAGTAATTACGAAGTGTAGCCTTCGATGAGCTGGAAAAAATCAGTAAACCTCAATAACCCGATACAACATATTCTGGTTGAGGTTTTTTCAACGCCTTTACATTTGTAATTTGTATCTCTCACTTGATGGTTTTTATAGTTTCGACAACAGGAAGGGAGATTTTGTTGAACTCGGTTCACCTTACTCATTTAGAATGAGATAAAGGCTTGACTAACGCCTGAAAAGTTGCAGAAAAAGTTACGATCCCAGCTAGTCTGGTAGTACTAGAAATGTTCTTTTTATGCCATTTTCGCTGTCCTTTCTCAATTGTTTGCAGAGGTAGCTGAACTCTTCTGAAACGGTTACACTGCGAAGACGTACCAGAAGTACCTATTTTATGATGTTTTCAACTTCGCATTCACCAAAGATACAAATGACATTGATGCATCTGCTTCTATCATCAAGAGTAGCTTAGAACAAGCCTCCGGAATCAAACTAAGTATATAGAACTACCATGCCTGTGTACCGACTATGACACGTGACCATTTATGTTGCATCTCCAAACTGAAAACGCAGCCTACATGACTACATACCAGATCTTCTAATTGTCTTGAGCCCATTCAGTAGTGCAGATAATCCCAAACGCATCATAGTCCTAGACTACATCAATTTGTGGTTACTGCTTTCATATTCATTTATTTATTTTTCAATTTTTTTATTGCTCACCATTCTCTTGGATAAGAAAAGCTTTCAATGCCCTTATGCAAATCACCGCCCATCCAATTAAATTCCATCTGTCAAATTGCACTAAGTCCGTCGAAACAAATTACCCATCTAAATCGTTCGTTTCAATTAGATCGGCTTATAGCTGTTAATTTTCCTTATTCCTAGCGAAAATAATTATTCAGAACCCATTCAAAAGCAAAGCAACAGACTACCATACACCAGCATCCATACTGTACACGAGACTACTTATCCTCGTACCTTATATAGATTGAATGAATGCAATCTCCCAACGGATAGAGAGAGGACTTCGTTTCTATCTTTCGTTTTCAAATCCTCTATTAATCCTGTATTTAGCTTAGTATTTTAAGCACAACGATTTTTGCTACTTATCCTTCGAAATCCTTTTTTTTTTGTTTTTTTTTTTTGTGGAACAATAGAACGGAATGGATATCACCATGGCGAGGGAGTGGATTTAATAGAGATTCAGGAAAAAAAAAAAAAAACAATAAAAATAAATAGAAAGCTAAAAATGTCTAAATAACCGAACCGAAACCAAGCTCGTTTAATGCCATGATGCCATGGCATGGTTAAACTGGCAATTGTTGGACAGGACGTACAACACACGGGGAAAGGTGGTGGACCTACCACCGTTTGTAGTAAGTAGGAATGAAATACCAGGTGAATTATTTATAGATTCCCATTAGGAGAGTATCTTTTGGCGGAGGCAGATGTGTGGAGAATGGTGCAAGCTTCTGGATTTTGTCAGAAGCAGGTACTATTATTTTTTATTAGTCCTTTTTTTGGAAGGAGTGTGTGTTTGTGACCGTTTGCTTATAAAGATGTGATAATTGTGGGTATTAGTTTGGAAACTGTTGAGTGTTTGTTACATGTGTTTAGGGAGTTAACAAAAGTGGGTTCATAACATTGGAAATATTGCACTAAACTGACACACCAGCCTCCTGTCTATTCACATTATATGCCACAGCCATCTTTGACATACGATTTCAAAGCTGTGAGCACCTACCGCCCGTCTTTGTTTTCAATACTTCATTCCATACCTTGAAGCCGATGTCCACTTATGCATCCCTCTTAACTTCTTACTTCAACCGTCTTTCATCAAAACTGCCTCTTTACGTAGTCAAACATTCTTTTCCCTCTAGCTATTCGCCTTTGGAGCCATCTTGCCTTCTTTTCATTATGAGCTCGTTATTAGCCCTTTGCGCTTCGTGTTTCTTTTATTTTGAAAGCATGTATCATACTTTCAAGTTTTGTTCATCAAACCATAGCTTCTGATCTGCCCTCTTAACAACACTGAATCAAGGAATCAAGAAGCTCTAGCAGTCTGTCGCGCTCAGAATATTGACACGTTTGCTTTGTATGATATAAACTTGTGATTGCGATTATGGCTGCTTGCATCTCTAGAATTCTCAATGACGAAGTATCACTGTGTCCGATGCTTTTTTGATCCGATAAACACTGAGAAGTCTTGGAAATCTCTAGTCTGTGATTAAAGTATCCACATAGTGAATGTCAATTTTGGTAAAGCAAAAGCATCGAAATATGCTTAGACTTAGACTACGCTTCAACTTAGTGAACATAGAAAGTTCTTGGAGAACTCTGATGTAAGGAATACCTTGAAGGAAACTGTCTATGTCTTGTTTTCTTACGTCGTATACTTCACCTGAGTTTATAGAGAGATCTGATGCAAAGGATACATGGGAGAGACCTTTCTTCGTCTGATGTCTTGTGTCCTACGCTTCAACTCAGTTCATATAGAGCTCTGACGCAGGGAATACCTACGAGGGACTTTTCTGAGTATTTTACACGTAGGTTGTTTATTTACTTCTTCTTCTGAAAACACGAGTCGTTGCCTTATATGTTGCCAAATTCATTCCATAATCATCATCACACTCATCCTTGGAAGACATTAGAAGGTCATGATGCATTTTGCCATCACACGCCTTCAGATTCTTAAGAAGTCTATATTTTCTCATTGCCATGTCTCGCCGCGTCCTTGTTTAGGATACACAACAACATATCCTCTTATTAAATTATCTTTACTAGAGCATTCGTATCAGATTTCGCTTCACTGACTTTCGTTTGTCAACAACTGCTAGGAGCAACAATTGTTTGCATGTTTCCTTGCCAAGTACACACCACCGCAAGCGTATTCATTTGCAATTCTCTTTTGATTTGATTCCTCGGAAGTCCGCAATTTTTTTTTTTTTTTATTTCTTCTCTCTATTTTGTTATTGTTTTTAGTATTTCCTTCTATCTGTTTGTGTTTTTATGATTAAAGGGAATTTTTTTTTTTCTTTTGAAACATTTTCTTTTTTTTGTTTTTGATTGGTTTGGATTTTTTTTTTTTTTGTTTCAATCATTAGAATGTCCTTTCTCGGACTTTTTTTTGTATCTGTGTGTGTGTGTATGTTTATATAGCCTTAATAAATTATGAAAAATAAATGTTAGCAAAAGTTCACTTTTTACGTAAACAAAAGGCAAGTACACGTTGAGTATAAACGAAATTACCGTGAAAGCACTTAGTTGTGTGTCCTGCGTGTGTTTTATTTGGACACTAAAATGCCGAAGCACTGTAATTAGGTATCGGTCCTGTTTGCCTGCGTTACGCGGACAACAAAACAAAAGAGAGAACTCTTTTGTTAGCATAATTTTCCATGATTTACCAAATAAATCACATTACGAACTAATTTAGCTATAAAACTGTATGCGTGGGCGACACGACCGGTGGGTGGTGAATCCTGGTGCAATTATTGTGTTCGCATGTGTCGTCCGTAGTTATAATTTTTGTGTGGTAACATTTTTTTTTTGTGGTTTCACACAAAGTCAGGTGGTCCTTGATAATTCCATTTTGTGTAATTAGTGTAATTTAATTTGTTCTCTCGCATTAGGGTACATTGCTGGTGACAAGTTGGGGTGTCATGAGGTGGAATATAAAAATAAAATAAATACGCAGGTGGAGCGGCTTTTATAGCGCATATGTTTTTCTACAGCCAGTGTCATAGTTTATTGATTGCAAGTAGTTTCTGCTCTGATCAATTGTTTGAGTCTTTAGAGTATTGATCGCCAAATCCCATCATAAAGACCGATAAACTCTCTAGCAAGTTTCTATATGTAACAACATTCGTACCTACAAGATGACATCTGTGGACTTTATTTCTTGAACCCGAACCTCTTGGATACTCCCTTATCTGGCAATTTGTTGTCCTTCATGCTACACTATGAGGTTGAAGGATTTTTTAGTTCTCTGTAGAGTTGTTGGAACACCACGTTGCAGCGTTCAGACACAATTCAAGCTCATTATACTATCAGTAGGGGCCACCCTTTTCCTGTGTCTTCTTTGGCTTTCGGAGTCAGCTCTCACCAAGTCAGCCCAATCATATAATACGAGCAAAAAGAGGATAGTCACATAGAAATTGTTCAACAGTATCATCACACTCTTCACAAGTATCGCAAACAGTGGTGTAACTTAAGCCTAACGCGTTGAGATGTTTTCCAATAAATTGTCTGCAACCTTTTTTGGCTGGAAGACAGCAGAAATACCACGGACTTCTAACAGAAGTCAGGAAGTTTTTTTTCTTTCTCCTGCATTCGGATAAATCAGTTGTGTCTACTAGAAACCTTTCACTCAATTGAAGCCCTAACCGAAGATGTGGGCAAACCAAGCATAGGTACAAAGTCGGCTCTGAACCTTATCGCTTATAAGAGATCTAATTTCAAGTAACCCGGCTATGTCTTAGGACTCAGATAGTCTTCCAACCAAATTCAAACTTTTCCTGCATTATCCAACTATTTCTGGTAAAATAAGAGGATTGGGCAAGTGCATAAGCACAGTCCAGATATTGCTTCTACAATTCACTCCTTCCCTCCCCAAACCAGTGGATGCTTACTTTGAAAAGTGAAATGGTGTGGTGTATACATTGATGAGTCCAGTCAGTAAGAACACTTTTCTAGAAAGCTTAGGTAGGGATCAGATCGTTTCATATTGTGATCAGCGTTATCAGTAGCTCATCCTGAAATCCCTTCCAAATCGTTTCGAAAATCATAAGTGAAATCACTGATTGCAAAACACGTACACCATTACACAACCAAATCCCCTGGAAACTTATTCATCTGTCCATCACTCATCCATAACTTTGTTTTAAATAAAAACGGATTTCAATTCCATTAGTAGAGTAGTGTGTTCCATTAAATAGAATGCACCCGCTATTACAAAATACCAATCTGTAGTAAAAATTCTTCCACCAATTAAACTAAAATCCATCGAAGAATTCATTTTGCCACCATTACGCTCAAACAGAGGACCAAATCCATGATAGCACACGCCACCATCCATTATCGACAACATCCATTACCAGTTATTTTACAGACCCACGATTGTCTATTTGTATCTATTATTATTTGTTTAACAATTTTTTTTTTTTGTGTTTTTATCTCTTATTGTTAAACAACTTTGCTGTGCATGCCTGCCGCCTGTACAAATATCGAATGGTGGTGGTGGTTTTAAAAACAGTAATACACAGAGTGAGAGAGTGCCATATTGAAAATTCATTGATTTTGATAGATAAAAATGAACCGTTCCGAACAATAGTCCGATAGCATGTAACTTTCACTTAACTTTTGATTGTACATATATATTTTTCTATAAGCGCTGCACAGTGCTATAGGGATGTATACACGTGCATGTGTGAATGGCTAGAGGGTGGACTCAATAGGAACTCTATAGTGGAACACAGCGGGTAGGTGAAAACTGCTGGGCATGTTGATAACACTCAATTTTCCGAAACAATAGAAAGTGCTTTACAAAAGCTATAAAACGTTCTTTTAATTGCATTTCGTTATTCTCGTTCGAGGATGAGAATGTGGACGGAGATGAGAGGGTGAGAGTCGGTGAGAGGGAATACTGCCAGTGGGAGTGTGAAATGTGACTATGGGTATGCTTTTCGCTGGACAATAGAATTTCATCCAAAGCCGTATGGGACAAACATCGACGGTATAAAAATGAAAGGACCCACGGTTGCAGCAGGACATCGTTTCGATAGATTTTTTCATTTTTTTAAACATCTTTTGTGATTCGTTCGTGGTATAATTTGTATGTATGTCCTACGAGTAACATTCCTCTGTTGTTTTACATTTTTATGCCATAACTCGGCTAGTGAAACTATGAAAGAATTTTCACTTTCTCCACCAGCCCATGTTCGACCCATAAAAACTCAAAATTCATTCCAACAGAAAAAAATAATAAAAAGAAAGCCAAACAGGATCTAGAACGAAAACAATAGAAACGTGAATATGCCGTAAATTTACTTTTTTTTTCTTCATCATTCCCATCATCCATTGTTAGAATTGTGTTCGCCTCTTTGGATAACAAAACTCGCGAGAAAAAAAAAGTAATCCTTTCAATGTGTCCTTAGGCCACATGCAAAATGAATTCTCCCGTTCGTACTCTTCCACACTGTATCCAATTGGAAAGGACCTCTTCACACGAAGCAAGCATTAAAAATTCGAAATTAAAACAAAACAACAAAAAAAAACGGTACAAATGTCGCCAGTTAAAATGCGTTAAAGCGGTTACGGGTGTTAGCCTGCACATTAGTTTAAACACCACCCGGTGGTGATTCCATGTGGATTCGTGTCGCCTTCAACATCCATTCCGCCCTGCCGCTGTCCTCTATTAAGGGAACAACATTTTCGCTTATTTTGTTGTGTATATAATTAAATTAAAATACGGTACTCATCGGATAAGTCGTAATAATGCTATTAAGTAAATGTGGCCTATGTACCACCACCTGTGTTGTATCTCGCACCGTATCACCTCTACTCTACCTCTATGGGTTGCAATTACTTAATTTGTAGTTACTCATGTTTTGTAGAGCCGTGAACTGTAAGTACCTACATGCGACACAGTTTAGTTGGCTGTTTTGTCGTTGATAGAGGGCTATTTCCGGTTGGGTTAGAAACTTGATTACGATAGAGTTGACAATTTTTTTTTTTAGTTTTCTTCCCTACCTGTCGCACAAATTTGCTTAAATTGTTTTAAAATTGTTGACCTGAATTAAGTTTGAAGCACGCTATAATGTTTATTTTTTATTACTGTAACATTGTTGTTAAGTTGAGAACAAGTTAAGAATGAGTATGAGAACGGAAAGGGGCGATGGTTTAGGTCATTTTCAAAGACCGGTTAACACTGAACCTAAGTCTTCCTAGATTTTGGAAGAGGTCAATGAATTTGAAATGGAAGTTCAGCCATAAAAGTGGCTTTGAACTCAAACTTGTTGAACCCATAAAAAATTAATTAAAGCTAACCCCTTTCATCACTTTCCCGTTGGGGACATTGTGTTCCTCTTTTTGGTAAGCGATGCAACTGCACTTTCCATTGACGTGACTTCCTCAGTTTAAAAGCCGAGGTTACTGGAACAAGGTGTTGACCGTACAACTGCAATTGTATTCCTAGGCATTTAAGTGACGACTTATTTCAAGTACCTAGTCACCCAAAAACAACGCCGTACATGGGTGAGATGCAACTATTGAATTGGTAGCACACTTTCAGTAGCAGTCTAGTTTCTTGTCGAGTCTGAGTTCTAGATGGCTCACTCTAATAGAGTTTTGAAGTCTTATTACGTTCAGTTTGTTCAAGGAAAATACAGATTATCTCGTAGTGGAGAAATGTCTATCTTTAGACCGTAAACCGATGCATTAAATACTCATAAATTTATTTATTTCAATTCGTTTCGACATGATGCCGTAGTTCTGCACACGACCTCAGCTTTAAAGAAATGTAAATGAAATTCTTATAAAATCTTAAAAAGCTCTCTATATCTCTATGTTGTATAACAAGATTGACTTTGCCTACATTCTTACCCTTAATCCTAAAACTTTCAACCCCCATATACCTTTTGGAAAAAAAAAAAAAAACAGAAAACCTCACCTTACTTTCAATCAAAGAAATAATTGCAATGGCAACGAAAAAGAGAAAATGTTCGTTACCACTTTCACGGCCCATTACTCACCCCCAAAAATGCTAAAACTAATTCGCTTTGAAATTGGATTCCTTTTTCTTCTTCTGCTTCTTCTTCTTCTTCTGGTTCTTCTCATTGGAAATTCTAATCTTCAAAGGAATTTAGTAAATTTGGTGGTAACCATCGCCCATAGAAATTTTAGTTTATATTCGCATTTAAGGATGGAAATTAGTTTCACTCGAGTAGAGTTTTTTTGTTTGTTCATGTATAACTATAAGTACATGTGTATGGATGTGTATATAAACGTTTTTACTAATTTGTTTTTAACACTTTTTTTTTCAGATGAACCGTGCCCTTCAGCTTAAGCCAGCGGATAGTGAAAGTCGTGGCGGTAAGTCCAACTTTTAAAATTTCAATTTTTATACTTATAGTATTCAATTTTTTTTATTTCTTATTTAGTGTGGTTTTTTTAATTTTAATTTTTACAATAAGTTGTTGAATGTCTATAAAAAAACAAAAATATTAGAACAAATTTAGTAAATATATTCGAATGAAAGTTTCTTTTTTTTTTTATTTTGTGTAGAAATTTGGTTGAATGTTATGCTTGCACAACATTTGCTGCTTTGCACATAAATAATATTTTTTTATTATTTTTACTAAAAGAGTTCAACCAAAAAAAAAAGGATAAACCTTGAAGCCAGATATCTCTTATTAATTCTCATTGTGTAGATAATGAAATTCATTTCACACATACGTGATTATGAATTGTGTTAAGCTGCTATAACAGAAATATACTCGTATATATATTTTTTTTTCTGTCACTGACTGTGGTATTATATAATATATATGTGGGACATATGATATATAGCTTGAGATAAATTTCTATTTACCGGTAATACTTTATTTCCCTTGGGGTAAGGAGGCAAGAAAAGAACTAACCTTGACGCTTAGATATTAGTATCCGGCACGTTAATGTGAGGAAGGTGGTTTATAATGATAGAAGGGAAATGAATTAGAAACATTTATCTGAAAGAAGGGCTTAAACAGCAAGCTGGCTGTATTCTTGTACTGATTCCCATTTCTATTTGCTTCAATTTAACTTGACTAATTTGCTTTTCGCCACAAACAGTATTCACACAAACAAATTCATAATTTGTAATAAAATTCAATGTTTAGTCGTAGACTTTTCTTCATATACATATGTACGTGCATACATATGTATGAACAAAAAGAACAAGAAAACATCCAAAATAGGTTATATGAGCACATACAAACTGAGTACGGGACATTACGATTTTGATAGAAAACCTCCTTTTCAATTTACGTGACATCATTACATAACGACAAGGACAAATTACGCGCGCGTACACGTACGTTTCTCCTTCTCCTTTCCTTTTTTTGTTTTTTTTTGTTTTTTTTTTTTCGTACGAACAAGAAGGCGATGAGACTAGGTACAGAGAAGTTAAGGTTAAAATGTGTAACCATCCATTAAAATTGATGAACTTTTAGATGAAGGTGAGTTCATAATAATTCTCCTCAGTCGCGATGACATCCCCTTAAGGAGTAATTTTCACTAGGTTTAGCTATATATGTATGTAATACGTGTTCTTCTGACAATTGTCATCGTATGTACAACTCGTGAAGGATGATGAGAAAATTAAAAAGTTCATATTCCTAGCTTTTATTTTCACCAAGGGAATGGATGGAAATAACTTCTTTTTTTTTTGTACTCCAAAGTGCAGAGAGATAGTGTTTCTTATTGAGTTGCCTTCCTCCCCAATAGAGTCATTTGAATGCAATGAGTATACACTGACACTGGCATTACTAAGTGAAGTGCCATTTGAGATGTGTCATTGAAGCGAAAGAAGTTAATTGCCATTCAAAGTTCTCAAAAATTTCATTACACTAGGACAAATCGTATGCATTTTCATTCTCAGCGGGGGTATTCTCCTTGGGAAATGGAAATGTCTACGGGGTAGTTCCTTGAAAATTTAATATTCAAATAAAAGTGGATTCGCGAAACTGATGTTATTAGTTTTAAAAGAATGCATTTTATTTCATGACAGCACAACAGAAAAAAAATTGCCCAGCTCCCAATTTGTCTGTTTCTGACAAAGGTAAAGGCAACTACACTTCGACATTTTTTTGTTATCAGATGCACACCATGAGATCAATCCATTCGTTGTTGACACTTCTCTCAATTGCCTTTCATTTTCTTGCAACCTTCTATTCAATTTATACTTATTCAAGATCCCAACCAGCCGGCTTGTTGTTCACTTAAAAAGCGATGTAACTACGAGGAATATTGCCATATTTACGCCCATGAATATGGTGTATCTCGTGGAGTTTCAAGTTATTGGGAGAAGCGTTTTAAAATGATCTTGCCTCCTTGAAAATATATGGAAAGACTGTCCATGAAATTTGTTCGAAGCATGGGGACCAATATATATATACGACTCACATCGTCCATCAAGATTCCGAAAATCCCGACCAATATCCTGCAGTAATAAAGCTTACAAAGTGAAGACCAGATCGCAGTTTTTTTACCAAACCGATGTCACTGTACAGCTCGTATAATTTGTCGTTCAGTCGCCTCCTCTAAAACCTGTCAACGCAAGTGGGACCGCATTGCGAACAATTTTTCGGTGATAGCTCCCTGAGTACCTACTGCCGATTATATTAATATCATCAGCCGTACGCGTGTAGATGCGCATACTTTCGAAAAATTGCTCCTCTGGTGTTGGCTCTTTTTTTACATCAAAGGTCACGGTAAAATCATTACCGGGCGTGATAGAGCAGCGACAATTCTCTACCGTCATCGTGCACAGGCGGACGAGTTAAGTAGGGATGCCAAAATTGGGCATGGCTCTACAGAGCTTGTCTATATAAATGCTGTCTTCAGGATCTGCAAAAGTGCAAAAATTTGATCGATTGTAGACTTCTCTGGCGTTCACACAAAATGCCATATAGGATTTTATACCCGATAATCCGAAGACTAATGCAGCTATAATTGGGATCTCCTTTCTTGTGGATCAAAGTACTAGCCAAAGTACACAGCCTTGTGGAACTCCACCTTCTCTCATTCAACATTCGTTGTTCGTACGAATTTAGTGATTACTATTGAAATTAGAATAATTTTACCATAATATCATTGAACGTCATTTACTTCGTCTTTAAGAACATTTTCACCAAATGTTGCTTTATCCCAACAGCCTCAATTCAAATTCAAGGACTTTTAGTACCGAACAACTTCCTTTTTTTATCCAAATGACCTTAAAATACAAAACAATAGCATGCTAAAGCAACAACAAAACAAAACAAAAAAAAAAGACCTTAAATCACCCATAGACACATCTTTCATTATACAGTGACCTTCACCATGGCAAATATCCTTCATGAAAAGTCATTTTCTCCATGATTACCTTTGCACAAAGAAATATCCAAATAAATTGTATACAAACTTTTGACATATATTTACGGGTAAATTCAAAAAAAAAAAAAAACGTACGTCTCTCCCTAAGTATACATAATCCACTCCCTGGCATGACCTTCATACGAAATCTTAAAGGACATTCATGCATTTCGCATGATATCTCAATTTTTTTTTTTCTTTTTTTTTTGTAAAAAGGAGAAAGTTTTAAAAAGAAAAAAATTCTCACCACTTCATACACATCCTCCGTACTGAAATTTTTCATTTCTTTTGTACAACTTTTTGTACAGAAAAAACAGAACTGAAATTCGACAACTTTATCGATTTAAGCAATCACCAGATGTTTTCTCATCTCCGTCTCGGATTTTCTTTTTTTCTTACGAATTTTTCAGTAAAACATCTAAATGAATATCCAGATACAAGTCTGAGTGTGCCTGCCTCCCCTATGAAAAATATTAAGAGAATGATTCGCATAAAATGAATTACCACCCACACGACATACACACATACACACGCCCCCCCCGCCCCCGATACAACAGCACAACAGAATACATAACCTTTACCATTTGGTTAGGAGGGTAAGGAAAGAAAGAAAAAAAAGGAAAAATCACCAAAATCACGATAATAAGACGAACATCCCTTTCGAAACCATTTATTGAGTCCTTTTTTCATTTCATCTCTCTCTCCCCGTGTTACAAAGAAACTGAGTGCGGGATGAAACATTTACATTTCCCTTGAATCCTGTTCTCGCTCGAATGATGGTCGTTAACTAAAACTAAATAATATCAAGAAAGGATTTTTCGTAAAGTTGCCCTTGGGTGTGCTGATGCTGAGTTCTGTTGTAGCTTTAAAGGCACACAACACACTCTAAGTTATGGATAAAATATTCACATGGCAGAAACAGTCGCACCCACATTTCTTTTGTTGTATTTCCTTTCACATAACCGAATGTGAAAACGGAGCAAATATTCTAAAGATGCCAATGAAACAATGTTTTGAAATTTATTTTTTTTTTGAGTGTGTTTGTGTGTGATTGTGTTAAGGAGATTTTTGAACCCATTTTCGATAGTTAAACTCAAGGTTTTGTGAATGATTAGAACAGTCGGTGCAACAAGTTAGTCTGTCGAGGATTTTTTAAATGGCGTGGAGGACACTGAAAAGAACTCCTAGGGAGTTTTGCATCTTACAAAACTGATTCAGTCATAGGTGACGACTGTTTGGCATACTCTTGGAATAAAATCTTTAGCTTATAACGAAGTCTTAAGTCGTTGTGGTACTGCCATCGTCCATGTCGTTATTCAGCTTCTAAAAATCGGAGAAGGCCAGGTTTAAGATATCTTTTAGGAAGGACGTGGTGTTGCAACACCACGCTGAAGTACTCAAACACAAAAACAGGCAAATTGTACCACTAGCAGGTACAACCCTTTTACTGCGTTTTCTTAAGAGCTTCAGTGATAAAGAGCTTAGGTTACCAACACTCACCTTATCAGCCTCAAAAGCTTACCACCTGATACGAGTTAAATTAGGAGAATCACATTGGGAGCTTTCCACAGTATGGCCACTAAAGCCGAACACGCAGTTATCTGCAGTCTTTTTTGTTGAGGGACAGCCTGAACGCAGTGGACTCCTTAAGACATTGAACAAATCTAGTTGATCTGCCAGCATCCACTTTCAGTTGTGTTTGGTAGAAGATGTGGGCAACCCAATGTAGATTCAAGGTCAAAGTAGCTCTCCTCTGAACATTGCCTTGTAAACTTATCGGAGATCTAATTTCTGGTATTCTCTTTCATTAGTGAATGCGAGAACATCACCCATCAGACTCAATTGTTCTGCGCTAGGTTCTAGCACGTTCAAACCTAGAAAGTTTTCAGTGAGTTGTTGTCTGGCTTTTTACGACTGATCTTGCACTTTACACGTCATCAGAAGGTTTGAAAATCCCTTCTGCATCCCCCTCGTTAGTTGCTATTTATATTATTGTCAGTAAGGTTCTCATTGTATTCTTAGCAGTTTGCTCTATACTTTTCGTTCATTCTCTTGCTTGTTTATCGCCTTTCTCATTCCCCATGACAACTTCGTGGACCGGTAAGAAGATAAGCTAGCAAACAGATTGAGTGCATCTTAACATTTGTGTTTCCTACGTCCCTGCCATGGATGTGGTGTTTTAACAAAACTTCAAATTTTTAAAATGGCATAGACTTTTGTTTGGAACATTGTGATGTTATTGTGTAAGAATTGGCAGACTCCTTCCTGAAGATAGTGATTGCAAATGAATTTTTTTTTATGTGACTGTTGGTCTTTTTTATCAGTCGACAGTCCACCTTTTACTATCTACCTCTTCTCCTTGGTCATCCTCTTTTCATTTCAAAATTCTTACTAAGTGGATTCAAAATTCAAGCTTAGCCATGGTTCAGCTAGGTTTTATCCAATATTCCTCTCTATCTCCAAGTCTGTCATCCAATTTTACCCATAAACTGGGTTAATCTCCCATTCCCAATGTCTTACATGGTGTTAAATTCCTGAAAAACTTTACAACTCGCCTTATATACGAACATAGGCACATCAAAAGTGAAAAGTAAGGGTACGTTTTTTTTACACAAATCAACTCCTTATCGATCGGAAACGATAAACAGAAGACGCCAATTCTGCCAATTTCTACGCCATACACTTCCATCGTACGTGCTAAACGCTAAACTAGGTCGGCAAATGTCACGTTAACGTCAAAAAGTACACAACTCAAAGCAGGCCACACATGTTTATGTCAAAAGTTGGGTGAAAATTCATAAGAGAATGCCAGAAACATCAAATGGATAAGATAATTGGACATTGTCAACGTAGTTGGTTCTTAGACTGTCATCCTTTACCGTTTTGACGTAAGAAAAAGGAGGAAAAAAATAAGGCATACTGAGTGGTTGACAGTCATATGCAATTGATTGCAGGATACCCTATTGGTTGAGAATTGAGAGAAGTTTTGCTTCTCTATCCTCGTCCTTTCAAGATGGAACTGACCGATAGGCATTCCTACTACCGATACAGTGTCGCTATGAATTAAACTATCAACAAAACTAGATATACCCTATGGTAGGTACGAAATCAAAGGACACGCAAAGCAAAGTTGTGTGTAACCCTTTTTTTCTAGCAATGAAGTAAAATTGTATCGCTGAAATGAGGGTTGAGGGTGCATATGAAATTTATGAAGAAATTCGTTTTTTTTTTTAAACTTTAGAATACCTACCATATGCCCGATGTCTAGGGGGTGGTGGAGAGAGAGTAAACTTTTTAAGAATTGATTTTTCTTTTTCTTCCCGTTCTGTGAATCCTTTTTTCCTTGGAAAATGATGGCAATGTTGATTTATTTTGATCCTAAATAAATATTTGAACATAGAATTGATTGGTTCTAAATTGGTGAAAGTATAGTTTAAGGTTTCTTGTGAGCAATTTGTGGAAAAAAATACGGGTTAACGGTTAACTCGTAAGCACGTGTAAAACAATATTAATTTAGTTGAGATTTATTTGATCGCTTTTGCAGTTTAAAGAGATAGTTTGAGCGGCGGCGTTGTAAAATGAGCGGAAAGTTTGACTGCGTATGAGAAATATGCTGGCTGACTTATGGTCTGGACTTGTGGAATACGCCATTTTGATCTGACATCAACAAGGAACAGAGTCAACAACCGATAACGAAGCACGCCTTCTCTAAGTGAAAACTTTAAGAATTCAGTTCAAACCTTACTGCAAGTTTCTACATAAACTTAAGCTTAAGACGGCAGCATTGACACTTTATTCAGATCACGTCTGTTTAAATCCTGACAACATACAAAAAGTCTGAAAATCATCAATGAGCCAGCTAGCCATCCCCATTCCTGTGAAGGATAGATTTTATTAAATCTATTTTTAGCTACGTAACATCGACATACACACACCCAGCAAATACAGAAATACACACCCAATAAGAACAAAAAAAAAATAACAAGAGAGACTATCTCGCAACCAACGCACACATACGCACACCTAATACAGCTTTTAATTTTCTAGGTCAAAAGGATACGAGACAGAAATAGATAAACAACATCACCATCAGAGCATCAACAACCAGCAGTAGAGTAGCGGCAAAAAAAAAAAAAAAAAACAACCTTTAGGGTGGAAATATCCTTATTCCATCCACACACACCCTACATATCCTCGTAGTCATTCGATGTGTGTGCTTTCATCAACCCCACTACCACCGCCGCCGCCCTACAGAGTATTTTAATGTGAAAAAATTGTGCGTAGCTAGTCGCTTGTCGTCCTTATGCGAGACACACAGGATTACTTGGCCCGATTTCAAATCTCCGATTCACATCCATAGAAATGAAAGATATAGAGCAGCAGTACTGTCGATTAAAATGACAGTCAGTTCGCTCGTTCGTTAAGGACCTTTCCGTCAATTTCAGTTCCCGTTGCGATTTTTCTTTTCTTTTTTTTTATTTCTTCCTTTTATCAGTTCTTTCTTCTTGGTTTTTGAATAAATTTTGTATAGGGAAGAAAAAAAAAAAAGAAAATCATTTCCTTCACCTTTTGAACAGAAAAGAAAAAGATATCCTTGAGTCCTTGGGAATATAAAGTCTTCATACGCACACATAATATATCAAATCAAAATCACTTTTGCTTAAATTGCATTTATTTTGATACTTTGCTCGATCTCTCTCTCTCTCTCTTAGGACATTTTATCATTGATTAGGGTCAAAAGAGGGAGACAGGAGGAAGGGAGAGAGTGTATGTACCAAAGGAAAGTGAAGAAAGATATTATCCTTGAATAAAAGTCGTCGTAACTGGAGTATTGATTGGCTTCCTTAATATAGATGTCAAGATTCTGTTTTTTTTTTTTTCGTTTTGCGTCTTATTCTTATTCTTCTTGCTGCGTAATAGAATATACACACACACACATAGATATGTTCATATAAACTCGCTGAAGGAGAGAAACTCCTCGTCACATCATTAAATTCGATTGATATTGAATTTATCATTTTGATTTTGACGGACAGAGGGTGCAGATACTCACTTCATTTAAGAAGGATTCAATTTTATTATTACTTTGTTGTCCTTCGCCCACCTTCTAGAGAATCTTTCGTCGTAATTGAATACGATAGTTTAGTGCGTTCAATCGAACTTAATAATTCACCCCGCAGGAAGGTGATGGAAGGACTATTTTCTGCCATACAGACACACCCACGCATCCATCAATCGAAGAGCAATGGACTATGAAAAGTTTTGTTTCTACGAAGTTGTTTGTGATCGAGAACTTGGGGGAAGTCTGGGGAAAACTTTTCCTTTTCCTTTTTTTTGGGGAGAGTTTCCTTGAAAGGAAATGAATTACTTGAGCCGAGAAACTAATGGTTGAGTTAATGTGTGCATATGTGGTGTTTACATTAAGGAAATATGCGAGTAGCGTGTAATGAACTGACATTGACTCAGATTGAGGACCTTTTCAGTTTGACAAGTGACAGGAGTTGTTCCAATTTTTTTTTTTTTGTTGCGAAAGTCTTTTGGAGTAGCAGCTGTCCATCTACGTCGTCGATGAGATGGAGGCTTCTTGGAACAAACGGAATTGATCAGTTTCATTAATGACTTGATGAGGGAACATGTGTTCTAGATAGACGAAGGTTTCTTCTAACTGACGTGTGAAATGAATCGGTGGTCTTGACATTTAAATATTGAAAACATTAGACACTTGTTGGAAATGGAAATAGTTTCATTAATGATGGTCTATTTAATGAGCTCTTTAAGTAATGAAAAGGGCAGCTTCAGGGAGAAAGAATAAACTTTGACGTTTATATATGTATGTATGCATGTAGTTCAAGACGTCCTTTTACTTGTTTCTAAGCTACTGGTAGCATGCTTTATGATATCGACGCATTTCAGCAGTCCTCTTGTTTCCGTTTACTGCTTTGAGCTTCAGTGTACTCATTGTTTCTCCTATAAAGTCACATTTGCCGGGGAGCCTACTGTGAGATCTTCCAATTTGTTTAGTCCGTAGTAGGTATGTAGTCATTCGAAATCGTCACCAATTCCTTGATAAAAAGTGCGTAATGGTTCTGTCCACCTCGGAATCAGTCGCTGTATGATGTGACATTTTTAATGCGTGCGTCGTGAGGTTAGAGCAGTACATTCAGAGCTTCGGTCGGGCATGATCATAGGGTAGCTAATTCTGCTATTCGTCGAAGTCGGTTGAGTTGAAGTTTCAACCTTTTTCCGCAGTTGGCCTTGTTCTTCCTTAAATTATTTTCATGAAGCTACAAGTAGAAGAAAAGTAATAAACTCAGGACACTTCAATGCCTACGGACAATCTTTTTAAAAATACCTCCTCTCGACTGCTTCTGTAAACATCTAAACCTACAACTAAATGTCATTAACGGGCGTATGTATCTTCTTCCTAAAAAAAACAAAAAAAAAAATCCTAAAAATCAATGTAAATTCACAAATAAGCTTAGAAAATTGTTTTTCCTTCAATTTTCTTCGCTAAATACACAAGGAAATCCCCTTAGAGCACACAACAACAACACATAAAAATACAATTTTGCCCTCTTAAAAATCCCTCAAACTCGAACAAAAAATTAAAGCCTCCTTCGTTTGACACAAAAAGAAAAACACGCAAAGGACATCATTTATTGAAAGCAAAAATAAATAAATAAATAATTTTGAAGAATTCATTTCCTTCCGAGATTTTCCTTCAAATCTCCTTCTTCGGTTAGTCGTCGTCTCCCTATTTGTCAGGATAAAAGAAAGAGAAATAGAGGAAGAGCGACTGCTGGAGTTGAAGCGGTATGGGGAAGGAATAGAAACAGGCCAGAATCAACTGAAAAGACTTTGATCCTTTTCAGTTTTTCATCACAGTTTTGGCCTCTAATCATTTTCATTTTGTTGTCGTCCTTTTTCCGTTACAAAACATATCGATTAGAATTATTTTTTTTTTTTGTTGTGTTAACCAGGAGTGACAGAAAGAAATCTGCCACCATCATGCTTTTGTTTATCTCGGAAAAGCAACAATCCTCAGCATGAACCCCATTCACCAACGAGGCAGGAATGTGTGTTGGAGAGATGAAAGCCAAGCAAGCCACCCATCATCCACCGACAAACAGAAGATGAGAATCGGAAAAAAAATCGATTTTCTAACACCACACTAACACACACACACTCACCGACAGAAGGACACCCCAGAGAGTCCGAAAGTACAAAATACGAGCACAACAAACAACAGAAACAGAAACACCCTATTATCACCAACACTCACGCAGAGATTATTTGGGTGTTTTTTTTTCAGATGACGACGATGATGATGATGGCGGCGGCGGCAAGAGCATGGTGCCTCTTTCATTTTTATTTGGAACAATAGTACATGTCGTTGCGTATATCCTTACTCCTGTGCTCCCCCAAAGCAAGACGAAAAAAATAAAATAAATTCCAAAAAGACTGAAGGCAAGTATGTCGAAAGTTGTTGAGATTTTTCTCTAGGGAAAAATTTATTTGAAGGTCCTTTCTGGCTGCAGATATAAATTTTTAGCGGAATACAAGAAGGAAAAAAAGTTCAAAATTAAAAGCCTTTCAAAGCACACTAAATGAAAGTGGTGAGGGAATAAAACCAAAGCAACACGCCCACACACATACACAATAATTTGTGATTGCCGAAAGGACCTTGCCTACAAAAAGATGTGAGAAAAGAGTCAAGTGAATATAAACAGGAATGGAATGCCTACCGTAACAAAAAGTTTGGAAGCAATTTTTGAGACGCACAAAGGAGCCTCATAAAAAACTAGGTCATTTTCCTTAAAGGATACGATGAAAAGTTGGATTTCCTTTTTTTTGTTGTTGTTTGTGTCATTAAAATGAAATGAGATTAGGACAATTGTGTGGTGATTGTTGCAGCGGAAAAGAAAAAAAGAAACGAATTAAAGGAGCAAGAAGACGTACCTAAAGTCGGGTCGTTCATGGCATTTGGACTATGGCCTATACAGTTCTATCCTCCCCTAGCTTCCTCTTTTGTCAGCATGTATTTTGTTTTGTGCGCCTTCACGGCCAGGCTCACACTCTTAAATTGATCTTTAAGTTTGTCATTTACATTTCTAAGACCGAGACGACTCATTGGACTGGTCTTCCGATGATATGGATGATTTGATCCGTTTAAGACAATCTGAATACAACGCCTTGAATCGATAAAGAATCATAGAACGTCAGTTGGTGGTGATACTCACCTGGTATGTCAGACTCTTACTGATTAAGCTCCCCCTTTGATACCTTTGGTATTTTCAGCAAGATCGTTGAACCTTTTTTGGCATTACTTCAAGGAAAGGCTCTTCCTTATACCAAAAAGAGTTTCGATTTTATTTGTTCATATGAAGGTTTGTTTTCGTTTTTTTCTTTGAAGCACCAACTCGATAAAGAACCCTATTTGGTTCCATCCGTCGTTACTCAAAATCGGCATTCTGATGTCATTTATTAGAGTGATGTTGTCTGTCTCTAATTCCAGTCAGAATCTTCCTACTGCTCAGCTACTCTAGATGAAATAAAAAGGTGTGTTTTGCGTCCTCATCAGGACAGTCGCCGTACCGGCAAGCCGAGCTCCTTATCTCATATTTACTTCGCCGTATTTCTACTCCGTCCATTCAACAATGTTCCTAATGAGTCTCTCGGTCCACCTTCCTTTAGCTTGTGAACTCTATCGCCCTTCCCACTGTTGCTTGATGAGCTCCTTGGCCCCTGCCGTCGCCGATTGCACTCCTATTTCAGCTTCATGCCGCTAGAAGATCGATGAGAGTCACTCCCGCTACTACGGGGGCGGCTGATTCCGACACCATATGGTAAGAACTTGCTACTCAAAGGGTTACACGTCTCTAAACTGTTGCCATCTGTTTGCTGTATTTCTTTTGCCTGAGTGCATCGGCCCACATCGCGCAGCCATACAAGAGATTGGCATTCATGTTCGACATAAAGTTTCTTTTGCTTCGTGTACTTCCAGGTAATTCACTGCATTTTTGCTGGTTATTACCCCCGAGCCTACTTGAATCTCCAGTACAGCGTTTGTAGGTATCATTTATCGTAGATTCATATATCTACTTTGATCTACCTAGCCTTGGTCCTATCCTTAGTCATGAGTTTGAATATCTATTTTAGAGAGAACATTGGAACAACTGAGTAAGATACACCACTTCTTCCCATGCAAGCAATAGTTTTTCATGATTGTATCCAAAAATCTCTGTATAAGATGACTCGATCTCCTTCGTACTATTTTACTTATTCCCTCGCCTCCCTGTTGTTGTTTTATTTTTTATTTGTAAATCCTTCCTAAATAAGCAATAATTCTTCACTCCATAAAGGAAGACAACATGAAAAAAAATCAATTCTCGAATAAATACCACCCTCATCCCCCCCCCTACAAGTTTACCAACCAAAGCGTTGCATTTACAAATTGTGAATTTCATTTTAAATAAACACAATCGACAACTTTTATTCTTTCAATCGGAATAGACTCCGATTCCACTTTACCTCTGTGGAAAACACAAGGACGAGGAGGCATCCTTAACAAACAATCAATTTACTGTCAAGAACTTATTTTTTCTTCGTCATCCTTGGCCAAAGTACCTTCTGTTTCGTTCAGTTGTTCCAAGTTTTTTTCGACGGATTAAGAGGATATTTTTCCTTTTCCACTGAAACAAACGAAAAAATAAAAGAAAAAAAAACCGATTAAAAAGGACGAGTTCCTTGTATTGAAAATATGAAACAGAAAAAAAAAACCGAAGTAGGATATCTACAAAAATTGAAGGAAAATAACATTTGATTGTTTGAAGCTCGTTCAATGCTTTCTCTAAGGATATCCTTTTTTTTTTTGCTAGTTTTACTGCATTTCATCTATCTCCACTGTTCCACCTTTTACTTGGGGTTTAGTAGTCTTGTCTGGTTTTGAGTGATTGAAATAATAATTTACCTGTCATCGCAAGAGTATATAAGAGAGTTGTGCATGCACTAGGAAAATGGCAGCACAAAGGTCAAAATCCTAATGGACTGAGACTACTGGAAGCATGGCCATATTGTACTCGTCTTGAATTGGAATATTACCGTAGCGGAAAGGACATTATAATCATAATCATCAGCAGGGAATCAGTTTGGTGAAATTTTGTTGTAAATATGTACTTCAAATGAAATTTTAACATCGAAAGGTGCATTACTACGAGATGGTCTGTGTAAAATGAAGGAGCAGGATATTCAATTCGTAGATGTCAAGTTGAATAACAATTCAAAAAGTTCAGTTCGACTAGACAGGAGGTTCTTTAGAGTTGTGCTTTGCTAATAAATGAGAGGTAAATATTCAGGAATTGTATATTTTGAAGAGAGTTACGACGATGGACGTTAAGAAGGAGGAAGAATGTTTTGGGTGGGTTTTTTTTTTTTTTTTAAAGATGTTGGTCACCTTTGTGAGGGTGTATATGGAATACGGATTTCGTCTTCCTAACGGCTGTCATTTTTGAGATTAGAAACGATAACATCGACTCTGGATCTGAAACGCCCATGTCTTTTTGAAAAGTTTGCAATCGTGCTACCTATGTATGTATGTAGGTCCTTTTTCAGTTCTTATTACTAGCCGTTCTCTAGAGTTCTTAGCTGACTTTCATTTCTTGGGTCATTGAGTATCTTCTTGAATGCGCTAGACTTTCCGAATTTAGGTCTCGAACTGGCAAGAAATATGTAATGCTCATTTGTGTCATGATGTGTCAATTGCTCATTGAAGGCAGTAGAAATGTAGACGTCATCAACACACCACCCAGTTGGAGGTGTGATGATGTTACTGCCAATGTTGTATCTACAAAAGCTACACAGAGAGTGGTCTCTTCTGACACTTCCAATAAATCACCCATACTTCCAAAATTTATATCCAAAAGATGAACGACAGTTCGGCGCGGGTCAATAGTGTAAATAGACAAATAAATAATAAGCAATAGCTGGCCGCTCTTTATAATCCAAAAGGAACGGACCAAATATAATTAATAACCTTGCCAATCGGTCATTCCTTTCGGTCCTCGCCAAACCACTGGCTAATACATTTACATAAATCATTCGTTTAATTTTTATTAACGACTTTATTAGTCTCAACTTTCTCTCCCTCTCTCTTTGTCATTTTCCTTCATTTGCGAAATTGTTACGGGAAATGGGTGGGTATTTAGAATTCGAACACTAAAAGCCGAGGCACGCCTTTTGAAAGCCCACCATAAAGTTAGCTTAACGAATACAATACAAAAGGACGAGGTGACGTTAAAAAAAAAACTCAAGAACCGACAAAAAAGTGAAAAGCTGAAAGTGTAGCATGATTGAATGTCATTTGTCATATTTTGGGAATTTTTTTCTTGCTCCTTCTTCGTTGAGTGTCCACCCTTTTTTTTCTGACTCCTTTTCATGCCATTTATTGGTACAAGGATTAAGGTTTAGAAGGGTGCAGAAAAAAAACGAAAAGAGTTTAGGCATTCTTATCTTTAGCAAACCGACTCTATTCTATAGTGACCCTAGCGTAATCATCGGAATACAGCGTATGACTGCAACGGAATATGAATGGATAGACATTAATCTGAAAGGACGAAAAAAAAAAGGATAACAGTTGACGGACACCTCTGGCATTTCACATTCATTTTGTTGACTATTTGTCTGGGACGTGTGATGATTGATGTTGGATATGTGAAAATTTCTTTGGTTTCCTACGACGATGTGGAAAAATTGTTGTGGTGGTAGGTACATATCGAAACATCGGTTGATTCCTTGGTACGACACGTTGACAGGACATGCTTATGATTTATGCATATTCGAAGATTTTAAATGGAAGGGTCAATCAACTTTTTGGTGTTTCTACGCTATATTTTCTTTATTTTTCAAAGGCAAGTGGTCGTCATTGGACAGTTAAACGAGCAAAAACATCGTGGATCCACTTCTTAGCAGCTAATACCTCCGTAAATTTTTTTTGCATGCTTACGGTCCTTAGGTAACAGAGTGAAGGTCCGACTGTGTCATCTGTTGAGATCAGCATAGACCAGTCTTCGAGTTGGCGTCTAGGATGTCAGGATTGACAATGATGCCATGAGAGTCAGGCTCAGTCTTGCAGACATTTTAACTGTCTGCCATCAAGTCAGGGTTGTGAGTGAGGGAACTTCCAGTTTTATTTAACATTTTTAGCTTATTTTTTAAAATTAATTTTTAGTCAATTTGTGTGTGTCTGTTGATCGGATACTTACGGTAACTAACCCCTGAAATATAAGCCGACTCTTCGCAAGCAGCAGAAAGTATAAGGGCAAATTCTGAAGAAAGTTGACGCCATTTTGATTCGCTTTTTGCTTACTCAAGTCTTAATTAGTTTAAAAACAGCATAGATCTACAAGTGAAGGAAAAATGTAATTTAATCTTTCAAATAATTGTTTAAAGAGTCGTGACTTTCGTTTCTAGTCTGTCCGTCCACGAAGTAGGCAGACTTGTTTCTGATGAAAATCTATTCCTACATTTTTGTACTAAAAACCTTTTCAACCCACTATAACCGTTACAAAATAGAGAACTACGGCTTATTACCCCCTGAGCATGGTCGCCCTTAAATGCTTTCAAAAAAAAAAACAAATTCAGATTTCACCATCATTGACACATTTCATAATGGCTTATGGACCAAAGGACATTCCAACAAAAGAATCACTAAACGATATAAAATTAACGATGCGAAAGAAAGTAGTCACAGCTAAAGAAGAAGAAGAGTAAGAGGAATAAGACTGCATTACGCAAGCATTTGTTAACCATTTGCACATCCTTTTTTTTCTCTATCTATCTCTTTCTTTCTTAGCTCAGCTCAGCAGTTATCCAAAAGCAGATTTAGTTTTTATTTGTCGATTTTTCCTTTCATTTTCTGTGTGTGTGTGTGTGTATCCTTTGGTATTTCTACTTTGAAATTTATTTTTTTTGTTATCAAGAAAATACGGTAAATGGATAGAGAGAGCGAAAAAAAAAGGAAACACACAAAATAGATATTAAAAGCAGCATAGCATTTTAATGCAGATCTCATTTTGAATGTTCACAGACCATTAACTGTTTTGTAGGGGATACAACGATGTATCTTAGATGGTGTATCTTTATTTTCTTCTATCATTTGCTATGGCGTAGGAGCATTTGGCCTTTTTTTCTTCCATTCTTGCAGTTGATTAAAGTTAAACCGAAAAGAAAAAAAAAAAAACAAAATATCTCGTTAAAATTTAAGATCAACCAACATCTGGAAGGCGATTTGAATGCATAGGAAGATTGCATAAGCTCGAGACCATAAAGTACTGAAATGACGATCGTTTCGCAAGAACATTTGAATTTTTCAACATAAAAGTTTTATTGTAAAGATTTTGAATCGATTTTTCTGCGTAACTGAATACCGATCGGCGTTAAATTCTGGATTTCATGAATATAGACTACTATTCGTGAAAAGAAAAGAAAGACGTTTATGTCACTTTTGGGGAATGAACTGCTTTAAGGTTTTCTAATAAGCCATCTGGACGTTACACTATCTAGGTCTCTTCTTAGCATACGATTCAGTTGTCACCTGTATAAGAAGTTGTTACAATTTTTTGAATAGAAGACCCATTTTCATTTCTTAGTCGACGAAATCCTCATCATATTTTCCTAAAGCCTCAAGTTATAATTATTGGATCTGGAATTTTTAAAATTGAAGAATCTGTCTGAGTCTCAAATTTCGGCCCAAAGAACTGTCGTCGCACCGTAAGGTGACCAGTAACGATCCTTTATCTTTAATGTTTGGATAGGGGATGCTTCCTTTAAATTTAGTTAATCTACTCTAAGGACGAAAGACTTGGTCCATTGTGATATCAATTTGTGCTAGTATTCCTCTTGGGTGAGTCAAAATGTTGACCCTTATCTGTTTAACTTTAGTATGAGTTCTCGTTTTGAGATGTGTTGTGTTACAATTTTGGCTGAAGCCTTAATTAATGGAAGCGTTTGGGCCTAGGGGCGAATCTCCTGATTTTGCAGGAGAGTTCCAAGTTTCGATAAGTCAAGATTTGCGGACGCTGTGGCTCATTGGTTAGAACGTTGAATTTCTAAGCAAACTGAGTTCGAGTAGAACACGGTACTTCTGTGGCGTGCGGGACAAAACGGGACCCAACAATGTGGTCAATTTCGATATCTCTCTGTCTCTGGTCACTTTCTCTCTCCCTCCTAGTGAGGTGAGAAGAGAGCTTGACAGGTGGGTGCGTATTTCTTTCTCCTTGACAGCTTCTGCAAAAATCGAAGGAAGGCTGTTTTGATGGTGAAGCTATACAGTCACTCTAGCAACGCTTTGAGTGCGCCAAATTGCCTTGATTACCCTATAGTGATCCTAGAAAGTTAATTAACAACCCGTGCTCTAGATTTTATCAACCTCAAGCAACTAAAGCCACCCCCAGTAACTAAGACTCGACTTAAATCAACTATCGCAAAGAAAATATGTTTAAGAGACCTCCCACGGCAATTTTCATGTGTCACATACAACTAAAATAATCTTTAAATGCTTTCCTCCCTTCCTCCAAATGTATTTTCAATTGTTATAGCAAAACCTACGCAAGTCATCGTTAACATATAAAGACACTAAACTGATCCTTGTAACATACAATTCTCATACGAGTACTACTTCTCCATTTCATAGAACTTGTGGTCTATTCTATGACAGCTTCCCGGCCCTACATTCAGAAGGTTTTAGTTTTAAGAGGGTGTGTCACGGTTTCGGTTTTCACTTATGACATGCGATGCCACAAAGGATACATGCCAACCAACCAACGTGCCATCCTTTCAACTAGCGGCACAACCATCAGTCAAGGGTGTTCCTCTATACATGTGTGTGTTGTTATAATTCTCTCTCCTTCAAATACAGTTTCATCCTGCAAAATAATGCAATTTATGGCATTAAAAACCGACTTAGGCAGAGGCATCCACAACTGTTGTTGTTGTGTTCGTGTACTTATGGATATCATATAACAATGACTAACGACGTTGACGATGGGATACGATGACGATGGCGACGGTGATTACGGGGCGATGATGACAGCAACTATACACAGCGATATACGACGACGTCTTGATATCAAAAGGATTGTGTGACGAGTGGGCGTAGGTAGAGAAAAAAAAAAGCACCGAGAAGAGGACGGCAAAGGCAGAGAATATGTAACTGGCATACAAGTTGCAATATAAAAGCCATATCAGGAAATTGTTGCTTGACGTTATTATAATTAAACTGAAGGGTTTCAACAGTGCTACTTCAATTCATAACAACATGCCACCAAGACCCAAACCCAGCCAACATCAACGGCACGGGTAATGAAGCAGCAGCAACGACAAAGAGAAAGAGAGAAGGATCTCTGAAATTGGGGGTGAATTTGTTTTTGTTTTTTTTTTTCGGAAAATCCTTTAGCGGGATAAACTTGTGATGCTACTCCTGTTGTTGTGCGCTGCTCGAGCGAAAGATGATACATACATCTCGTAAAAGCAAAGTAATTGTTATAATAACAATAAAAACAGTAACATCAAGCCAAGGGTGAGGCACCGTCATAACCACCACCATCGCAGTATCGCCACCACCACCCTCTGGGCTGAGTGGCTGTAGTATCAGATGTCAAAACGTGGAAAATATTTAATTAAATCGTTAAAATGTGGTCCAAATTAAATCTTTATTAAAAATAAGGCTTTGCCCCCACCAGACAGTCGGCAATCAACGTCAGTGAGAAGCGCATAAAAACCTCAAAAGACGACGGGGTTGGATGAAACAGTGGTAATGAGGGTTACTTCTAAGTTGGTTGCAGTTAAAGTAGTGGCGCCTTTGATATTGGGGTGAGCACACTATGGTGGCGGGACTTTTATTTATTTTTTGGGAATAAAATTCTTAATATAAGACAGCGTGACAATTATGTCACAAGAGTCGTAAATGTTATACGAGTATGTGTATGCAATCGGGAGAGTTATAGACTTGTGAAGGCTGTACCCAGATGAGAGTTGGTTTTTGCTGCTTTTATAGGATTTAATAAAAATTAAGTGACAGTTGACAGTTGGCAGTATATTTCGCAGTAATTTTCTGCATTTAATTTCAGTGACTGGGTTTTTTTTTTTTTGTTAATTTCTCCCGTTCGTTGTCGTTTAATAAATTGCCACCTCCTGAGGTGAATGGTTGAGCGTTTGAGTGGATCCTTATTGCTCTATTTCAAGAAATTGTGTTGTAGTTATGGGGCTGTCAAGTTGAGAGAGGGAAGTGCTTCGAATTGACACGCGATATGGTGGAAGGGCTGATCTTCCAGATTCTATTTCAGTTGCTTGCTCTCCTTTACTTCGACTTCCCCTGGAGCACTCAGACACAAAAACAGGTCCATTGTACTACCAGTTGGTACAACCCTTTGATTCTGTTTCCGTCGTCTTTCTAGAAAGACGAGTAAGGACATCAGTGATAAGGAACTTATGTTACCAGCACTCATCAAATCAACCATAAAAACCTGCTACGACCAAAGTCAGGACAATCACATAGGAATTGTTCTGCATTGTGGTCGTCCGCTCTATAAGCCTTTCAAACAGTACTGTCTATTGAGTCTAACACATTGATGAACATGCTTCCTCTGGGAAGTATTTTCAAAAAGTTGATTTTGATCGGCCGTTTCCTCATTTACAAACTCGATTCGTCGCAAAGCTAAGCATCAAGCTCCAATTCGAAGGACGTCAGTAAATAAACGCGATTCAATTCGAGGTTTGTTTGAAATAAAATACTTTAAAGGACTTCGTCTTCGACGGTGGCAACCTTTCCTATTAAATATAACTTTCGATCTACCGACTCACAAAAAAACGTTTCAATTGCTTTGAAAACTTCTTACTTTTCGTGTGTGTTTTTCTATTTCTTTATCTCATTATCCCTCAGGGAGCACACACACAATGTGCTCTATCAATTCTGTAACACGAAATAGTCATCAAGGACACCCTGTTCTGCTAGCGTATTATCACAGTGGCAACGTGTGTCCCAAAGAACATACTTTTATCCTCAATACGTGAGTAGCACATACACATACCCTAGCTTTGTTCTCTCCCATTCTAATGAGGATATTGCCTTCTAATCTAATCCTTCTCCACACTACATACAAAAAAGGACGTCGACATTTCTGATTATTGTCCTCAGAATATATGTACATGAGCATACACACACACACACTCTCAAACTATAGACGAACTCAAAAAGTTCATTTCTAAGCAAAAGCAAGTTACAACGAGTGGACTCAAGGACAAAGGACAATTCTAACCCACGGAGGATGAACATTATTGAATGAAACTGAAATAAATTGCCATCGCTATGGATAGTAGTTTTCGTAGTAATTTCTTCTATCCTCCTACTGGTGTCCTTCTTTTTTTTGTTCGTTCTACTCTCTTCGTCTATTCACCATGTAAATTGTTAGAATCGTAGTGTTACGTACGAAATGATTTTTCCCTTTTGAAAGGACGAATGCAGAATATAATTTGTGCTAGCATTGTGTCCTTCTGGGCATGTGTGTATGTGTTTGACATTTGGCTCACAATTTATCTGCAATTTACGTTTCGGGCTTTGCTCTCTCTTTTTTTAACTGAAAGCAACTAAGTGTAGCAATTGTCCTTGCTTTGCTTATAGATAGGTGTGTGGATATATATGTGTGTGTAAAGAGACATTGAGTGAATCCATTCAACCGGCAAAACTCATCCTGCGTTGGTATAATCTTTAAAACCCATTTCTAACTCACATAGTTCGCCTCGAAAGGATATCTTATTAATTTCTCCTTGTCATTTATGTGTGAATCAGGACAATGCTCTCTGTTGTCACTACTCTCTCTTAAATCGTTGGTGAAGATTCCTTTTTACAGCGAGGGGTTGTGTATAAAGTTTTTTGTTTGGCTATTTTGGATTAAGTTTAGTCATTCGGTGTTGTCCTTGCTTTTGATGTGCGCTACAAGGATTCCCATCAACTGGGGAGCGTACAGGGCTATTATTTTTTTATCAAATGAAAATTTATTCATAAAAATAAAAGAACAATGAATTGGTGGGCGAGGACTCTCAGGGTAATGAAGGAGATAGAAACTTTCACATGGCATGTTGTTTATGTGTGTTTTTGTTTTGGTTTGGTTTCTTTTTCGTTGATGTTTTCTTTTGGTTTGTTGATTTTTTTTTTCTGCTTCTCATGCATTTTACCTGCTCTCAGTCATATTTGTCAAGGACTTGGTTATATTAAATAAAAGGATGTGAAGGGTTTGTACTTGGAATTATTTATTTGAATTTATTCAGAATTTGTTTCGTTTCAAAAGAGAATTCTTTTATGTTGCAACGGAATGTTTCCAGCTTAAGCAGGAGCATACTTAGACCAGAATGTAGGTCCATTGTGATACCATATAGAGCACCAGATTGCCAGCAGCATCTTGCTTTATCAAGGAAACAACTATACATATGTAGCCATGTCGGAGCAGACCCTTTCATGTTTCGCACCATGTGCTCCGTATTTTATAAATATCGAGCTTATCTAGGTCTTCGAGGACTTCTTAGAAATACTCTCCTAAGGTTTGCCTTCTCAGCTCAGGACAGGGCAGGTTCAAAAAAAGGTGATTAACCTTTTCTTCTTCTTTTTGTCTCACTTCTGTAAAAATCGTTGAAAGGGACACTCATTCTAGGTGCGTGCCTGTCTATCAAGTAATGCCCAGCAAGGGCTCCTCACATATGTATTTCTTACACATTTCCTATTTTTGAACAAAAGTCTTTCTGTTCTCTTCAGATCTAGGTTAGGGTAGGTCTGGCTCCATGAAAGACAAGTTTTGACATTATTCCACCTGTTATTAGCCATTATTCTGACTTCAGTATCAATGTGGAATTTCATCAATTCTAGAGAAGTAGGTGGTGGTTCCTCTCTGTTTTAAGAATAGTTTTGACCTGGCACCTCCTTGTGGCCCTGTGTTTTATAACCTAGCACAGGGAGACGTTGCATCTCATTTAGAGACCAGTTTCACTAACTTATATCGTATTGTCAGTGATTCAAAGGCTTTTATCAGTGCCTGACTATCCATGCATAGAATATCAGATGGAGCATTGATTTTTCTTCTAAACAAAAATCTATCAAATTGTCAACTTTTGAAGAAAGAAAAACCCAATCTACAGAAATTAAACGCTCTTTAACTGATTGCCACTCCAAGTAGCTGGCGATGGACTTCATTAAGATGGTGTTCTATGATCTGAAACATCCTCCTTCAACCTTTCATTAATGAATTTTGGATAAAAATCTTAATAAAGACTTTTGTTACACAGCCCACTGCATCTAATTGAACAAAACAGAAACAACTCACAACCGTGAGACAAAAAAAGAAAAAAACACTTAAAAAATCAAAAACATAAAATCACAGTTCTCTACCGCCCACAACAATCATAAAGCAAAAAAAAAAATCTTTTCTCCTTGATGGACTTCTGATATTGCCTCTGTGTGTACATACATCTCCCAGTCATCTTTGGAGCCTTCCCAGTACTTCCTACTAATGCTAAAATACTTTGTGTCCTAAGTGATGATGATGAAAATGAAAGCAAAGAGCCAGAAAACATTTTTCGTGTTCGGTTTTTTTTTTTTTTAAGGATGGATTGTGAATAAAATCTACCTACACTCCTATACAACCATTCATAGAAGTGCAAGAAAATACAAGGGAGAAAAAAAAAACGGTGAGAACTTTCGAAAATGGAATCGAAAGGCAAAAAAGCAATTTCCGTCCTTTTAAGGGTAAAACTTAATAAGCATTTTCAATTACCTTACGCCAAAAGGATTCTTTCGTTTTTTTTTTTTTTTTATTCTGTTCGCTCTTTCCTTTTTCTAGTCTCTCATACTATGTCGTCGTCCTTTTTTTCTAAGCTTTCGTTTGATTTTTTTTTTCTGAAATTTCTCTCTGTGACCTAACAAACGTTGAAATATCAAAAAGGATATTTTTTTTTTTTGCTTCATGTTCTCTTACTTCTTTTAACATTTTTTTTTCCGTCCTTTAACGGTGTTAAAACGTGTAGATAAAGTACCTACCTACCTACCCTTGGGTGGAGTACGACTATTGTACTTGAATAGTGCTATAAAAAAAAAAAAATTATGGTGGTGGCATTTTGACCACAGTTGAAGGAATCTCTTATTTGCATCGAGGACGAAGGAAAAAACAACACCTCATTCTTTATAAAGAAATCTGTTTTTTTTTTTTCAACATTTGTTGCCTTAATGTGTGGGAAAACATAAACGACATTGGGTGGGCCATGGCCGCGCTATAAAAATCGGAAAAGAAAAAAAAACTTTAAAAAATATATCCTTATGCATGACTGTTGTTTGCGTTAAAAAAAATTTACCAATCTAGGTAAAGTGGTCGGCGGACACAACACAGTAGAAAAGAAGGAAAACACCAATCAGGGACCCCAGTCAACGGCATAATCTCCTGTTCGGATACTCATTTTGTATACGATTTGCATAACATAATAGAAAGTTTTTCTTTCGTGTCCTCTTTTTAAAAGAAAATTCCCTTCCCCATCGTGTGCTCGATCTGAATCGCGCTAACAATTTGTGTTTTTCTTTTAAGCTTTTTCCTTGGGATTCCATAATGATACCACCACCATGAGAGATGCCAACACCAATGCCAACGACACGGTTGGATGAATTTTAAGGACTTCATCAACTGTTGTTGTGATGAAAACATTTACAGACGACTTGTTTGCCATATTGTACACGCACAGGTGTTTCCAAATGCAAATTTGACCAAATTTTCCCATCACACCCCCCAAACCAACACACGCAGAAAAAGAAACAAAACACCCACCACTGTTCCGCTCCTGCTTCTTGTTAACTTTTAATAAATTTTGAAAAGCCAAACAGAATGGGACGTCGGAAAAAAAAATAATAATAAAAATTCAATTTACCCATCCATCCTGGTTAAGGAGAGCTCTCACCGAATTTAGATGACAGAATTATTGCTTGATAGGATATCTTTTATTGTGTGTAACATGAGAGAATTGTTTGTTTATTAACATTTGCACATCATTTAAATGCCTATACGTACAAGGATATTATTCATATCCTGTCTTCATTTATATGCTTTTTTTTTTTTTTTTCTTAGAAGAATAAACGCACGAGTCGGGTGGGTCCTTCATTCATTCAATATTTGATGAAGCGCAAGGGAAAAAATGAGAGACAATGTTGGTTCCGGGGGGATGATGAACTCTAGATTGTATGCACAAAGTTAAAAGGTGCTGAGCTGACGATGATGGTGAGATGTTGAGACGGCGAGAAGAGAATGTAATAATGCGTTGGATTTTTATTAACTTTGGGAAATTTATTTCATTTTTTTTTGTCGTTGTACCGCCCCTCTCCCACCCAAAAAAACCCGCCTTGGCATGCATGAATATTAAATTCACTTTAGTCTGACAGCCTTCACTCTGTCTAAAAATGTAATATAACACATAAATCCTTTTGGTCACAAGCAAGAGCAGTGTATAGAGTGAACAGCATCGTCTTATTATCCTGTACGTCCCCATCTCCACTGATAGGCTGGTAGGACCGGGGGGAAGTTGGTGGTCGTTGTAGGAAGTGAAAAAAGGTTTCATTTATTTATATTACATATAGCGATTCACATATAAGTGTATCCACCACCACACACAGTCCCCCATATGAGTGACGGAATGAATAAAGGGCTTGATTGTTGCCCTTTGTCCTGATGAAGGACAGGATTTTTATTTTTCAGGGGCAATGCAAGCTCTCTTTTTCCTCCTCTTTCGGTCGACTATTTTAGGGGAATTTTTTATATTCTCGCTGAGATAAACTAAGATGGATTAGGAAAGAGAGAGCGGCAAGGCTGGTTTTTTTTCGTCAACTCACTGTGGGTGTGAAAGGTCACATTTATCCTTGTTAGGAGTGTTATTTTTCGCTTCGCATTTTATATATTATATAAATTGATATAAATTCGCGTGGGCAAGGGTGTGCATAGAACTTTTCCTCTCGTCTACGATGAAACATTGTGTTGTTTGGTGATGTATGTACTATACCCGGGATATCCTAGCTCGTTTACATATTTTTCTACTTTCACGCATGCAAAATGATTTTATTTTTTTTTTAAATAAATGGACGTGATTACTCGTGTGTTGGGATATACATTTTTCGGCATGCTAATGATGGCTGAAGTTACAAATTTGTCTACCCGAGAACCTCTCACTAGAATTTGAGACGACTAATCCACTTAGAACTATTTAATGCTCTTCCACACGGGCGGAACCATACTATTTTGCGAGGATATTTATTGGGTCCGGTTCTTTCTGAAAATGTATATGTAGCCAGATTGGGTCGGCGATTTCCACCGCCATTAGGTAGCTTGGAGCTTGGAACTTAAAAAAGACTCGTCGGAGGCCATTGGTGTTTTATATAGAGCCTTACTAGAGGTTGACCTACAAAATGGGCTGTAAACCAACCCGCCAACAGAAATCCCAGAATAGCAACAGGTATCCTTATCGTCTGAAGGCGTGTACTGATGCGTCAGGGGTGCGCGAAGGCGTGCCTTGCCAGCAGCTTCCTGCTTTTCCTAGGTTTCCTAGTGGCCTGGTATTTCACAAAACTAATTTATGAAAATCTAGCGCAGGCCCTACCTCCTTCCGAAAGCTCTCTCTAGCCCCTCCCTGCGGATGCAACCTCTATTAAGGACCCATGCAATATACCGATTGGCTCGCACAAGTTTTTCCCGGAAGAGCGCCAAATTGATTGCTATTGGGTAGGTTTTGAAGCAGTGGAGTAGATTGATGTTGAAAATGTGGAATTGGGGAGCGATGTCAATTCCCTTTGACTTTGATGCTTAAAACAAAAAATGCCCAACCCACTATAGCCTGTTAAAGCAAAACCTTCACATAGAATTTCTATCAAGAGCGACTGTTTCTATACTCTACCTCGGTTTCGTTCAAAAAATATACATCAGAGTTGTAAAATTCAAGAACCAACCCTTTTGTGCTGATAAAATGCATTTGGGATCGTCCTCGTTGACATGTACGAGTAAGAGCCTAGGACTTATCTTACATACGCAAAAAAAAAATCAACATCCACTATTCCATTCCTGTATGCAAAGCACTTAAACAACTTTGATTTTTTGAAGTTCATTGAAAGCGCACCGTAAAAGGCTCTCTCCGAGCTCCAGGATGTGTTTCTCGCTCTACGAACAAAAAAACAATAGACGAAATCCTAAACTCAAAAGCATTGTATTCCAAGCGCAGCCGAAACTATTTATCAAACACTATTACGAGTAGTCACTCTTCGGCAGCACTCAGGAGAGAAAACCATCTAAAAAAAGGCTTCTTTTGAAAAATCCAATCCGACAAAATCTCCACCACTACCAGGGCACCCATCAGAAGGTGTCACACAAAGTGCTTCACCGGGGGAAAAAAGGACTAAAACCATCCAACCAAATGCCGTTCGGAAAAGCCGAATGGAAACCATTAAACGAATTAATATTTACTTAGGACTTAAACATGACTCCTTTAGGTCCTTTTTTTTCGGGGAGCCTTGCTGTGTGTTTGGGGCTGCCCCATGCGCTCCAGGATTCAAGGATTAAGTAATGAAATGAATGTCATTATTATTCGCCTTTGACTTGTGAATTGAATATGCATGTGGGATACAACCGATTTCTTAGCAAAGATAACCTAGAAAAACCCCAACTACACACAGGCATTTGTTAGCTGCAGATGTTTACCATATGCAAACAGACACTAACACACGTGTGTGTGTATATATTCACTGTGCCAGGCAAACTGCTTAAGTCAATTTAATATTTGCACTTTAGTGGAATTTTGAGTAAATAAAATGAAATAATTGTTTAGCTACAGCATACCATACACCATGAAGAAGGATAAGGACTCAAAACTGTAGTTGACATATGAAGTTGAAGAGAGTCCTTGAAAGACTGGTTATGACGAGAACGGGAGTGAATGAGCTGCTGATGAGAGAGGAAATTAGACTGAATTGGGTGTCGTTCAAGTTTTTGATTTTACGACAGCGGGAGTGGAGGGTACTTTTTGGGGGTGCGGGAGTTATAAGGTTATGAGTTTGCGACCCAGTTTTGACAAGGATTCTATAAAGTTTAATTGACGAGCTAATGGAGCCTTTGAACTATTGAGTGGTTCAAGAAGAGGGTGATGAAATTCAAGTCGATCGATTTATTTGATGGGGTTGTTTGTTGCTTACGTCAGTTTAGAGGTCCTTTTTTTTTGGTTAGAAAGGGCGAAAGAGTGGAAGGTTAACTGGGTTTGGGATGAATATAAAAGAGATGAAGCATCCTTTGAAGAATTAGAGTGTGGGTATAGTTCTCAAGGAGGCTTCTGAAGATGGTAGTGTTTGTAAACTTAAACCCAAGTCCTGGAAAAAAAATCATTTTAACCGGCCAATACACAGCGGAGTTTAACACTCGAATCATGAAAGACGTCAGTGCGTTTAGCAAAGGAAAACCAACAAATTTCAAAATTTCAAGTTGAAACCCACCACGGATTTTAAAAGGGTCATATCCGTAGGTTGTATAATGCGCCTGTTTTTACGTCTAAGGGCTTCAGTAAGGCTTCCCAATACCGACGAAGATACTACAGAACACTTTCTATGTGATTGCATTGCCTTTGCTAGCACCAGATGGTAGATTCTTTAGACTGATGTGGTGAGTGCTGACAGTCTAAGCTCATCATCACTGAAGCTCCTGAAGAACACACAGTTAAAAGGTTTTACCTGCTGGTAGTACTATTTGTCCAGTGCTCCAGCGGGGTCTCAACATCCTGACAGAAATAAAATAAAACGAGCACCTCAGAAGCTTTCTATCGCATCACTTTCGGATTTCAATTTGCACCTAAAAATCTTAAAGAAAAATTTAATCAAACTCTTCGATAGTTCATATTTCATTAGTTTCCATTGTAGGCCACCTACAATCATTAAAGCCAACCATACAACACACAGCATGCTATAACAATAACAACAAAAAGAACAATGTACGCGTACAGCAGTTAATAGATTGTACGCGAGCTTGTGGTGCGCTCAGGTAATATCCTTAATTCCCTGTGCATTGTCTGAGCTGTTGTATTATAGCCCACATGTACCACCATTGGAGTCTTATACCCATAACCAGGTGTACATTATCTGATATCCCTCATTCACACATTCATTTAGGTGTGCACATATATACCTAAACATTCTTTAGTCAGGCACGCTCAGCGGCACCGCTCCATCCGTCCCTTATGTGGCGAATTATTAAGTGCACCCCTCCCATACCGATGTTGTATCACATGGCCATGTACGTGGATACCTGTGTACAGCAGCAGCCTCATACCGCTAAGATGGGTTTATTAAATGGGTAGAGGGCGTTAATAACTCAGGTGGGGATTAGGTATTCCAGCGCAATTTCATGGTGAGTTAATAATCCCCGATAGACGACTTATATAGAGCTCGTAACTTTGCTTTGCCTGTAAGCGAAGCGGTGTTGGTAGTGATGATGATGTGGATGATAGAAGGATGCTACTACACATGTACTGAGAGGAGGACAACACCGAAAATATGAGTTGGGTATGCATTTGGGCTTTGGTTAGACCTCAACGTCTGTGGGTAAATGTGAGCCTGTTAAGCAGTGATATAATTAAACTATCTATGAAACAATAGTGCACTTAGGTTATCATCTTAAAATTAAATAAATGTTCTACACAAGGATTAAAAGCGAACTCTCTTATTGGATTTTAATTGGGCTGTGGATGTGGATTCAAGTGGTGGAGCAAGAAAAATGAAATGAATCTGTAGGCATAGCTTAAAACTTTGTGGATCCCATGTGAAAATCTCTTGAGACCAGTGCTAAATGAGGAAGAATCTGAATATTGGAATGTCTGGAAATGTCTGGATATCCTTAAGTAGCTTACTTCTCACTTGGGTCAATGGATAAAGCGCCGCTGAAACTGATAAAACTGCAAACGAATGCTCATCTCAAAGTCTTTAAGGAACACCCGGACTCTGTGTTTTACATCAGGAAACTGTCAAATACATCTTGTACAAACAACTCGATGAAATTAAAAGAGTAGAGTAGTAGAGCACCCCTCTTGGCCTAGGTTTCTTCAAAGATTTACAGCAAATCTAAAGACAGAAGGTATCTTTCCTCTACTTTTAGAAGTTTCCTCTAGAATTTATTTTCTTTCCACAACTGTTCTTGGATGATAAGTGTCCGCCTATACCGCAAAAGATTTCTACCTTTCAGTTGCCACCTCATTGTCTCTCATTTTGATGTTACCTGACAACATAAGCAACATTTAATAGCGACATTTTCGAAGAAGGAAATCTTTACAACATTGGATTAGTTTACGAAACGTAGATGAACTTCGTCGAAAGGAACAGTATTCACACATCAATAAACATCCTTATCGGTCTTCGATGTAAAGACAGACCCTTAACTAATGAGCATCGCCTGGTCTGCTAGATATCTGCTTTTTAAAGATGGCTGTGGTGGCTGCAACTTCGGTCCAAACTCCTGACTCGAAGGTCCAAAATCATGCTCTACAAAACCCTGATCTTGCCAGTCCTGCTTTATGGAGCAGAATGCTGGACGCTAAGTAAAACAGCGGAGCAGATCTTGGGATCCTTTGAAAGAAAAATTCTACGTCGAATATTTGGTCCTATCTGCGAGGAGGGCGAATGGAGGAGAAGATATAACCGCGAACTCTACGAGCTGTACAAAGATGTGGATGTAGTCCGGAGGGCAAAAATCCGTCGTCTGCAATGGCTCGGCGAATAGCCGAGAATGCTCCAGCTAAAAAAATCTTCGAATCCCAGCCACCTGGTTCACGAAGAAAAAGGAGACCGAACCTCCGATTTAAAGATCAGGCTGCCAGAAACCTTGGTCTAGTAAACTGGAAGCAGCGTGCCCGGGACCGTAAAGGATGGAAAGCGGAATTAGTTCAGGCTCAGACCCTCCAAGGGTCGCTGGCCTGAGAAGTAATTGGTGTACTGGCTATCATCATCGCTTGTCAGGTTCCTGGTTCAACTTCAGATGTCAAGAAATTCGACCAAATGGGAGAAAAAACTGGCGTCAACTCTACTGCCTAGATATAACACTGGCAGTAAGATGGTCTTTGACTTGAAGTGTTGTAAAGAAATACCGTGAACTATAAGCGATGGCATCAATATTAATAATTCTCCTCAGACACCACCCTCGGAGCAAAGACTGAAACCTAATACTACCCGTGTTTCAAAATCACTATACGCTGGGTGAATAGCATTATAAAAGTATTCATAAGGCATAAATGAACTTGACAGAAGCTATTGCAAATAGAAACTATTAATTCTCTGAATCCTTCGTCTACAACTTGATAATCTTGTACAAGAACCACCAATAAGCATGAGTGCAAATTTTATTGTAAAAAAAAACCGGCGCCACGGAACAGTGTCTTTGTTCGTATCAAGTGGTAGATTTTTGGGGCTTATGTTTGGTGAGGGGAAATAACTTAGGCTCACTACCTGCAGGTAGCACCATGAGGCTTTTTTTAATGCTTCAGCATGGTATATCAACAGCCCAACATAAAAAGTAAATAAAAAATACCATAACACTCCCGTATCGAAACAATTTCTAAGCAAGGCTTTGTTTTAGTGCTTATACAAGCTTTAGGTGACATCTTTCAATGTGGTATTACTACACACCCTAATTCAAATTTAATGATAAATTCCCTTTCACTAGTAAATCTCATAAATCCTGAACGGCTTTGTTTGAAAATGCATTTGCTAATCCGATTTCTAGACACAAAAAATTTTAAAAACTAATTTATGAATAAATTTCCCAAAACCTAACCCCGTCTCACACATAGTGATCAAACTAATTCCAAATTTTAATTCCCACTTTTATGTAGAATTTATTTTATTGTTTTTAATTCAAAACCAATACTTTCAAATATAAGTAAAACATAAACACGTGCATTGGGACAGCTTTTAGTAATGGCTTATAATTCTGGCCACAAAAAAGAAAAAAAAAAACGAAAAAAACATTTATTTAGTGTGAAGTGAAATTCTCCAATCAAAATTCCAATTAAAATTCGAAATTTGAAACGCAAAAATAATCACAAATATCCAACAACAACCGGCACCGGGAAGAATGTAAAAAGAGATGAAAACCTGGAAACCATGGTAACAGTTATGAGTGGTTTTTCCACCAACGATATTTGAATGATATTTCTGTATTTTTTTCAATCTGAACCAAAACCTTTACACAAGGACATTACTTTATGTTGGTTTTAATTGTTTTTTTTTTTTTATGACAACGACTAAAGTATATATGTAAATATTTTTCAAAATTCCTATTAAATGTAACCATAGCAATATCAAGTTTTTTGGTTACAAAAAAAATTAAACTGCGTATATATGGATATTTTTTTGATTAGAAATCAACAACAAAAAGGGAAGTGATTGTCTAGCTTAATTACCGTTTTTTTTTTGTATGCGTATGTGTGATTTTCTATCATATGACCCAACCAATTTTAACTGCTGTTATGAACTGCGTGGAATTAAAAATAATAACGCAGAATTCTTTATTTATTTTCGTTTTTAATTTGTACCATGCTGGGAGTCAAAGCTGATGGACATAAAAATCATGTTTACAATAGCCTCTGTTTCCCTTGAAACGAGTCCTGCCAGTGATGGAAGTTTTAGCTAAAGGCTGTGTTGGTATAATGAAAATTAAATTTTTTTTTTCCTGTCGAAATGGACGGTTGTTTTTGTTTACTTCAGGACATTCTTAGAATTTGAGTTTATAGAACTGACTTCAAAAGAAATTGGATGTAAGCAAATTAAAAATTTTTACAAAAGATATCTGTTCATGTGGTACGGGTACCCACCAGTTTAGTTAAGGAATGGCTAAACAGATTATACATTTCGATTCTGTGTTATCAGTGTCTAGTTTTGGCATTCCCGACAAACTCTTCCGTCTGTGCACTGCTCCATCAAGGTCAGTAATAACCTCATCAAGACCATTGATGTCAAAAAAGAATTTAGACAAGCTGTCATGTGACTTCTTTAACATCATACTTGAGCGCAACTCCCAAGCCAACACTAGAGGCACAATCTTTCAAGAGTCTGGAATAAAGTCCTCACTTATGCTGATGATATTGATATAATCGGCAGAACTCAATGAACTTGCACGGGTGTTGATGGGTTTAACGGGCCGTTAACGAAGGAAAAACCATATATTTCCTGTCGACAGGAAGAGACCCTCAAGATCGACCAATCAGACAAAATAGCACAGTAGACGTATATAACTTTGAGGTAGCAAGGGACACAACACCCCATCAGAATTCAACCGAAAAAAAACTCTTGACTATCGCTGTTTGTTTGGGCTGAAAAATGCCGAATTCCGAAGAACTAAGAAGATTCTACACAAAACCTTAATCATCCAAGTTCTACTTGATAGCGCTGAAACATGGATCAAGATACCCTTGGTCGCTTTGAGCGAAAAATTGTTCATAAGATATTCGATCCCGATTGAGTTGACGGACTTTGGAGAAGGAGATTCACCAATGCCCCGACCCGGAGAGTCAACACAGTAGAGGAAGATCTCATTTAAGGTGGAGCGCACAAGTAGAAGAGGACCCAACAAAATTGGATTGCGTAACTGGAGGCGGCTAGTTAAGGACCGGGCTAACAGGAGAGGTCGGAGAATAAGTAAGTTATCCAAAGATTACTTTGTGGAAAAGATACCGTTTCCAACTTCATCTTGAACAGAAAATTAAACTAATTTTTCTAACCAAAAAACAAAAAGTCAACGAATGACTTGTGACTTCTCTGCGCATCCCCAATGCAAGCAAGCAAAGAACCCATTCCCTTAGCTTCAGTTATCCCGTGCGTAATTAAAGTCATTCGCTAATTAAAATTTACTCATCACAACGAACCCATAAGACTCCTGACTTTTTCTTTTTTTTTTTTTTGTTCTTAATGGAATTAGAAACCGTTTATATACAGTCCGTTCCGTACACCTATCCCCTAGTTTCATCTACCGCACGTTTTATTGCCTTTATTCTCTTTCGTTTTTCTTCTTCGCCACAGAGGAAAAAAAACAACAGGAAATACGAGTAAGACGTTGGACGATGACCTAATTCAACAATCGATTCCATCCCCCACAGTTAAGAGTTCTAGCTTTCAGGGTTGAAACTAACCAGACCACGAATCTTCTTCTTTAAACAAGAAACGAACAGAGGGAGCCATTCATCCTTTTCAGCACTATAGACTCTTTCAACTCATATGTGTGTATACAGTTAAACTGGAATATATTGCATTTTATTATGCGAGGGTGAGATGTAAGAGTATTTAATACCTCGTCGCGGCGGGTGGTGATTTGCGTTGGCCAATATAATGACCACAAAAGGTCCCCAGTCTACTGTATCCTCCTACAAACGGATATACGGTATCTATGTTTAGAAATTGTTTATAATCAAACAATATGTTGTATGGTGCACACAGTAGCAAAATAGAATAGAACAGAATAACATACAAAAGATATACACATACACACACACATGGGTTCTCCCAAGAGATGTAATCAATTACTTAGTGTTGCTCTGGTGTTCTCTCACCCCTTACTGTGAGTTCAACTTCCTTTGAAAGTATTCAGCGTACGCGTGAATGTATATAGGAGAAACAAGAGACGGGGTTGTTGGGCGCAAGGGAGTTATACGAGTGTATATCGCCCCAAGGGGTATTACGTGAAGCTTTCAAGAGCTATTTCTCTCTTGATATACATATATATCCGTGGATTAATAATTAACCTCACCAGGATGAATTCCATTTCCGATGAAGTTTATTTCTTCTTATCTTCTCTCCGTCCCTCGGTGTGTCTTTCTTAAAGGAATTCCTTCAAAAGAAATAGAAATGGCACAACGAAAAGATAACCAAAGAAGGCAACATAAAATGACCTAAAAAGAAAAATCTTCAAAAGAAAGGGGTGAGAAATGGTAATAGGGATATCTAACCTAATTATCCTTTTTTTTCATTTTGTAATGTGATACAGGATGTCATTGATCGGTAACATCTATTTAAATTAGATACAATTTAAAATTCTCTTCTAAAATGTTAAATCTGCATTTAATGCTTTGTGACAGAATGTCACAGGCTCTCTGTCTCTCAAGACTAATCTCAACTTTTCAACATTTAATTAATGTAATTATCGTTCCAGGATAATTTTCGAGAATCCTTTGTGATAGCAATATGAAAGATGGGTACAGAGAGAGAGAGAGAGAGAGAAAAATGATTTCAAGTATTTTGAAAAGGTTTTTGAAGAGGGTTACGTTACGTAGAATGATTTGGGGCAGATGAATAAGGGAATTAAATTCGATAGTGTTGTAGTTAAATAGTTGAAAGGAAGATACAAAAAGTGTCAAATTATTTTGTAACAATCATCGATCTTCGATATCGAACCCTTTTTGCTGTCAAATGTCTTTGAGTTTTTGTGTTCTATTTCTAGAACCGAGTTTAATTGTATTTTTTATAACCAAGAGTAATGAGATGAATCTGTTACATTTGCTGGTCCTTCGAGCCGGATCTTCTTCATTTCTAATAATATGGGTCCAGTTTTGAACTCAATTAACATGCCGAAGGGATGATAGACTGATTTTAAACGAATTGTAGGCCTGATCGCCATGACAAAGTGCATTCCATTCCGTCCGTCGCATGACATTTCCATCCCCAGTAGGTGAAATAAATTTGTTGCCTCTTTAATTATCAATTGGTATATTTTGATTTTCGATTTAAAGAGTACTTTTTGAATTGGAACACTTAAAAAGTCGTATCACAGTCGATCATATAATTATACGGCAGTGGTTCTGGCATATATATTTGGAGATAACTGTCATCTACAAGCTATTTGAAGGCTCGAGCTGTCTCAACAATGGGGATTAATTCACCAACTGGCGTCCTTAAAATGCTTGTCCAAAAACCCAGTCAGAAAACATTTCGTAAATTTGATTGTCAGCACCAGAAAATATGTGATATTTTTACTTAAAAAAATATATGTCTTGACCTCTGAGCGGAACACAACGGATCCTTTGAGATCCGAGTTAGACTATACATATGTAAGTGCAGCCACCCCTATGACCTGGCCACCGAGCTCAAGAAGTCATCACATCAAATCCTGGGGGTTTTCTGTTTGATTTACCGTCACCGAAATTTTCTGACGATTTGCTTACTTTTAAAGCTCCAAAAGATAATAATTGAACTCCAGATTGAAAGCCAGTCTATTCCCAGTATTCCAGACCTTTTTTTATTGCGACATCAAACTTGGAATAACAAAACTTGTCGCCTACGAAGTGCATTTCAATTTGCATCGACTACACAATTGACAACCCTCACGCCGCTTAACAAAACTTATAAATCCAACCTTCAAAAGTTCCATCAATCTATTACAATTCTACACCTTTATCTTTTTCAATTGTCATCATAAATAGGGATTGTCCTTAAATATCTTTTCAACACATTTCAACAAGGACAATTCGTCATTGTTTTATTTCCAAAAGTTTTTTTTTTAGTCAAGATGAAGACACTTTTAACCCGTGAAGAAGAAGAAGGAAAAGATATCCTCTAATATATTGTCATATCCTTTTCAAATTACTCTCTCTCGTATCACATTACACGGGAAAATAAAGACAAAATGTCAGTCGGTGGCTGTAGAGAGAGGGCAAACGGGTAGATAAAACTTTTACTTCTACTTTTGTCTTTGGAAAAGCAAAAACAAATGTCAATTCTTTTGATATTTTCTTTAATGGACTAAGTTTTCCAATAGCTTTCTCTCTCTCATAAGTTTTTCGCTTCTTCATTTTTTTTTTTTTTCGTTTTCTTTTTGACATCCTTATGAGAGGTAGGTAAGGTGGAAAAATAAATGCAAAGAAGATTGAGCGCGAAAATAATGAAAATATGGAATAAACTTTTACGAACAGAGGTAGTAAATAAATTCGAAGGGGATCCATTGAATGATTTGAAGGCCCTGTAACTGGGAAAGTGACGAAAGTGTTTTGAGACCTTTTTGTCTTTGTCCGGTTGCAGTCGAAAGTCAAATAAGAAACAATGTGTCTCTTTGTCTACGGCATCATCATCTTCTCAAACTATATTTCTTCACTTCAATCGAACACTGTTTCCCATTTTCTCGATCCATAATCGGGAGAAGAAAAAAATTCCACAAATTTAGCGTCGCTTAATTTTATGACTAAAACTTTCCGAATCTCCTAAGCTGAAATGAATGCTTTTCCTTATCCTTTTTGTATTTTTTTTTGTTGTTTGTTTGTTAGTCTTTGTATTTTTTATCGCCTCGAATGAAAGCGCAAACAAATATCCCCCAAAGAATTACCTCCTCCTCCTACTCCACCTCCCCGTTAGAACCACAAACAATGCACTAAATGGAAAGAAGACGATAATATCAATGAATGGACTTAGATGGTTTTGTTTTCACGAAATGTCAATGAAAGTTTGGCAATAAAAATTGATTGTGGACAAAATTAAGAAATTCGATTCTCTTCGCACTGGAGGGGTGGTGGGTGGTGGCAGCAAGGATATGGCCCACGTTGTATTGGGGATAATGGGAATATTTTCTAATTTAATTAAACCACCAATTTTGATGGCTTCTTACTGGAATGTTGCTTAGTCATTCTAGGAGGAGAGAATACGATTTTGATAGGGAAATTAAATTTAATAACCCAAACTGCATGTATACAGTTATCCCCCATTCCAATCACGATCCCATCTGCACTTAAACATTCATTCACTAGCAGCACTAATTAGTTCCGAATTAATTAATATCCTTGTAGTCTCCACTTAAAACTTTTGCTCAAAAGCATTAATTAAACACGAATACAATTTTGGCAGAGCCCTATCTCCCCCGTGCAATAATTCACTTTAGCCCATGTACCATTCACACACACACATCTACACCTACGACTGAATACATCTCGCCAGCTCATCATCATCATCGTCGTCATCATCCCAACAGAACACGCGTGTTCGTCTCACCATGGTGCAATTTAGTAAATTGTTCGCGGTAAACAGTCCCAGCTGAGTCAATTCTACTAGAACACATTATTTTGCGGTGATTTATCTTAATTTAAATATTTCATCAACTCATCCACACACACACACACACAGTCACAAACAAACACACGACCCAGAAGCAGATTCGAAATAAGCCAAAAAAAATTTGTGAAATTTCAATTTAAAATCCATCAAATAATTAACAACGCCCAAGATGGGGATACAGAGATACTCACATGTGTGTAATGTGTTTGCAAGGATAATGTGAAACTTTCGCTTAATCAAATTACTATACACATCGTATGTCCGTGTGTCAGGCATTTGCTGATGGTATCTTGATCCAAAAAGGGTGTAATTCTCAACCGAAAGGCATAATTCAAAACGACACCGGAGAGTTCTCCTCTCAGGATATTAACAAAATTGTACAACACTTTGAAATATTGTAAAAAGTTCGAGGAGAGAAAGGATGTACTATGTGTGTTGCATGCACATGCTAACTATTGACTCATTTTAATAAAATAAAAAATAAAAAAATTAGAAAAGGGCTACAGGGACTATCCTTTAGGGGTTTTTATTGTTTTGTCAAGAGAACGAGAGAAAGGGGGTGGCTTGGCCCCCGGGGCTATTGTTAAGCAATTATATCCTTGTGCCAGGAGTCCATGTCCCTACTACATGCAATGTCTGTTTGGGGAATATTAACGCACAAAAATGATGAACAATTTTACGATGCATAAACAATAAAATAAAAATTGTTTCACAATACACACACACACACACCGTCAGGACACTTTAACGATTCTCGAACAGGGTTATGAGCTTTTCTTTCATTTTTTTTTTTTTTTTGGTTTTATGGGCAAAAATCTTAAGCGTCAGCCATGTGATATTAGGAATACATTAATGTCAGGGTTGGGCTCGGTGCAGATGTGTGAGTTGAAACGCATTATCGGGATAAATTTCTCGAAAGGATTTTCCATGTCATAAAATTTTTGTAATAAATTTCCATGAGTCAGCAAATATAATGGAATTGCAAGTTGTTTTTGGGGGCAGGGACATGCTGCGGTGATATACAAAAAATACTAATGGATGCAGTTTCGCTGTAGATAGGGCTCCCACTAATGGTTGAATTTCCAGGAAACACGTGAGACGTAATATCATTATTTTTTTTAGAATGCAGGCAGACCAATTGAATGGACCAGTCAATCTAAAGCCTATTATGGAAAGCATTTAAATTCTGTCGAGCAACTAGAGGTTGTGTTCATCGCTGCATATGGTTCTAGGGCTAAGTAAACCTGAAGTACCAACCTATGTAGAGACCCAATGGCTACAAATACAGGGAATGTATCTTAAAGGACATCAATCATAGAGTAAACCAAAAAAGATCCAGTGAAAACGACGCTTGGAAACTGCAGCTTGGTTTCCTAAACAACTCAATTCAAAGGACCGGACTTAAAAGATTTTGTAGAAAAAAAATCCCAACCTTACAAGTTGCTTCAAATATTCTTAAGTATGTATTTTTTCCTAGCAATTTCATCACAACACACTCAAATCCTTGAGTAGTCCTTGACAATAATTATGCCAAGTACAAATTCTTCAAAAGTTTTTGGCGCACACGTGCAACCACCAACACAATGTCAACAGAAAAGTAAAAGTTAACAAAAATATACACAAAACACCGCATGCCAAGATCAAAACATCAAAGGACTCTGCCTAGTTCCCATGGCTATTGAATCATGAATCACAGCAAAAGCATAGGCACCCCAAAAAAGAAAGAACAAGGACACGATGGTTACACAACGCGACAACGTTAAAATGAAAATCTATTTCGAAAAAGAAAATTAGTTGCTCTCTTGCAAAACGGTTCCAATAATTACTTTGGTCCTTATTTGTGGAGAAAATTTTACGCATGGCAAAGTGTTTTACTTAGCATCCTCCCTTGGTCCTGTGTAACCACCACCAACGTGCCGCTTGGTGTGTTTTGTTTGACGGACTTAATTTAAATATTATTTTTGTATATTTTTTTCTTTTTTTCTTCTCATATTTCTCCTCGTCATCTGCTCGGTTTCTTTTTCGTTTCTTATTATTTTGTTTTCCTTTTTTTTTTGGTCCTTTTTTTAGCATGTCTAATGAGTTCCTTTGAAGTTTCTCATATCGCCACTATATCTCTCTTTCGAATTTGATTTTCTTGTTGGATAAGTTTACGTACAAACTCTATACATATCTCTCCTGCAGCGATATACTGTTACTTTAACTATATCCATGTGTAAATATCAAAATTGTTCATCGATGTGATGTATGTACAAGCGTGTGTCATGAGAAGTGTGTAACTGTTGTTGGGTTACCTTTAAAAGGAATCTAATGTAATTATGAAGAAAAAAAATAATAATAATCCCAGATGGTGGAATACAGACAACGACAAGGACGACGAGGACGACTCTGAGAGGATATCACTTTTAATGTTGGAACACAACGATATTTAATGACTAACATGGGCTAAGGGAGGGAGGCAGTTGGTAAATTGTACATTAATGCTGAAAACGTTTGATTTGGTTGATAGCAAGGCTTTTGATGTTAAGTGAATGGAAACTTTACAAATGCTCTATTAGAGAGGGAGAATTATGACGAAGCACCTAACAATTTCTAGGTAAATTGCTTTAGCATTAATATTTGCCAAGAAAATCTATCAAAAGAGAACTGGAGGGAGTTGGTTTCGACTCTAGACTGAGGTTATGTTCAAGTACAGATAGACTTAATCTCGAAATAAGTGTTTTTTTTTTATAACTAAATAAATGAATGCTTTTACGATACCTGTGACGATTATGAAGCTCTTTGCAAATGTTCCACAAAGGATCACATGTTCGATGCTAAATACTCGCTGCTGAGAAGAAAAGAAAAACGTCTTTTAGTCAAGAATCTAAGCTAGATTATACAAAACTGCAAAATAGTGTTTTCGCAAGTGGATCACGAAAGAAGCTGCTAACTTAAGTGTTGACCTAATCATTCCTCAAAGTAAGCAATTTCAACGCAGGATTTGAAGAATTTTAAAGAAACTGACATTGGCTTGGCATTCACAAAAATCTTTGGAATATCTACATACGTATGCCCTTGCCTCTGGGCATGCTTACATGAAAAGCTTCGCATTCCTTCCTTTCAAAAACGGATACCACAGGATTTTGGATTTTTTTTAGAAAATTAGCCCCAAAGCTTGAGAGACGCCGCGCATAATGAAGATGACGAGTGACTTAAATTTCTCTACGGCCCTTCACCAACTATACTTGAACATTTCCCTAAAACATGGAGATGGATGGGGGTGTTTTCCCCTAAATGCTTAACTTGAGTATTTTCTCCCGCCTTTCAAATCAAATTTTTTTGATTTTGGAATGAAATAACATGGATAGAAGAAGCTTGGTCAAGCATCAAGGAAATATCTAGAATCGTTCACTCTTACCTCGAGAGCTGGTCTACAGAGAGTGGTGCGAATTTACTGAATTTACAAAAGTAGTAATGAAGTGAGAGTACCACGTTCTATTGTTATCACTATCGATGTTCCTAAGACCTACTTTTCAGAAGGTAAGACCTCTTTTCAAATAATTTTAACATAATTAGTACGAGCGTACTTATACATCATGTCTGTCCACACTATAAAAACAAATTTGCCACCGAAATCATGTCATGTGCCTAAAGACACAACCTAGAGCAACCTTTAATGTGAAACAGCACCTTTTGGATCCCCAACCATCTGTTTAAAGAGTAAACATTTCACCGTTACATATACTATACAACATCTCTTTATGACCATCACTATTTACGTGCATCCTTCCAGCATCATTATCATTTATCCTGAAAACTTCAAATGACTTTTTATGGCAAAATAGCAATTAAAAATGTTTATAACAGGAACTTTGATTTTGTAATACATCTATCTAACCCAAACATCCAAACACCCACTGTAATACAAACTCACATACTGTGGAAGAACGGAGATTGAAATTGAAAGCCATGCAAGCAGAGAGAAGGAAGAACTAAAGAGAAGAAAGAAAAGGACTAAAAGCACACGGTTAATCATAAAAAAGAAGGTTGACTTCACTGTACTGCAACGCCATGCACACACACACAATTCATAAACTCGGGGTTGTTCGGAGGTTAAGTAGATTGAAGAGAAGATGGCATTTTATGTGGAAGGAGAACCCATTCACTCACTAACCAGAGACCCCGTCTCAGATTGTACCTGTAGTCATTACAAGTGATTTCGTTTAACATGTGTAGTTTCATACATCACTTGAATCTCTGTGTGTGGTTTAACATCCCAGGAAGTCGTCTTTCACTGCAACATGCATAAGGATTTTATATGCTGTATACATACATATATACACAGGAGAAGACGAATCATCCTTTTGTTCGACACTTAACTGCAAAAGGAAATTGAACTTCGCTTGTGTTGTTGGTGCTGTAGCAGCAGCATACCATAGACAGACATGAAAGAGTTAGTAGAGTGAAGGCCTCATAAAGGTGAACAGATTCTTCTACTAATGAAAAAGCCAAAAGGATTTTAAGCTCATAGAAGGCTTACGGTTGAAGGGAGGGGGCTGAAAGAGAACAAGAACACTGTAATACGGTACAGCGATTTCGAATAAATCCTGCAGAGGTTGAGTATCATCGCACACTCAGTGTGTATGTGCGGAGGAATGCATTTCCACTGATGGTATGATGAGAGTTCTATTGCGCCTTGTTAGACGAACTAATCATACACCTTGTTCGGTGAAAAGGGGCTTTTTCGGTACAAGACTATTGACAAGGTAATAGCGCTTAGAATTGTTATAAGAAGGATGACAACAGGGGTGGAGTGGTCAACGGAAAAAAAAGGGGTCAAATTTTCCAACATCCTTAAGGCCAAGTAAATTCCGTATTAAGGACTAATACAGGTTTCTGAATTTCTAAGCTGAACGGGGTATTTAAACTCGAAACAATTTTCCTTGGGACCAGTAAAGGACACAAGCTCCAGCTGAATCTGACATTTGTTTTAAATCAACTTTTACATCCGGCGCCTTCCAAACGTTTACCCTTACACCGGCTATGTGCGAGACATATTGAACAAACAACAACCCCACAACACATACACAAATAACTCTTCATCTATCGATAATAAATGCCAATTGTAATGGAGTGAAGAATTCATCAAAGCCAGAGAGAGAAGCTGTGCAAGGCGGAACAACAGTTCTACACACTAAAACCGTCTGCATTTTAAGCACCCCTCCACCAATATCAACCCCATTGAAATGTTCGCTCGATTTCTAGAGAGAAAATGAAATAATTTCATTCCTTCTATGCCACAGCAGTACACAACAAAAATGACACACAGGGTGGCTTAAATACTTCCAAAGACGACGAAGCCTCTTTAAAATGGAAAGACGAGTGGCCTACCCTTTGTACTGCTCAAGCCACAAGTTGTATTGTGTGGTGGATTTTAATTTAATTTTTGTGGTTTATGCGCTCAGAAATTAATTGAACTTGTTGGGTTCTTGATTCCACTGGAATCCGTTCTTCATCTCGCACTCCCACCCACCAGACCGACAGACTGCTGGTAGTTGGGTGTTAAAAAGAACCCTTCTTTGTGCCTTCGTCACGTCAAGCATTTGATTCTACCGACATTTTGTTGTAAAATCCTAAATCTTCTTTCCTGGTTCCGGGTTTCTGGTTTTGATGTGTTCTTTGTGTCTGTCTGTGTTGATTAATTTTCTTTGTGCCATTATTTTGAGCTCCACTACGAACGATGAAAACACTCTGTAGGAACCAGGTACCTAAGTAGGCTTTGGGAAAAATAAAAATAAAAAATAAAAAAAATTCTTCTTTGGTTCTGTGGGAGATTTTTTTTTCCCCTCTTGTATGTGTGAGAAGGAAGTTTTATTGATTTGAGGCTTAAAAGTAATGCTTTCGGGGCCTTTAATTAAGAGATTCCTTGCGAAAGGATTTTGAGGGTTCAATAAGACTTTGAAAGGCTTTTGGATACATGTTTTTTTTTTTTTTTTGTCTTCTCCGTTTCCTGTTCGAAGTTCAATTGGAATTTTAAATGGAACAAAGGAAAAATGGCATTAAAATGAAATGAAATGAAAAATCCCTCACCAACTCTACACTGTACAAGTACAGCATTTATAATTCACTCTGTTACAGTAAATCTCTCATGTCTATCTGAGTCTCGTTTTGTATGGCGTAACGCACACAGATAGTGTGGGGCTGAAGAACCTGTCAATTTACTTCCTCTTCTTTGGTTTTTTTGTTTTTGAATTGTTTATGTCCTCTAAAAGGCCCTTTCAACTAACGTTCATAAATTTTATATCAGAATATAAAAGACTAAAACCTGAAAAACCTAAAAAAAAAAAATGAGAAGGAACCCTTATCAAGTTATGGTGGTTGTTCCTTTTTTTTTTGTATGCTCACTTTATAGGGTGTATTCACTTTGAAAGATAGTTTGTAACGTAAAGGAACAATGAAGATGCTGATAAGGGGAATTTGCCGATATCTGGGGTGACGTCAAAATAAGAATGGTTACAGTCTATCCATCCATCTGTCCACCCATCAAATAGTCGATCGAACCGTCGATCTATATCTATATTGTTCCATTTGACGTCAATTTAGTGCACGATTTTCCATTAGATCCAAGTTCGACAAACCTTTAACAACAACACTAAGCTCAGTCAATGGGAATTTTTAAACAAATGCCAAAACTGAAGATAACAGTGATGACCCAGCTTCCATTAAACAAATCAAACAAACTTGGACTTGGATCAACTTCATCAGTCGCATAGCAATAGGGTATCAACTTATCCCTCTCAAACCAACTCCAACTTGCCTGTACTTCTTATTTATTTATTTTTTTAGTCCTTGTCATATGACACACGCCAAAAATGGAAACTTTTTCGGGGGTACGTACGTACTTAGTTTTATGAAATAAGTAAATAATGTTATTTCTCCCCTCTCCCCGATGGAATCCTCTGAAAAATAAGTAGCGCAAGTGGAAATCTTAAAAATTCTCTCGAGTCATCCTTTGTAGGATGAAGTTAGAAAAAAAAATGAAAAAATTTGTGACAGGTCTGCTTTATAAGTTAATAGACTTCTATGCCAAACAGGACTTAGGGGACACGCTACGAATACTAATTCAAATGCGCTGTCGAAGGGCAGAACTATGAGTGAAATAATTTTTTTTTTCTTTTGAGTATCCTTGTTGTGGTAAAGAGGAATATGATGAAGTCATCATATTAAGGGTGAAAGTGCACGGAAACAAGGACAATGTTTATGAAAAAAGTTAGCGCTTAATATATTCAAAAGAAGATTGGTAATAGAAGGTATTTCTTTCTGTTTCGGGGGAAAAAAAACTTGATTGGCAGAGCTTACGTAGAAAGTACATAGTAAAAAGTCGTGTTCCTAGTTTTGAAAGAAAGTGTCTCAGTATTTAAGAAGCTACATATATGATACTGAGCTTTGTTGTATCCACGATGCCATACGCAGCCTTAAAGCTACAAAGTCTGTCTCATTTCAATACTATGTACTTGCTAAGAAAATGCATTTATTTTTTTACGTTGCGAAGTTTTCTTTTTTTTTTTCTTTTCTTCAATTGAAAATTATTTCAAGACGCTCTTCTTCTGACTCTTCTCACAAAGAACCTCGAAAATTAAAAAAAAAAAAATCGAAAATCTGTACTACAAGTGCACAAAGTCTGTACTAGCATTTGCATCGGTGTCGTATGTGTTAAATGATCGAGTACGAATTCAAAAAAAAAATATTAAAAAGTTACTTGATGTTGTTTACTATGGTGCTGTTGTCGATGTTGTTTGTAAAAGAAAAAAGTTTTGAACAAAATATATATTTATTCTATATGTGCTAGTCGAATACGAAAAAAAAAAAACAAAATTCAAAATTTAACAACAAATCAAATTGGCAATACAAAAAAAAAATGGAAACAATCAAACAAATTATAAACAAACAAAAAGAACTACAAAAATTGGCAAATTTCTGTGTAGTGATTCAATGTACACCACTGGATTCTATTCTATAACTAACAGAGAGTAGAATATAATCCAAAACAAAAAAAATATGAAATAATTAAATATATATTTGGGAATATTTTTTCGGATTGTTTGTTATATCTATATAATAATTTTTCTGTTTTGGAAAATAGTTCTTTTAAATGTCTTTTTGAACAATTTTTGTTGTTTTTACATTTTATAAAATAAACCAATCAAATCAAAATATATATATATATATATTAATATATATAAATCTTTATATATAAATAACAATCCATTACAGAAATTCAATTAACCATGAGGTCGTTGATGATGAAGTATCGCCATATCGAGACTTCTATGGAGATCTGAGTGAATGGAATGGAACAGATTATATACTACATCAATTAAAATAAAATTTAAATTATCAATTATTCGTAACACAAAAACAAATTAAAAAAATCAAACAAACATCATTCAATCAAATGAAAAATAAAAATTCAAGATAAACGTCCATCAAATCGATAGAGTACCATAGTATCCAGCTTAATGTTCTTGTATCTCAACTAGATACACATACAAACAAATCAAATGAGAGAACTACAAGTTCAACAAACTGCGATAATTACAATTTTTTTGTTTAAAATTTAAGCAAAAAGTAAAAGATACAGAAAAAAATGCAATTAAAGTGGATTACGCTCATTTAAGGATACGGAGATTATCGTCGAACAACCAGAGAGATCTGCTCCATCAAACTGACTGGCGAAATAATATACATAGAATCCAAAGCACAGAGATATAAAAACTCTTGAAGGATCTACTACTGTTGGACAAAAACGAAACGAGTGGAACAAAACAAAATATAAAAAAAAAACCTTGTGCTTCTCCCTTATCTATATAAAGAGACACATAAAAACCAGCCAAACCAAAAAATACACAAAAAAAATGCACACACAACAATAGCAAAGGGACACAAAAGCCATTTGTAATTTGTTTTGTTTCTTCGACGCAATTATTAAGTTCTCTCACACCTCTGTATCCAGTTTGTGCCTGACGTAAGATGAGCTAAAAATTATATAGATAAATTATTGTAAAATATTTATATATAAACAAAATACAAACAAAATATATATATATACACACACATGCATATATGTAGATAAATTTGACAAAAATCAAAATTATATTAAAACTTACAACAAATATCATTAATTTTATACAGAAAATTAATAAAATAAAAACAGAATAAGTTCCTCGAAAGTGTGTATATGTGCTGGTATATCAAACAAAATTTCGACCAAAAAAAAAAACAAGGACTAAAACAAATGCACACTCCAAGGAAACACATGTGTTACGGCAGCTATGGCATAATGCATAATGCATAATTCAAAAAAAAATTACAAAAATTAAGCGGATTCACAGGGAGAAAAACACATTTTTTTAAATTCGAAAAATTGCTTCTTCTTTAATTAATAAATCTTATAAACTAATACATTAAGAACCAAAGAAATTAATAAAAAATCAAAATAAAACAGGAGCGCGGTATCAAAAGTTTCTAAGTAAGAATCTAAAACAAAACAAAAATTCAAAAAAAAAATATATAAATTCAAAAATTCTATTATGTAGTTGAAAACTGTGGAAATGTTCATTTTATCGTTGTTTTACAAACTACAGGGTTATTATGTGATATCTACACTCAAACAATTGGATTCAAAAAGAAAATCAAAATTTAAAATTAAAAAAACAAAAAAAGAAAATAAATTATGATTCGAAAGGAGAAAAAGTTTAAAAAAATTAAAAGGATATCACATCCCTGAAGCTGTGTAGTTGTGGTAAACTTCCAGTGTCTTCATGTTGTGAAAAGTGTCGTAAATCGAAATATTTTTTTTTTGTTTTTTTTTTTACAAAATTCAATTTTGTGTGTAATCAATTTTGTTTTGGAATTTTAAATAAAATATACAAATTGGCTTAAACAGAAAAAAAAAAGAATTATGAATTTTTTTGGCAGAACAAATTATGAGAAAAGAATTTTTTTTTATTTTTTTCAAAATTTTCGAATGTTGTGATGTTCTTGATGTTGTGCGTTTTTTTTTTTTCTGTTTTTTTTCCAAATTTCATCGTCGTTTTTTGAATGTGTTTTTTTTTCAGTTTTAAACAAAGTTTTGAACAATTGGCATATATCTTGGTGTATTTAGTTTTTGTCTTTTCTAAAGTAAAACAAACAAAAAAATATGTAGAAAAATGTTGTTGCTGTAAGTTTTTTTGAAAATGGTTTTGACAATCGGAAGTAAGTTTTTAATTCCTCATCTACAGACCAAATCAGAATCTATAAATTGTCTGGAAAGGCTTTAAAAAATTTATCCAGCGTGGTAGACCTAGAACACCAGGAAATTACTTCAAACAACCAGTCGTTGGCTCGCTTTACTGTTTTTCACTAGTTGGCTACTGCATCCCCAGTCGCAAAATGTCCGAATTATTAGATTCTTGCCCTACAAACTATTCTGCATATGAAAATCTGAAGCCGAAACATTTCAGGAATATGATGGATGCTGCAGAATTTTCTATTAAAATTCCCTCAGTTTTAGGCGACGCTATAGGGTAGAAGTGGACAAGATTATGATGATGATAATTGAGTAGTGACTATGACACAATTAAGTCGGAAAGAAATACAGTGAATTATAAGCAATATCAACAATACCAATAATTCCGTTCAGTTATTCTAAACACCACCCTCGGACTAGGTAGATAGGTAGCACTAGAATGTGCCCCTTTGGTACCACGATTCGTGTGACCTGGTTGGTGATGTATGTTGTTGAGGATGTGGGGCAGTCGATGCTTAGATCCAGCCTGTGAAAGCGGATTAAGTCTCTTATCCCTTTACCCGAGATGTCATTTAGGTCGTCGAAGACTAAAACAGCCAAGGGCTGTTTAGCTCTCCCGAACAACAACAATACAATGGGTATTCATAACTCCTTGAGCGCTAATGAATTATAAAAAATAATAAAAATTTGGCCTCGCATTGAGAGAATCCAGACGTTTTTCTCGAATAGGCGTATCGAGTCTACCAAGTTCCTCAAAATACTTGTACGCCGAGAGTGGATGACTCCAAGTGAATTGCATACCCTTACACAGCTTTTGCGATGAGCTCTGCACCTTCACCGGTTTTTTTGTTGTTTTTTTTAAGTCCTTTTTCGCTATACATTGTAGTACAAGTATAGAATCCACTTTTCATCATCTGTTACCAATTGCGGCAATTGCTTTGAAAGTCTTGCTTAAAACGCACCACTTTATCAATATCATCTTTGTATATTACCCAGTAGTTGAACAGATTTCTTAGAGAAAGTAACTTCTACATTGATGCCAGTTTGTCTTACTACCTATTCCTCAACACGATGGCAGCTTTTAAATTAAGAAAATCAGGCACGGCACAGCACAAAATCAATCTCTTCTATGACATAGCGTTGATTTTTAAATTTATTGACTTCATCACCGCAAATATCTTCGGATACCTCCATCCACTCAAAAAAATTCCCCTATTTTTGCCTTAGAAAATATTTATCAAAAATATAATTCATCTTCAGCAGCGTTCCCTACCCTTGGAAGAAATGTCATCTGTATGTCAATAAATTAGAAACCTTAGTAAGCTTTTAAGATTTTTCTTGTTTTTTTTAAGCTAGCTAACTCACTCCTAGGAACGCTTCAAAAAAAAAAAAACAACTCCTCTCTTATACTGTCGCTCACCTTAGTGACATATGATTGATGATATGTTAGCTTTTCTAAAAAAAAAAAATTCAATTCCTTTAATGGATTAACATTGAAGAGAACTGAAATTCCAATATTCACGCACTCATCTAAGAAATAGACATCCAACCAACCTAACCGAACCCCAACCATTCTTAGTCAATTTTAATGGAACTAGAAGCCATTCACTATGTAATACACACACATCCATAGACCGGGTGGGGGTAGTTTTTCCAGTTGACGTAACTATTGATTGATTAATCGGATAAATGAGAAATGTTTCCCCTGTACAACCACTACAAGGTTGAATTTTAGAGGATTTCTTAAATTCCAAACACCTGGCCTAAACAAGAAATCTATATAAAGAGGGGGTTGTCTGTCGGTGTATTTGTATTTTTGACAATGGGAACTATTAATATTTATTAGAAGCAAAAATAGATTTTGTATAAATAAAACTGATGGGGTTGAAGTTTTATGACGGAATAGCTTTGAAGAAGGTCAGAGATAGGTTATATAAAGCATGAACTCTGTCGTTGACCTCACACAACATGGTCACATGAAAGTGAGAACAATTACAAGTTTATCCGTAACTGACTCAAGAAGACACCAAGCAAAACCTTCCATGGCCATTAAAGAGAACTAGCTTCCTAGGTTTAAAAACGGTCATCAATACGTTAGCGACAATGATTTGTTTTCCTTAAATCAAGCTGAGCAGGACTTTACCTCTTACAACTTCTTCTGATTTAAACTTTGCCACGAAAGCTGTAGATGCAAATTTTGTACGAAACAGAATTCAATGGTAGTTCTATGTATCAATATTTAGACCTATGAACACTTGAGAGAGCTCTCTATGTCTCCATACAGCACAAGCTAGACTCCATCATTTGCGGTTTGAAAGTCAAGAGCACCATAACCTTCACCTTAAGCGTCGTTGACGATATTCTTATTTTAACTCTCTTGCGTATCGAAGCAGACTTCCATAAGTTATCATCACTTTCTGTGGATTGAAGGATATTTTTGACAATCAAATTACTAACATACCCAGAAGACATATTTTACAGCCTCAGTCTGTAGTCAAAGAAAACAAATTGAAACAACTCAAACTCTGTGACACTTTGTTCTTAAGGACGATCTTAGAACACAATCCACTCGTTAAAACAACGCAATCATCACAGCTGTTTGCATCCAATTTAGGTCCTAGATAGAAACATACATTTTTTTTTCTTTTTTTATTCAAAATAAATAAGGACGAACCAGAAGAGAAAAAAAAATCATAACAAACTTTTCTCTTCCACAACTCAAGTGAAATGATGAATTACCACCGTGCGCCGTCGCCGCTCGTCCTGATTCTCGCCCAAAATAATGATTTCTGATCCTTAGCACAGAACCCCGGAATGGTTACCAATGGTTAAGATGGATTAGTATGCCTCTTATACAAAAGCCTGCTAATCAAATTTCATTTCAACAACATCCCTCCGGGGATTCATAAACATTTTTTTCGTTTTTTTTTTTTTCTGTCGAGAGACGAGCAGTGTTTCTCTTTAATCCTTGATAGGAATATGTATATACAACACTCTGGCTGGCCTGTGAAGTAAGGCAACAGGAGTAGGTAAAACTTGAAAATTATTTGCAATACCTATGGGTCCTTTTAAATGTGTATATCCTCCTTTTCGGTGGTGGTACACACTAAGCCATCGTAGGATGGATGGAGTAAGCACTTTACTGTCTGGAGGGCAAAACTCAGATTTTGTGAAGTAGAAGCCAACTTTCGTTCCATTCCAGAACGTACATACATACATACATACATATGTACGTATATCTCTATATAGGATACACTTCCCGGTGCCTCTTCTTAAAATGATAATTTATTTTGCGGTCTTGCGGCTCTAATGGAGGGTGGTTAATCTATTTTACTTGAAGTATGACTGGGTTGTTGTGCTGTTTTAGACACACGCAAAAAAAAACTCAACAGCAGCAGCAATGGCGGAAGTCTCCCTTTAGTCCTTTTACTGCTGCTGCTGCTTCTTCCTCTTGTTCTTGGTCTTGGTCTTGGTTCTTGTGCTTCGTCTTTTTCTTTGATTGTCGGTTAATTACTGTCAAAAGTATTATGGGAGAGGCCTTGTGTTCAAAGGAAAAACGTCGGCTAAAACTTTAAACTTAAATGTTAATTAATATTGAAAGATTTTGTATTCCGTTGAGAATTGACGGGACGCGATACCATGGTATGGATGAAGCGAGTAAGGGCAGGCAATGGCGCGGTGGTTGGTAATTTTTCTTTAATTTTGAAAGTTTGAATATTTTGACGGGCTACGCAAAACTTTGATTGGAAATTAGTGTTGAAGGCAATTGGTATCTTTAGAACAAGGGAAAGGCTTTGAAATCTTAATACTCTATAGGAACATAGCTTCCCTAGTAGAAAATGAAGTTTAGACATTTTTGATGTCTGTGTTGGCAGAAAAGGGAACAACTGCTGGAGGTGACGGTCTACTTGCAAACCTTAAGCTTTCGTAAGCACAACTGAAGCAGCTGGATACGCCAAACTCCATATTAACAAAAAATTCAAATTGATACTTCAGATGAATCTCAACGTTATGTACCAACTCTCCACTGTATTGCACAAGAAAAAAACAAGTCCACCTTTTGTCGCCCAATAAAAATGGACCCACAAAACTTGCCATACATATAGTCCTTCAGCAGACTGGCCTAAACATGCCAATGCTATCTAACGTTAAACTCCCATTAAAAACAAAACACCATTCAATTTTCCTGCATTTACCCTCCATCCACTCGCGCATAAGTCCAAACGACACAATTTTCATCTCTAATATCACCCATAAATTCTTTCATTGACTCGAGGTTTCCATAAAAAAAAAAAAATCACACGCATACAGATGCTATACCGAGTTATACAATTGCATTTCCATGCCTCTCCCAGATTGTGCTTCTCTCTCACTCACTCTCTAAAATCAAATTATATTCCTTTTAAGTTTATGTTTATTATATCTCCAATAAGGCACTCCCTCCAACTTGTCGCACTTTTAATGCAGCCCACCTTTAATGCCACTGCAAATATTTTATAGGTAACACAACGAGAAGCCCAGGTATCCAAACAACCCAACAAAACGACCCATTCGCTCGCAATGCGCGCAATCACAGGCATTAAACCGAAAGCGACAATTTCGTATAAATAAAAGTTCTACGACCTTTTTTGCAGGACTTCTCTTTTACACACAGGAGGTGGTGGTGGTGGTATATGTTTTATAATATAATTTTATAGCACACGGGGCCATATACGCGCGGGACACCCATATACATTAGGTTTATTGTGCAATACATCCCTGAGTCCACGGCCGTTGTCGACGCTCTACCACCGCCACAATGGTTCACTTCTGTTTGAGTAATAAAATAAATTTACAAGTGCAGTGAAAGGTAGTATCTACTCTATAAAAATAAAAAAAATAAAAGTCAAACATCACTGGTGCTGTACCGTCACCGGTTGGTCCCTATTCTATCCACTTAACAACCCCACAGTGATTTTTATACAATGCTCTTAAGTCAGAAAGAGAGAAACAAAAAAAAAACAAACAACCGTCACTCCTAATCCTTGACGACAACGCGCAAAACAAGGATAGGATACCCAAGAGTAATGGGCTTGCTGTTGTTCTTAAATTTAAATAAAAAAAAAAAACAAGCAAATCTTAAGTAAAAGCTATGGCGACAGACTTCCATCGATTGGGCTGTTGTAAAAATTAATTTACCAAAAAAAAAGTAATTAGATACATTTTTAAGTACTTTTTCGAAGCCCAGATACAATAGAACAGGGAGAACGAGGAGCAGGAGAAAAAGAGAAATATTTGAGAATTTCATTCACGAAAAGTGATACAAGAGATAAAACGACTTTATTAGGCTCTCGATGTCAAAGTTATTGTGGTTGTTTAAAATTCAAGGCATGTATTGACTTTCGAAAAACGGGACTATCTTAGAATAGTGATTAAAAGTAGTCTGGTCGAGTGAATAAGGAAGTATCTACTCGTATAAGTGTCTATCATGAACTAGATAGAATGTGTGATGGTTGAGTGGATTTTATTTTGATTTCCCTTCGACAACATGAACGATTTACTGTTGAGGGTCTATTTGAAGGTCTGTTAAAGTCTATTGAAGGTTCATCATGAAAATTCAGATGGCGTATCAAAATGAAACTAAAGTGGCATTTGGAACAGAGACGGTAGAAAATGTTGTGTCGTTTCGGGTGTTATGTTTTGAAGGACAATCAACCACCTCAGCATGATCACGACCACGAACGATTCTTGTTCAACATTCTATGCTTCCTGGCATCCACTTGCTATTTAACAATTTCAAAACGCATTTTCGTATAACATCTTAGCTGACTCCAGACAGTAAGAACCTTCAACCTAAGTTGCTCTAAGTTTGTCCCGATAACTTTATTTTCCATTAGTCCCATGTGGATCGTAGATTACGAAAAGCTACTGTGCTCAACTTTGTGATGTACACAAAGTACCGTCTGGTATGGTTAACCGTAGGAAAATAGCCTGTTAAGACCCCTACTAATATGCTTGCAGACTCGAAATGAAGTCAACTTATGATGTAGTGCATACGCCTTGAAATTGAAGTTACTTCTGAACAACAGCTATTGATTTATGTACTCTTCGGGAGCTTACTGAAATCTTGCATTTCCCACTCTTCCTCATACAGTATAGGATTTTTGAAACCACACGGAATAAAACTCCAATCTAGCACTTCCAATTCCAAACCATGCATCTCCAGTTATAACCCAAAATCGATAGGAACACTTATGTCTCCACCATTAAATGTCAATCTACATGTCATTGGCATTTCCACCTACAAACGATGTCAGCAGGATATGATGTTCACATCACCACACAAGCACTCTCCTATTCACATGCTGGGTAGCCCATTTAAAGTGCAATTACATTGCTTCAACCATACAATCTCCTAACCCTATCTTTCAACCCTATGATCGTTGAAAATTACCCTCCCTGCAGCCGAGAAAAAAAAATATAAAACCGTAATTTTCACCCTTTTTTTGAACACTCATACCGTAAAGAGAAAGGTCACCCAGATATACCCATAACCACCCCTAAGAGAGCTGTGAGCGGGCGGGCAAAAAAAAAAAGAAATAAAATCTTAGCAGACCCTAGAGGTACAATGGCTAACCATATGTACCTGACTCTCTACACAGCCCAGGTTAACCCCTTCAACTACCACGAATGTCTTTTCGGGTCGAACTCGGTGCGGTATAGGGACCAGTTCCCATGGTGAATCGCATTAGCCATATGACGTTAAGAACCACTTAACTTGTCTATATGAGCCTAATGATCTTTTCCGCCCAAATGTTTCCCATGTTGGCATGTGAAATGAGGAAGAAAAGCTGCACAAGGACACCAAATGGGGTAAAAATATCCAAACAAAAAATAAAAGAGAAACGAAAAAAAAGGACGAAACGGTTTGGGGGTTCTTATACATTATTCTGCACACAAGTTGCACACGGGACACTGCCAGACAGAAAGAATTTCATGACATTTAATCGCTTTGTCTCAATGGTTTCCAACATTGGTGGTGCAGTGTGGTCGGGCAGGGGGGCTTTGAGTTAAACTGAAGTTCCTTATAATAGATAGAGAGATACAAAGACCCAAAATGAAGTTATTTCGGTTAACTTTGTGAAGTTTTGGAGACTTTGGGTGAAATTAGAAAAAATAAAAGAGAAATAGAGACTTAATTTAATTTGGAGATACCATGTGGTGGTTGAACTTAAGCTGGTTGGGATTGAACGATTGGATTTAGTCAACCGGAGAGGGTGTTGTATGTGGAATTGGTAGGGGAAAAGTTTTGTGGACAAAGTAGGAGTTTGATTGGTTAATTGGGGAAAGTTGTCTGTTTTAAGTCGGCTTAGTGCGGATTTAGGTGTCTGATATGGGGCATGTTTAAACTCAGAGTTGAAAGTTTGACCTGTATTATTGTGAACCATAATGTTGGGCACCATCGAACGAAAGTAGCCTTGTATCCTTATACATATATATATCCCATCAGCGCAATGAAGGAAACCCTACAGTTTTTATTGCCGACTCCGAAGGGCGGATTAAGAAGCCTTTTCATGACAAATTCTACTATCGGAAGTTTGTCATTGCCTGCCGAGGTCTGTTCACTTAGCAATCCAACTTAACCCTTCCTTACCATTTCTTTGAAGCCATAATACTGAGCTCTGTTTTTTTTTTTTGACATAGACACCACGACTTCCTTCAGCTATAACGGATAAGTCGTAGGATTTCCTGTTGAGGCTAACTTGCCTTCAAATTGTGGCTGACTCCTTTCGATATTTTGAAAGCAAAAGTATCTTCATCTGTGTTGCTGAACGAACTGTCTCCATCTCTGCTATTGTAGTGGAATTGGAAGACTACCCAAATGGGGTCGATTGATCTAAACTACTTAATAGATCGTTAAATGCTGCCCAGTTCGTTTCTATCGGTGGTCTGTCGATTCGATGAATTTTAGGCGACAAATTAGGCATTTTGACGAGTAAGCTTATCCTAAAATCGCTTCGTCCCTTTTCAAATATCGTAAGCTCGGACGTGTTAGATGAAACTTCAGTGATAATGGAGGTGTCATATCTCATTGTTATCGATTCTGATTGCAAATTACTTCTTTGCTAGCTAGATTATATTAGAACTTGAGGTAGTCCTTAGTCCCTTATCACTACGGTCGCAAGTGGGCCTATTGTGATATGCTCTTCATTAGAGCTCCTCCATGAAACCAGCGATGTCTTTGGGTGAGCTGATGGTTATATCTTGCGCCACGAGGTAGTATTTACCTAGAAAACGATGATGTGTTCTTATGAGGCAGTTACAGTGACATGTTTCTATGTTTTCTGCTGATTCTTCGTCCTCCGAGCATGCTTCTACCTTCAATTAGTTTTAACATTCGGTTTCGGGCGCTGTTCAGCAAGAGCTGGATTGAGAAACACCTTATCAGATACGCTATGTACCTACATCGAAGTTAGAGCGAAAGGTTTACAAGTATTTCTTGCACCACAGTAGTGACTAATCGCAGATAAGTTTTAGTTGCAATAAAAGTTAATGGGCTTTGGGGGCATGTATTCTTAAATTTTATTTTTTTTTTTATAAAAGGTGTCTTGCTTGGATTGCTTCTACATTTTTTTTCTTTTTTTTTTGCTCACAAAATGTTCAATATTTAATTGTTCGAAATAAAAAATAAAAAATAAAAATAAATGTTCATATCTATATGTCTATGTGTGTGTGTATTTTGTTTAGCACTATTTTTAATGTACCTATAATAATCAATGGTATCTTATATCGCTCTCTATCTTTTTTCTCTTTTTCCACCTCCGAATTAACTCTGTACCACACTTTGTCTGTTCACATCCTGATCACCATATCTGGCAACACATCACCACATTGAAAATGATAATTTACATTGCGATACTCTTCTATGGATGCAAATCACAAAAAAAAAATAAAAAATCAACAACAACTGTAATAACAACATGAACATCATCATCCTGATGTACAACACATGAACCTTGAATGAAATAATCGTCATCACATCATTGTATGTGTTCTCTCTCATGTCATCATCGTCATCGTTGTTATCATCACTTTACTGGCTTTGGACGAAAACACGAAAACCCCCCCTTCCCCCCGAAACTCTAATCGGGACATCGACACGACAACAACACAACTAACAACAACCATTGTTTGGTCGATTCAATTCAATTGAATGGGGATTTTGGATGTATCTCTCCTCGACGTACAACATACGCATATTGTTCACCACCACGGGATCTAAAAATCAAAAAAAAATAAATAAAAATAAAACCGACTTCAAACGAATCTATCTATCTACGAAACATTAAAAACAATTGAATACGACAATGATGCTACGTATGGACTTTGTTGTTGTTCATTTCAATGATGGTGATGTTGATGATGATGATGATGATGGTAATGGTGGTGCTGCGGCTCGTCGTATCGAATCCTTTTCATGGATATGGGATTGCCGTACATGTTGTGGATGACAATGTGCAGATCGTAAACTGTTTGTTGGTATGCTAAGTAAGCAGCAAACGGAAGAGGATGTAAGACAATTGTTTAATGCATTTGGAACAATTGAAGAGTGCACCATCCTACGAGGACCAGACGGCGCCAGCAAGGGTGAGTGCTTACAAAATTTAAATAATATAATTTTTTTCAAAAAAAGTAGATAATATATGTATTAAGTAGTACTAAGAGTGTCGTTTTGTTTTTGAAATAACCGCCATTTTGTTATTGTATTTGAACTGTAAGTGTAATGTGATGTGATGTGGATATGTGTCTCTTGAAGTGGGAGTGTGTGTTTTGATGTTGTCAAGTCGGATGCCTCTGTGTTACACGATTGATGGGTTGTCATATAATGACATACAAGCGAGTAAGTGTCCACTGACTAAATGTCTCCCGTCTCACACTGCTCCAGTGTAATAGCCATGCGTCGTGCTTTAAATGCCAAGCAGTTCATCCTTAAGCCTACTTCCTATCAAGAGCGGGACTCTTTTCTCAGCCGAACAACAGGTAATGATCCACATAGGTCTACATAGGTTCAATATTGATTTTCATAGACTTAATCCTACTCAATTGGAATAGTCCCCATTTGAGATAAACTAAGCATTAACGCCTATAAGATCTCGACCAATGAACCTCATACCACAATACGCGGTGTCCTCATCTCTTTTTTTTCTATATGGACACCGCTTCAAGCCCGTATGCGCTCAAAGCATCGGTATCGACATTGTGCCATCAGCACTAAAAGAAACTCTCTTAGGCGGACACCAACTTCCTTTCCAAGCTTCGAAAGGATAACTTTAGGCAGACGTGCTCAACAATTGAGCATGGTCTATAACGATTTCTACATAAGATTCTGGAAATTGAAACGCTGTTATTAAAATTGAAACAAATTCCACACCAATAGGTCTCGGTATGCAGGACCTTAAAAACATGTTCCATTCAAGTCCCACAGCGAGGCAATTACATAAGTTTATCCACAACGAAAATAAAATATGAAAAACGACTTAACAATAATTTTTGCCTTTCCACCACATTTACCAGTGAAAAAATAAAATATTCCCCAAACCCGGCCCTTTGCCTCTTCTCATCATTTTGGAAATTTTTATTTTTTTTTTTAAATTTCAAAAACAGCTTTCACCTTTTCATTAAATTCTCTCACACTGCCCCCTCCGAGATCCTTTCACGCACAGACTTTTACCAGTCTGATGCCCAACTACCAGCCATCAGAAAGAAATATAAAAAAAATAAATATGATTTCAGCTTTCTTAAGTGGTTTTTGGACATCCTGATGGACATTTTCATTTCAGGATACGATGGTTTTTCCAATTTTTTTTTTTTTTTACTTCTGTCACCTACATTTTTTTTGTTTAACTTTCACACAGGTCATCCTCGAGAGAAAGACATAATGAAGTAGAATGTGTATATGACTCCAATAGCATACACAGCAGGAAGGATTTCAATTTAAGTTTTTTTTTTTTAAGAGATGCAAAAGCTGTTGTCCTTTTTGTAAGGAAAACTGTAAAGCTATGCCGGTTTAAACTAATTGATGAGTCAATCATAAGTGGATGCATTCATTGTAGGAATTTAAGATTCCCAATGCAGATTTTCATTAAATCAAAAACGATTGTCATTCAAAAACGACGCATCCAGGATACGATTCTGTTGTGTGCCCTCTCTCACCCAAAGTGTCACTCAAAGTCGACTCGGTACGATGCAAAACTACGAATGTAATGAAACAACAAATTAAATGAAAAAAAAAAACAAGAAGGAGAATGTAGCGGGTGGAGGAGCAGAAAGGACGTATAGGAAATCCTGAGATTGACAGGGGAACTATTAAAATGATAGAGAGAGAGAGAGATGAAACAGAGGCACGACCAGGAAAATGGCATGTCAGTCCTCACGGAAAGGATTAATGAAAGTGTCGCTAGGGTATTTTCACCGCGCAATAAAATAAATTCCCCGTCGTGTTCGGTTGATAGAACTTTCTGCAACAACTCACATCCCGTTTATTAAATTAATTAATGTAAAAGCTCTGAAATATATGCACTCTGTCTCTCTCTCTCTCGGGGGTGTTAAGTGGTTTAAATTCAGTTTAAAGGCAGAATATATGAATTGAAAGGTAGTTGGAGACAAATTTAATGAAGTTCTGTTGAAAAACACTGTGAAAACCCCTTTGGAACTCTACTCAAGAGTATGAGACCTAAGTCTAGGTTTAAGCGAGCAAACGCTTTTAGACAATGCAAAGTTTGATGTGTGAATTCAAAAGTGAGGAGATCCAAGTGTCGAATGAACAAATGTCCAAGTAATTTCACTACCTTACGGATTTCGTCTTATAAAATGTTTTTGAGATGCAGACCACAGAGTCTAGGGATCTTCAGACTAGTAAACAAGCAAGGCTTTATCTTTTGTAACCCTTATCCTATCCTCTGCACATCGTTACAAAATGGTCCTTTCTTTTTCTCAGACGAAAATGGATACTAGACAGTGAACTCGTTTCCTCGACTACTATTGGCACCACTTATCCCAAAAGATCATATGATTCTCCAGAGACAACCAAATCAAAGCTCAGCAAGAGCTGCTCTACTATAAATTCTTTTAGTATCGAACTTTTCTATTTGATTTAGTTGCTTCGTTTGAACTTTTCTTTTCATACCCTGATGGATAAAGTAAGGACATTCGAGTTCAGAAAACAAACGTGTATGATCATCACTCCCCTCTGAATCTAGCCTTAGTTTAAGCTGGGTTAGGTACGATGGCCACCGTAAAGAGTCAATCCCCCTTACTTCCAAATTACACGTTAAAAACATGCAATAATTCTCCCTCATCCGATCAAACCCCGTTTACCAATTTAAATGTCAAGACACAGCTTTCATCATCGTTGTATGGTGGTTTGTCAACAGCAAAACAAGGGAAAGGGATTAAAGCAAAATGATGTCATTAACATTTAGCCTTTCACAATGAAACCGCATTAAAGAAACAGAAGCAAAAAAAAAACACCCCCTATGACGACGGGGTTGCTTACATTCTATATTGCACTGCAACCCTGCAATGCAATGTCGTTCTCGCTCTCGCTCTGACATGACATTTTCATGGTAAGCCATGGGAGGGCTGTGCTGTACTTTCGTTTCGTAAAAAGGGTTTACAATACAAAATTTTTCCACCATGGAAATGTGAGACTTTTGAAGGCGCCGCGAAATAGTACACCCGCTGAGTATGGTGTTGGGGCTAGCCGTTCTCCAAGCCTATTAAGGGGCGAAATTTACTACTGTTAATACTTTTTATGAGGCGCCTTATGTAAAAATAATAGAAAAATGATATGGGGGGACACATTAATTATCGCTTTAAAGTTTATTAAAATATTTTGAATAATTTTCTTTTTCCTTGCAATGAAAAATAGTTTTTATAGCACACGCACTTTAGGCGAAGCCATTTGTAGTGTTGTATGACATGCAATTTAATTTATAACTTATTTTTATGGTTAAAGGAGCCTGCAAAACTTGGAAAGTGACCATTCTTGTCATTCGTGAGCTGCAAAAATAGGACAGTGCATCCTCGGCAGGTATGCTAAATTTGTTGGCATTGTATCCGACAATTCTTGAAGGAGCTGAAGAGATTAGGAAAAGGAAGAATCACTCGTACACTTTCTCTGCATGTGTCCCTGATCTAACCACTGCCTTGATTTTTAAAGAGCTACACAGATGGAGAGGTGTGGAAATCAATCATACACTTCCTCTTCACGTGTCCATGATCTAATCTGTCTGGTTTCAGGGCTAGAGTTGGGTTCGAAAGTATCGCAGTCACAGTGGCATCACAATGGACCTACTTTTGGTTTAAATATACCTCTTCTTTACTAACTAACTAAACTGGATAGCCTCGTATTATACTGAGGATTTTCTGGCCGAAACTCATTTCGAACGAACAGTTCTACCTGAAAACGGATCAGAAACGATAAGGAGAAGAAAGTAGCAATACGGCAAATAGACGATTCAGTTGCAATGTGTGCCATGTAAGGGAATTCAATGGGTCTTATTCTGCCCTAAGTGGGTCCCTATTTAGTGGAGACAGCCGCCCAACCTAACTTATGGGAATCCATTTACCTAGTCAGGCAGCAGAGTGGGTTAGCCTTAGCAAACGTGGGGCAGAACAGTTAAGAAGGAGGTTACTGGGGATCAACTGAAGGGAGCTGAAATGAGTTGCAGAACTCCATACAAGATATTGCGCCGGCGTTGTTGATACCCCATGTCCCAAAGGGGGAGCAACAATTTAACGCATTATTGCTTAAAAGTTTAAATTTCCCTTTTCTTGTTGCGCGGACTGACATCCTTCGTTTTAAGAACCTAGACTTAATTTTGAGAAAAATTATTAAGATAAGAGACCATTTAAATTGTCTTCATTCCACCTTCCTTTTCTTCTCTTAACCACCACAAACTCAATTACTTCCATTACGTATGGTCCATATGTTTAAACAACACAGTAGACCATATCTTTATGTCAAAATAAAACTCCGTAAAACCCTGCATCATCACGATACTCTAATGATATCCCTTCAAAGTGCATTAACTTTTGTGGCTTATGGCATAAAAGAAAAGTCTTCAATCATAATTCCTTTTATATTCATATAAAGGACATTTTTGTCCCTAGCCAACGAAAAAACATGTGCATCTTTCTTTGCATCACATAACTTATCCTTCATCATGCATAAAACAAAATTACTTCCACATCCTTACTCGTTTCTATGGAGGCAAACATCAGTTTTCTTACGGTTTTTTTTTTTTTAAATATAATTTCCCATAAAAGAAATGCAAATATCCTTTTTTTGCTTCTCTCCTCGTCGCACTCAGAGTGGGTACTTAAAATTAACTCTTCAAATCCATAAATGACACTCTCCAAAACTACCCGGGGAACACCCTCTCGCGTAAACAACAACAAACCGCCGCTCGCCGCGCCGCCTGCCCACTTTTATTAATCGTAAAAATAAATCTGAAACTATATCGCATCACGCTGGTTGTTGGTGGTCATTAAGACCACCAGTCGGAGTAATATTACATACAAGGATACACACAACAACATGATATCATCATCATCATCATCATCGTCGTTGTCGTCCGTACAACACAAACCAACTCTACTACCACCATCGAAGTAGGAAGAACCCCCAAAAACAAGAGGAAGAATTCAATTACGAAAACTTTTACTTATTATCCCCGACCTAAGAAAAGAGGTTATACACACAAAAATACGGTGTAAGGATATAATCCTTGCTAAGGAATTAATATAACTCGCTGGGTATTGTGGGTGGAGAGAGTATACCCAATAACCTTTGTGAAGGTCACCGCCAGGTCACAGTAATTTACACACAACAGCAGATATACAGACAGCGAGAAACTGAAAGAGTGTGTGAGATAGGGTAACCGCGCGCCGCACCTTGGCAGGACACTAAAGGAAATGTTAAGGATATTTGTTTTATTTTTTTTTCTGTTTCTCTTGTTTTTTTTTTTTTTTTCTGTTGCCATAGATGATAGGAAAAGTTTTGCCATTGAATTTATGTGTATGCCCGTCTGTTTGTGTATATGTGTCCGAACTATCTCATTACTGTCTCATAATTTAGGTACCAAACCAACCCAAAAAGGACGATGGAAAAATAAACTTTACTTTATCCTCTACGAAGGTGAAATCCAATAAAAGTGTCCTCTCTGTGTAAATTTATTCCATATAATCGAAGGATAACCTCGACGCAAGTAAGAAAGAACAAAAAAAAAGGGTAAAGTGGATGGAGTCGTTTGACTTGTTTTTTTTTTTTTCTTTTCTCCTCGACTGATATTGAAGTTGATGTGGGTAGAGCGGAGCCGTACTCTACTGTTTCAAAATTAATTAAACATTTCAAGGAGAGAGTAAAAAAAAAAAGAAACTGGTTGACACTCTGAATACACAGATAGGTAAAGTCATCCCTTGTCTAATTAGATTTATTGCAAGGATAACCCCACTTTATCGTTAGAATCAATTTAAGGTAATCAAGAGTCACGAGCTACGAATCGGGAGTAGTTTAGAATAGCCCATTCCCAAGACCAACATCTAATGGAAACGAACATCCCTAATTGCTGACATTTCGTGTCGCAATTTTTTTTATTTCTTATTTTTTATTAAGCCCCTAACACCTTTGTTATTAATTTTTTGTGGTTTTTGTATTTTTAACTTAAACTGTAAGTCTATAGTGAAGAGCCCATCCCTTAATTTTTATGTACAGATAATTGAATACGTAACCAATGATTACATCGGAGGGAATCGTTAAAAAGGATTTATGCGTGTATATCTCTCCTGGATGTAGTTATATTTATTTTTAATTTTTATTTTTATTTTTTTTATATCATTTTGTTATTTTAATTAAATACGGAACTGCCTACAGCGATTAAAATGGTAACAAAGTACATTTCGCGTAGTAATTGTTAATGACGCATAATGAATGAGGATGGAAAGGATACGAGGAAAATAATTAAAGGTCCGATATTGTTGGGCGGATTTTTATCGGATTTTTTTTTTCTTTTTTTTATGGTTCGGAAGTTAAAATGGGAAAAAAATGTTTATAGAGGGCGGTGGCGACAGTGGCTACTTTGCGCGTTACTAATTTTTTTTCTCGTATCTAATTATGTTAATTCAGATTTAATTATTTAAAAATCATTTCATGGGTGGAAATTGATTTTAAAAAAAAATTAATAAAGCATTTATGTATGATTAAGCGATGCTACTATAACAATTTTTAAAAAATGAATTTTTGATCCTGTGTAAGCACTAAGCACTCTCCATTGACTCCAATTATTCAATTTGCAATTATCTGCTTAATTTGAATCTCACAAAAAAGGCGACTTGTCCACGACTAGTAAGTAGGATTTTCATGGAAAATTCCGATAATCTGAACTTCCTACAACTTTACACCACGTGCCACCCATTGTAGAGTCACGACTGGCCATTAGCCCTAATCTAAGAATCAAATACTCTGATCATTGTACCATTGACTATCTTCTTCCCAGCATTACTGACCTAGATTCTATACCAGACAAAGAAGAGCAGTAGTAAAATATCGCAATGTCCTTTTCAATGAGCAACTATCCTTTTTTGCTTATGTTCCCAAAGTCTTTTCAAAAGACCTGAAAACTAATCTTATGGTTTGACAAGACTCATCTGGTACCTCATAATCACGCTTCCGTTGGAAATGTTAGGGTTATTGCAACACAACAACCCCTTACTGACCATCTTATTAGACCAGAACTAACCAGAGGCTGAATTAGAGTCCCCTTTCTTTTCTTTTCTTTTTTATTCTTCACTAGTGCTAAAGGGGTTATGAATACCCTTATGATGCTATTCACACAGCGCTAGTGTTGGTGTAGTGATTTTGAAACTCAGATGGTATTAGGTGGCAGTCTTTTTTGCTCCGAGGGTGGTGTCCAGATGAATTCACAGTATTTCCTTCGAACATCCCGATATCATTAGTACGGTCAACACTTTCAAGCCATCTGACCACCCTACTGCCAGTGTTATGCCTATGCAGTAGAGTTGATGTCAGCTTTTTTCGCAGTTGATAGACTTTTTTTTTCAACATCGGGATTCGAACCTGGAACCTTCAGCGTGACAAGCGATGATGCAACCACTACACCACGGCTACCCCTACCACCCCTACCACCCTCTTCCATTCGCTACGGTCCTGGACAAGTTTCTTTCAATTTCCAAAGGTTCTAGCGTCAGCGATTACTTGATCGTTAAATCGAACGTTCGGTCTCCCTTCTCTTCATGAACCTGATACCTGGTTTCGAGGACTACCTTCTCGTCGTAATATTTTTGCTTGCCAGACTACGTCCACATTTTCACACCGCTCGAAGAGTTCGCAAATGTATTTTTTCCTCCATTCGACAAGTCCTAGACCCTAAAAGTGCAAGATAACAACGATTTCTCTTCTTGCCAGCGTCATTACTGGACACCATGCTCTTTTCACATCTCCGGCAATGACTTCTTAAACAATCGAAGCAACAACATCAAGAAACGACATCATCAAAGTCACCACACTGTACCCCAATTCTGAGATTTTTTGAGTTCACCTCCAGTGTACAATGCAACATAGGTAAGGCTCAACAACCTGTGACGCTGAAGGCGTCTAGTTAAAGAAAGTAGAAGAGCTAACTGGAGAGGCTTGTTGGTTGAAGCAAAAGTTTGTCCGAGACCAACAAGTCAGGTAAAAAGTAAAGGACTACTCGTAGTTATGTAACTGATCTGAAATCCTGTCAAAGCCTGCCCTTAAGTTACATATTTACAAACGCTTTTGAGTTTCCCCAATCCGTGACTCATTAAAGTTCCTGAGTAGCACAGAACTACTGCCTTTTTATGAACTCTTCCAAGACCAGTAACTAACTGCAACAACTGACATCATTTAGCCTCGATATCTGTTATTCGAATGGATACCATTCGAACCTCCTTGCCTCCCACCTTGAATAGGCAAAAACTAGTACAAACACATGCATTATACTCTAACCAAACAACAGAACGGTTTCGTTTATTTTCCTCCATTTTGTTTTGTTTTTTGCCCTTTTCATCGTTATTGTTGTTCCGCTCTGTTTTGGTCATGTTGTTGATCGCAAACATTTTCACATTTTATTGTCTATCTCTGTGTGTATAGACAACGTGTGTGAGGTGGGGTATCCTGCCAGATATTCTATATACGAAAACGTTATGTTAATATTTTTCTGTTTCGTTTGTTTGATCACATGGGGTGGGGTGGATGATTTCGGAGGATTCTGGATCTGGGTGCTTTTCAATGGACTGGTCATGACATGTACTCTGTGAGTAGTGTCTACAGAAGCGTATTGCATTTTAAAATCCGCGTTTCATAAATCCCCTCATGCGAGAAAGTTTGGACTCTATGGGTGTGTGCCTCTGCAACTACGACTACTATATCCCAACAAATAAAAAACAAAATAAAAAAACCCTTTTCAAAAAATGTCCCGAGAAATGTTTATGTTCATGAAATATACCATACACATAGCAAAGCGAGCAACGCGTAAAAATGCATGAATATGTAAATGTGCCAGCTGACAGGATATTGTCAGTCATCATAGGGAATCTGTCGGAATATAAACTCTCTTTCCATCTCTTTCTCTTGTGCTGTCTATCCGTTCTGACATTTTGTGAAATCTATCGCATTAGTTATGGGATGACAAAGGCAATTTTCCACAAAAAAAAAATGAATGGAAGCCATCCCGCTTGAGAAGCGCGCTTGTTGTGGGATTCCGATGCTTCAAAAATTTTATCGTTACTGACGCTTTATAGCACATGACAGGATATACACTCACATATGGGTGTGTGCTATTTTAAAGGGTGTGTAGCGTAAAATTTACATAATTCAACAGCACAACACAAAATTTGATGACTTTCTTTACGCGCAAGAGAGAGAGAGAGAGATGGTTATTTTCTTTTTCAATACGATAAAGTTGAATGAAATAGATTTTGTCACGTTCGTGACAGCTTTTGCGGCTTTAAGCGGAAATCGACTGATGAAGCGCCCAAGGGAGTCTTGATGGTGTATGTAGTTGTAGGGAGCTATCGGTTTACAATAGAGACGAATTTTATGTGAATGCCTAATGAAAATGATGAGTGTAGGAAGTTACATGGTTCGAAGGCATGTAATGGGTTCCAGTCAAGATCTTTCTTAGGCGACTGTGAGGGACATTGAAAGAGTTTAAGGGATTTAGCACTGAGTAGATTAAAATGGAAGTTTATGAGTTCAATGAACATGGCTGAATTTTGGCCATGGACAACATCCTGTGTTGGCAACTCAAGTGACTTTAGGCAGTCGTCAGAAGTATCTGCCCAAAACACTGCTGTCTTTTTTCCTTTATTAACTCGTGGGTCCTTCTTAACGTATTGAGGGGGGAACTTTTCGAAAGCAGATTGCCATCTGATGTATTGGTACAGCTTTCCACGTGGTAACCATAAAACTTGGTCTGAACAGATCCATTTTGTCACTCGTCTCCACACCTTTTTGTCGTATGTAACATCGTTTTTAGGTTACTTAATGAAACGGTATTCTCTTTTTACTGATTCAGTGTTGTTCCTCAATCTAAACTGACATAACAGACGGCGAGTGGTATTGAGTCTTGCGAGTTTAGCACTATCCTTTTCGTTTTGAAGAATACCTGCATTATAAAGCATCTGAACTTGCGTTAAAGATTCAGATTCAAAGAAGGGATTAAGTGCATTAAAGGATCCCTATAGCATGAGAATAATGTCTGGTCCCAGCCTTTTGGGTACTGTAATCAAACAACTCTCAAATAAAAGTCAAAGTGAAGCCATATTTGTCTAATAATTTGTTTGACTCACCCAAATTAAATACGAAAGAGCAGCATCCTTAAAAAAAAGACTCAGAACATAGCAAAAAAAAAGAGGTTAATGGCGTAAGTATCCCTCTTCAAAGTTCCGCAACAAATAATTGAGATCGGAAATTATGTGTTGTTTTTATTTTCATTTTGCAAGGACTAACTCTCAGAGTACTTGTGGTTTTCTTTTCTTTTTTTTTTAACAAATTCAAGTGTGAACTTGTGGGCAAACACTACATGTATATCAACATAAACGTGGTTTTCACACAAACAAAGACTAAACAATATGAAGTTAAAGCAAATAACCCCCCTAGTCGCAACCGCAAGTCCTTGCCAGATGCATTATTTGTGTGATGAAGTGGTTAACCAGAAGGAGAGTATGTGTTGAGTACATGCTTCCACGAGGCAGAGCTATTCCTTTTCTTTTTTTCTTTTTTTTTTGACGGGTAATTTCAATATTGTAATTAATTTCTTGTGGTTTGACAAACGCATTTATCGATAAACTTTAATCTAAAGTCGAGAACATTGACGTGAGAGTGATAATAATGTCAATTGGGTTGTGGTCAGAAGCTATTTGATGCAGGAAATTTCATTTGAATGTGTGTAATGAGCGGGTTATACCTCAAGACGGCCACAGCAGCTTTCGTAATATAACAAAGGCGGTTAGTGGGCATCATCATAACGTTCTTCTGGTTGAAGAAATCATCAATCCTTTTCATCATCGATTGACCGAAATCAATATGGTTTCAGGCCAGTACCCAGACCTTGAAGAAAATCTTGGAATTCCAAGTCGATACCTATCACCTTTTCATCGATTTAAAGACTTTTGGCAGAATCGCGTTTTTGGTCTCCGCACTTACTTGATGACAAAGCGTCGCAAAGGTTTGTTAGTAGTGCCTTCAGCAGAGACTGTTTTTGAGGAAGAAAGAATGTCCATATCCTCTAGCTTTTATAGCTGACTTACAGTCTTTATATACACTATCCCACTCCAAAGGGATAATGTATTAGGGGAAGGTGTCTCCTAAGAAAGCGCGTACAAGGAATGAGAGTGTAGGGTTGTCAAACCTCTTCTCAGTTGCAAAGGCATGCCTGCCTGGCTTTTGAATTTAAAAGCCTATGTGTCTTTCAGTCATATTGAAAGAAACGGACGTGTCTAATAACAAATTTTTTGACTATCCCTTAAATTATCGCTTAAACAGAACCAAATCCTAATGAAGCGTAGCCCATAACAATTGAGAACAGAAAATCTGTAACTAAAAAAAAACCAAATCGAAATTAATTCAATGATTCAAAAGCTATAAGCGTTCATACAGACAGAAAGACATTGAAGTTTAATGAAAATTTTGAGATAAAGATAAGAAATCGATTGTGTTTCATGAAATTATACACTTCATTACATTTACAATAAAGTAGGTACTCTCTCCCACTCCTAAGGCAATTTACATGAAATTAAGAAGATTTTTCATCCATTAAATTCCATGTTAACTCATCGCATGGATAACAAAGACACTTTGCTCACCTCCTTTGCGTTCATTTGTTGAAAGCACTCTAAGTGCGCACTACAATCTAATTAAATTCACCCATTAACATCGAAAATACCCCCCACTACTCCCGGTCTAATGGCATCGAAAATTCCTTAAACAATATACACTCTCCCACTAAACGTCTATTAATCCAACTAGAATCCTATTCAAAGGCACTAGATCCTATTCATAATGTTATCCTTGCTCGGGGAGAATAACAATTTATATTTTCCGCCCGTGATAATTCAATTGCCTACCCAACACAATGTGACACCGCGAAAGCAATTTTAATCCATGAAATACAGTGAAACACATTCCACAGTCAAAAAAGGATGTTTTCCTAGGAAAGGAAATCCTATTTTCTTTTTTTTTCTGTTGTTCCTTGGTGTGACTACAATAAAATCTCGTTAAAGTGTTAACACAAACCATTCCAATGGGAGATGAACACAGGGGGATTCTGTCTTCTTTTCAAAAGTCCTTCACAGCAAGAATATTTGGATAAACAGTGTTTTTGTTTAGCTTTTTTGGTAGAAAAACATCCCCGCTTCGAGGAATGGTATGCATTCTCAGTTGATCCTTCACGCGAACTATTGTTATAAAATGCGCGCATAAAATTAATCTACACCCAAAACGTATTTAGTTACACTGACACTGGGGAGTGATACTAGGGGTGGTGGTCTAAGGTCCTGACGCGAAAGATGCCGGGGAAAAATTACGCTAACAAAACTTCCATTCCATAGAAAGAAGAGGCTTTGCCTTCTTGCCTTCTTGCCTCTGCTTTCCGTAGAAATGTGTGAACGTGGAGAGACGGGCAGCTTAGGATGGTGAAAATTCTCTGTTATCCTTGACAACAATATGCCTATGTGCACGCCTTGGCGGCAGAGTGCTTCTCTTGTAATGGCATTTTAAATTGGAATTTATATTGCTCCTGTGGGTGGATGGAAAGGGATGGGTAGGCAATGTCACAAGGACTCTGTAGAGCCTTTGCTAAACGTTTCGAAATTATTTCGTTATTTCGCTGAACGAAATTCAACACTTTTTCGCAAGGAATCAAATTTCCCAAGAAACGCGAAGGATAAATGGACCAACATCCCATCCCACCAAGGAGAATAGTCTGAGTCAAGTCGAGATCTGTGTATATTTTACCGCGGTGTTGACAACAACACCAGCAGAGTAGCAATAGAGAGAGTGAGAAAAACAGCACAACAGCAACAGCCGGATCCAAGGACAATGAGGACAAAACAAAAGGAATGTTTCCGCTTGACAAAAACACAATACCCACTGCTTCTTCATTTGATGATGGGACACACACACACACACACCGAAAGAGAACGCGCTGTCTTCTCAAAGAATAGCGCTAAACAATTTATTTTATCTCATTCACACCTAAGTGCTATATAAACAACAATTTTCCTTTAATAAAATTTCGTATCCTTAGAACACCTTTTTAGAAATGTGAACACAAAGGACGAGTCGTTGTTGCACAAAATCCAGAAAGAGCGACAAAGAGAGAGAGAGAGACTGAGATAAATTTGGTTTTGCCAGGCGACAAAAGATATTAACTACGATCTCTCGTAAGACAACAGGACGACTTGGAGTAGTAATAGTTGTCCTGTTTCTCTACTATTCTCCTTGGGCTAGCCTCTTAATGTAATGACAAGAACATTTAATTTCAACAGTCGACAATCTTAAGTGCTTGCAAACATTTTTCGAGAGGTGTGTATGTGTGTGTGTCTGTCTACAGACACTGCAACTGCGAGGACTTTGAATTCCACAACAAAAAAGGACACAACTACGAGTAGTTTCCTTTGCCTCTTCTACTGATAAAAAGTTGATGAAGTAGTTCACGAACGAGTCTTAGTTAAGATTTGCAAAAGGGGGGTAGGACGATGATTTTTTGAGTTCCAATGGGCTAGTGTCTTCTATGTAAGCGGGTCATCAGAGAGTCATTTAATTAAAATCTTGATTTAATTATTCGCTTGTTTAATGTTTTCTGTCGTTGTGTCCTATTTTGTTGCAAAACACATGGGGAGGCGAGGAGAGAAGTTCGAAGAAAGTTTATCGCAGCTAGGAAGTTTGTTTGATAATTTTTGTTTCCAAAGAAAAGTTTCCACTAAGCTGTTAAGGTTGACTAGGTTTTGAAAAAAATTTGTGTGCGCAAATTGGAGTGACCTTCCTGTATAATCTGGTCTCGTTATGGAAACAGCTTCCTATCGACTTTTTCAATGGAAAAAAGGAACGAGATCTTTCGAAGAGGGGCAAATGAACACCCACTTGCATTCTGAGACTCAGCGATGACACTGTCTCGGACGAAAACTTGCATGGAATTCAAATTCCTTTCCAGTCAGTTGCAGCTTTGCAGCTTTGGCCGACCAAACTACTTGACAACACAGTTTCACTGTCAACAAATGATTTGTTGAAGGAAAACGAATTGATGAAGCAGCAAATGTTATCGATGACCCTTGCACGCACACAACTTTGACCCTCTCCCCCCATCAATTGCCTTTAGTTGAAAATGCAAATTAATTCAATTGGAAGTTTGTTAAGCCCACTGACTACCTAAACAGCCGACCAACCAACCAAACGAACCATTTCACTATGTCACACCGTCTGGATGTATAAATCATCATAAGCCACCTTTTCCAGGATACAGCGGCAAATGGCCAGGGTACGGTTTGATGCTGATTTGTTGTTGAAATGACACTCACGTTGCCACAGATACATATTCGTTCAATCTCCCTCTTCACTCAGTTTATCCTCCGCAGGGTGGTCTCCTGTCCAGAGTCGAAGCTCACATTGCATTCATATATTTATATTTGGAGAGAAAATATCCTATCCAGGGTATCAGAAGCAGGAGCAACGACTTGAATACTAAATTATTGGAAAATTTCCATCAAAAATTGATCAAATTGCATGTCCTGCGGCGCAAGGCAAAACCTAGAGTAGAGCAATCACAAATCACATAACATCGATTTTTAATTAGATTTTCCACTCTCGTCCTGGATTATATACAGTTGCTGCTGGTCCGGTGGCATATCCCTCAAGAAAAAAAAAAAAAACACCAGTTCTGTTCAATTAAACTTTATGATGTTAGGCATCCTTGGGTACGAGAGGAACAATTCAATTTTCTCCCTGTGTTTCCACTCTCGGTCGTTGGTGGTCAGTGTACGCGTACACGCAACCCCACTTGAGATTAAATGGAAATGTGCCCTTCTTTTCACTGATGGCCTGACTAATAGGCTCGTAAAATTTTAATATCTGACAAATATTGAGATAAATACCTGCAACTCAAACTGATGTGGTGTCCTTGTGCATTCTCTCCCGACTATCTGGAATCATCACCTTGTAATCAATGTGCTCTCAGTTGGGTTTTACCTTGGTCCATAGTGCGTGTCCTTTTCCTCCTGTTTTATAGTAATATTATTATTTTTAATGGCTTCATATAGTAAAATGATTTTTAACAGTTTAATTGAATGTGGTCAAAGGTCGATGAAGGGCTTCCTTTGTTAATGAAATCTCTCTCATTCTCGTCGAGGACGATCAACACAGAGAGAGGGAGAGCTGCAGGATAATGAAATTGCAACCAAAGTAAATCGCTTCTCGAATGTACTCATTAAATATAATTTTTTTTAATTAACATCGTTCCGACCATGGAATACATTAAAATTTGCTTGGGTAAGTGGTAATGGACTTTTGGGAGAAGTCATCTTGTGCTGAGCACAGGTAATTTCAATTAAATGTGCATTAAGGAGATGTAGCTGCATGGATAAGTTAATTTTCAAAAGAAAATAGCAACTTGTACTCGAAAGCACAAAAGTCGCTCAAAGTAACATAGTTTCAGAACAGATTTCTAAACAAGCTAAGCTAAGTCCATTGAGTACCTACTGATTTTCGATCAACTGGCAAAAACCACATCTGCACTAAGGACGCGACTGGGGTTAACAATAAAAACAAGCCGAATGCACATCAGAACCAATTCTAACAACACTTGGATGTAAAACTACTGACTTCTCACTACAAGTCCTTTTTGTCAAAAAAATATCCATTGGTAGAAGCCACTTTTACGGTGAACTTGCTACAAATTTAGCACTCGAGAGCTCTAGGAAGCTAACCTGAACCTGGACAAAATGTTTGAAACTTAATAAGTTATGAGGCTAGTGTTATTGTAAAGGTAGGACTTGGGTACTCTTGTTTGAGTCTTTCAATAAAATAGACACTCAATTTTATTTTAAAGACGGACTTATGAGGCCTTGAACGCGCAATGGGTTGATGTAATAAATATACGGGACAATGTAATCAAATATACAACTGACCTGGTTTGCCAGCAAGTTCCATAGTCAACTTGCCGAGCTGATCTGTGTGGAATACTGCTAAAGCACAACTAAAGATATGACCAGTTGGCCTCTTTTTCAGGAACACGCAAGCACTCACGGTTGGAGAATGCATTATCGCATACAAAAGTTGAGCATCCGTGGATAAAGGCGTGTGTACCAGGCGTGTCTAAGACAGACAGAGCTTATTCCTGTTGAACAAGTCAAAACAGAGCCCTACGTATCATTCCATCCAAGTAAGGGCCACTTTCCTGTTTACTAGCTTGTTCATGAGAGGGAGACTTTTTGGGTGTCAACGTCTCAAGAAAACTTAGCGAAAGAGCTCACCTTTGTTGGGTGCCGGGGCATAGAGATATTCCAGGGAACTGCAAGGCTGATGAACTCGCCAGATATGGAACAACCATACCCCTGCTCACAGATAGAGACACCCTGGGTATACCGATCGCTACATGTTAACTTAAACTTAAGCTGGATGCTATTGAAAAAACAAATTCTAGGTGGACAAATGGTATAACATGTCTAGCGACAAAGCGGATTTGGCCACGGCTGGATCTGAAACACTCTAAGAATCTAATTTCTCTCAACAGATCACTTATCAGATCCGCAATAGGTATCATCACGGGACACTGTCTAATAGGCAAGCATGCAACAAGACTTGGCGTCCATTCAAATAATTTCTGTAGAAGCTGCACGGACGGAGAGAAGGAGGAAACGATTCCCCACCTTCTTTGTAACTGCCCAGCTCTCTCCCGTAAAAGAAGACTTCATTTAGGGGAACTCTTCTTTAACGACTTAGGCGATCTGATAAATACAGATATCAGAAACCTCCTTCGTTTCATTAAAAGCTCCAATTGGTTGAACGAGTAGGTATGGAGATCTCTTCGGCTCCATGTGGTATCACAATGGACCTATCTAAGTGTGCTGGCAATAGCTGGCAGCCACTTCAACCTAACCTAACGAAAGAGCTACCTCGAAATTTTGTCAATTTCTTAGTCACTTGCCATTTAGAGCGTCTAAACGAAGATGAAGCTGTATTACGGGAAAGTTATGGTTGAACAGGGAAACAATGAAAATTGACAATGTAAGCCTGTGCCCCTTCAAATGGTTTACTTCTGTCGACAATCAATAGTAGATAAACTACCTATGGACGCACTTTAAATGCTTTTATACTCGAAAGGGCTTTTAAGACTTTTTCCCCACCCAATTCATCTTCCTCGCCAAACTATGCTACGACGTTTGAAGAATCCTCAGATGCCCATTCTAGCCAAACTCTTTAAAACCCTATGCTTGGGAAAAAAAAGCCTCATCACAACAACTAAGTGGTTTCTATAGGTTCAACCTCATTTCTTTCTCCATTATCACAATGGACCTTTTCTAATCGCCTCTTATTAAGTGCCACTCTAAGCCATCTAACCACCTCATGTAACTAGCCACTCCAGGCATTTCTTAAGCTCCTTTCGCCATACGAGTTTATACCATAATTACACCCAACCACTACTCTCATCTGATTTCGCTTGAATAAGTCAGCAGTCCTTAATCCAATTAAAATGTTTCGTTCGCCCCAATTACCCACCATGTTGCATACACAAGTAAACACACATCTTCCAAAGTTTTAGATGTGGTGCCACCACCACCAAGGTAAACCTCATACAAATCCCCAACCAAGACCACATTAATTTTATAGCCTCGAGAGCTGCACAGCCAGCTAATTGCCAAATATTAAATGTGCACTACGTGCTTCAACACATCCTTTTCGCCTCTCGAAGGAGCTATCTCGCGACAAAGACTGTACTCCTTTAAGGTGTTCATAGGAGCGCACATCTCATGAACTCTCGTGTACATATAACGATGATTATCTTTAAGGATGTTGTCTGGCTAAGTGCAACTACAAGTGATGAACTCCAAGATGAGAAACTTTACCACAAATTTCCCACAAAGGTGTTCCAACTTTTGGTGGTTGACTAATAAAACAAGGATATCTCCATGAGAAATCATGGTGGAGGCAAATATTAAGTGGGATTACCCAAGGCAAAGCTCTCAGATTCAAATGACTTTCAAATAAAAAATATCTTCAAAAAGGATACAGGTACGGTGGTAACCTTCCCAAAAAAAAAAAAGAAAGAAAAACGAATTAAGGTTGAAGGCTTATATCTCCTAAGTATCTTCAAATCACATAAACTTCTGTGCACAGGAAAAAAAAAATAAAAGAAACGAAATAAATTTCCCAAACGCCATAAGGATATATAGGTGTATGTACCTCTCTCTGGTGCTCATCCTTCCAAAAACCGAACAAATCCCTTCAAATTGATTTCGTTTTGTAAGAAAATAGAGAAGAAAGAGAAGATACATATATGTATGTATGTGTACAACAAAGTAGAGGCAAGAAAAAAGAAAGGCAAAACTTTTTTTTTTACTCCCAAGGATATGAATAAAATACGCATATCCTTCTAAATCAGCCAAAAGAAAAAAAAGAAAATATTCTCATTTATGTCACAAACCATAACGCAATATACTCGTATCCCTTTTGTAGGTGTGCTCCTTGTGTATATCAAGGAAATGAATAAAATGACATATTTTCCAACTTGTATGTGAGAGAGTTTTTCACGGAGGGCAAAAAGGACACAATAACTGTCAGAGATGAAAGTGAGAATGAAAGTGGTAGTTTGACCAGAATCGTACCTGTGAGATGTAAAGACTTTGGAGGACTTCCAGTCTTTTGTTTAGTTTGTCCCTAAAACATACAATCAGCACTTACCGATGCTTATTGGCCACAAGCCCTTTAAGCAAGTTGGTGGCCCTAAAAGTTTCCCCAACAAAAAGTTGGGACACGTTCGCCCAGCTGCCTGTCATGCGTACAAACAGTTCCACTGATGATGAAGGACAATTGCGTTGCTTTACCAATGTTTCGTTTCGGTCCTATTTTGGCCAGAAGTCAGTCCAGTCAATAAGTAGCAACAACTTTTGAGTGTAGATACATATATCCCCAGTGGACAACATTGGCCTTACCAACATTTTAGTCGGCTGTAGGTCATTTTGCATTACTTGGACCGACTCTAAATTAGTTCTCTTATGTCAGACTACCAGTAGATATATGTAAATGGCTGTCAACGTACTGAAATTCGAAGTTCAGTACCTTGGGATCCGGCAATTGCCAGAGCCAGGCAGCCCACTCTCGGAAAACCCTTTTTCAAGGAACTATCTGAGATTTTCCACATTAAATTCTGCAACATCATCAGCTTTCCTAATTCCACAGGATGGATCTGAAAACTACACTCTCAGCTACGCCCATCAACATCCAGGTCACGTAAGTTGTGGTATCAAAACGGCGCATCCGCGCAACTTCTGTCTCTGGCAGGCCTACCAGTTTCAACCACTTCTACCTACCTATACCTACCCTACCTTGGAATACTTTACCAACATTTCAGTTGGTCGTAGACTCATAGACCATCAATTTTACTATGCTACTGTCCGGGGTGGACCTGGGCTTCCATCAACAAGTGGTTCCGCCAGCTTGATCGTTAGCTAGCTGCCTCCAGTTTCCCACCCCAAGTGAGTTGAGGTCCTTTTCAACTTGTGCGCACTACCAGAGTTATGGCCTTCTTCTACTGCGTCATGCGCAGTAGATTGGAAGATTCTTCAGGTCGGAGCGTCGTTGTATTTTGAATTTTGTCACTAAATCTATGTCGCTGTACAGCCCGTGCAGTTCGTCCTTGTATATTCTTCTTCATTCAACATGGGACCATACTTAAAGTACCCAAAGAATTTCTCTCCAGTTCTATCTAGTTTATGAGATACCTCTCCACTTACAATTTAATGCCGTCCACTCAGCTGATGCTGTCACTTTTCCAAATGACGTACTGTGATTTGGCATCTGAAGAACTCTTCAAAGTTCTCTTCATAAATTCATATTCAACCTCGTGTAACAAATAAATAAGCCATCAAAAGTTTTCTATATAAACAAAATAAATTCATTCCACCCCTCTGTCCATCCCCTCCTCCTCCCATACGATTGCAATAACTTTTTGACCTTATTCAACATAACTCTCCGGAAAATCTACATTCCTTTTCATGCCCCGAAGTCAGGCCATGTTATGAAATTCCCTAATTGATGTTTATTACACTTTTCGATTTGTTCCTTTCGTCCTTTATACCCAAATATACACACATACTCCCACAGTCAGAGACATGCGGCATATACCTACTACTATTTCGAATTCAAATTCATCCTGATCAAAGAACAGCAGGCCAGGGTAGGAGAGGGGAGGACATACAACATTTTGTATAGTCATAAGAGCAAAAGTTACCATGGCAATATTTGTGTCGGTGGGAGGTCGTCCTTCCTCTTTCACATTTTAGCTCTCTTGTCCTATTTTATAATGAATGATATCCTGTGCGTTTATTCCAATTATTTTAGGGATAACAAACAAAACAAAAGGCAAACAACCAAACAAAAACATGTTAAACCAAACAATCCCCGTATCTGCATATGAAAATAAATACACATCTCGCTTTTGGGTGTGTAAGGATATACTCCTTCCAATACACGCATTCAACTCGATTTCGAATGATATGAAGATTTTTTTTTTGTACGTTTTGTATTTATTCTAGGATACAAGACTAGTGGGCATGTTTTGATTGTGTTTATAGAGCAACATCTATACAGTGCTCAGGGATGTTGTGAGACGACAAATGATGTCCTTTTTTTTGGGAAAGAAAAAAAGAAAATTCGACCAAAATTAATTTTCGTTTGAGCTTCTAGTACGTTGTACTTGCTCTTATCGTAGTATATGGTTGGTCCTCGCAAAGCAAAAAAAAGAGGCCTTCCAGTTGTTGAAGCTAAAACAACGCACTATGGCACTGTAAGAGATCTGACAAAAAAAAAAAAAAAAAGATTGTGCGTCAAGTCCTTAGGGGAATTTCCCCTAAAAAGTCGAAAAAAAAAAGAAAAGAATTCGTAGAAACTTTTTCATTTTTTTTTGGAAAAACCGATGAAGTTTCGTCCTTATATTCCCAATTGGGGAGGCTTTGGCATTTTGTTATATGTAAGCCTAGTATTTCTGTTTTGTTAAAGGACCTCGATAGACATAGGTATATATCCTTGGGAATATAAGTGAATGCCGTTGATATCATCTTCGTTGTCGTAATATTCGATCACTGAAGTGAATTTTATTTGAAGTGACAGTTAAGCTACATACGAGAGGCAATTTTTATTGGAATGTCCTTTTTGTCTTTTTGTGTGTATACGTACATACCTTGCCTCTTTTATATTCGTATTTATTTCCGGAAAGGAAGTCAGCTTAAATAGACCCAAATAAATTCCGCTTATATGCACATATCCAATCAAAGTGGCACACAGGGGATATACATAGGTATAGATACTCTGAAGGTACTTGTTCTGTTAAAGAGGGAAACTTTAAGCAGACTATTGTAGCAAAGTATAAGTTTTGCGAGCTCGATTTGTTGAAAAGTTTTTTTTTGTGGGAAAAGTTGATTAGTCATGCGGTGTGTAGGCGATTAGACACAGTGGTCAGAAAGTTATAGTTTCACGTTTTTTTTTTTTTTTTTAGTCAGATTGAGATTAGGAAGTGACTCAATTTTTCATTCCCTCGGGACACACTCGAATGGAACTCGAGATTGATGTGGAATAAATGTATAACTTGTTGCAGGAAATCGTTTGCCTACGAAAAAGTTCTTGTCAAAAATCTAGCTTAAGTCTCCGAAAGTAGTCCGCAAATTATAGTGCAAGTATGAGTTCTAACTCTCGCCTCTTATCTTTATCCTTAAGTTTATACAGTAATTACCTTCACAGACGACTTTGCTATAGCTGTCGCTAAGAGATTTTCTACAGAAGGCTCTCTCTAAAGTCTCTTAATCGATTTAAGATTGTGGCCTTACTACTCCAAAGAAATGCAATCGGCATCACTATATACCGGTGGACGGGTGGTTCCACTTGAAGCTGACGCCAGTAAAGGCAGCCTCTAACGCTGCATAGTACGCTACGGCTGGTTCGATTAGTTTTTCTGGTAGAAATTATAGATACATGTGGTATCACACACCTTCTTTTGTCTAAGTGTCACTACATCAAATAAAGCATGCCACCCTAACCTAACCTAACTTATAAGCTCTAACTGGAAGCATCCTACACCTCTGTACAGGCAACGCACTTTCAAAATGGCCTCTTATCTGGCTAGAGGAACTCCCATAATAAACGACTTGAACCAATGATCACAGCCATTTGACGACAGAAAATTACTTCGAAATGAGATAAAGTCGCCGACAGAGTCATCCATTGCTCAAAACAGTGCAGTAAAAGTCATGGCAAGTGGGAAAGAATTAGAGAGTATATCGCCAATACATAACTATACAATATAGTGCCTAGAGGTTGTGGAAAACACATTGCAGATCCCTACACTCTCAAAATCGATCAAAAAAGTGCATAGATTCTCTCATCCTTCTATCATGTCCTTCCTTGGAAAAGTATAAAGTTTCCCAACATCATTAAGAATATTAAATACAATTTTGTTTTTCTTCTTTTTTTTGTCAAGTTTACCTTTACTATCCCAAAAAAAAAACTCTTCGATAACATCATTATCCTTTTATAAGTTTGCTCACTAATTTATCCTTAGGCAAACAACCAAACGCAAGTATATTCCATCGGTGTCGACCGACGTCCTTCTCGGAACCAAACATATTTGGAAAAGTAACTCGAATAGCGCGCGTCATCCGAAACTTATCTCATTAAATTAATAGACCGAGGGCTATGCCAAGGCATGGGTGATGTAGGACTGACCCCCCTCGTGTAATCATCACATATGTCTATCCAGGAGATGTGTGTCCGTGTATGTTGTTTACCCGAGGACATATTTTTCGGGAAAATTATTTTTCGAGTACTTCAATCTTTCTATTTCTATTTCGTTTTTTTTTTATCCTTTCGTCCTTAATGGGAAAAATGTAACATGGTTCGGACACACTCCTATGATTTGCTTCATTTTTTATTTGTCCAATTTTACTCCCTTAAGGCTTGTGATGAGTGTGGGGCAATATTCCGCCTCTCAATTGAATCCATGTGTTTGTGTGAATTTTGTAGATTTATGGAAAAATTGACCGCCACCTTGTATTCGATTACCTATCCCATCCCAGACCGAATGCGTTCGGAAATTCGATTTTGCCTCACGGTCAGTATACGGGATTTTTTAATTGGATTTTAAAATACTGGAACTGAGTGGTGTTAGCTTCGGGTGAAAGTTCACAGAAGAGGATAAAAAAAAAATGAAAAATATAAAAACCTCTGCTAAGGACTATTGGTAAATTTCAACCCTTATTTACGCTTTCTGTTCAGACTGCACTTTGTACACAGTAATTGAACTCAACACCAGACATTTCGTTTCGGGGCATAACTGTTTGTTAAGAATTGCAGTGTTGAATTTTGTTTTTTCCAACCGATAGTATGGGACTACTCTCTCTTTCTCTTTAGGAGTCTTGTTGGTGACAAGGTACTTTGTAGCCAATTGTAGGGGAATACTTTGAGAGTTGCAGTAAATGATATCCAGCGGCGATGAGAAGGTTGCTGCATTAACCTTCTAATTCAATTGCTGATGCTGTACCCTTATGGGCATGTTAGTGGAAATATACTTGTGTTGTACCATACTTCGGAAATGTTGTCAGACTCATGGGAAAGTGTAGCAGCAAACTGACCAAAATACCCCTTTAAGTTAAAGGAAATGATTTGTGCTGGCTTGTTTCGTAGTTTTTGGTAATAATCGTAGAAAATCTTTGATATCTGGAGGTGATCTTAACCGAGGATAAAAGCATAGAAAAATGTCTCTTGGTATAAGCCTGCTTTCATCAAAAAACCTCTCAACTTTGCTTTGAAGACATATCGGAGATTTTGATTATTTTGCTACAGATAGTACCTTTCGCAGACTACGCTCTTATCTTTCATAAATTGGGTTCATCCACTGGAGCTTTGCAAGTTTAGGTTTCCCCCATCCCTATTCACAGCGCAAATATACGGATTTGATTAACTTAGTCTGTGAGCATGTGGAGCGAAACCAATTTAGTTGCAAAACCTTATGATGTAATTCGTTTTCTTTACTGTTGATTGATATTCCTATGCCCTCCCAGTACAACACCCACATTAAATAATTCACATTTATTAATGACCCACGTCCCCATATGGTTCCGTATTCAATGAACTACCCCCTCGACTAATGTCGATTAAAAATACATAAAAACTCACTCAATCATTTATGGCGTGCATATGCGAGTCTCTAAAACCACAACAAACACACGTACCGCAACCCCAAGTTGAACCAAACAGCCAGACACAGACCCATTGAAGGCAATTAAGCATCAACACGGATGTTTATCTTTCAGACTAAACCTACCTTCATTCATTCACTTAATTCACTTCGAACAAAACTGAATAACAAAAGCGAACAAAATAACCATAGTCTCATAGATGGAGCAAAAGGAAGTGAAGAACAGAATAGAAAAGAAAAATAAGCATAACGGACCTCATACAAATACAAAGTAATCACGTTACCGCGTTCAGATATGAAGCGAATAATCAAAAATTTCCGTGCAAAGAGTTCACCCCACCATGTCCTGTGTCTGTTTGTAAAGAGAATTTCATTAGGGTGACCACTGGCCGACACGACTCAAACTCACAAAAAAAAAATGAAAATGAAAATACTCGTAATAACAAGAAATTCAAAAGAAAAAAAGAAAAAAAACAACACCACCCCAAAACCAAAACAGTCAACAGAATCACCCACAAGGACATGGCATGGCATCCTCGGTTGCTTACATCAGCAACAGCACCAACAGGGGTGGTGGCAATCAAATCCTCGTTTTTTTTTTCAGCACGATTTTGGACAAGGACACAAACATACACACACACAAACTGACCACTTGCTGATGCCAAAGCCAGCCCCTTCTTTCAAGCTGTTGATGCGCCACCGCTTCCATGGGGAAAACGGGGGGATGATTTCAACGCATGAATAAACATTAAATCAGCTCAAATATTTCTGAGGGAAAAAACAAAATCCTAGGACACACACATTAAAATCATTTGTTTCGTGAAAATTGTCAAAAAAAAAAAAAAAGATGGCAGACCGGCGAAAGTGCAGGAAAAATGGAAAATTTAATTCTTTCCGCCAACAGCTATTTGTCCACATTCATACACACGTGGGTGGAGAAGAGGAGGAAGTCCGTTTTTTTATCCCTCTTCCCGATTGTGACGGCGTTTTTGTTGTTTAATGTGACAGTGATTGTATGCATGCGAGTGCAGATAGACAATCATTAAATAAATGCGAAAATAATGGATAAAAGATAGATAACGTGCGCCGAAGATATCACACACAGCATGGCCTTAACTGCTGTCCTGTAATTACATATGATTTCTGTGTGATATTTTTCGAAATATCAGGACATTAAATGAATTTATACGACAGGTTATCGTGTGTATCGTGGGCAGAACACAATTCCATTGTCAGCCTGTGGTTCAGTATGCTCAAGTGCCAATCCAAAGGCTTAATATTTGTCCTGGTCACCTAAGAAGTGTCCTGTTCCACTTACCGGTTTCCTCATGCTTTTCGAATTGGGCCAAATGCAAAAACGAATTATATTTCAATTAATACGTACGAATTCCGATCTCAATATGGCCATGACATGCCTCACTCCTCCTCGATCAGGATTCGGGGGGCAATCCTTTCGTTGATTATTATTACGGTTTAAAAATTACCAATTTCATGGAAATTTTATTTAATATTTCACCCGAACACAATGAGATATATGTAATAAAGCCCACCAATAAGGACGAAAAAAAAGGATTAATAATGCAAGAAAGATTTATGTATATATATGCACCGACCAGGCGCACACCGTGCCGTAAAGTGAATTTTAAAGTATTTTTAATGAGTGCGTCCAGTACTAATGGAATTTTGTATTTTAAATCTTTTTTTTTTCCACTCTCTCTCTCACAGGACTTCTGCTTAACCCCCATACTCGATTCCTATTTTGCATATTCTTTTTGTAGGATGGTGGGTAACCATTACAATTATGGTGACAGAAAAAGATACGAAAGACAAATGGGAAGGTGTAGTACAATGATCTGAATCATTTCATTTTCACATTGTTTTTCCATTTCAATTTGATAACAATTAATTCAAGTGGATGCTTTCCTCTTCTCTCTTCATGTATCCTGCTTCTTTTTTTGTAAATTATCTTCAAATTGACTTTATTTATGCGTGGTATTCGCTTAATAATTATATGAATATTTATACCTTTTCCTGGACGAAGAATTCAGTAATTATAGATTTTTTTATTTTTTATTTTTTTGTAAATCTCCTCGAACCCATCCCTGATGTTATTAACTTTATTTAAATGAGAGAAAATAAAGAGATGGACTATGACAAAGACAGAGAGGGGGGTAGAGAAAAATAATGTAAATAATTTTTAATTTTTCATTAATAAATAACTGTATGAAGTAGATATAATTCATGAATACTTATTGTTGCCTGGATAATCGATGACATAGCAAATATGTGTAGGATATCTGTCAGGATGTCAACTGACTTCAGACTCGATGGAATATGATTCCTTTACTACTTATTTCAATAATCTTTTCGAACAGTGTCGCTCTGAGCTCTGATCTTTCCGCCCGCAAGTAGCTGATTACAAAATCACCATCTATTGGAGGGCATCGAAATTGCCGATGAGCTCGCCAAACAACGAGCTCAATCAAAACTTATAGGCCAACTATCTTTCTATAGTTTATCCTCCCGTCACATTACTTTGACTCAACTGCCATCTCAACAAGCTGAGCATAGGTCCTACGGATGTGTGGCAACTCTGCTTTCAGGATCAGTAAACTGCAGAGCACATCTTGTGCGAATTTCCCGCAGAAGCTTGAAACGGACAAAAATGCTTTGACATTGAATTCATCCCTTCAAAAACGCTCAACCATTCATCTGCAAGCACGATTCTAAGGCTCTTCCATGGCCTCTATCTTCCTCAAGATCAAAACAATTTTAAAATGTAGAAAAACTTTGTTCGACACAAACATTTTTTTTAGGTCGCGTGTTTTTCTGATCCCATTCTTGACAGTGACATGTCACAAGCACACTTTGGAGAAGGATTCATGTAGCCGAACCGCTGTTAATTCGTACAAAGTTATGTGTCCATGACACCAATGACCTGATTTCTACCTCAATCATAGAAGTCTGCCGGTCGGTCTTTCGGACGTTTTTCCAACGTTAAGATGCCAATCAAACAACGTTTGATATTTTGAGGACGGATTCAGGATTCCGTATGACCGATCTCATCATATAACAAAAGACTTCACGTCTACGGATAGTTAGTTACCGGAAGTTTTAGTGCCAAAAAAGATGAAACTCTGCACCTTAGACAAGATATTAACTGTCAAAACTGGGTAAATCAAAGTAAATTGACGAAAAATCTCCGTGTATAGCTTCATCCTTCTAGCTACATACATCCGCATACATTTTAGCCAACTCTTGAAGGGAAGGGATCAAGGATATATGAATCTTTTCCTGCTCATCACAATATAGGTCTAACACTCATGCTAAATGTTCTGCTATTGTAGTCCACATATGAAGAGCATTTAGGAGTCTGTTCGTCATCTTAATACCTAATGAATGCTTAGCACTGGCGGACCTGAGTGATCTATGCTTTATTGGGCTAAAAAGTCCACTGACATTTATACATTATATTGTGATCCTCTTAAGCTCTGTCGAAAGTGTAAATGTACAATTATTCCACGTCCTGGTGAGTCGCCTAAGGATGAATGTTTCTCCTTCTGTTTTTTAAGCCGCGTAATAAGTCTAATCAAAGCCAGTTAATAACCTGCGAATTTTATTCACTTAAAATAAATTACAACCCTACCATTCCACTTTCTGGAAAACTACAAGAAGACCGCTTTCCACAGAGAAGACCCAACATTTTCCCAAATTACTCTGTCCACCTTAAGTCAAAATGTAAAATGCTATATAAATAGGATCTCGGAATCATCATCATCATCCCGTTTGGTTGGTTGGTTGGAATTTTCATTAGCATTCTTGATTAAAGTCCAGAAAAAAGGATTTTGTAATTATTTCCGAATCATTTTTTATTCTAATGACTTTTGATTTCGTTCTGTCATTAGCCCTGACGTTCCCCTCAGCCTCCCAGGCGCGATACCTGCCTACAGATAGATTTCTGTTTTTTTTTTTTTTTTCTCGAAGAAGACAAAACGAAAGAAGCAGAACTAAAGGAGAATTTGTAATTACAAGTAATTGTGAGAAATGGCCTAATTAAAGATTTAAATGTCCTTTTTTTGTTACAAAAAAGAAGAAAAACAACCCCGCAGTGTGGGTTGACAAGAAGAGCTGGCTTTTATAGTTCATTTTCATTTCAAGGATTCTTAACTTTTGAGAAAGAAACTGTACAGAGAGAGAGAGAGAGAAAGTAGAAAGAGAAAAAGAATTGGTTTTAGTTAAAGGTAATTACTTTGAGAAAAATAAAAAAAAATAGAAGACAAATCCAAGGACATCAGACAGAAGGTTCTTGATGAAAAGCCAACAGAGAATCTAAAGACGAAGAAGGTGAAAACGAACGAATTTGAATGAATTCGAATTAAAAGAAAACTGAATGTGAAGGAATTCGCTTGATTAAAAGGTGGAATCAATTAGGCTTGTAATTTAATTATTTCACAAAGACAGTTGGCAACGAAAAATATAAAAAAAAAAACCGAGACGTGGTAGCAGAGAACTAGGAACGCTTTTTGTTTTACAAATAAATTGAAGTCAGGTAATGGCAATTAGAGTGAGAAATTGTAAGGACATAGACTTAGCTGTAGTAATGATCAAGGGTCATCATGAAATTTTAACAGAATTTGTGGGTTCTTAACGAAGATTTACGAGAATTCTTTGCGACTCAGGGTGCTTTTGGATAAATAATACCAAAATGGGTTCAATGAGGCTATTCTTTTGTTTCCTTATGCCTCCTTTAAAGCCAAAGAAAGGGATTTGACAACTTCACTAAACCTTTACGAATCTTGAGTCGAAACAAAGCAAATTGCCTCTCTCTGCAAAAGGTTTTCAACAGTTCTAACATCAATGTGGATAATAATGTACATCTAGGTACAGATAGAACGAGGCATGATCAAATAAAATACGATCTCATGACAAAACGCTGGTAAAAATGTTGCAACTTTGAACCGAAACCTTAAATTTCCAGTTGCAAACTAAGAGGTGTCTGTTTGATAAACCGAAAGAAGTAAGTTGTGACCACTTTTGATACCAAGTTCGTAGTACACTTTCGAATACGAAGGGATACCTCCTCCTACATACTATATGCCCTGATGGCTCAATTATGTGCATTGGTAGGGCTCTAGCCTTAACTCACTCTAAGTACATTTCTATGGCAAACGAGATTGAATGGGGATAGGTAGGTAGGAGTGGCAGGTTGCAACCTCACTTCGACCAGATAAGGTCCATTGTGATACCACCAGGATCTGTATTCCACCAGAAATACTGCCCGCAGAACCAGCCGGAGCTTGCTATGAAGCGCTGGAGACTGCCTATATTGATGTCAGCCAGTTCGCTAAGATTGTTGTAGAAGCTGGCTCCCAAGTATGCTTTTCTTCGAGCTGAAAGGGCCGGGCATGTACAGAGAAGATGGAGAATTGTCTCCTCCTCTTCCTAATCCATGCAGCTTCTGCAAAAGTCATTATAAAGGAGGCCCAGCCTATAGGCATACTTGCCGATGGTCCAGTGTCAGGGAATGACACCCACTAAGGTACTTATTATCAGTCTATTTCGTCTGATGAGACAATAAGAGCGTTTGTGATCCAGCTTTGGCCAAATCTGCCTAGTGATGAGACAGGTGCTGCCAATTGTCCATCTATGATTGGCGATATTGATCGCGAGTAGCAATTTGCTTATCTGGAAGAATTGGTAGTGTTGTGCCCTCTCTGACGAGTTCATCCGCCATGCAGTTGCCTGGAATGTCTCTGTGCCCCGGCACCCATATGAGGTGAATTTTGAATTGCGCAGCCATCTCGTTAAGAGATAAGCGACAATTTAGGGCTGGTTTTGAGTTGAAGGCGACAGATTCCAGGGATTTTATCGCGGCCTGGCTATCAGTAAAAGTTGTGATATCCCGAGAAGATAGTACATTATACCTCAGCAACGATAAGGCTTCCTTGATTGCCATTATCTCGGCTTAAAAGACACTGCAATGGTCAGGTACGTTCACATCCTTAGAGAATACACCCCCGCCCACTCCTGATTCTGTTTTAGAGCCATCAGTATAAAACCAGATGGATCCCTTTCGTTGGAGCTCAAAATCCTCTTTCCAGTCAAGTCTGGAAGGGATAGTGGTAACGAAGATTTTGTCAAATAGGAGTTGTTGCAGGGTGTAGTCGGTGCTTGCATAGAGGATGATTTATAAGCCGAAGAACTATCCATATCGTCAACAACACGATTTCCTTGTATTATCTTTCAAGTCGCTCACCAAATTCGTTCGACAAAGACACTTTCTTAATCCATAAGCTCGATCTGATTGAACATGGAACACGTCATTAAAAAAAAAATCTGATATTCGCTGAAACAAGTCCAGGCCACGGACTTCCACGCTCTGGCACCACACCACCATTAGACATTTCGTAAAGTTTTCACCTTCAACTATCATTTTCATAACTTTAATGTAATCTCAAGCCCACTTAAACTCATTAGATGCTCATATATCCTCCATCACTTCACTTAAAGTAGAATAGTATTTTGTATTTTGTCCAAACCTTAACTAATTAAGCTCTCTTTATCCACTATCTCTGTATATTGTATATCTCTATTTTCAGGTTGTGCTTTCGTAAAGTTTAGTTCCCATCAGGAAGCTCAAACAGCTATAACTAATTTACACGGAAGTCAAACTATGCCGGTAAGTGTTGCACATTTCACCTTGTAGATACTGAGAAAATTCCATACCAACAATTCACATACATAAACCTACAATTTGCTCTGCTGCTGTTTGATATTGGGGTACATCTCTGAACACATCCTCTGATAATAAATTGAATTAATGCTGCTTTAGCCGCTCAATTAAGTTGTGCAGAAGTTTTGTTGCCTCGATGTGGACGGCGGCGGCACGGTGCGCAACGACGACAACGAACGATATACTACTAGGAGAGTATACCTTTGGTTCTAAATAATTGAGGACACTCCGAAAGGTGTTATCTACGGTGTATCCTGTGTGTTTGCAAATGATTAATTCGTCCTAAGGAAGATTTATTTGCATATTTTGGGAGGGGCGCTAGCCTATTTCATCTACCTTGCCCTTAGTTTTATGACGTGTGTCAAAAAGTCAATTAAAGCCGCAGATTTATTTTTGGGATACCTATTTGAAAGATTCATATTTTTTTTTTTTTTTCCTTCAGTTTTTAAGAACATTTTTCATGGTGTACCTTGTTGGGAACGGTGAATTTGTTAGAAACTTTGGCAATTTATTTTGAATAAAGTCCTCAAGGGATTTTTGGTATGTGCGCCTTCTTTGTTGTTGATTGGAGATATGGCTCTCCTATGCAAGGACACCAACAGTGAGGAAGTAAATGTATCTTCATTTATCAACTTACGTGTTAGAACCTTTAGTGATTTTTATGAACTTTTATGTAATTTGTCAAACGACAGGAGGGGACAAATGATTTTTTGTTTCTTTGTTACGTTATGTGCTTTTGTTTTATAGGATGGACTGTAAAAGATGAAGATATAGCTGAAAAGGAGGCAACAAATGAGGCGTGCAGGGTACTGAAGACATCACAGTTGTTAGAGAGGGAGTAAGGCAATGCCTCGCCCAAATGAAGGCAGGTGGTCGTTGTAGAGATTTTGGAAAAAGTGGAAGTAGTTAAGTCACAGGACAGTAGATAAACCTTTTTTTGGCCACCAAAATTGATTCATTATTCACTTTACACACCCACAGTGTGGAGTATAGTAAAAGCCTCAAACAACATGTCTCTATGGCGAGCATTAAATACTTAGAAAGCGCGTGGGATTTTCGAACACTTGGAATTTCTACTTCAAAAACGTAAGCCATGGCTATTGAAAATGTTCGCAAACAAAAGAGAATACAGAGATTCCTCCACCTGAGTTAAGTATAATCTTCTGTAAGCTCTCAGGATGCGAATTTCCTATTTCCACACTCAATAAACAATCCCCACCCCGTTGTGTCATTAGCTGTAGGTAGATACACCCTTCGAATTCATTGTAACACTAGGATTAAAATCGAACGCCCTCTCGCACTGAATTTAAAATTAATTCCCTGAAGCCTCCCTCCCTCCCTCGATCACAAACACACACACACACACTGGTTGGTTAAGATCTTGTGCATTATAATCTCTAAACTCATGATGAATACACCATTCCAGTTCCGCTTAATTATCCTTTCCCCCAATAAGCACACCGGAAAAAAATAATATTTCTTTTAATTTTTCACTTTGAAGCTTATTGCTTTCTTTCGTTCGTTCCATGGGATTCCGTTGGCGTGTCCTTCATGCAAATGCACACAGGATAATATATAACCTCGGCAAATTACACATATTATTCACACCCCACCATGCCGTGCACTGGATTCGAAATTGCGCCTTCCTCCAAAACCAAGAAAAAAAAAATCATAGGTTACAGGCAGACAGATTGTGCCATCAATTTCAATTTACCTTGGCAGGATCTTCTCCAGCAGGAGCACCCTACCATAATCTCTATCGCAACTAATTTGATAAAACCACCACCTGACTTGATGACGGTGCGGTATCCAATAAAAGGAAATAAAACAAACAGCAGGAGACGCAACAACATTCTAAAGAACTCGAGCATGAGTAAGAAAAGGACGAAAGTGGTTTTTATTTTTATTTTTTGGACCCCGTGTGTTGCCTATTACAGTCACGTCCCATGAGATTGGTTTGCAATTTCTTTCGTTTTCGTTTTTCTCTCTCTCTCTCTCTCTGTTCTGCTTTGCATTCGCTTTCAATAAACATCAACATAAATCTCCAGACACACACATGGCTCCAAGTATCCTTTCAATTTGCAATGCTCGCGCACACAGTTGAAATAATCTTCAATCACCTGTCCAACAAAAGAAAGGACTGCTCAGCGCTACATTCTCTCAGATTTGAACCAGAAGCAAACGTATCTCAAGACTGTGATCCTTCGCGAGGTAACAAATTAAAGGAAGTTTCCCATTCCTATTCCCATTTCGCGAGCGGCGCGGTTTTCTTTTGAAAAATAGATGTCAAGGCGGAGATGAAGAGTGCTTGCTTGCGAGAGGGTATGCAAAAATAATGGCAAACTAAATTGAGTGTTATGCACACATCCTTTCCCATTACTTATGCCGACAAAATTTCATAAAAATAAGACAAACACCATAGTAGAACGAAGAAATAAAAACAAAAGAATATATCTTACACCTGGTGTCACCTTTTCACACAACAGGAACAATGGAAGAACCAGGACGAAGCAGGAATTGCGATAAAAGTAAAGGAACGGAACATCTTCGAGTAATGGCGTCATTTATGGACGAAAATTGTATACATTCATATTTTATTTAGATATTCTCTGGGCGGGTGTTTTTTTTTTTTTTTCGTAGTCACATGTGTTGCTTCTCTAGGCGAAATTGGATTGTTAGTGTGTTGTCGGGGGCCCAGTGAAGATGGGCGGTCTGGAATTTATATGCATTGTCACGGATGTTTGAGAGTGCTTTTACACTTTCACAGAGAATGTTTTTCGTAATACTTTTGCCGTATAAATTAAGGATAATTGAGTGTATTCTCGATGCGAAGAGTGAGGGAATAGTTTGTTTAGTTTAGGGGAGGACAGGTTTGCTATTGTCTCATAACTTTGTTATGAGAAGTTATAGTACGAAGGGACAGTCTGCCTTTTGTCAAAATATGTTCTGCATAAAACAGTTAGCAAGTGGTAATATTGCACTGTGATAGCACTTGTCAACACCGCCGAGACATCCAGCTTTATGTATGTATAATGCTCCTTGTACAGCAAAAACTCTATTCGCAATGCAAATGAAGAGATATACATACCTAAGTCCTTACTAAGTTATGATATTCCGGGTGGACTCTGACCTCAACCAACAAGCGTCTCCAGTTAGCTCATTCATTAGCTGGCTGCTTTCACTTTCACACGCCAAGTTGATTAAAGTCTCTTTCTACTTGTGCGCTCCACCTGAGTCGTGGTCTTCCTCTACCTCTTCATCCCTCCGGGATAGATTTGAATATTCTTCTGATCGAAGAGCCGGTGTTCTTCTGTTCTACATGTTCCAGTTCTGAATCTGAGTTTTTCAGCGTGGTGTCTCAACACAGCGACAGATAAAAACACACCCTTTCCACCACTCAATCTTCATAAGGCCTTTATCTGAATATTTTCCTCGTTTCACCGCCAAATGCGTAAGTAGTAGTGAACTGCGTTCACATAACTTTAAAGACTCATCATCCATAAAAAAAAAATATCCCATCGACTTAATTTGACTCACATCCAAAGCCCAGCATAATATATCCACTCATTTTATGGTTAAATAGACTCCTTAAACTTCTCTCAATAAATATTCCGACTTTACACCCCCTAAACCAACCCCAAACGGTCCACACCATAAGATTCCAAACCACAAAAATTGCATTAACAACTATTTAATGTGCACTTTGGCTAAATGAAAAATAAACTAAACTCTCCTCGCGCGCTAAGTTCTTCACTTTCCAAGTCCAAGTCGTTTTTCTTTTTAAGGACAAAGTCAAACTGTCCAAAAACTGACTTTACAGCTCTCAGTTTCTCGTCCTTTTGCAATGCCATAGCGACTTGTAAATTCAAATAAAATTTTGTTTTAACTTTTCAATTATTTGCAACGAAAGAGGGAGACACCGAAAGGAATAAAAAAAAAAAGGATTTTGAAATTTTAAATTTTGCAAAACTCCACTGTGTAATTTAGGGATTCATTGCCAGGAGGTGTCACCACCAAGGACTACTAGAAAGAGAAACATTTGTTCTATGAGAAAGTTTTTTTTGCGAAAAATTTTGAATAAATATTGAGATTAACGGATTCATAGTTCGCGGATAGTCCTTTAATTTTTCTTCTTTTTTTTTTTTGGAACTCTCCTGTTGACTTTTGTGCTGAAGAATATGTTTTCATGTGAGTAGTGGCTGGTTTGGAATTTTTAATTTCACCCTCTAGGCTCAGAAAAGGCAATCAAATTAAATATTCCACTGTGTGCGTGTGTGTACGAAAGAAATTTTCGTTTTTTCCTTTTTTGTTCTCTCTTCCTCTCTGTGTGTGTGTGTGTATCCTTGTAATAAAAATAATTGCCAAAAATTATATACCAAGCGTGAAGCACTGGCACAGATTGTTGATGACTCCTCTCTGGTGTATCCTTGCTGCCTTGCTGGTTCCATATTGCTCCATCATCATGGTTGCTCCGTCTGTTGCTGCGTAGGAACACTAATTACCTATTTCTCTTGCCTTGAGTTACTAGCTGAAAATGAAAAAAAAAAGGAAACCTTCTGAATCCTGAAACCATGAATGGAGGCAGAGTAGAGCAAAAAAAAAAAAAAAGAAAGTAGAAAGCCGTCGTCTCATCTAGAAAATTAGCCAGGTGAAAAATTGCAGCTGTCGGAAAGGATATTAAAGTTTGGCGTGCCTCGCTCGCTCTTTCTCTCTTTTTCCCTGCTCGCAACAAATGTTTCAGAAATGAGTTTCCTGTGCTAGTATGAGGCATGAGGAATGTACCCCGTGGGATAAAATTTAATTCCCACCCGATGGGGCGGTTGGGTGGCTGATGCTAGGTGGGCACATGATGAACTCAAATAAAAATGTCCAACAAGAAAAATTATTTTTGAAGGCGTGTTTTCCACAGCACAGCGCACTGAAATTAGAATGAAATGTCCTCGTTCAGGGTGGAGGAGGCGAATTGTAATCTCTCAGAGGATGAGAATGAATGTTTGATATTTGTATGCGAAATTTATCAAAAGATTTGAGTAATTGCTAAGGATTGCGGCGGACTCATACGAAGGTAGAGGGAGAGAAAGAGAGTAACGGACAAAGTTTCACCTGACAACGTTGGTTATTAACTTGTGATTTTTTTTTGCCCCCGTTATAATTCGCGTAATTGATGTGCAGCTGGTGGCTTGTGGTGGAGCTTTAGTTATAAATCTTCTAATTGCCTTTCTACGTGAAGCTAGTTAGTGGAAATAAGAGAATCGGGTGATGGTTTATGGAACTGGCAATGGACCATCCGTCATTTGTTTCTTAAATTCCTCAAATCCTCCAAAATCCAAGATAGCTAAGCTCTATCTTAGTGATGTAAGGGCACAAGGAATCACTTAACTGTTGCGACTATAGCAAGTCGGCCATTGGCATGGATTTTTCTCATTTCAGAAGAACAGAAGAAGCTGTTAGTAGACCCACCATAGGAAAACAGGACTACATCACTTTCTCCTAAATCAGAATGACCACCGCACGCCTTCCTTCGATATCGCTATCCTAGAGGACACATCCTAAGGAGACCACCCTAGATAAGGGTGGTAAGTTTATTCATAGTCAAAAGTAAATTTACACAATTTTAATGAAAATTGATAAGATGCCTCGGTGATTCCGCCGCCCCGATCCGCTCCGCACACAACAGATTACATACACAACCCGAAAGATACATATTTCATAGTATTAAAACCGAAAGGTTATTCAATTTCAAAATATCTTCTCTCGGTACCCTGGCACTTGTGGTTTCAGAACGTTGCATCTTGTATCATCATCATCAAGAGTGCGCATCAATCTGAATAGATGTTCTCACTTTCTCTTGAAGTATCTATTGTTCCTGTTGTATCTATCGATTGTTATGGGTGAAATTCTTCTCATCGGTTACACATTCCTTGTTGTATTCGGTTTTTCTTCTTGCGCCCTCCTTGAGGCTGAAAATTTACTCTCGTACAACGACCGTGTACAATGCCTTACAGTGTGTTGATCTTAGTTTTTAATTAACGAATTCCAATGAAACTTTGAATTCTAAGGACTGAGCTGGATGCTTGGTCGGCTTGGTTCTGGTCCAAAGTTTTTTTTTTTTTTTTCTTTTATAACCAACCAATTTTGATTCGCCCGCTCCCGGGACTAAAACCTTCATCGTCGAATGTTTGTGCGCCTCTTACGCCTTTCAATCAAACTGAAGGGTTTTCGCAGTGAGAAAGGAACAGAAGAAAAAAAAAACTTTCAGGATGCGAATCCTTCCTGTTTCCTTCCTGTGACTAGAACACTGGTGGAATAGGAACCGTTGGATTCGGACAAATATTGACTCAATCGGATGTGTATATCTTGTGGAGAGAACACCAAGAACACCAAAGAACATCAAGAACACCAAGAGCACCGAGAACACCGAGAATAACCTTCAACCCTTTTACCCGCAGGGTTGAGTCTCTATACTCGGTATGTGTGTGTGTGTGTTTGTGTTTGTGTTGACATTAGAACACGATTCTTTTCTTTCTTCAGCTTCCTTCCTTTTTAATTTTTTTTTTTTTTTATTTTTTTCATAAAACTTCTCGTACTTATGTTTGTCCTTTGGAATTGCTGTTGCTGTAGCGCTTGCTAACATCCTATTCTTCTTGAAACCCCCCGAGGGTAGATTCCCGTTCTTAATTAATTCCGAAAAAGGGTGAAAAACCATGAAAAATGTTCACCCCACACAAACCGGGAAGGAACTCCTTTTTTTCTGTTTAAATCCACAAGGAAAATAATATATTGCCATGATAAAACGAATGAAAGCTCTAGAGCTAAGCCTGGATTTTTTTTTTAGTCCTGTTGAGCATCCTACACACACTTAGTCAGTTTGCTTTTATCGGCTTTTTAATTACTTAATTCTCTTTCTCTGTATGGCGGCGCGTCAATGAAGGACTCCTTTTGTTGTTGTGGACGTTAATTAACCATATATGCTGGAATAACATTCAATTGATTAAAGAGTGAGTGGTGATCCTTTTGTCTATTTGTATGTTGTTGCGTGTGTTATTCTAAATTGATTGAAGAAGCAGTATATCGGTTGTGTAGTGTACATATATCCTGATCAACGCCATGGACATAGCCAAGCGAGTGTTGTTTACTTTTTAATAATTGGATTGTTGGCAATTAAGAGGAGGAGAGAGTGGCCAGAACTGCTCGACTGGCCACTGCTGTTGTCTATCTCAAGTGAGGACTTCGCCAGTGGACCATTTGACCGATGATTTTAATTGATGAAGTTTGATGGAGGAAGTAAATTAATTTAATTGCGCACTTGGAGCTAAGTTGAATGCTAATTGCGAGCAGTTGATTTCCGTGGGGAGGTAAACATATGGCTATGGCGCTCCATTAACTTTTGTAGGAATGTAAAAAAAGCATGTGGTTGCACAACAGTTGGTACTCATAAATCTATAAGGCTTGACTTTGTTTTTATTAGAAATGGTATCATAAGGACACAATAAATGTACTAAACGTGCACAATTGAAAGTCGACTCCTTTATTACTGGGTCTTAACCAACAAGCTTCCATTTCAATACACACGAACGCTCTGCTGACATCACCCTGCGTGTTCCCGATAATATCAATATCCTCGACATATGCGAGCAAGTGCACAGATTTTGGACGGATTGTGCGTCTGGTGTTGACTTGTGACTTTTCCACAATTCTTTCAAGCACGATGTCAAAGAAATTTCTCATGTTATTCCTCAAAGGACCATTGGCAGACGTCAGAACCACCTATTCAAACTTGTCTTACTCGAATCATACATTCGAATCTGAGTCCTATTTAGAAGATTAAGAGAGGTTTGCCTATTTTACTGATAAATGCCTTCAAAGAGCACGTGTAGCCCTCTCATTCAATGGAAACAGAACTTCTTAAGAATTTTACCACAAAAAAAAACTAAGAAAATTGAAGCACCAAACAGGATATCATTTTATTTCGGTCACCCTTGTTTAGATAGGACCCAATTCCCAAATGTACTACTACCCAAACAATGGTAGACTGTTTTCCTGCTTATTCCCTGTTACCCATGTCCAAACAAAACATCCATCAAATTTCTGGACATCCCCACATTTTGTGATGAAAACTCACTTGACCGCAAACTTAAATGCCAACGTTAAATGAAATCCTTTTTCAAACGAAAACATTTCCTTTGTGTTCGCCTTGACCTCAGCCGTCATTAATCCTTAAAATTTATGAAAATTACTCAAAAATACCTCTTTCGAGTCCATAAATACGATTTTTTTTTTCTACTCTTTTCTCGATCTCTTTTCTCTTTAACATCCAATTGTTGCACAGTCAGCAGAAAAAAAAATCGACGGAGAAAAAGACATTTCCTTTCACCAATCGATACATTTCAACAGATAAACACAATAAAATGAGAAAAATATCCTTCGATTCGTCGTCCTTTTGTGAACGTTTTTTTTTTTTTTTGGTAGAGATGGAGCAAAGAAAGCATTAAAAAGCATCAACAGCACCAGCAATGACAGCAAAAGAGAAAAACCGGGATTCTTAATAAAATTTTATTGATATTGCAGACAACGTCATCGTATTTTTATCTGAATCCTGGCATTGTCACCCACACACTCACACACGCACATATTGTTAAACCAAAAATCACCAAATACCGTTGATATTTTCTCCAAACAAGGACAATGTATTAAAGGATGACTAACTAAGAGACACGGAAAGTAAAAATAAAAATGAAAAGTTTCACCAAAGAGATAGTTTCCTTTTTGCAATGACGCTCTTGCCAGGATACGCTCTTTTTTTCATTTTTTAAAATGCGACTAAGGAGAAAGAAAACAAATTTATTGGTGCTTTTGAATCCTTATGATGTGATGCTCATTGCTAGAGACTGGCAAAAAAAAAAAAGGAAGCAGCAGTCTTCTAACTGATATGTATGTACGTTCTATTCGTTGGTTTTGGCCACGACACCAAGACACTCCGCTGGGAAGGAATGATGTGGGAAGAGCTAAAAGGAGGAAACAATTGTAAAGGAAATACTCATAAAAATAACAGTGGGCATACGACTATGACTGTTGCAATGTGAAATGACACTGTCAGAGGTAGACAGACGGACAGAGAGAAGGATATCCTGTAGCGAGAGGAAGTACAGTGGGTTTCGAAAAAAGAATTGCTTTTGTATTGCATTTGATGTCCTTTGACAAAGTGAGGGTAGTATACCTAGACATTGAATTGAAAGAAGAAGCAATTTGCTAAGATGCATCTTGAGAAGACTCTTGGGTTATCTATAGTTTTGTTCCCCATCGGCGAACACACATTTGACATTGGATGCTGGGATACACAACAGAAAATAGATTTCAAAGAAACTTAAGGTTTCTTGAGAAGCACCATCAAAATCATTGCGAATAACATTTAAATGCTCATTTTTTCCACTTAGTGTTATCAACTGTTTATTGCTTAGTCTGCATGGCTTATAGACATTTGCAAAGAACCGAAAAATAGCCTAAATCGGTCTTCATTTATCGATCACAAACAGACAGAGATACACTGATTCGTAGAGAACCAACTTTCACCAAACCGCTGTACTTTCAGCTTCAATCGAGCTTAACCATTTCAAAACGCACGGTCTTGCAAAAAATGAGATGATCAAGGGCTCCTTAGAAGGATTTTTTTCTAACCCTTTTTTCTTTTTCTGTCGGGGTGTTGGAACACCACGCTGGAGCACTCAGACGCAAAAACAGGTCCATTGTTATACCAGCAGGTACAACCCTTTTACTGTGTTTTCTTCGTCTTTCTAAGAAAGTCGAGTAAGAGCTTCAGTGATAAGGAGCTTAAGTTACCAGCATTCATCACAGCAGCCCCAAAAATCTGCCACCTGATACGAGCTAAGGCAGGACAATCACACAGGAAATGTTCCGCAGTGTCGTCGCCCTCTCCACAAGCGTCACAGACAGTGGTGTCACTTAAACCTAACACGTTGAGATGTTTGGCAAAGGAGAAATGCCCCGTAATAACGCCAATAAGTTTTCTGCAGTCTTTTCTGCTTAGAGACAGCAAGAACGCCGCGGATTTCTTACAGACGTCGGGAAGGATCTGTTTAGTCTGACTGCATCCTAGAGAGTCATGCCATCTACAGTTTTGTTTGCTAGAAACCCAACCATCGATAGAAGCCCTAACCGAAGATACGGGCAAACCTTACGTGGAGTCAGGGCCGGAGAAGTTTTCCTAACCCTGACTTTTAAAAAACCTTTACATCAAGGCCTTCGCAGAAGATGTCTCCTTCAGATTTCATATCCTGAAAACAATATTGAGGTTCGCCTTTTAGCAGATATTGACAGTGAGCAGTGCCCCGCTGTAAATGTTTAAACCTCGCTTGGCTTCACTTTTTCTCTGAGGAATTAATATAGTCCTAAGCTTGAGGAAGCTCTTATCTTTAATCACGCCTCCCCGCTTTGACAACTTTTCTTTAGAATTACAGAGATGTTTTTAGGAGTTTAGTAGGTAAGCCGTTCAAATTTCAAGTAAAATAAGTTTGTAAGCTCGGCTTGACATGATGAGGAAAGTGGAAGTGATCTGATTATAAGGATCTTTGATTTAGAGCATTCAATTGGATCCAAACTTCGAAACAAAATGAAGCCGAAGCCACACTGGAAGTTAACGTTTTAAACCCACTCAACTGATCCTTCTCTTGTTCAACACAATGTTTCTCATTCAAAACAAATGGAGAAAAAAAAAATCACAAAGTTCCACAGTTGCATGCTGGTAAAATTTTTACGATTCTATTATCAAGATACAAGTTAAACAAAAAAAGAATATATAAAGTTAGTCTCAGCCTCACAAGGATATCTCCTTCTGCAGACTGAAAGCAATTACCTTGCACATACATCGCCCATTACAACTGGGAAAGTGTATATAATGTGAATGTGTACAGTCCCAGCGTGTCCTGAAAGTAGTTTTGCTAATATAACACGGAAGATTGGAAGAGATCCTTCTTTTTATTATTTTAAGGACTTTTCGTTGTAGAATACTACTAACACGGATGTACATCCAAATGTTAGATGTTTCGTGCTTGCAACATGATTTGGAGCAACACTTCGTTTCCGTTTTTATTATTATTACACACTCTATGCATCATTTCAGTGCACACACAAAGTTGGTGGAACTGTGGTAATAAAAACAAAAAAAAAAACTTTTCCACCGACTCGACTCCATCATCCTGAGGAGCATTATCATCATCACCATTCTCACCATCATCATCATCTCGTCGAAGTCGTCTTCGTCTTTCCTTTTGCCGGCGTCATCTCAGTAGTCATGGTCATGATTATTAAACTAAGATTTTCCGCTCGCGTTTTATGGACTTAGCGAGCGAAACGAAAATTATTTGCAAGTGTTAGTACATGTGGGAATGCGTGTGTGTGTGTGTGTGTGGGAAAGAGGAACAACTTTTTTGGCATTTCTAAGATTTTCACTTGTGTGCATGAGAAGTGGTCAATGAAAGTTAAACGATACTCTGTTGGATCCAGGATTCAGAGTGAAAGACTTCGAAAGGTTGTGACTACGATGGGGATGACTAATTTTGTAACATTTTAAAAGACGAGTCATGACTACTTCGGAAGAACAGTAAAATTCTATGCGGTTACAAGTTTTTGTTTTACGATCCTGCGAGTGCAATTGGAATTACATATTTTGTTCTTATAAGGAGTTTACGTGTTTGTGCACTCACGGTTTCACGACTTTGTATCGTATGCAGTCAGAAAAGTTGACTTATGCGAACGTGCTCAGCCACTAGGATCTTCGTTTTTTAATGAGCCCAGGAAGATGGTGAAATTAAACTCGAAGTAAACACCTTTAAATCATTCAAGGAACCAAAGGAAAATCTTTTTCTAATACCTATGACAGGGTTGGTTGGAAAGAAGTGAGAGAAACGTCCTGCTTCTCTGAAATGTATACCATTTCACAGCTTTTTCTGGACTTGAGACTTAATGAAAAGAACAGATAGCTATACAAGCTGTCGAAATGAAAAAAAACTGCCACATAACTTAACCAAACCATTCACCACCGACTGCAGATAATTCAAGGCAATAGTGTGAAACCGGTACTTAAATAAAGAGACTTGTCTCGTATGAGTTAGAAAACTACCCCTTTTCCTCATACCAAGTGCAGCTTACAAATTTTCTCTTAAAGCTGTTACCTGCGTTAAGCACTTGTCTTCAGAGAAAACACACTAAGCCACCTTCTTTGCAAAAAGTATTTTTTTCTTCTCAAGTACACTTTCGCGTATTATCCTTAAGCATACACACACCCCGGTAACCAGTCTATTCATTCCATTATGCCAACCAAAACAGCAAACATTTTCTCGCTCCGATGAGTCTCCTCATCAAATTTAGCCACCATTTGCACAATTCAATCCTTTTTTCCTTCTTGTTGCTCGCGCTCTCTCAACACAAGACTTCTAAGGCAAACAAAAGTTATATGCATGCATAGGCTCAAGCCACACAACCTTTTCACATCACAAACATAACAAATAGAGAAAATAAAAGACCATCACCCATCTCAAAGTTTTCTGATCCTGAATAGGGTACCGGTGCATTTCACCAAACAACTGAAATCCCTCTTCCAATCCCACTCTCTGGAGAAAGGATAAAAATTTGTTTTGTATGAGTGACGTTTTTGTATATTCGCTTCGCAAATATTTATACAAAGCGAAGCAACAGTTCGGAAACAGGACCAACCGAAGCGTTCTATAAATGTAATGAGCACATACAACCGGCACACACACACACATACAAATTCGGTATGTCTCATGCAACAAGCATCGTTTGCATTATATAATACACACACACACACTCTTGCAAAGCAAAAAAAAAAAGGACCAAGCAAACTCTTCTTAAAATAACAAAGAAGCTCTACGCCGCCGGAGACGCTGTCAATGATGTCCTTTTTCTGTTTACTAGGAAGGGAGTACGATGGGTTCACCACCCACCGCTGCTTTATGATGAAGATTTTATCTTCCGAGTGTCCTACTCCTCTGCCCGAACAAACAGTCACCTCTTCTCGCAAGGCTTAAGCTCAGACCGACAAATAAAATCGTTATCCTTGGTACGTGCCTCAACATATTACACTCAATCATTTTTAATTGATACATTAAACTGAGTAAACAATAATTTTCTTTGCTCCGATTTGCGACATAAATCCTAGGCACATAGACAAAAACACTGACAAAAAGGACAACCCAACGACGATGACGATGACAACGACGACGTGCCAGCCTATCCTGTGAAAATTGCTAATCCTTTGCGATTGTCATGAAATTGTGATTACACAAACGACGAAGGACGAACAAACATTAAATATGATTAATATATTTGTAATTGCTTAATAGTAATCCTTTACATGTCCTTAGGGTTCAGTTCAGTTGACCTATGCACTTGTTCTCTATATCTGTCCAACGGTGTTATAGGGAATAATTACTTTGAATCGAATGTCTCCACATACATGGCCAAGGGCGAAGCAAATGACTACCTGTGTGTGTATGTGGCTGTGTGTCGATACTAATTGACATGTGACTTCAAGGATCGGATATCCTTGACATATGTCATCTGTAGGTGGATGGAGCAGACTTTGATTTTACAATGCGAGATCTGAGATCCTTTGTTCATTGTGCGACGGGATTTGCGTTGCGCTTATTTCTTTCGGGGTGGCTGTCGGCTCCCTTCTAGAGATCCTTGTTCCGTTATTGGATTTAAATTGAATTGAAATCCCCTTAAGCTGACGAGGGATTTGACACTTTAAACAAAAACCTTTCTGATTTACCTTCTCTTCTCTATCTCTCTCTCTCTCTCTCAATCTCTGTATCTTTGTGTGTGGTAGCAGGAGATATTGTTAAAGTAGTTCCTAGTTTTGTCACGGAGGAATATCATACATTTGCTTTAAGGGTTTCCTTGCGTGGTGTTGGCCTATGCGGTGTGAAACTGTGAGTGGAGGAATGAGATGTTTGATTAATGATTTTCACATTTCATCCGGAAAACAGTAGAAGATGTGAATTTAATTATATCCCTCTACGTGTTACAGGATGATTGTGGCGGATTTGTAATTTAATTATAAGTAATTAAGTTTCAAAGCAAACATTGGGCGCCTTGATTTTTGATATCGATAAATAGGGTCTGGGACCGTGGGGTGTCGTAATTCAAAGAGCAACAACTTGATCCTATTTATCGCAATTCAAAAGTTCTTCAAATAGTCCTCCAATAGATGCCCAACCTCGAATCTAACCAACATTCATCTTCAACTGTTCTCACATAAATCGTATTTACAAACCTCTAATTGTCAATGGCACAATAATTTCTTCCCTTGTATTCCAATTATATACCAAATTATCCTGCGTGCATATCCTTAATGCAAGTGACCAACTGAACTAACCTAACCACCACTCAACAGCTGTTTTCAAATTAATTGCTTACGTATTCTCCTGATCAATGTTAGAAGTTGAGTGTGGTCTGTGTAATGTTTCCACATTCCCAGAGCACTCCTTAAGGACATCAGAAACTCGATGAAGTTTTTATTGTAACTTCAAATGAGTCTGTAAAAACATTTTTCACCACAATCACTTGCCCTCTTCAACACACACACACACACACACACACCTATACACAGAGAGAAAGAGAAGCAATGTCTCAATAATTAATTGCAGACATCAGATAAAAACGCCATCAATTTGTCTAGCTGCCTTCAAGTGCACAAGCGACCACGATAGAGAACTTATAACAAAGCCACTAGTCCCTCTAGCCGCAGGTCACCTCCAAGCTACCTCCAAAGTCACCCATACCATCTCTATACATATATCGCTCTTGTGTTCGACAGAAATAACTATTAATACACACTTCGTCGGTTATCCTTTCCGTTTGTTTGTTTATTACTGTTTTGCAAACAAAATACAAAGCGCCACTGAACACAAGAAACCAGTACAACAATTATATCCTTTCGTCGAGGAGAGCTGTTGGCTGGCTCTGTGGGGTGTACTTTATTGATCCTTTTTTTAGTCGTAGGGATACGACAACGATTTCTGCTCCTTTTTTTTATTTTCCTGCGTCCTTTAGTTGTGGATAATTATACAACGAGTTTCAATGGTCAGCAATTATTTATCCTTTATCCTGCAGCTAACTGTTTGGTCGACTCTGGTGTGCAAGTAACAGCGTGTGATGCAAGCAAGAAGAGAGGTCAATGTATTTACATCCTTTATCCGTTTTAATTACAATAATTTTTTTATTTTTTATTTTCTTCTTTCATCGGATATTTAGGTGTTTTGGTCCTTTTTTAAATTCAATAACGTAAACTCAAAGTGTTAATTAAAAATTCAAACGAAACAACAACAAAGTGTTATCTAGGATGTGTACATGAGGATGAAACAGGATATAAACACACACAAAATGCAAAGAGCGGAAAAAAAAATTGCTATTTAAGAAAGTAAAATCCCTTAGCGATGTTTTTATTTCACAGGATAGCGGGAGTATGTATGTGTTCATCCTTTCATGTAGTGGAGTTACTTCCTTTCGCGCTGTTGCTAGTGGTAATTGAAAGAAAAGCAAGTTAGTCAGCGATGGCGGGAGTTTTAAAAGGATTGTATGCTGCCTTTTGCGGGGGTGTGTAGAGAAGAGTTGTTTGCTAACCATAGATAGGCATCCGTGAACAGGAAAACAATTGTCTGATTAAAAAAAGTGGAAGCAGGGATGGTTACGAATGTGTTGAAAGTATTTCGTTGGAATATTTAAAGTTAAATCCTTAAAGGGATCATCCTGAATTGATGATGTTGCACGAAAAATCTTTCTGAATGCAATATTCCAATGGAAGCACTTCAAGTTCAATTATTTTTAGTGATCATGACAAGAACCATGATTTTCTAATACAAATGAGAATCTCCAAACCGCCCAACCTCATCAATCAGCATCACTTGCCACAAACCCCTCAAACTAAACTTTGCATACTTTGATTTGCAAGGAGACATCCTTTGCAACATCTAAGTTTTAAATAACGCAATGCCAATCAAATTAAATTACAAACACAAGTCACCAGTGAAACTTTTACAATCCTTACCATGTCGTTACGTCCTTTAAACAACTTAAAGCAAATTAAATGCAACAACACTTTCTCCTCGATCTCCGACAACTCCTTGGAACTACAACAAATTAAAAGTAACAAGCATTCCCTTTCAACCTATTAGCCTATGCTAATGAACAGCCGCCGCCGTTGATGCTTCCACTGCTGCTGCTGCTGCTGCTGTTGCTGCGTCACACAAACACACAACAGATTACAAGATTTCGTTCCTTTTTCACCATTTGTAGATTAGAAACTATGTAGATGTAGTCTAACAATCAACAAGGAGCAACATGAATAAGAAGAAGAATGTGCAATCCTTTCTGCTGAGAGAGAAAGAGGATAAAGTTCCAAATAACATAAAATGTCAAGACTTTTCGGGGGTGATAATTTACCATAATTACAGTTCATAGTCAAGATACAACAACCAAAGAGGAACAAAAAGGACATTTATTGCATATCTATCAAATTATACCCGAGCATAGGTATACTTGTAGTTATAGGGACGATGGGAAAACTCCTCAATGCGGATTAAAATTGTAACTGAGTTTATTCGTGTTTTTGGAAGCGAAGTTTTCTGGACACATTTATGGAGATGGGGGATTCCAGCCAGGATTCATCCTGATGTTGAATGTTTCAGAAAGTCAAAAGTCCTAAAGGCATATCTTAGTCAGAGATATACATACATATACACTCGGACAGGAGTTAGATTTGGCTCTGTACAAGTGGTAGGAGTTCTGGTGGAACAAAACCGAAGTAATCCCTGTTTTTGCGGATGTTTTCCAACAGACATTTCTCGGTTTTGCAATAGAATTTAATCTAAGAACTTTTTTTTTGGCCCAGACACCCGACATGACCCCTCCTCCGACCAAAGTCTGTTGTGGATTTTGTGATTTCTGTAGATTTGGATGGAATTTTACACAATCGGTCCGGTAATTGCATGCGTACTTCGTGTGTGTGTGTGTGTGTGCTACATCTCCCCGAAGGACGATAATGGAATATTTATTTGTTTCCTCTTTTTTGGAGGGATTTTAAGATTTGAATTTGAAGGGATTATCAGACAGAGGTTAGATAAATTATAGCATTGAATATGGCTTGCAGTCGGTGGGGAAATCCCACTAAGGAGTACCTATTGGACTTTCGATATCTCGCAATCTGACCTGAATACATTTTGCTAAGTTAATCACATTTAAACGACCTCTTTCCTCTTAAAATTTCCATAAGCCCAACAGTACCTTATCCACCTTGATCTCCTGCCTAACTGCCATAAAGCTCACTGCAATGTAATTTAAAACACTTTGAAAACCGACTACAATCATAATTTGAAATTAAAGCCTAATCAAGTTCGCCAGCTTAACAACCATCAAGAGCTGCACTAAAACCCATAGGCATGCGGAAAAACCTTCTTAAAACTCACTCTCTCACTACTTATTCAAATCTACATTTCAATTTACTCACACGCGTTTCCTTAAACTAATTACGAGAAATAAAATTTACTAAATTGCTCCTGTGGCACTAATACTTGTAGTAGACGACCGGCCCATCCACTCCTTCCTTCGAACGAGCGAATTAATAATTCCTGGTATGCTAACCTATCGACTTTAAGAGTGAGCGCTCTCTTGTAAGGAGGTTACCGAGTGCATACCTGTGCATGTGCCAACAGCATATCTCACAGTTGAGTGCGTTGTCTAGCAGGATATTCAACCACCACTACCCCGCCACTTTCACCACACCAAAGGTTGCTAAAGGAGCTGAAAACATTTCAAGTCAATTAAACTTTTCACCAACTGCGTTTAACCGAGTATGTGTACGAGTAGTGAGGTGTATGTATAAGTGCACACTGCGGTGAAATCCAATAGAGAGACAACTTTTTGAAAGTTTAATAGCGTCAAGGACCTCACTCCGTTTTAACTTAGCTGTTTGCAAGCCACTTGTAACCCACAAACACACACACATACAGGGACACACAGTCACCCGTAAATGCCTCTGGCTGGGTTCAGAGTATGGTTTTGCAATTTGAAAATTATTGCCAAGCAATTGGAATTGAAATCATGAGGAATGAGAGTGTGTGTATCTATATGGTGGCTCCACCTATCATCAAGTGCCATCTTAGAAGGTACAAACGATGGCAGTGAAGGGATAAAAAGTTACACGTCGCGTGTAAATGTACTTAAAGCAATTAAAAGGGATTAGAACTTCAAAACGCAACTGTTGGCACATTGCGTGCGTAATCGTTCTATTTTATTGGTTCGTAATGGCCGACTTATTTTTATTGAAGACTTCCTACGCTAGATAGGGGTTATTTTCGTGTGTAATCTTGTGTAAGGAATCTTATATTAGAAAATTGTTTCCTCACGAAACAACACAATCCACATCCTTCACCTTTTGGCAATATGTCACGGGGTTTTGTTTTTTTTTTTTTTTTTTTTTCTTTTTCTGGACGAAAATTCCCGATAAGCAACAGGCGGCAGCAATTCAAGCGAAAATCCAGTGTCACCCACACGAAATGTGTAATTCATCTGCATCCGAGAGAAAAAATTGGAACCCAAGGTCTACCACACGTCGAAAATAGCAACCGCACTAAGGCACTTCTGTCACCCACCGTCAAACAGAAAAAAAAAGGACCTTTTTCCGTGGCAGTCACCTCGAAAATTCAGAAATTCTTTTCATCTCTCCTTTCTCATCCTGGCTTCTGTCAAAACTTGGCTGTGCCTGTGTGCGGGCATAAGTAGATTTGCAAGGACTTTCAGGATCCAATGATTTATCACCGCTTGTGTGTGAGAACCTTACTCGTACACTTTGTGTGCATCTGAAGGGCGACACTTTTGGCAAATTTATTTATTTGTCACACTCAATCCAAAACTGCAGACCCTGGTTCGCGTTAAAGCTCTAGGAAACACATTTGTCTAAACCGGTATGTAGCAGAAGACACATTGCTGACATGCAACAAACAAAACAGGCCCCAGCCACCTACCTAGTGGGACTCCTTAGAACCGAACTCGCTAGAGTATCAAAATTCAGTTTTTTTTTTTGGAGTTTAAGCAATAAATTATCTCAAAAAAGGGAGATGTTATGAATGCACGAAAAAAAAGGAATACAAACAAACGCCTGTGTTTGCCAGAGAGGATCACACAAACAAAAGCAGTCTCTTATGTGCATGCATCATCATCATCATCGTCATCGGTGTTCTCTTATTTTGCATAAGAAAGTAAGACAGGAAGAGTTTACACACATGTAAATGCCTTCACACGTTAAGGTATTTCTTATAAGACATGAGAATGTAAAACTTGCAAGGATTCCTGTCTCCTTTTTTGTTACGTTCGCTATTTTGGTTTTTTTTTTTTTTTAAATTGTTTTCGTGTGTCAGAAATTTTGTGAAATATTTCCTACATCGTCCTTTTGCAGTGTTATTTTTAGTCTAAGGGCTAAATACAAATATATGCAGAAAGGATATTAAAACATCGTTTTATTTTACTCTAGACACACACCGGCAACGGGCGAAGGAAGAGTTAAAATTGCAAATGCAAAGAGAAAAGATATTTGTGTGTGTGTGTCTGCGCGTGTGTAATATGTTTGATCAAATATTTGCATTTTGTAATGGAAAAAATGTTGGTTCATCCTTATTTTTTTGAAAATTGCTGGGATAGAGAATGGGTGGTTTTATTTTGGAAACCTTCAGTTATGTTACTTTTGAGACCTACCTTCCTACCGTCAGTTGTGTAAACTTCCTATTGACCTACTGGCCATAAATCAATTTTCATCTTAACTAGCTTCTCTTGAGCTCCTTGTCGTGGTCCATTACCAAAATGCACCAACATGGACGTGTTACAGGGATTAAACTGTAAAGGCAATGAAATTACTAAACACAATTTATCTACGATTTTGATCGTTTGGTGGTGATCAGTTGCTATGTGAATCTAAAGATCACTTCAGATTGGTTAGGTTAAGATTCTGCAGACTTCTCCAGTAGCAGTAGGCGGAGATGGGAGGGCTTATTCTTGCTAAAAGATTTAAAAGTTGGGAATTGATTAGGTACAGGACCGGAAACTGGAGTTTAATTGGGAAGATACACGGTTACGACAGAGGGTTGTTGGGCCAGTAGTAGAAGTCCTGGAGGGTAGGAGGTAGATTTCTTAAACTGTTTAAAAAAAAGCATTACTTAAGTAAAAAGATTGCGAAATTAATTTGTTAAAGGAGACTTGTTCCATCAGCGAAACTCAATGCGTCACATGACAAGACTTCGTAGTTGGGTGTAGAGAAAAGCGAATCGTAAGGGGGAGTGGTTATTCTTTTCGCAACCTATGTTTGTAAGAGAGAAAACACTGTTGAGGGTATTTAACCCGTTTATCCATAGCACGGCAGAAGATCAATTTTACTGGAAATCAACTTATGTTCTTCCACGATCTCTTCAATCGTTGATTTATTATTAATCCAAAAAAGCAGATGATCGTGAGCAAAGAGATCACTTTTCATAATTTCTGAACGAACACTAAAAGTGCAGCCATATTCAATCAATATCAGCCAGGAGAAAAACCAAACGATAGAACTGCCATACTGTTGATTATGGTATGGACTTTTGGCATTTATATTGTCGATCAAATTATTTTACCCCTCCAATCGAAAGTAACTATAAAAATTTACTAGCCAAAATTATATTTCTTAAAATATCCCCCTCTAAATATATCTTCAATCGCATCCTTTTCCTTTTCTTCTTCTTCGGCTATGGTCTTGCCATCAAATTGATTTAAAAGGCTTTTTATGCAAATCATAGATCGAATTGGATACTTTTTAAATTTATTCAATTACTCACTCCTATCTTTGTCGATGCATCTTGACTCTTGTTCTTTTATTAATTTATAACATTCTACATTTCGAAGACATTACACTATAAACTTCCTGCCTGCCGCCAGGATATACCATCTGAAAATAGACACTTTGATGGGAATGTTATACACATACCATCATCGACAGGCGACTATAGCAAGAAAATAATAAAAAATCAAAGTAAAAACGTTAAAACAAAAAAATAAGAAGAAAAAGAATCCATAAAATATAAAATACACATCGTGAGGAAGCAGTCTAAGAACAAAAAAAAAAAAAAAAGAAGAAGTGATTACCCTTAACGAAAATTGGAAGGCGGGTTACAATGCCCACCCTCCATGTATGAACGTAGACAACGACGTCATTAAACTTTAAGATGAATATGATACCTTCTTTTTCGCTCTGTCTACGTGTATCTATCGCGAATAGTCCCTTACTTTTTATTATTCATTAAGTTGAAACAAAAACATGGACAAGTACCCGGTAACCAAGCACCGAGGTCTTCTTCTCTACATAAACGTTTGTAAGTAGGCGGTGGCGTATACTTACTTTTTTTTTTTTCGTTTTCTCTATTTTGGTGCGCCCTATCTTTTATGCAAGCCAGAGAAAAAAAAAAGGAAGAAATAAACGCAAAAAGCTTTTAATTTTCCATTGCCTGCTTCCGTTTCGTGCCGTCTTGTCGTTGCGTTTCGCTTCCATGGAATGATGGGTGCAGAAGAACTGAAGCTGGAGTACCCTCTTGGATATTATCGTCCTGGTAACAACAACAGAGTAGTGAAAGATTCTGAAGTAGGTTCTTATTCTTATAAAACTCCAATGGAAGGTGGTGTATATTGTTGTTATTGGATGAGAGGGGGTTTCCTAGGGTAACCTCTTAGGATCATTTTCTTCTTCGTACTTAGATTTTGATTTCAAGTGAATTTTCTCGAGTGGTACATGTTACAAACACACGCAGTAGCCGTGGAGATATACACTTGAAAGTCAGAAGTCAGCGGCTCAGAGTAAGTGGTTAGTGGGCTTTAGGATAATGATGATGAAGACGATGATTTTATTGCAAAATGAAACAACGACAAAGGGGGGATGTCATTATACCACCGGGATTGAGAAGTATTTCCTTAAGAAATGTTTCGTTTTCCGGTTTAACTTTACGGAGGCTAGACATAAGGACTTTTGTAAGGAAATCTTTCGTGATAGTGAAACGCCCACAACGTGCGCAATTTCTTTGCAACAAAGATTTTGCTAATCGATAGATGAATACGTTTTTAGTTTTTATAAAATAAAATTTAATTCAAGGATAATGACAAGTAACTGCGTTATATACAAGTCGAGAGAGAATGAAAAAAAAAAAACAATGTGACTAACTTCCTATATCATTGTCTATTGGGCTTAAGTCCTCTCTGATCTACCGAATGACTTTCTATTCCTTCGCACGAGTTTTAATGAAGATACATGGGTCCTTTTCAGCTGCGTTTCTCTCTAAACTTGGGTCTTTTTGTCACACATTTGTAGTATTCAAACTCACAAATCACACTTTTTCTTACTTATCGGCCCTCCGACTGTCACATTCAACTCAAAACTAGTTAAGCAATTTAAAATTCACCTTTTTTGGGTGCCGGTGCATAGGGACATTTAAGGAAACTTCAGGGCCCATGAACTTGCCAGTTAGGGTACAGCTCTATCGATTCTTACACAAAAGAGGAATCCAAATATGCCTGTCGACATTTTCAGGAAAGAAACCCGATTGACATCACCAACCATCTTATCCTTCCGGCACCTGTGACAAATTATCTTCTAACTCGATTGCCGGCCTATAAGATAATCTGAAACAAAATCCGCTCCTGTATAAACGAACCTCCTCTATGTTTATTCCGCCTATTGAAAGCACCTTTTCAGATTTATAATGCCCTTACCCTCTACTCAATCATTTCACTCTGTAATTATTCGCGTTATTTGATAAAAAAAAAAAAGACCTCTTATGCATACCACCTACAACTACCGCCTCAGGATTTCAATAAATAATACATCAATTTCCTGTATTCCATTGATGTATACCCAATAAGCGTATTACACCCGAGTGGAGTGTACAGACCACTTCCTGTTCCATAACTGACCCCACACTCGTGCGTCGGCTGGCCGGAGCTAAAATGTGGTAATAATATTTCTATCGCTTGGTTTTTATTTTTTTTCTTTTTGTATTATTTCCGCTCTATAAAACACGAACGTTTTCAATATCCTTCTGTATGTGTGTATATAATTAGTCCTTTATACTCCTTTTCCATTCATTTCGTTTCTATTCATCGTGTGTGCCGATATCTTTTTTTCTTTCTGCTTTGTTTGCCGACACTGATTTTATTGATGATTGATTTTTAATTTTTTTTTTTCTCTCTCCATTGTATACACGCATTTATTGTGTATAAATTTTGTGTAAGAAAAAAAAATGATGATTTTCAATTAGAGAAGGGAAATTATCAATTATATCTCGGCTGCGTTCACACCCGTACTCCGTATCTGTATGCAAGCCGATTATTATTTGGGCGTATGATTGATATTTGTTCAACAGGATTTAGCCATTATAAGTGATTAATGAAATATTGCAATTACATCCTACCGATGAGACTAACAGAGCGACCCCGATGGCTGACCAGCGGCGTGCGGCGGCGTCGTCGTCGCCGTCGTCCCTGACCAACACATCCGCAAACCAAATGTAACATTTGCGGTGTGAAAAGCACGAGATTGAACATTATAATCCTCTTTAATGCATCACGTTGCATTGTGTCATATCTCTATAGCTACCAATGTTTTGTTTTGTGATAAATTCGGATATTTTTTATTAATTAAAATTATTAGCTATTTGGTGGGTTGTGATTTATGAAATTTGGGCTTACACTTGTGTGGCATGAGATACTTGCTCTGACCTGCTCATCATCCTTAAAAGAATTTTGCACTTTTGATCTAAGGCTTTTTGACAAAATTACAACTTTAGTGCAATTTTGCAGGTTTTAGTCCATTGTTATGAATAAAATTGTAAAGGAGCACCTAGATTGGAGGATAAAACATGCTCTATCATGGTTCTATTGGGTTCCTTATTTCCAGAAAATATGCAAATCTGCCAAGTAATTTAGAGCGAAGTCACGACCATCAGTCAGGCCGGTAGATCGGAAGCGTTAATTCGATTGAAAAAAAGGACACTGAATCCTATACAGACATTCTCAACGTTTGGGTATTGTTCGCGACGATTTCTGCAGGAACTGCAAAGAAAAGGAAGAGAAAAAGCTCGAAAACGCTTTAACTTTGTTAAGAAGTGGGAACTTCAATCAAAGATAACTAGATATACACAGGCGTACTCATTATTATCTTAGTTCGCGCTAAGCAAAGAATATACTAGGTGCCCTGAGGTCTGTTCCATAATTCTACACGTTTTCCCTTTCAAGCTACACATCGTCATACGATGTAACGCACTTAAACGTAGAAAATGCGTGCTGGACTACAAAGCCATATAGTTACAACCACACCGAGCAAAGTAGAATATGCAGCGTCGGTGCAAGAATCACAGAAAATATTAAAATCATGTAGACTGACGGACTTTGTTGGCAATCCAAAAGGCTTGCAAGCAACTCAAGCATAAGACAACGTTGCAGATAGTTAAACGCTGTTTTCAAAGGCAGCTATCATATCCTTCAAACTTGTACAACAATGGCGTAATGATCTTGCTCGCATGGGTGATAAGTAAAATACACTCACCTCAGCTAAAAAAGGCATTAGTACTACGTTTTTAACTTGCCAGTAGAATACAGACATAAATTTAATTTCATAAGTGAAGTTCAAAACCACACACCACCACTAATGGCATCTGTTGATAAACAATCGTAACCACATTACTTAACAATTCATTTAAATATCCGAAAACATAATACCAAAGGTAATTACACACCCAATAAAATCAAATTGATTATTCGCACAAAAATAAACGAAAATTATATAAAAAAAAATCCAAAATATTTTCCTTTTTAATTTTATTTTATAATTTCCTCTCATATTTTTGTTTCAGTCAACTTAATCCTTTTTTTTACGACTGAAAACAATGTCGGAAATGAGAAATATGCCAGAGAAACCGCACTTTAATTCCACTAGTATATAATATACATATGTATATGTTCACAGGGACTACTACTACCCACTATTATATTTATACTCTACCTCACTTTAGCCATAAATTAATTTCACGGTAACTCCCTCTCGTTGGTTGCTTGCGCGCTATATTTTATTCAAGTTGATTATACCGATTGCAATTAAATACCTCATTTATGCTGAATAATTTAATATTAATTGTGCACAGAAATTAGAGAGAAGAAAACCAACAGAAAAAAAAACCAAAAATTGTTGCTCTGCCCACTACCGCTTCAAAAAAATGTGAAAATTATATCGTTAGGACCGTAAACAGATGTATCCTGTATCCTATTTAATGATATTCACAATTAAGCGTTTCCTGTATTTTTGGTTGACAATTTTTCTGTATAGTGAATTTTTTATGATAGTTTGGTCACTAAATGCAAATATGCTAATAGAATTGAATAAATGTTTTAGCCTTCGATGACAATGAGAGCTTGGAAAATAAATAATAAAAAATAAACAATAAACTGGAAGTTGTAATTATATTCAAAGGAAAAAGCCCGCAAAATATAGTGGAGAATAAAACATATTTAATTTTGTAAATTTGTTAAATACCAATTATTTCCAGAGATTATCCCGTTTTAGAACTACAAAGTGTTGAAGTTTTTTAATGCAGCAAAAAAATGCCTCCGATTTGTTTAACCTAAAAATGCCACGGGGCCGAAATCCTCGACTGGTGGGAATTGTAGATCGGTGCAAAAACATCCTAGAGCAAAAATATCAATTGAGTTTTAAAGAAGAAGAATAAATCTATCGAATGACACATGCTTTTGGAAAAAAAAAACGTATCGGGGAAGAAATGGCGCAGTTTTAAAAATTGAGCTCCGAAAATGGTAAAAAGAATTCTGGGAAAAACATGTGCAGCATTGTGAAAAGCATGTGTCATTCGATAGCCAATAATGTACAGAATAAAACAAAAAAAAAACTTTCAAAATCGGTCAAGAACTCTGGTGTCCAGTTCAAAAAATTGCGTTTCAAGAAAAACGCGTTTAAAGTTTGAGGAAGGGTTTTCTCATAACAGAAATCAAATAAATGACTCGACCCTCATGATTTTCTATGCTTTCATGCTTTAGGAAAGTCAGGAAAAAAGAAATTTGAAAATCTATCGATCAGAATTCAATTGGTGCGCGATATGAGCTAGAAAACCGAGCTTCGCTCCAAACCAAGTCCCAGCGATGTAGCAGGTTTTCCATAAAAATCAACTCTAACACGGCTCGGCGCGCGCTCGTAAAAGCCGTGTAACTTCGGTTCTATGGGACCGATCATGATAAAATTTTACAGTTATCAGACTCTCAAGACCCTACAGAATTCAAATCCTACAAAATAAAAAAAATGTCAAAATCCAAAAAATTGTACGAACCAGACCCCTTAATGCACAATTTTTTTGAAGACTTATTCTTTCCAATCCAGAGCCGGTCCATTCTATTTGCATCATCGTCTCAAAACCACTCAAGAATGGTCCCATTAAACCATAGATTCCACATTTCGAAGTCATTCGCATTGTATTACTACAAAGATGTCAAAATTGTCATCCACTATTTGCAAAAATGTACGACTAAAAAATCAGACAGCTCTCTTGGACTGCTGGCTATTCTTCCGACAAATGACCGTACCCTCAGTTTTTCACATTCCTGCCATGACACACGTCCCTACTTTTCAAAGATAATAAAGAAATGGAAACCAGAAACGGAAAGACTTCAAATCCTGAATATCCTTCGTTTGAATGACCAATTATTCGTCTTCCTCAAACAATGGAAAAAATGCTTCACCCTATCTAATCTAGCCTCAAGCTATAAGACTTTAATTCTCCCAAAGTTCGGGTACAACGCTCACATCTAAAGAGACGCTAAAACCCACGCGGTGGCGGTTGGACCTAAACCAATTTGTTGCGCCTCACCAAATTATCTTCCCTAGTTCGAACCCAAACTAAGACAACTTGGTGAAGGCTCCAAGTCGAGCTTTTCATTTAACATTTCACCCGTGAAAACTAACCGAAAACTTGCTTTTCTTCCGACTGATCTACAGATGTAGTATCAATGTTTGAACAAGGTGTCTGCTAAATTTCGATTCATCCTCACAAATCTACCTACTTCTCTCTAAATTAAAGCACCTATTCACTTCAGATAAGAAAGTTGTTCATTACTTTAAGGACACCCAGGTTGTTACAACAACCAAACACACATCACAGAAAAAGGATCCAAAAAAAAGTAAAAACAAAGTGAGAACAAAAGTAAAGAATGAAAGGAACTAACAACGAAGGAAAAACGCAAAAAAAAGGGGAAAGGAACGTAAGAGTCACCCTCTTTTACCAAATTATGTGAAAGCTCCAGGTGTCTTTTATTTGAAAAAGAAAAACCTCCAAACGAAATTCGATTTTCTTATTATCTCTGTATACCCATCTAAGAGACTCTTTACCTCGAAAGGAAAGGATCGTCTCCTCAACCCACAAACACGACCCACTCACTATAGTCATCCCTTCACTTTTGTGTTCCTCCATTGCCTGTCAAATTGTTGACAATCTTTTCGTCGTTCATTCGATTCTCCGTCATTTCAAATGGTATTTCCTTTCTCTTTTTACGTATGTAGTTCTCTTTTTTTTTCTATAATTTAGCTTAAAGAGTGTCTCGTCCTTGTTTCGTTTTTTTTTTTTTTTTGGGAACATGTGTGCAGCAGTGTGTCCTTTATTTTGTGTCGACAAGAGAAAAGGAAGAAAATGAATTCCAAGTAATTTTCGATGAAATTGCCAACACCAATAATTTTCTGACAAAGTTACTTGTCATTTTTCGTTTGCTTCGTCTTCCTTTTGCTGGTTCTGCTCTCACTCCCGCTGTGTGTGTGTCCTTATTTCTGTTTTTGTTGGTGGACGAAATATACTAATAATCGAAATGACATGCATTATTAATATAATTTGATGGTGAATTAGAGTGGAGAGTTGTAATCGTGTGTGAGAGACTATATGTGTGGGAATATAATTCAAATTGATGCTCCCCCATAGAAATCCAGAGCGAAATAGATTACATTTTTGAAGTATAAACATGATTAAGGGACAAGTCCACACATATGTATGTATACACAGCAGGGGACAGGACATTTTGGCGACGAGGGAATATCGATATTCCCGGAGACACTCAAGTAGTGAGTTTTTATTTTCGCTGTCCGATAAATTAAAGTTACCCACAGACGTCCCCGTCGTCGTCTGAGAGTGATTAGGGTCCTGGCTAATGTATAATCTATTGATTTTTTTTTCTTTTCACACCTGCTGCTGGTATCCTTTTTCTCTCGTCAAAACAAACAAACAGGAGAGAGAAAGAGAGAAGTGGTAAAGGACATTACATGATGTTTTACAGTGACAAATGATTCTTTGATACTTATCAGGTTGGAAAGCATTTTTTATCCTTGCACCAAGTGGTTAAATACTTTTGACAAGTTCTATTCTATTGTGGGTGGTGTAGAGGTGGATCGTTGTAGTTGATGCCTTTAGTAAATTTTATACCCTCGATGATTAATGGAACAAGTTGATTGTTGTGGGTTCTTTTTCAAAAAAAAAAAAAAAAAAACATTCTACTGTGTATTCAAGTGGCAGAGAGTGAAAGGACATTTATTTTATAGTCCTAGACAAGCAATTAGAAAATGGAAGTGGATGGTTTATGGTTTATAGATGTTGGACCTTGGAGAGGTTGAAAATTGCTTATCGTAGGCTGTCGGTTGAATGTGTTCTACAGTGGACAACGATTGATGTTTGAAGACGTCTGCTCTTTGCCAGAGCAGCAATGAAGTGGACACTGTGTCACTTCAACTACCTACACTCCTTCTTACATTTGACATATAAAGACCTGTGAAAGAATATATCCCTATATTTAGGCCACCAAGGCTCTGTAAAAAGGAAAAAAAAAACTAATATTTATCTCGTGTCACTCCGATTTCGATTTCCTCCCAGAAATTGGTGTGATTACCTCTGAAACCTGAAGACCTTTGAGGTTGACAAAGAATTTGCTGACCGAGCTCACATACATTTAACGGTTTAAGTATGTATACCAGTATCATGCGTTGGTTACTAGAAATCGGAATACACCAGCCTTCAGCTAGGCATCCCTCACAATACCTTTTGCCATAGCTGCAAGGAAAAATCTTTTAAAACACCTTTAACCTTTAAAAAATGCAAAGCCTTTCGTTGTTCATATTTGTTTACGCTCTACACCCACTTGCATATTGCTCATCAGCTAGAGTGTTGACTGTCATTAGTCCAAGTACAACGCATTACTGCAAACCAGATAAATTTTGACCACAAAAGACGCATCCTCACACTTTCGTATACAATTAAATTCAAGCACAAATGCCATCGCATACCACGGAAACTTCTCCCATGAACACTAACCATCTGCTGTTGCTCCTTATATCCACATTCATTTCAATTATTTTCGCATTTTATGCGATGCACTCTGTGAACATTACACAGTCCAAAAATATCTAAATCCTTATGTCACTACATTTTTGTGTCCTTCACACTGTGACCAGCAATTTTCCCACTCTATCCTTCGGTTCTAGTACATGAAACAAAACTTTACATTCAAACACACATAAACCACTCCAGTCGAGGGTGCAAATATTTTAATGTCCTTTATGGAAAATTTACAAAATTTACGCCACATATTGTGTGTGAAAGGACCCATCAGGATTTGTTTACTCTTCGTGTACGCTCCATCGTTGAGGGGGAAATTCAAATAACTTAATGCGATTTAAAATCGTTTTCAATTTCTTTTCACGAAAAAAAGAAAAAAAAAGCAAATCCTTTGCCCAGTCAATAAGAATTTTCTCATTTTTATTCGCGTATTCGAAGGATTTTTGCTCCGCCAACAATGTTATTATTACTTACTTGAAGTTTTCGTCCTTTCGTCGATGATTTTAATTCTACTTCCATCAATTTTTCGTTTGTTTTCCTGCCTTCGCTGGGTTATTCTTCTTCCACACCACTTTGCATCAATATTGAAAATTCCAAACTTTGGTATTTTTTCCTATCAACGACGACGTCGTCGTCCTATTAAAGGACATATCGAGGAACGAATAAAAAAAAAATTACTACTACTTGGTCACACAAAGGACATACGATGAGAAAACGAGGAAAAAAAATTAATTCAACATCAAGCAAAAATAATAGAAAGGATCGATGAGAGACCAACTCCGAAAGCAAAGCCAAACGATAAGGATGACTTTGACTACCAAGTCAAGATAGGTTGCCTGAACACAAGAGCCAAGGAGTGCGTACAAAAATATTTCATTTCGAAGATTATACGATTTTGGCATTTCAATAATATTCTACTTAAGTATTCAGCGAATGTCTGACTAGAACGGGACGGAGGGCGGGGGTTAGATGGAACCATGGGAATTGGAAAGACGAGCACGAGAGAGGACGAAAAATCCGAAATTGTATTAAGCAAACCCATTGAGCTGATGCGAGTTGAAGGAAAAGGAATTCATCTTTTTTTTTTTTTTTTTTGATTTAAGAATGTGTCAAGTGTGAGTGAGTATAATGGAGAGGTGAGTGTTTAGAGTGAGTCAGCAGACTTGGTTTTCGGATGACTCCCAAGTGGGATAAGTGAATGGAATTGATTGAATGGGGGATCGCCTGAGTGGTAGGGCGAAAATAAGATTTACTTGAACTTTGGCCAGGATGACAGTGAAAGAGAGTTGTCATTTCGGAAAACTTATTTAGCTCACTTGACCAAATGACAGTTGTGATGCTGTCTAATTGGAGAATGGTTCTACTGAGTGTCTGGAATCGATAAAGTTCAGTAATTTGTCTCCTGATGCTAGGATATGTCATAGGAACTTGGAAACAAAACAGAACTAACACATTCTTTCTTAACAATTCTTGACTGAATATTTATGGAGCCAACACTTAATAAATAAAAGAAACAAAATTCCACATACCATCCTAAGTTAAGGGCTCTGTCCTAGATTCCCCTGATAGCGGAAAGCTGTTGCTATTACACTTATCCACTGGCTATAGTATTCTTCCCAAGCAGTTTGCCTCTGTAAATCGTCTCCAGTGACGCTACAAACAAATGGCTGCTAGACCGAAGAATTCTCTGCATAATTGCCAATCTAACCTTACTAACCTTAGCTTACCGAGACCAGGACGAAGAAGTATGAAAACTTCGCAATGTTCACGTTCCGATGAATCTATAACCAAGGACGGAGTTTTGCCAGGTGACATGGACATTTTCCTACTATTCAGCTGAAAAGCTGACTGCATCGTAGAGAAGGTAGAATTTATACCACTGTAACAGTTGAAAGTCCTGTCTGGCTTATTCTGGTAATACAATGTTGTAACAAAGGACTCTAAAGAAAACGTAAAAAAAAACTAATTTAGTCAACGAAGTTTCAGATGAAGGTGTCACTTCCGAAATTCTGAAAGTCTACCTAGACTTCCTACCAGATCTACAGTCTTTATTGAAACGCACTGCTAATAGAGTTCAAAGTCTCACAACCTCTTTAATTCTTTTCACATGCCATCAGGATACCACTTCATGGTAATTGCCAATAACTGTAATTTGCTTCCAGAAATGAAAACCCCTACTATATCATAAGACGCCCAATAATGTCTTCCTAAAGCCATTGAAAGTCATCACATAACTCTTCCACGTTTATTGAAACAAATCGAACATACATTAACCACTCGCACATTCAACAGGCCCACCATGCATGCACCGCTACCGCACACACATCCTACTTGTAGCCTCTTATAAAATTCATTCAAAAAGGTCACAGGACCTCGTCCAAAACTAACCATGCGGAACAAGAAATCATGCAAGCGATTATAGTGCTCCTGAATAAATTTTACAATTCCACTCGTCCTCATCGTTATAGCCATTGCCGCTGGTGTTTCCTTTCGTTCCCTTTCGTCCTCTATGTTATCGTCTAGTCGTCGTCGGTCGTTGGTCGTTGGGTTCTTTTAGGTAATATCGGAAGGAAGTGGCAAGCAAACAGGTCCTAATAAAATATATAAAATGACTTTGAGAATTCTCCGTAAGCGCATATAAATACCCACCGAGCAAGCAAGTACTCTTGAAACTTTGCCAACACCACCGCCGCCGCCGCAGCAGTGCCATGCCACACCAACGCTTACCAGAGAATGGCAATCGAGGGTAATTTTTCTTTGCCGCCTGTCAGAGCCTGTGTATGTGTCTGGATTCTCGTTCTGAGCCTGAGCCTGTTGCATTTTTCATGAAACAATGCCAAACCACGTTTTTGTATTTAAGTGTCGATTTGATTTGGCCTTTTGTTTTCCCTTTTTTGCACTGGAAATGTGGGAAAAAAAACGGGAATATACGAGCCACACAAAAGCCAAGCAGGAAGGAAGCACGCTAACGCTTTTAGTTGCACACAAAGTGTTTGCTGAAGTATGCCAGAAGACTGAAAATGAGAGACTTATTGTTCTACCGCAAATTGCCATAAGGATGTTTCATCCTTCTTTTACTTTCGCCTTAACCCTGGGTTAGGGTTAGTGTGCGGCAGCGGCAGTGTCAGTAGTCAGTACCAGTGGCGGCTTTTGTTTGGCAAAAATCCATCCTGTTGCTGCGGAACGCTTCAAGTGCTCACCACTGCAAGTGGAGTACTCTTACTTAGTGATTATTTAACTTTTAATACACAATATATATGCATGTGTGTGTGTTAACATCATTCAAGCGAACGTAATGGCATTCAACAGGATTCAATTCTGATTTCAGGAGCAACGAACAAAAAAACAAAAAAAAATCAGCAACAGAAAGGGATTAAAGTGTTTTATGCAATGAATTTGATTTATGATGAATTCTGGCTGGCACGGGACCAAGAGTGGTGTGGACACGAAATAGAATCAGTGTGTGCGTGATTTCACTGTGGAATGTGGAAATAATTATGGATAGCCTTCCAGGAGTGGGGGAACAATGATGATTTTATTATAATCACGGTTATTGTGTGTGATTACGTTTTAATTAAAATGCAGTGCAACGAGATTAATAATCGAATCAATTACACACGGTGTTTAGATATCGATTGCAAATGATGTGTATGACTGTTGATGAAAGGTTTCCGAGGGAGGTTCAAATAGTGGAGATTGAAGTCAACGAGTGGGGTTGATTAAAGCGATTTGGAAATTTAAGAGAATCCTTTTTTTCTTTTTGTGAATTTAGCTGAAATTGATTGTACCCTGAAGCACCAAGTGCAAACAATGTCGCTAGGCCTTCTGCTTGGATCGGACTCCTCCATCCATTTTTGAATCGTGTTGATGAAAATGAATGTATTGTCGGATTTTATGACCCCGCCTTCGTCCCAGCTTTCTCTTGAAAAAGAATTTGGAAATTAAAGTCGAAACTAGAGTATGGAGTTATGTAATCAGCTTTTGTTTCCAGCTTCGCCCATCTAGCGATACTAGTGCAACCTTACTTACTTAGGTGGCGCTAAAGTTCGAGGTGAACCTGGGCTTCAACCAACAAGAATTTTCTAGTTTACTCGGTCCTCAGCTAACCACATTCAGTTACGCACTTCAAGTTGATTTTACCTGTGCGCGAGGTCTTTTCCTACTGCGTTGTCCCTCCGGGTTGGATTCGAAGACAAGCGTTACCTATTTGGGCCTTTTTTTTAGAGTCGAGGGCTCTCTTTGCTGCCATTTCCTTAGTGTATAGGTCGAGCGGTAAAAGTATCGTTTCGAGGACTACTGTCGGAGTCGTTCTTAAATGTCACTGGTTGTGCTGATGCATGCTAATCGCTGGATTTTTGTGACTATCTTACGGTTTGTGACTTTTTCCATGGCTTAGCCACCCTTAGGTTTAAACTGGCATAATGATAGCCGTATACATCAAGTGGATTATGGCAGGTTTTGGTCCCTATTTTTCCCCCAAAGATTCAGTAACAAGCATAGAACGCGATAGTTGCTTTCTTTGTTTTTTCTAGAGTGTTTTCTTTGCAGATCCAATGTGTGGTCTAATATGCATCAATGTACATGTGCATATACATACATACTTGTTGACATGGATGCTTTTTAGAATACATTTACATCTTCGTACCGAATGGCATTAATCTAAAATTTGTGTTCATCTAAAAATTGGGCCTTATACAAAACGGTGGCCAAAATTTAAATAATAATACGAAGATCGAAAGAACAATACAATAACCTGCGCCTAAAGGTTTTAAGAAAAAATCGGCGCTGAATTGTGCTAAGATTTACGGATTTATTTAAATTAGAAGTCACAGAAAATTATCCACACCTTCATTTACAAACCTTGCTCCGCCACCAACACTGATGGGAAGAGAAAGTTCATTTTCTTCATCGTCATTATCAACAGAAGTTCTGTGGCAGACATCCCAGGACGAATCAAAGGTATTGTTTCATTTTCGCTCATTAAAGCTGTTTCATCGCCGAAAGCAACATTTCTTGGAAACCGATCGTAGGATAGTTAGTAGAATTTATAAGACGTATTAAAAAATCGATCTGTGTACACAAGAATTCCTCTTTTACTCTATAGAATAAATAAAACTCAGTTTAACTTTTGTGTTTTTTTCAAAATTGATGTTTTTACTTTCGAATTTTTGGCATTTTATTACTTACTCAATGCGTCATATCCGGGTGGAACCAATAGATTCTCTTGAGCATCATCTAGATTCTATTTTTTCTCTCTCTTCATTTATCACGATTTATCAGCAGCAGAGCTAGGGCCAACTGTCAACCAAGCCACCGGAGGCCATTCTGGAATATATACTGGATTCAGGGTGATTTAGTTCCGGTCTCTAACCTAATCTAAGTAGCCGTCGGAATTTTGTCTTTTCAAACATACTCGCCAAGCAAGGAATATCGGTAATTTTATACTTAAACCTATCTTCCTTGGAACTTGGACTTGAAACTTCGTATAAGTAGTCAGTCCATCGGGCTCGGTGACTAAACGATAAGTCTACTTCTCCGTTGATTCGAATTTCCTTTCACTCCTTTTATATCGATGACTGGATTTCCTCCATTTTTTCCGGGCTTAAATTCTCATGATATCATAGTTTTTCGATGGTCTTTAGAAACCCAAGGTAGTTAATTAGATAGAAGTAGCGCTAGTGGCCCCTTTTTGATGCCACAACTCACGTGACCTGGTTGTTAATGGGTGTGCATTTTGAGAAAGTTAATGATGCTGCAAAATTGTACATCTCAGATCTCTGATAATTTCTTAAAATAGGCTTCGCCAAGTTGAAACATCTGGTTCTACCCAGTGCCGGACAGGCATAGAGATAGTGGAATAGGGATTCCTTTTCTTGTGTGTTATTGCACAAAGGAAATACCTAACTCCTCGGAGAAAAAACCCACTCCTATGCTTATCTTCTCCCGCTGTTCTCTGCTTAGAAAGACCCATAAAAAGGATCTCTCAAAGTCCAAGCACAGAACAGTGTAGTCCGAGTTGACATTAGTGCCCAGATAGTGACTTGGTATATCCATATACGGATTTGGTCTACAGTGTCTTGACTGGCTGATTCTAAGAGCACTCTTCGCTGCGGCCTAAATCCCCACTATTGGTGTTGGATCGTCGTAAGCAAACATGGCGGACAACCTTCAAAAGAGAATCTAAGTGTCAAAGCTTTGTAAAACTCCGAATAAGATATTTTTAACACCCAATGAACCTGAATATTTGTAATAAATCGTATGATACAACCGAACGTCTTCTTTCCAAAGACATCCAAACTGATTGTACAAAATTGTATCTCTGCCTAAAAAAAAGAAGAAGAAATGCAAAACTTGTTGAATGGAATCAAATAAAGTTAACGCAACCAAATCATGCAAATCATAACTGATTCACCATTAATTTCATAACCAAATGATGGTGAATAAACTGAATACAGAGCCAGCAATCCAACGCTTAGCTAGAAGCCAACAATTTCCAACATCCAATTGCATGATACTCAAATGTGATTAAATATCCTTTTATGGAGATGCCGCCGCTCGGAGGGGTTGGGACAAATTGAATCTCATTTTAAATTCCCTTTTAGTGAATGCATTTAGGAACTCCGACCGAACTGCTGATGATCATTGATTTGGAAGCATGAAATCACCATAAGTCATCGTCGTATTAACTTATGAAGATCCTAAATGTCTCATTTTCAACAGCACTGTTCAAAATATTATTTGTATAGATTATTTAAATGTTGATAAAGTCGAAGACAACGAGTGTATAGTGCCCCTAAGGAGGAGGATGTTTTGGTTTTTTTTTTGCTTGAGAAAGTCTATGTTAGCCATTTACCCAACATTTCTAACCGCATTAGTGTGCAAAGCTGGCAAAGAGAAAGTTTCTACTCCTTCGTCGTGTTGCAACATATTCAAAGGAATATAACAAATCGGTTTGGCAAATAGTAGAACCGGCGTCAGTGAAGCAACAGCCGTAGTCCTAGTCTCTCAAGGACTCCCGGAATAACATATCATTTTGAAAGTGTACGAGTATATATAGAAAGGACTATTCCTACAGCTCTGTGAATCAGGGAAGTTGGTTGTCTTTTTTTTTATTTTTTCTTTTTTTTCTATGTTAAGTTTGGTAAATTCCTTTTGCTTGAGTGAACCTCAGCTACAAGGACAAGAGGATTTTCTATGCCTGTTGCATATCCTGGCAAGGCTCCCCTAATGGGACTTCGACTTGTTTGTAGTCAGCGGAACAGACTGGGCAAAGTCAGACGACGAGTGGATAGAGGGATACTAAACTAAATGCAGGGAAATCATCGAAATGGCTTCGAAGTGTTTTATAGATAGGACTGTGTGTAAGGAAGTCCTTGTACAAAGGGACTGCTGCTACTAGTGGTAGTACTGGGGCTGTGCCCGCAAAAGAAAGTCGTCGTTGTCGGCGGCAAGGTTAAACGAATTTACGAGATGGAAGCAGCTGCAACTTGCTGCCTTGTGTGTCGTGCCTATGAATTTTTCCTTTTCCTTTTTTTATTTCTGTTGTTTGTGCTCAAAGAACTCGACTGAGAGCACGACGAGGATGACGGCGATGGTAAAAGCAATTGGTATGCATTTGTGTCTATGTAATCTTTTCTAGAAATCTATTGAAAAGCATGTTGAATCGTTACGCTTGAGCTGGGAATGCAATGTAAATTTGTCCTTGCTTACTCGTTCCCTTTAATAAATTTTTTATTTTTTTTTGGCACCCATGGAATGTAGAAGGAATGATTTCAATGCAAATGTATCTTAATATCTGAAAGTGTTGTCTCTTGGGGGCACATTTCTTTCCAATTCACATATTGTGATGTGGAGGGTTAGGAAATTCTTTTAAGTGAATTTAAAATGATTGAACGGCGGAAGGATGTGGAATGATTGCCACATTCGTTGGCGCATGTAGATTAACAAATTTACTGCAGAGTACATTTTTAATTCAATTATGAATGAATCCTTTTCTTTTTCATTCGTCCTTAAACTTTAAAGTGAAATAAATTGTCGGCTGGATCATTGCCTTTGTCTAACTTTTTTTTTTTCTGTTTTGTTAAGTGAAAGGCTTTAGGTGGCAGTTATATTGGAATAGTTGAATATAACCAGGTTTAGTGAAAGGAAAAAGTTTTCGTTATCCTTTTGGGAAACAGAATTTGTGGCACGGAACTTTTTTAATTTCTACTGTGGTCAAGTTGATGGGGTCTTAGTTGAAATATATTACTTTATTCTAGTGCTTTTTTTGGTTTTTTTTATTTTTTTTTATTACTTTTGGCAACAGGTAGAGGTAAAGTTTTGGTAAAGGATTTGAGGATTTTTCCTAGGGAAAAGAAGAATTGATGATGGTGATTTAATCACAATCGAATAGAGTGATCCAAATGCAATGAAATCAGTCGAAATATTGATTTACTTTCCGTGACCGTATAAAATATCAGTTGGGGACAGCATATAAATAACAAGCTAAGGGAAGCCTATGGACCACGTTGTGGGGTTTCTTTCTTACAGATGGCTTAGCGTGTGGTTTTAACTGATAAGAAAAGTTAAGATAGGGTTCAGAAAGTATAATATCTTTTATTTGTCCGTTTAACACGCCAAGGTACTTGCTCTTCTCCACTAGTTTCAATGTCAATCCACTGACCTGCAGAGTATACTGAACAAGCCTTCTGGAAACAATTATCACTTTCATATACATACATATACATACCTTAATTCCAGCATCATCACAGAGTGCTATAAGCCTTTGGAATGTACCCTGGACTCTTGATTTTTAGGATTTTTGGCTTGGTCGAATGAGATAAATTAGATTTTTGAACCAAAATTTGAGATTATCGGGAAATTCGATCTGACACCTGGCATTCATCAAAAGCCTTTGATGTTCGCCAATTATGGGTGATAACCAACATATTTCCAGGTCACTGCATTGCTTAAGTTTCCACTAGGTTAAATCTCTTACAATTATTCAGAAAAAAAAAACAATTGATCTTCCCATCTCCACTTCTCTCTAAAGGATGCTTCAAAATTCAATTTAATACGAATTAAACCAATTTAATCTTGCCTCACAAATACCTTTCCATTGTCCTTTCAAAAACAATACCAATCTAATCCCAAAAACCCCTCTAATCCCACTCGCCTCCGCAAAACCTCGAAATTTCCAGTGGCAACAATTAGTTGGAAATATTTTCTACACGAAAGCGATGACACATTCACAACAAAATATGTCACCCGTGTACTCAACCGGCTTCTGCGTCCTCCCACCAAATCCCAATTATATTCAACACAATATATACTAATTAAACCGATGGCAACTGGAGCATATAAATACGTTTCTAACGTCCCTAACAAATACTGAAAATTTACCGAAGCATAAATCAATTCCTTTCCACTAACTGAACGCACGCCAAATACTAAAACACCCATCTGAACCATAAAAGGTGTATCCTTACAAAATGCAACTATGAATACATGTGTGACTGTGAACATGTGTGTGTGTGTGTTTTTGTTTCAATTATTAATCATACCGTTATATGATAAAGCACAAAAAAGGATTTGTTTGGTCCTAAAACGCTTTGTAGTTTTCAAATAATTGCCAAAACTCATCTGAAAATGTTATGAATTACACAATACACTTCCCTTCTCTTTCTCTGTGTGTCCAGAAATGGCTGCCGTGCCGCCATTTGGAATTTGATTAATGACATTTCGGGAAAATTTATTTATTTACGAGTGGGGCCTGTTACCATTATTATTAGTATTATCGAGCATATTTACCAAATTACCCACAATGACAATGAGTAAAATTTCCGAATTTTCGGTGTCTAATTCTTGGCATGGTGTGTCATGGCAACGCATTGTGGTTTGTTTTGTGGTAGATTTCATGTAGGCGAGATGGCGTCGTCATCAGAGCGTTAGGTACCATAAAAGTTCCTCAGAAATGAGTGATAACGATGAAAATTTTAATTGAATATAAATTACATGAAAGAATGAGAAGGGAGAGGGGGAAGTGAAACAGTAGTCTCGGGTATAAAGTTTTATTATTTTTATTTTTTTTTTGAAGGACGACTCCCAACCCCATACTGTCATTCTGACATTGTAATTAAATTTTTGTTTGGATGCTGGATCAAGTAGCAAGTTAATTACATTTTGTTTTATATATACATAGCTATCATCTCCCCCACAATGTATACCTTAGATTTGGGGAATGTTATTCATCTTCAGGCACTTCAGAGAGTACACACATCCGTTGCTTGCCTGAAGATGTGACGTTTTTAAAGTTATAGTATCCGAAGTCGAGTGTCCTCTATACTCGTGACATAGTGAACATTTAGAACTGTTGACTTATATTTTACCAGGAGGACTTCTCTTGAATCCGGCAACTGACTAACTTAGTAGTGCTTCAGTTCGGAGTGAACCTGGACCACAACCAACAAGTCTCTCCTGTTATCCTGATCCTCCAGTTACTCACTCCAAGTTGGTTGAGGTCCCCTTCATCTTGCGTGCCCCATCTTAGGCGAGCTCTTTCTCTACTAGTTGTACAGATTATTGAAAGATTGTGTTCCTGGTGTTGGCTTGAGAGTTTCGAGCAATTCGTTCAAGTATTCAGTTAAAGAAGTCACATGACAGCGTGTCGAAATCCTTTTTTAAACATCAAAGGTTTTGGTGAGATCATTACCGACACTGATCGAGCAGCGAGCATTCTCGATCATCATCCTGCACAGACCAACGAGTTTGGCATGGACATGGCTTTGTATAGCTCGTCCTTACATCGAAAGTTAACTTGTGTTGCTTGTAGACAACCGGCTGACAAGTTGACGGAAATTTGTGACTTAAATTTCATCGTCAAGAAAAGCAAAAGCTCTTTAGTAATGGTCAAGCTCACTTTATAAATCAATCTTTGACCTCTCATCAGAAGGCTTTTTAAGTAGCCTTTTAGCAAAGCAAGAGTAGGCGGAAAAAAGCATCGAAATTAATCTTTACTTCGGTGTAGCTTAGTGGTAAGTATGTTATTGCTAAGCGAGAAGACCCAACACAGGCCCCAGCAACACAAGAAATATTTTTTCGTGGCACCACCTCTTGGCAAGCGATGACAAACCTCCTAGAGTATAATCTGTCAAGAAAAAGTTCTCAATCCGCCGGTCGGAACTGGCAATAAAATGGTAGACGTAAAATATAACACGCACAACATGAAAGGTTGTGAGAAGCTAAGCCCTGGCTCTCTAGGAGCTGTCGGGCCAAATATCTGTATATCTGTTAAAATTGAAAGGCGACTTAGGTTTTGAATAATCAACCAGCAGTGTATTATTCATTATTATCCTTGAACTTCCCGATTGCCTTACCAGAAAAAACATGGCTCTTCCAAATCCATTACACCCACGCGATTTTCATATTTTACATCCCTTCATACAGTCTGTTCATTAGTGCATGCAAAGGTTAAGTGCCGTTCCTGCAGGATAATTCACATACAAGTACTCAACATCACAAGGGCATGTATCTGCCAACCCTGTTATAATCCGAAAACTAAGTGCATTTCCTGTCTACGACTTTTTTGCATTATTTTCACAACCCTTCGCTGTTAAATTATGGCCTCCAATGTTTCAAAAGCTCGAAAAAAAATACGTTCATCCTAGCGCCCAAGAACACATCTCTGAATAGGTTGGTCCTGTGTCCCTTTTTTTTAAATTTTTTTTATTTTCAGTACAACATGTGATATCGTGTTAACATTTCTGGGTGGGTTAATGGTCGGTTGGAGTTCGTTTTTTTTTTTTTATCCACCGCTACTGGTATCCTTGTAGGTTTTCACATATTCAACATGGTCCTTTCAACAGGTATCTACGGTGTAGAACAATTTTACCGAGCTTTAAGTTGTCCCTGTTGTTTGGGGTTAAATTGGTTTCAGCTTGGTGTATTATTTAGTCAACGAGCAAAAAAGAAAAAAAAAAAACTCCTGACACCTATGATAAATTTATTGGATTCTTTTTTTGACATATACCACATTTCAACATTATAACTAATGTGTTTGGAATTTTTTGTATATTTGCAGGGTGCATCATCAAGCCTTGTAGTAAAGTTTGCTGATACTGAAAAGGAAAGGCATATCCGGCGCATGCAACAAATGGCGGGACATATGAATTTATTGAATCCGTTTGTATTCAATCAATTTGGACCGTATGGTGCCTACGCTCAGGTATTTTAAAATCCAATTTGTTCACTTTCTCTGTTTTTCCATCTTTTTTTTTTTGTATAGTAACACTGACTCTGCCCTTTTTATTTATATAATTGATAGCAACAACAAGCCGCACTAATAGCAGCTGCGAACGCCCAAGGGCCTTACATTAATCCAATGGCAGCATTAGCAACGCAAATACCTCACGCTCTAAATGGTAACGGTCAGCCAGTTAATGGATCGATTCCATCACTACCATCGCCGACAATGCCAACATTCAATATGGCTGCACAAACACCAAATGGCCAGCCCGGTGGCACCGAAGGTGTTTATACGAATGGAATTCCACAAAGTTATCCAGGACGTAAGTAAAAACGGCTTAAATGTATATTTTGTACTTTGGTAAAATTCCTTTTAAAGGATTGAAAAGGGATTCCTACTAATGGACGAAAGGATTGTAGGGAAATACGTGTTGCGTATTAACATTTATGAATAATATTTTGTACACAATGTAGTAATGTGAAAAAAAAAGTTGCACATGGAAGGGCTCTTAAGCCGGCTTAGTTTGATAGTGCCCTTATAATGACTGCACTTTTGGATTTTGGATTCAAGTAATCCTGTTTCGCGAACTTGCTATTGCAATGGCTAACTCCTCCCATAAAAAAAACTGAATTAAGCTTTGAAATTGGTTTCAGAAGTGGAGATTGTAGTCATAAAGCTAGTTTTTTTCGGTCAATGAAAGATTGAATAATAATTCCTGGTGTCAAAGTCAAGACTGCTCTTTAGTATAGAAAATTTCCTAAGCATATGAAAGCCTTAAATCCATCCTACTGCTTTAACGGTGGCTGGTTAATCGTGGTGAATGTAGGCCTCAGGTAACAGGCCATAAGAAGTTTAAGGTGTCAGTAACAACTCTTTGAAAAAGTGTTGTGGTGTTTTTTTTTTGAACACTCAATCACCATAAGTTGTACAGTTTTCACACCGAATCTTTTCTTTTACAATTATCCACTTGTCCAGGGTTATTTTAGAGAGGGAATGCTTCATCCACCGTCAGGGGTGACCAAGTTCCCCCAGTGTGTTGGCCTCTTACCAACTTAACCCTCTCCATTTTCAGGCGAATTAAACACGGAACTGCTTCTTGCATTGCTGGTTGTGCCACTTTTCCTAGCCTCTAGTAGATTTTTACTTCCCCATGCAGTCCAACTTCCCCTGGTTTCCCAGTTTCTTGCCAGCGTTGTATGATGAGCTCTTTGGCTGCCCATGTTGCCGTTTTCTTCCCAACCTCTGCCCTTTTCTCTCTATCGCTAGAAGATCGCTTTATATTACTCATCGATACTACCAGAAAGACTATTCCTAGACTTATCTACATCCATAATGCGTGTAAAATCAGCTAGAAGCTTATCTAAATTAACTACTCATAATAAAAATTGTTCTGAAATATTTTGTTCGAAAATATGTTTTTCTTTTACTTATAGACAACGGAATATTGCAGCAAGAATATTTATGTTTTCCAGATGCGTTGCATTTATCAATCCCCCCACAAGGTTTACCACCCAATGGTGAAGCGGCGCTACAACATGCAGCTTATCCCGGAATGCAACCATATCCAGGAGTTGGTGAGTGTCTTTTCTTAATTCTATCTTAGTTATAAGACCAAACAATCAGCGAAAAGGAATTCTATTTTCTTGTTATCAAAAGCATAAACAATTTATAAACCGAAAAAAAAACGAACTCTCAAACCTTTTTTTTTTGCAAATATTTTCTTCTAACCATTTTATTTAAATTTTAATTTTAATTTTTAGTTTTTTTTTTCATATAGTTTTTGTTAAATAATCTTTATACCTTATTTGTTCATCAATGCATAAAATAAGTTAAGTTTTGATTTTAATTTTATATGTAATTCATAAATCAAATGTTTTTAGATGTAGCTAATGTTGGATGTTTTCTTTAAAAAAACAAAAATCTTTTCGTATTCTTTAAATGTTAAGTGTATAGGAAATCGTTAATTTCAAGAAAATATTCAGGAAAAAAATTATTTCACTTAAAACAAATGTTTTTTTGTTTGATGTTATAGGATGTGTGTAAAGATTTATTGTTTAATGGACTTGAGTGATTCTATGTTGACTTTATCCTTATGCTCTCTTTATGTATAGAATGTGTGTGTTAAATGTTATTTTGTGCATTTGTTTGCTTATGACTACATATATTCGTTTTGAGTTTCTTGCAAAATATTTGAATATTTGAAAGATAAAAGTTGATAAATTGGTTATATTAAATAATTTGCAATAAACACAAATGCAATGCGTAAATTTTGAAAAAAAAAAAGTTGAAATGTATGTTCATATTATAATTTTGTTTAACGATAAAGCTTTTAAAAATATTATACAAATAAACAATTGTAGTGAACACAAATTTATTGTGATAAGAATTGTAGAAAAAAACTGACTGCTTTTATTTCTGCTTAACTGTATGCTGTATAAATTAATTACTTTTGGTCTTTCAGGTGCCCATGACTTGACAAAAATATGTTTATAAAGAATTTTGTTTGCTTATGCACATACATTTAATTTTACATGATACACGCTATATTACTTGGTTTACTCTACACGAAAGGTTATAAGCTAAGTCCACGTTGTTTATTTTGTATTCAGTATCAAGAATATTGGGCTCAAGATCCAAAGCCTTTATCATAACAAATACAAATAGTAGCAGTGCTCAAATGGGCTTTTCACTAAGAAATCCCCTGGTATTTAGCCATTATAAAATACCTGGCACTTAGCTTATTAGTTGAAAGGTTTTCTCGTCCACAGGAGTCATTGCCTGTCTTACTTACTTACTTTTAATAGTGCTACAATCCAGGGTCCTCCGGGGTAGATTCGAAGATTCTCCAAGCCGGGTGGCTGGTGTTCATCGACTCTACATGTCCAAGCTGTCTTATTCGTTGTATTTGGGCTGTTCTGATTAAGTAGATGTCGCTGTAAAGCCCATACAAATCCTCGAACCATAAATATTTAAATCACCCAAAGGACTTTTCTCTCGAAGGAACTTCAGGCGACTTCATTCATTTTTTACATGCACCATAGAGCAGGACTGGGGTACTTAAAGTCTTAAATGGGATTACTTTAGTTGTTCAAAAAAGGGCTTTGCTACTCAATCACCTTCTTAGTCCAAAGAAACAGCGATAAGCAAGGGTGTTTGGGCGTTTTTCTTTGTTGACAGCATATACTTTGTTTTGGTATCAACAAATACAAATATTTGACGCGACAGCTCATAGAGAGCCAAGGCCTAGCTTCTCACAATCATTCATGTTCTGCGTGTTATATTTTTCGTACGAATGGAAGGGACCTACAGTTTAATTGCCGACTTCGAACGGCGGATTGAACAACTTTTTCATAACAGATTATGCTCTTGCAGGTTTGTCATGCCTGCGAAGAGGTGGTGCCGCGAAAAAACGTTTGGTGAGTTTGAGGATCGAACCTGTCCTGTCCTCTCGCTTAGCAGTCCAACGCACTAAGCCAAGGTCATATCAACCGTTAAACCCATCTTAGCCACTTCCGTCTCAATTCTCACCAACGCACTACTGCCACCACGCTGCATTCTTCCGGTTATGTCAATATCGTCGGCATATGCGAGCAATTTCACAGACTTTTGAAGGATTGTTCCTCTGGTGTTGGCGCGTGAGTTTTACACTATTCTTCACTTCACAGCGCATTGCCCGTCCAGAAATTGTGCCGCAAAGAAGCCTTTGGTTGTTTAGCTGAGACTCAAAACTATATCAGCTCACTTATTAGTCTATTGAGCCACGGCGACCACAGTCTTCAAATAGAATCTGGACGGAAGATTCAGTCTATGGTGAAATTTATCTTAGAGCAATGGAGATACCGATGCCTCGTTTGTTTCAAATGTTTGCGGGTTGTAGTGATGTAGATAATTCAAGTGTTCTACGGATGAGAATAAAACTTTGGCTCTTAAATGACATCTATAGAAAGAACGCAAACACCTTTAAGAGTTTGAGGGTCATCACCTTCTTAAACTGATCTGAACACAATACACAGATTTTTACAAAACTTCAACTACACACACTTTGTTGGCTTCCAGAAACCTTTCCATTTTCCTTTTATACAAAAAAAATGCTTCAAGCTTTGCATATAATATATTCGCATATCTAATTTTTGAATAAAAATATGTTTTGTTATTATAATATAATTTCTAAACAAACTCCATACGAATATATTCATGTCTATAAAAGTAAATATTATTATTTATTTATTTTTTTTTTTTTTTTGATTTTCTTTTCCATTAAATAAATGTTATTTACGTTGTGATGTCTCCTAAATGTGTTTTTTGACTATGTGAACAAATTATTTATAATGCAGCATATCCAGCCGTTTATGGACAATTTCCACAGGCTATACCACCACCAATAGCAGCTGCGGTTGCACCTACTCAAAGAGAAGGTAAGACATAACAAAACAAATCAAAAAAAAAAAAAAACTCTGTTAGAAAATTCTCAAATTCTGAGCAAAAAAAAAAAAAACAACAAACAAAATTAAATCAAAAACAAAATTTGATGTTAATTTTATGTTTTCATGTTCACAAAAAAAAAAAATATATAAAAATATACATAAATTTAGTTTGCAAAAGTTGTGCGCTACATAATACACACAAGTCGAAATGGAGGTGTATTTTCTTATTATATTTCCCCGTTTAATAAAAAAAAAAAAATGTTTTATTGCCTAAAACATTAGAGAAGATATTAAAAACCATAAAAAAAATATTCATTGGAGTATAAAATTGAAATTAACACTAAATTGAAAAAGCACACAAAATTGGGGGATCTGGAGAAAACAAGACGAACCCTTGTGCTTATAACATCGCGACGACCTTCTGACGTAAGTAACCCTTTTGAAGGAGTTTAAGGAAACGGGGATAAGGGAAATCAAAAGAAGAAGATGCAATTTATTATGGCAATAAAAAACGATTTATTTAAATTTTGATTTTATAGGAAAGATACATTAGAATACCGCGAAGCATCACCTCCCATCTCGACTTGGGTTATCATAAAACAGAATTTAAGTGAACGCATTTTGTGTTATTGTTTTTGAATTTACGTTTAATGTGCATGATGTATAACTCTCGCCCTATACCACGTAACCCTTCGATATTGGATATATATATTATATAAATATCTATCTATATATGTTATATTAATATCTACATATGTATATGTTATGTAGGGCATATATACATATTTATAAATTTTTATGTTCTCCTTTAAATAAAACAAACTGCACGCTTTAATTTTTTTTTGTACATACAAATAAATATGTTTTATTTGTTGTATTTATTTTCATTTTTATTTTGTAGCTTTCTAGATTTCTTTTGTTTTTTTTTTTTTTTTTTCTTAAATTTTTATTTATTTTCATTGATTTTATAGATTTTTTGAAAATTTATTCAGGTTATAACATAATTCTGAGTCTTATAATGAAAAAAAAATAGAAAAAGACAAGGTTCAGTGATTGGATATTGAAAATAAGGGGATTATTTTTCGCACCAAAAATGTGATTATACCTTCGATTGGTTTCGTAAACCTGGTGCTGATAAGATAGTTTAATGCGATGAGACGTAGTCCCTTGTCACTGCGGCCTCTTGTTTGTTGGCCTGTTGTGATATCCATGAGTTCATCGAAGCCGAAATGAGTGATGAATCTTTATGTGAGCTGGTGGTTATGTCTTCCGTCATAAGGAAATAATTATCCAGATAACGACGATGTGTTTTTATGAGGCAGTTACAGTGACTCAGTATGTGTTCTGCTGATTCTTCGTCTTGGTTGTTTCTAAAACTGGCAATGTCCAGTTGGCTATCCGAATCTGATTTCTAGTTAATCGTAGAAGTTGTTTCTTTCTTTTCTGGGAAAAAATTGGTAGCGTGTCTGTTACTTTCCGTTTCCGTCCAATAATGGAGCGCTTTTTCTTTTAACCCCTTGTTCATACTGCTTTCTCCAGTGCCTGATGGAAGACCGTAGAATGGTCTCGGTACTATGAAGTTTGATGCAGAAGATTTTCTAGCTAGTCCGTCCGCATTTTCATTGCCTTCAGATGAACTCTTTTTGTATTTGCTAGCGATATGAGCAGCTGTAGATAGTCCTGAACTAGTTTAGAAAAGCTTTAATAAACCCAGTTTGCTTGGTATAAAACTAAACATCATCTTCTAACAAAACAACTCTACATGCTACACACGAAAAGAAAAAGATCACCGTGATGGATTGTGAGACTATCTGAAACGTTGCTTCTAATTTAATTATCCTAGCTATCGTATGGTCTTTGAATCGAATACCCTCGTTATTACAGCAAAATTCACTTCTCTTTGAATATTTGTACTTACGACGACTTCGAATTCAAATCTTAGATTAATTTCACCGAGGTCGGAAATAATATCAATTAACGGCTAGCTGACGCGATATCTTTTGACATAAGTAGGTGTATATTTATTTGTATATTCTGAAAGTTCCCAAAATGGACACAAGCAACTGCATTACTCTGTTGGTTCGGGGAAGCACTGATGAATCGGAGTTTTTTAAAGTAAATTAGAAATTGCTCAATAGCAGCACATACATACTTCTGAAGTCTTCCAGTTCTCATTCGTCAACCACTGAACCTTGCTTATTTTTGACCGCAAATAATTACTTTGATAAACACTAACAAAATCATCACATCCAGGATTCTGAAAACAGGATTAACACTAAACCTTTTAATATAATTTTTTTTTTTTTAGATTTTCTGATGTTGCCAGGATGTTCGATTTCTGGCCCGGAGGGTTGTAATTTGTTTATCTATCATTTACCACAAGAATTTGGTGATGCTGAACTAATGCAGATGTTCCTGCCGTTTGGTAACGTAATCAGTTCAAAAGTTTTCATCGATCGTGCAACAAATCAGAGTAAATGTTTTGGTAAGTCAACTTAACAAAAGAATCAAGAAAAAAAAAATATAAAAAGGCCTTATTCATCCCCATACAACCCCCTATAGACATAACTAAATCATTTTTGCTTACATATGCCTTTGTATACATATCCTTTCCTTTTTGACTTTTGACCCCCAACGAAGATAAATGTGATTTTAATGTAAATCCTTCACACCCATGTAAAACATGTTTTCTTTTCTCATATTTTTTTTTTTTGCAGGATTTGTGTCATTTGATAATCCTGCCAGTGCTCAAGCTGCCATTCAAGCAATGAATGGCTTTCAGATTGGCATGAAAAGACTGAAAGTTCAATTGAAGCGGCCAAAAGATGCTAGTCGACCCTATTAACAACAGGAGTTCTCTAGAGTAAAGAAAGTACTACCAGGTGAGAGTTTTTCCTTATTTTATATTAACTTCCATATGAAACTTATCAAAGAGTGATATAAAAAAAAATGTCAGGAAGGAACAAAGATAGGATTCCATTAAGTAAATTCTTTTCACCATAGAAAAGCTTATTTCAGTATTTGAAAAATACAAGAATACATTTATGAAGGTTCTCTGCATGTTATAAGAAGCTTCATGAGAAAGATAAAATGTAGTCCTTTGCAAGTGTCCTATTTTGAAGAGCTTCAATTTCATACCTGTCTGTATCTGACTTCGAATTTAATAAACCTTTAGTACACATTCAGTCTTGAGTATATTATTATTGAATCCTTCAGGTCCCTAGAAAAGCAGAGTCGACAAAGAATGGTTTTGAAACGAAGTAAATCAATGGGGAATTGAATCTGTGTCAGCACAGTTAACAATTTTTTTTTTTTTTAAATACCAACGAATAACTGGCAGGATAATGGCCTCGAATCAAACATCAGAGCACGGGAAGATAATGAATCATTCGATTCAGTTTATTGACTTACCTTTCAATTTAATTGCACGAGAAGTTAAACTTCTTTATCGTCAGTTAAAATCGCCTAGCTTTTTATTTTGACCTTAGCATGTTACCCCCATTGCAGTTGAAGAAGAGTTGACACTAGTCTGCATGTGATTGAGTGATCCTTTTTGTGACTCATTTCGACTCATTATCGAAATAAGGCAACGCACTTTTCGGATTTGGCAGTAAAAGCGGTAGGTCCCTGCATTCATGCAAAAAATATTACTCATGAATGGTTTAGATAACCTAGGCCCTGCGTCTCTATTAGCTGTGTCGAGACAAATATTTGTATTTATAGCTCTTTCATATCTTTCATCAAAATAAATTTAAAAAATACAACATCACCCAAAACTAATTTCAAAAATGTTTCCACAGCCCCATTCTTTCTTTCCAGATGAGTCTCCGGAATTGAAATTTCAATAAAAACTTGATTTGATATATAAATAGTAAAGTTTGCCAAATATTGTAATTAAATTAAAACAAAAAAAAACATAAACGACAACAAACAATTTAAAATAAATCATTTGTTAGCGTATTTAATTAATGATAATTATAATATTTAAAAAAAAAAACACAAAACCAATATTATATTGTGTAAAAATATATATATTATACACTGACTGGAGAGCGACCAATATGATCTGGGGTTTTCAAACATTTTTATACAAAAATAAAACATTAAAAATAAAATTTTAAAAAGTGGGAATTTGAAGGAATTTAATATATCTTTAAATAAAGAACAAAAATCACATCAAAAACCTTAAAACAAAAAACTGTATTATAAATTCACTTTCATCACAATATTGGAAAGCTACGTTATTATTATTAAAAAAAAAAACATATATATATATATATTGAAAGAAAACCCTTAGTAATACACTATAAGAGAGAAGTAAAAAGAAAAAAAACAATTCGAATTTACCTTAATGTTATAACATTTATTTAAAACAATTTGTATATGTTTTTTTTTTTATTCTTTATTTGAAAGAAATCGTTGATTTAAATTTTTTTGCTAATCTGTTGTTAAATTTTTAATCGCAAAACCTTAAAACAAATAAATCTAGTTAGATTTAATTTCAAATTAAATTTAAAATGTATGGAACATATACCAAAAAATGAAATATGAATACGTAGGCCAGAGAGAAAAAAAATGCTTAACTATTAAATCTAAGTAAAAAATAAAAATAAAACAAAATTATTAAACTAAAAAAAAAACAAAAAACAATTATTAATTATATTATAAACAAAAATATACTATATTACCATACATATAAACATTTAAACCAAACAACAACAAAAAAAATATCTTTAGTATTTTTATAAATGCATAATGATTATGCCCGTTTTGTTCTGTAACATTTCGTTTATTTTTTTATTAAATAAAAAAATAAAAAACTTTGCAACTAAACACGAAATAAATACATAATTATAAGTATAGAGAGAAAAAAAATGTACAAAACAATTTTCTGAATAAAACAAAGTAAGGAAAATCTACAGCTAATATAAGCCAAATAAAAATTAAATTTTAAAGAAGTAAATTCATAGGTACTTCTTTAATGAAACTCTTGAAGATATAAATTATTTAGTTTGTAAAGAAAGGAAGAAAAAACAAAAATTAAATTTGAACTAAGGTATATAGAGAGATTTTTTCGTTATGTATTCTTTGGGAACAGTTTGTGTGGGGGTTTTTTTTTTGTAGTGCAAAGGGTGTTGGCCTTACGCATTTGTTTCTTTTGTGTTTTAAGCAAGCATCCTAAGCACGTAATAAAAATCAAACTCACAACTCCCGAAAATAGTTTTTGTGTATATATATTTATATATATTTTTATATGCAAACAACTAAATTTTTTGTGTAAAATTATATATATACGTATGTATATAATGCGGATGAAAGTCCCCCCTCCACCCCCAAAAGTAAAACAATTTTAATCCGTACATTCGTAGAAATAGTAGAACCAAAATAACAGAAGCCTAAGAAAAAATACAATTTTTCGCATATAAATTATTTTAATTTTTTTAGACTTAAACAATATATATATATTTAATTGCCCTGATAAATAAAACATCCATATTTGAATAAAAAAAATTAACTCTAGTCAAATTCTACTTAAAAAATAAACTTTTTAAAACTATTTGTTAGAAACTAAGCCAATAATGTTTAATATAAAAAAACCACCGAAACAAAAAAAACATTGATTTTGGCAATATTTTAGATTTTTTTTAAACACAATTTTTGTTAAAACAAAAACAGCTTTAAATTTTAGTTCGTCAAATATCCGAAAAAAAAAGTAAAAAATTTGTCTATAAATATATGTATGATTTCCATTTAAATTTAATTCCACAAATGGGCTGTGATTTGTCTATATAAAAAAAAAAACAAAGAAATCAAATAAATATTTAAAAAAAAAAAAAAACCATGTATAAAAAAAAACATTTTACACAAATAAAAAAATGGAAAAAATATACAAATTTATGTCCTGTACAGTTCGTTTGTTTGTTATACAATAAATTAGTTCTGTTGTTTCTCGTTTTTTGTTATGTTAATTGTGGCATTGTCAATACGAATTAAAAACACAAAAAAAAAGAAACAAATCAAAAAATAATTGTAAAAATAAATAACAAAAAATCGATGTCGTGAAAGAACATATTTAAATAAAATAAAAATAAATATTTTTTAAACGATAAAATGATAAAAAAAAAATGCAAAATCATACATTTTTATTACGCAAACATTTTTAGCAAAATTTTTCGAACCAAATAAAATAAAAATAAAAACATAAGGATAAGAATAAAATATCAATAAATAAAATATACGGAAATTACATAAATTATGTAGTATATTGCGAAATGTACCTTTTTACATAGTATTGAAATAAAAAAAAAAAGTTAATCACTTTATTTGTTTAGGTTTATTTTTTATTTATTTTTTTTTTTTGTCTTATGTAACAAAACATTTTGGAAACAACTTTGTTTCTAATTAATTGGAAAATCAAATGAATTACTCGTATGTTTAAGAAGCCCTTTATACAGAAAAGAAATAGCAAAATGCCTTAGTAATGATGTTCAATAAATGGCTATACTGTGAGTTTCCACTTTGGAAATATCTGTTAATTCAGCAGTGTCAATTGCGATATTTAAAATGTGGCTTTTCATTAATACATCCAGCAATATCTATGGAAGGTTTGCCTTCAGAATTTTTAACGACTCACCTTCCATGTGGCACCAACGTACTAAACTATTTATTATTTTCCTTGATGTAGCTAAGCACACTTTTAACGGGTAAGTAAATGGATTTTTAATTGGTATGCTCCAATTTGTTTTTTAAATAAAACAGCTTGACAAAAATTCATTTCGGGATAAACTTGCATCGATGCCATTAATTATGGAACACATCATTCAGATGTGCTCCAAGGAAACGCCTACACGAGTGAATGTGCTGAACCCAATTTTGCTTGACTTTTTCGCATAAATCGGGAAATTTGCCGGCAATTTTGCGTTCGAAATTGGTCGTGAAGTCATTTAAAGTCTGTGGCTTATTGAAATAGACCATTTGACTTAACAAAGAAAAAATTCACTAGTCCATTTCAGGAGATAGCTCGAGCACTGCACTTCGACTTCAATGATATGATTCTTTGACAAACTATGTAATATGTTACGTCGCAGCTGAATGTTGTTCTTTTTCAGTTCTCATCCTCTCCTACACTCGTGGCTGAAGCTAAAATATTCTCAACACTCCCTTTGTTTCTGTATCTTGTTGGCACAGGAACATGATGAAGTGCATATGCTGACTCATTTTTTCCCACTAGTTGTTCAATTGTTCATTTATCGAGAGTTGGAGTTAGCACACGTAAAGTTGAAGCAACCGTACGCGAACTTTGATGAAAAAAAAAATTGGATAATTTACAAACGTTGTTAAAGCGTATACTTTTTCAAGAAACCCTTCTACTGAGGCCAAGCAAAGAATGTGGCAATTTGTTATCGAATCAGCAGCTTTAACTATGCCTATGAGCTGATTTACCAACCATCTAACGTGAAAATTTCGAAAACCCTGTTCAATAGAGTAATGCCCACCGTCCACTGAAGGGTTGGGGAGACTTCATGCTCTCACGATAAGTACCGTTGTTAGACCGTTCGCGAAATTCGTATCGTACGAAGGGTTTCTTCCGAAACCATTATCTTTCTCAAAACGCCAACGTTTTGTTCAGTTATACGACACTTAGAACCCGTCGCTGGAGACTATAATTTTTTTGTTAAAGGGCTTCAAAACAAAACAAAAAAAATTATTTGAAATATTGCCAAATATCAAGAATTTTTTTTTACATAACTTATAGATTAAATGAACAACTTACTATGTAATTTAAACTTTCGCATTTGGACTCTCCGTTCATCATATCAATATTTTTTTTTAGAGAGGAACCACATTTAGCGAATTAAAATTAAATATACACATTATGTAACTTATCTAGTCGAAAATTATAAATAAAAAGAAAACATCAGACATTTCTTTACTTTTCTTTCATTTGTTTTCAGTTTATTCCTAAACCAAACTCTTAGACATCAATTAAATCTATATATATATTTAAAAGAAAATTATATTGTAAAAAAAATTAGAAAATGAAATTCAAGTAAAATGCGTCCGAAACCAAAAAAGAAATTACTTTTAAAATGAAACATGTATATTCCTTTTGGGAATGTTAAATAATTTATTAATAATACGAAAAAATAAAAAACAAAAAAAATATATTATTAACTAGAAATTTGCTTACTTAAAGCAAAAGCACACATAAAACAAAAATAATAATATACATAAAAAAATATATATACATTAAGGGCTACTATGTTTAAGTATAAATAATATTATTTTTTGAAATATAGAAATTATCAAAATAAAACAAAACAGAAAAACAAATATTTATTATTGTAATATAATCTAAACCAAATAAGAAAACAAACCAAAAAAGTTATTTATATATATACACAACAGCATATACATACATATTCTAGTCTATTTAGAAGAAAAAAATAATAATAAACTAGAAAAACAAGGTACCAAGATTTTATTGGACATTTTTTTAAGTCGAATTTTACTTTCTCTTTTTTATATTTAATTTAACTTTAAACAAAAATTGTATAAAAATTTAAGAGGGATGTAGCTGAATTTTTAGACAATAGAATTTATTTATTCCTTACTAGGCCATACTCAGCATTTCAGTTTTAAGCATACTACAACAATATAAACAAAGCAGTTCCTATTAAATCAGTTGCAAATATGTAATTTTATGCAATTCAAAAAAAACAAAAAAAAAGCAAAAAACAAAAACGAAACTCAAACAATTGCCTTTTTTTTTTTTTTTTTTTTCTGTTTATCTGTCTTTTTTTCAGACGAATTTGTTTTTTACTAACTTTCAGCAACAATAAAACCCTCTTTCCGAATTTCAAATAAATATCTTATCAAACAAAACATTAATTCTTCACAAAAACAAAATAAAGAATAATAATAAATTAGCTTTAAAAAAAATAAATAAATAAAAATTATAAACAAGTAATAGAAAATCATAAAAAAAAATTGATGATTTCGTTAAGGTTTCATCTTTTTCATTCTATACCTACTTACAGTGCAATATCACTTTATTATTTACTATTTACGTAGCAAAAATTGCTTGTTCTTCATTTTATTTTCAAACGAAACAAAATTTTTAAGATAAAACTTACGCTTAACAAACTTATAACAAAAAAAAAGTTATAAATTAAACATTTACTATAATTTGATTTTAAAATTTGTCGATACAAAAACACTAGTATATCTCCATACTATATCCGTATGAAAAACAAACTATACATACATGCATATATATTTAAAATTAAAACCATAATTTGTAAAATTTAAAACAAAAATAATATTTATAATAGTAAAATTGAAATTTTCCAAATAAAAAGAGCATTAAATGTTTAAAGCTTTTTCTCACTTGTTACCATCCAAAGTGACTAAATGATCATATGTACGATTTATTTTGTCTCTCTTTCTCTCTTTAAGTTTTAATTTATTTATTTTTTTTTTTTTACGTTTTGTATAAACTTGTTTTTTTTTTGTATCAAAAGAAAAATACACATATTGTATTATCTGAATTGCGATAATGATAATGAAAGTTTACATCAACAAAACAAAGAAACTTGTAACTATATTATCGATACAGTAAACTACAAATTATATAAAAAAAATATTAGTTTAGAAGAATTAACAAAAACAAATATAAAAATGTTTTGCAAAAAAGTAATTTTTACATACAAAACATTTTTGAAAAAAAAAATTATATTATATTTACAGGAACTTAAAAACATAGTATATAAACTATTATAATTAATTAATTTGAAAAAAAAAAGAAATTATGTTAGACAAAATAATAAATTGGGAAGATGAAAACTTACAATATAAAACATATTTATATAAACGCACATTAAAAATAAAATTATTATAAAATTAATAATGCGTAATGTTTTCTTTTGAATATGTAGTGTTTTATTTTTTGCTAATTTCACTTTTCTATGTTTTGTTTTGTTTTCTTTCTTTTTCGTTTCAGCTTAATTAGATAAGGGTTATTCATTAAGAGCGCTCCACTTCGTTTTTTAAATAAAACAAAAAAAAACAATTATTTCACGTTAAAGTACCATTGATGCCATCAAATGTCCTCCAGAGAAACGCCTGCACGAGTAAATGCACAGAACCCAATTTTGCATAACTTTTTCGCCGGCAATATCACATTCGTTGTTGGTCCTGAAGTTTCTGGCTTATTGACATAAACCATGGACTTAACATAGCTCCAAAGAAAAAAGTCTAATTGCCATTTCTAGAGATAAAACGATCATCGAACTTCGATTGGTAGGCCAGCTGTGTAGTAAGTGTCGCCGTGCTATTGAAACTCCGAATCATCCTTTCAATTTATCCCAAAAATAGTCAGTCAATAAACAGTGACTGCCAGCTTCATTGCACCGAACGATCTTTGATAACAAATTTATACAAACGATGTTTGATCGTGTACATTTCTAAATGACAAGTAAAAACGCATAGCTTAGAAATTCTATTGGAAAAATGGGCGTATTAATTGTAAAACACTTTAAATACATTTTTAAAGAAAGTGTGAGAAAAGTTGTTAGCTTACTTCGACAGTGTTTTTGCCTAAAAATTATTCAGTTGTGTTAAACAAATTAAGATAATCTAAGTTTAACAAGTGTAGCGATTGCAATCATACAAGAAATAGTTAAGAGCATAAAATAACAAGTCAACATACAAAATTGAAGCCAAAATGGACGCAACAAAATTTCACCAAAGTATAACTTACATCCCCTCAGGTTTGGATTGCATTGTATATCGAATTGAACTTTGACATCCGAAATCGATGTCGAAATAACAATTGCCATAACAACTTTTTTCTATAGTACACTTATATTTTGTGCTTTCTCGCATTTGAATCAAGTGAATTCTTGAATTCTTGGCCATTTTAAGCGAAGCTAATCCCAAAGTGAGAGAGACAGTGCCCTTACGATGAACCTTTTATGTAAACTCTACTAAAAAATAATTTCAATGAGGGGACTCCAATTTTTTTTTACCAGTACTTGATCCTTTTGGTAATTAAGAGAGTATAATTGTTCAACTTTGCTCTTGAAAGGAAGATTGGTCGAGAAAGCGCACCCGTCTGATTGCATTACATTTTGCTGAATTGTCCTCATTTACTAAATCATTTATTTTTTTATTTTTTAAATGAAGTTTTTTTTCTTATAATTATTTTTTTCAATTAAGAAAACAACGTAAGTAGATAACCAAATTATTTCATTACAAGCAAACAAAATGTAAAAATAACTAACAAAATTTAATAAATCAAAACACAAGCCATAACAAGACAGAAAAAGTACATGCTTTTTATACAACCAGAAATTGAAAATACAAGCTCTTTTTTATTAAAAACAAAAAAAAACTACGTAGTTATCATTATAATCAACATATTGTGACATAATTGAACATTAAAAAAAAAGAAACTATTATGTACATTTTTAAAAAAGATAGTTTTTTAAACAAAACCAAAGCCTTTCTTCGAAATATATATTAACATGTATTAAAAAAAAATTATTACTAAATTAGGACTCTCATATTTGGAAGAGCATTTTTTTAATTAGATTTTAATCTGAGTAGAAATAAATAATAAAAAATAAATATTTTAGCAGCACGGACATTATTCTTAGATATAACTTTTTTTTTTTCTTTCTTTTTTTAACTTGCCAATCATTTTGCCTTGAAATAAAGTTTTTAATTTGCCTTAAATTGTTGTTTTTAATGTCCCAAGCTGTTTTATGAAGAAAATAGAGGATACAGGGTATTTCATGCAATTATTTAAGTAAACAATGAAATTAAAAAAAAAATCAAATGACATATTACTTGTATTGCATATAATAATATATTTATATACATAGAGAATTAAATAAAAAAAAAAAACAAATAATTAGCGATAAACAAAAAATATTACAACTTTTTTTTGCATTTAGATACATAAATAGTTTTTTGCAGATGAATAATTAATTCAGAAAATAAATAAACTCTGGTAATTATGTCATTTAAGGAAAATTAAGAAAATGTATTGACAAAAAAAAATATTTTTTCATTTGAAAAACAAAAGTTTGCTAAAAGAAGTAAAAAAAAATATTTATATATACATAGAAAGCCAATATGTTGGATAGTGATGTAGGAGATATATATATATATATATATTATACGATAGGATGAAAAGAATATTTAACATTTTATTTTTTTATTAACTTTTATTTAAGATAATTTTGTAAAAAGGAACCGTTTGTATTGCAATTTAATCTTTCAGTTCGAAATAAATGAAAATGTGTTTGCTAATTGATTTTTAACAATTTTTGGAAAGAAAAACTGTGACTTAACATGTAATATATACAAAAAAAAAATAATAATATTCATTATAAATTTAAAAAAATGAAATTTGAGTTTTGTTGCAGGGTTGGCCATGCTAGGCTGGACATTTTTTTTTTATTTTTCCAATAACCGAAAGTCAATGAAACCATAGAAAAATATATGTAAAAATGGGACAGGGACAATTGATCCACATAATTGTTGCATACTTGTCGTGGTATTGCAGTTTTCTACAGTGCTAAGCACAAGCGGAGAAATGTGCCTTGAAAAGACCTTTCTGCATCAACATTGAATTGAATGGTTAAACCGACCTTATTCAGCTTTGTTGTTTATTATTTGCATTTTGATTTAAGATATTGCTTTACTTGAAGTTTACCCTTTATATTGAATTTGCAGTAGAATGACAATTGAAAAAAAAAACCTGAAATATCCATAGAAGGTATATCCTATCCACTGCAACTTTCGTTGTTCATTACATCCAAAACACCCAGAACATACTTCAAGGTCCAAAACTATGATTAACAAAAGCTGCAGCCATTTAATAACACCAAATACCAACAATTTGCTATAAACTGGTTTGCTGTTTGATAGGAAATACAGAAACTGTGGCATAGCAATAATGTCAGACAGTCAAGCAGCTATCAAACCATTTCCAAATTGAGGTAACCGAAGCAGCAGACAGCCTACTCAGACAGAGAGCAGCTGAACCCATTTATTGACCCTGAACCATTCTGTGGAATAGGAGTTTAGGTGAACGGAAAAGATAAGCAAGACCGGATTCTGAAATAATCTTCAAGGACTGAGGCAAGCTAAGAAACTCTTAGGGAACTATAACCAAAAAAGATTCAAATCCTACATCAAGCTTACAAGAACAAGTTACTTATCTTAGCAGTATTCCTAGCGATGAGCCCAGAGCGGATCATTAATCCGCAAAACAATTAAATATTTATGCAATCCCTGGACAAAATGGCCAGAAGAAGGTGCTCTCATGTAGAATATTCTAGCCGGGGCGGTATGACTCTCAGTTGCGTTAGAGTTCCTAAATAAGTCTAAATCATTTGTGAAGCAAGACTCTTTTATTTATTTATACTATGTAATTTAACTTAACGAGTAGTATCTACCTATGCCAATTAGATTGTGACATTTTTCCCTTTTCTCAAATTTCCAAATACAACATAAAACCTCAAAGCTGTTTTATTTTAAATTACCAAGGGTAATGCCAAATTACAATTAACCTGCAACATACTCTTCATTTGCAATTCAAACTTTAAATAAACAAAATCAAAAGCAACAAACAATTATTTAAGCCCGCATATATAAACTTTAAAACCCCACTTTTCTATATTTATTTATTTATTTACTTACTTATTCCTTAAAAATATTTAATTAAAGTTATTCCAAACAAAACTGACAACAATAATTGGCGCTTATATCAAGCTCAGAAGTGCATTTAAAAAGAATAAAAATTAAAATAAGGTTCATAATTTTGAAAAAAAAAAAATTATAACACAAATTATTTAGCCTGTTGAAGTAAAGAAAAAAAATTATAAAAATAAAATAAAACATGTAAATTATATTTGAAAATAATAAGAAAAAAATTACACCTACAGCAACAAAGGCTAGATACAAAGCGAATTTATACTGTAAATAAAAATAAAAAAAAAAACAAAATCAAATATTTATTAAACTATATATACTTAAAATTAAAACAAACCAAAAACCAAATAAATAAATAATTATTTACCTAATTATGTAGGGAAAAAACTTTCATTAACAGTATAATTATTATTAAAACAATAAAAAAAAAACCAAAATTTATTTTTTAACTATTTTGTTGCATTGTTTTGTTTTGGTTTTTGTTTTTTTTTTTTTTAATTTTCTCATTTAATCTAGTTACAACAAAATGCATGAAACTATTAGGAATTATTCAACTTAAGAAATAATTTAAAAAAAAAACTAACCCATGGATATTATCCTGCTTTTTAGGATCAATGAAACACACACAAAATACTAGGGAATATCGAATAGTTCTTAATAAATAAAAATAAATAAATATCCAATTGTAGAATGTGAATCTCAATTCATCACTTTTAAAGAGTAAAAAACCAAAAAAAACAACAAAAACAACAAAATAAGGTAGGAAATGCATTATTTTATACTATACTCATTTTTCTATTGTAGCACAGTTCCTTGAATTATTTAATAACAAAAAAAATACGCAACAGAAGAAGTTTGAAAGTAAATAAAATTTATATATTTAAAAACAAAATAAAAAAATCCATCCGTCAAGTTACAGCTTTTATGTATAATTTTAATGTGTGGCAAAAACAAAAATATAATTTCAATTTTCTTTTTTCTTTTCTTTTAAATTATTTCAATAAACAAAGCAAAATAAATTTTTGTATTTTGAAGAGCACCTTTAACATGAACAATAAAATTAGTAAAATAGTATTGAACAAAACATATGCAAAACAAAACAAACAAAAAAAAACAAATAAAGAGAACTAAACCGAAAAAGATGTATTAAAAAAAAACACATTTCTTTTGTTTTCAATTTGTTCTTCCATCGCGTTGATTTAAAGTTTAAGAAAAAGTATTTCTATTCCAATTGATTTGGTGTTGGTGTTTTAAGTAAGAAAAACAATACAGTTTCAAGACTAAGCCCCTAAGAAAAAATATGTAATGGATAGACAAAATGAGAACCTAACCAACATCAGCTTCGTAGTGGATAAACTTTTGAGAACATACATATTATCAAAACCTAAGCCACCAGTGATAGTTTGTAAATTTCATATTGAAAAGGCAGCTGAAGTCCATGTATCTCTGGGTAGCTGAACAATTGCTGATATTCAGTGAGACTTCGGTTTTGATGACTTCATCTTGGCTTACTACTCAGGTTTTGATTTACTTTCTCATTGTCACCAAGAAATAATAAGTCCTACATACAATGCGCACTTCCCTTCAATGGCTGTCGTCCTTAACGAGTTTCCTCGGAATTCGAAGGCCAACATTTTTTTGGAAGTTTCTTTGTCACTTTATTAGGATCTAGAAATAGAATTTTTGGGAATGTGAAAGTTCATCTGAGTAGGAGGAGAAAGTAACTACTTTTCAAGACTGCAAGACTAAATGGGGGTAGAAAAGCATTTGTCCACCTTTGGGCTAACTTTTTTTGAACAAATTTCAAGTTTCAAAGCAGTCATTTCAGCCTCGAACTTTGAATGGCACATTCTTTTGGCTGTCTTTTTGGAACGAAAATAAGTTTGGATTTCCGGCTGTTGACAGCAAGTGTGCCATTAAAATGAAATTATACAAGTAAACCCTTTCACATATATCAACAACAATAAATGCATAGGGCACTTATCTACTTCACCTAATACAGAACATATATTAGGCAAGATTAGAAAGACTTTTCTATACTAAAGAAGGAATAAAGAGAACTACTATAGTGAAATTGTTACAAATTCCATTTAAAAAGAATTTGTTTGTTGTGCGGGCTCAGTAAAATCTTCGGAATCCTTTGGTTTGGAATGTCAAAAGATGCAAGCATCAAAAGCATCAGCTGCTCCCAGTTGAACTTCGTAAAGGGAAAATACCAGCCTAAGATTGTGATCACACAAAATGCGGGAAAAACTAATTTCTTTTCGAAAGCCTTTCTGAAATCGTCTTGCTTAATAACCCAACACCATCGTATTTTGTAAAACAATAATCCCTCTGTCCTTAGTGATCTATCTTTCTGTTAATCATGATTAAACAAAATAAATCAAAGGAGATTGCATAAAATTGAATTTTTTTACATAAAATAATTTCTAAAATAAACTTCCACAACATGTCTTGTTAATTATGCTGCTTAAATGAAACAAACAAAATTGTAAATACACAACTGTAAATTAGTATCAAATCCATCTCGTCAAAAAGAAAAACAAAAAAAACTCAAAAAAAAATGACATACAATAAATATAATTCTAAATAAATTAGAAATAAAAAAAAGAATGTAAAATAAAGGATACATACACTTGAGTAATGGTTTCAATTAAAATTAAATAAAAATAAGACAAACAAAAAATAAATAAACAAAAAAAAAACAACTATTTTGAGCAGGGACGCAAAATAATATTTAAAAAAAAAACATACACACACAAAAAAACATGTTAATAAATCATAGAACATTTATATGCAAAAATGAAAACAGAGCAAAGCATTTTCTAATATATTTAAAAAAAAATTGTTTATTAAAACTAAATTTCAGTATTATGCAGTCTCTGTTTATCCTATGTCATTTAAAGTTTTATTTTATGTTTATTTTCAGTTTTAAAAAATAATAATAATATAAACACATAGCAAAACCGATACTTAAAAACAAAATAAATAATAATTTAGAAAATTGTATAACACATACATATATGTATATTAAACAATGCTCTTATTCATTAAACAAAACTTATATGATTTGCAATTTATTAATGCAAAAACAAGAAAAAAAAATCAAATCACCATTTTAACTACCCGCATATTTTCAACAAGACAACATTTTCAATTGAAATCATAAAAACAAAACAAAAATCAAACAAACAAACAAAATTGTGGAACACTTATAAGAAAATAAAAAAAAGAAATGAAACTATTTAAACTGCGGCTATTATTAACCATATCAGCAAAATTTAACTTAAAACAAAACAAAAAAACTCTCAAAAAAAAAACGAAACAAAAAAAAACAAAGTTTACAAAATATACTCTTGATCAAGTTAGTTACTAATTTATACAAAATATATATACATATATTTTTAAAAAGAAATCTTTCACTTAGAAAAAAATTATAAAACTAAACAAAAAATTTATTTTTAAATTAACTAGTATATTTCTTTGCCTATCTACTCATTTAGAATTATTTAGAAAATTATATTTCGTTTTTAATCATCAATTTAAACTTAAGAAAATACAAATTTAAACGCAAGGGATATTTGTTAAAACAAAATATATATGTAATATCTTCTCCTTTTTTTTTCTTAAATTTTGTAGAAGAAATAAACAAATCACGCTAAAAGAAATGAAAAAGAAACAAACTCGAAGAAAACTCCTTGAGAAAATTTATTCTCAAACGGCGATTGTATAAGGAGAAATAAATAAAGAGAACTCAACAATAAACCGTGTCAAAAATTTACTTAGTAATTAAGTCTAAACTTGCCATATTTTTTTTTCTTTTCTTTTTTTATTATCACTTAACATTACCAAAAAGAATAATTAAATTATAATTACATAAAAAAAATTTAACATAAAACACAACAAAAAAAAATGTAAATTAGGGCCGTTATTTGAACGGGGAACAACAACATACATAATAAACAAAAACAAAAAACAGAAAATATAGACGATTGCATAATAAAACAAACCAAACAAAATTATATTTAACAATTATTATGTAGTTATGCAGTAAAATTTAAATTATCCACAGCAAACCCAAAAATGTGCGTATAATTAGTTTTTGTTTTGTCTTTTTTTTTTTAATTAGAAAATACAACATTTTCCTTATGAAAACTATATGCACATAAGTACATTAAAAAAAAAAACATAAATTATAGGGAATATTTAGCAAAGAAGTGAATTAAAACAAAAAAAAACTAAATAAGAAAACAAAAAAAAAATATTTATATATATATAGATTATACAACACATATTGTAAAAAAAAAATTCTGTAAGAAAAATCAGATAAAAAAGGATGAAGAATACACCGACATTTTTTGAATTAAAAATAAACAAAACAAAATAAATCATATAGGATATTATGAGAATATAGTTTTTCAGTTCTTATCTTTTCCTACTTTTATTAGTTTTATAAAAAAGCATATATATACATATATATATATATTTAAGGCATAATCATTTAATCAAAAAAGAGGAATACAAAAAAACTATATGTAAAATATATATACATACTATATATTTAATAAACAATTTTTATTACAGAACAAAAAATAAATAAATAATAAATGATAAAGCAAAAAAATAGTGAAACAAACAAATTATGATTATGATTCATCTTCTTATTATTATTATGATTATAATTACTATTGAGCAAAGCAAAAGAAATGAAAGAAAAGGAAACTAAACAAGAAATAAAAATAAAAGGAGAATATTATTAAATACAATGATAAATGAATTTATGAATTGTTGTGTTTGCTGTTGAAGTAAACACCCTAATTTACAATTCGAATTAACAATTATTATTATTATTATGATTATTATTATTATTATTATTATTATTATTATTATTATATATACATAATATGATGATATATGAAGTAAAAACAAAAATATATATTATATATACTTTATAAACAAAACAAAAAGGAGAGAACCGGAGAAATAAAGTTATAAATACACTTTTAAAAAAATTATATAAAAAAAACAATTGTTTTATTATTGCGGTTTTTATAATCCTATGACGCTTGTTAATCGCCCATTTGCCCTAAGCCCTTCTACGTTTTTTTTTTCTAGCTACACAACATTTAAATAACAAAAAGATGATACTAGGTCAAGGTATGGTGGACTGCACTCGAAAAAAACCTCATCAACGATTATTGTTTTATTGAAAAGAGTTAACCTTCCGATTAATTATGGAATTATTTCGTTTAAATGACTGGCTCGGCTAGCTTGGCAGTAGACCATCCTGTCAACACAATTTTTCAATACAATTTTGATGGTTGCGGCCCCTATTTCACGAATAGCTTGATCAATTTTGTTCTTGAGTGCCTGAATCGCCTCTGGATTCTTCGCATAGCATAGCATCGATCTTTAATGGCACCCCACAAAAAAATCCAACGGCGTCAAATCGCAGCTCCGTGGTGGCCAAGCAACATCACCATAATGACTGATTACACGATTATTGAACTTTGTGTGTAATAAATCTATTTTTGGACGGCTTGTGTGACACGTAGTCCCATCTTGCTGAAACCATAGCTCGCCCAAGTCCAAATGCTCAATTTTTCGCCATAAAAAATCGGTAACCATGCCTCGGTATCGCTCTCCATTGACTGTAACGTTTCCTCCATTGTCGCGTTGAGGTTCTCGGATTTAGGCGCACATTTTCGGCAACCGCTGCAATATTCTCCGTTGAATGCACAGGACGAACACGAAAATATATTGGGTTATCAATCAGCAAACAGGACGAACACGAAAATATATTGGGTTATCAATCAGCAAACCAATCTCACGAACTTTCTTCTCAAACTTGCGTACATCAACTGCAGTTGGTGCATTATTTCAACCGAAATTTCTTTTCAAAATTTGTACTGTTTCGGCAACACAGCATCCACTTTAGAAGTAACTTTCTCAACGTTGTTCAAGCTGAATTCGATCCATTTCGTACCGCGAAAATATAAATCTGAGTTTCTGTCAATTTTTTGAGCGCATAAGTGTCAGTGTCAAAATAGCATTCGATTCAAAAAGAAACCAACAGATAGCCCACCCTTTCAGCTCTGATATTTTCTAATCGTTGGTGGAGCATTGACGTAGACTATATCGTTAACATAGCCACAAAGGAAAAAGTCAAATGGTGTTAAATCACACGATCAATCAATTCCGATAAACCACGCGCCCGGAAATTTGTCACACCATAGAGCCATTGTTTCACCAGCTATGTGGCATTGTCCTCCTGAAAATAAATGTCGTCCACGTCCATAGCATAAATTTCAAGCAAAAAAACAAGACAGTCAACATTGTTAAGTAACGCAATCCATTCACTGAAACGGTCACACCAGTATAATTTTCGAAAAAAAAACACAAGTCCAAAAACCGAATCAAACTGTCACTCGACGATGGAGAGGTTATTCTATTATTCCTCTTCTCTTAAGTTTTCGGAGCCCCATATGCCACAGTTTTGTTGGTTTACTTACCCAGACAAATGGAAATGAGCCTTATCATTCAGAATAATTTTGTGTAAAAAAGCATGATCTTGTTCGTAGTGCGAATCCATATTTAATAACCTCCTAGTTTTTACTTAGCAAAATTATAGTTGAATGTTGGCAATTCAATATTAGCGAAAAATTTAAAATGAAGGCTGTTGTTGGATGACAATATATTAAGATTCAAAGAATGATCTGTCTCTACTTAACTGGGACCTTGGGGTCAATCTCCTCTGCTGTGCTAGACAAGATCTGTAAAAACAAAGTATTGATCAATTTAATACATCACAGCTCAGCTGGATGATCTCTACTATTCACACGGTCAAATTTTTGGGGCCGAGAACAACTAGGGTATTGTTGTCCTTTCTGATTTTTTAAGACCACGGTGGCGGTACCTCACATCCATGCGATATTTTAAGCATTTTAAAGCTGAAATTTGACCATTCAGACTTCAGACCAATTGCCTACCTTTAAATAAGCAAAATCAGTTCTTTAATATGACTTTACATTGTTAACATGTTTATCCTCTTGTTTCTCTTCTCGGCTAATTAAGAGACCTAATGACGTCACTGTTTCGAGGAACAATCACTACTAAATCATATTGTTTCCATATATCTGAGAATTCCGGAATCTCTTCAACTTTTCACCGCCAATCGGGGGTGTTTTTCAAAACCCCCCGCTGTTCCATACTTACTTAAAAGCACTTACTAATCGTATATTTCGCTGTTACCACACTTACTAATAGCCCGATAGTGTAGCTGAGGTCCAAAGGAGTGTATTAGCTTCGTGATTATCCATAATAATCTTGGAAAGAGCTCCCTGAAAAACGACAAAAATCTGAGGGAACGTCGATTTTTTTTTAGCAGAGACAACAAAAAAAAAGAACCTATTTCGTGGCATATTCGTAGGAGCAACAATTAATCTAGGTGGTTTTTGTATTCGATAAACAATTGTGCTAGCTGAAATCAGACAACCACCTTTTCGTTATAAGAAAGCTTCCCAAACTTTTTCTAGCATAAGTTAAACCCAAAATTATTTCTATTTGTAGCCATTAGTACAGTACAAATAGAAATATCTTTTAAAAAAAAATCATCCTCAAATTGGGGATTCTCATAACTAGCTAGATAGGGACCTAAAGTGGATAGATAGAGTGGACGAGATTTCCTTCGTGTTACAGAAAACAAAAAATGCATTCAGTTAATTTTACCGCTCACTGCATTTTTTGGGGTTGCAACCTGTGCAACTCTTACTCTTTTCTATTATTGTAAATATAGCTAAAAAATTATTCCAAACCTTACTCTTATGTGTTAATTAAATAAATAAATGTTATTAGAATGATATTTCATAATGAAACTGCATCAAATGTTAAGGAAACGTAGTTTTCGTTCTATTTGAAGTCGTGCAAGTTATGACAGTAGAATACCTCATTTGGAGTTCACCCAACTAGCAGGGATTCGACCGCCCTGCCTATTTACTCGAAATTTGTCTGCAGTAGTGGTGCCCCTGGTGGGAAGAAAGAATACCAGATTTGTTGGAAATAGGTTAAGAACTTTATTATTGTTATTATTATTATTGATATAACTATTGTAATTATTTTTATTAATATTATAAATAACATTTATAACTTACCAGCTGGTACGGTTTTCGGCTTAGCAAATTTTATAATTTCTATTAACATTTGTAATGTCATCACACATAATTAAATATGCTTTTTATACAGCATCCTATTCTGTATACATTTCCGGAGTAAAAACGAAAATATTCCTTGCAGACTTACTGCCGTCACATAGACATATTATTCTCATCTCGCTTGCACCCATGATATTTTTAATTTTTACCAATGACGACAATAAATGTTCATCTTCCTCTCAAACAACCCTGAACTTGAATCTAATTGTCAGGCGAATCACCAGATAAAGTACAAGTATCGCACTTTTTTCTTACCTGAAACGAGTGAAATCAAAACGCAATAACAAAAAACGAGTAAACTCCAGCGCCATCGAAATCGAAAGCAACTACCACAATACAAAGGGGAAATAACAATTTTCCACTTCGTTCGCACTGTTCCAAAACTCAGCTGTCCAGCTGAAAGTCAAAAAAAAAAGAAAAAAAAATTACTTGTCGCTCAGTTTCTGGAATTCATTACAAAGTGGCGGGTGAGGGAACAACAGTATTCGATATGTTTAAATTCATGGTGAGTAAAGAACCTAAAACCACAACATTTTCCATCAATTTTTTCCACTAAATCATCAAAATTTATGTGCAAATTAATAAATAGTAAGTTAATACCAACATAATTATATAACTTGCTATTTTTAGGTGACATTTAGCATAGGCATATATACCGGAATGTACATCTCACAAAACTACGATGTATGTATTTTAGAAATATTCTAACAAATTATTACTAATCGTGTTTTTTTAATTTTTATTTATTCTGCGTAGGTACCTAAAGTCAATGAACCCAGCAAAATTATGGAAAAAATAAAGGATTACGCTGAGGAGCATCGTAAAAAGTGAAATAACAAAAACACTGTCATGGAAATTAATGACTAAATTATCATTCAATGACTTATAATTATTTTTGTTTAAATTGTTAATTGTGAGACCACAAAGATGCAACTCACAAGAATTATGTTAGAATGTTAATACAAAATATATGTAAAATACAGCAAATTTAAGACATTTGGAACTATTTTTGATTTCTTCCCATTTCGTTCTTGATTTGATGTAAGCATCCGTGTGTTAATCCAAAAAGTGATAGTATGGAAGTGAAATGTTTGCACCATGACTGTAGATTGAAATAAATGAATACTTGCTCATGAAGAACAAAAGAAAAATCATTCGGATTTGTAGCTGCATCTGTGGGGAAGACCAGAACATCTAACTGGTGGATTGAACTTTGATTGCACATACGTAAAATACCGCCGAATGGGAAAAGAGCGTTTATGTATGCATTGATTTTTTATTTATTTTTTTGCACAAATGAAATATGACAAGCTATTGTCATGTGATGACTAGTGAAAAAAGTAACAAGTTCTACAACAGCTGAAAAGCATCTGAATTCGGGTTGAAACTCCGTCTAAGGACGACAAACCAACAAACATGAACATCTATTTACCTACGGGGCAGTAACAGTACCCTTATAAGAAGAACTAAGGAAACGCTCTATAAAATTATTGTCGAATCGTTGTAGAACTTCGATTACTCCCAAAGCAATGAGTTTAATGCAAATTATTATATTGCGATTAAATAAATTTCATAAAGAATTTATCTTTGATGAAATTCTTATCGAAATAAGTACGTTTATATCATCTTAAGTTCTGTGTGAATTGTTTTGCTTAAGGTGAATAGCTTTTCAAATGCACTTTAATTCGGAAGATTCTTCTCTTCTTCAGTGGCTTAAAACGTAAACCCCTCACTACATTAATAAGAACTTGAAGCAAGCTATACCTACACAATTTGTGATAACACTGTGACGTGCTATTAATCACGAAAATAATCTCAAACATTTATTTATACTGATGAAACGAATACCTAATGGTTATGTAGTTTTACCAAATTTTGTTGAAATTGATAAGCCCCAACAAATGTCAACAAATACCGATGCTAAAATCAAACATTAGGTAGGCACTAGTTTAAATTCAAGTTCAAGTTCTTCTTCCTTTAACAAAAACGGATCATCACTTCACAGATCTCCTCACTTTCTATGGACTGCTGTACCACGCCGCATAAACATTTAATTTCTAAAGTCCGTGAATGCATCCACCGATATGAAACTAAACATGACCAATGTCTACACTAAGCGCAAACACTGCCTAGCCTACACTACATTTCGGTGTAGAAAACGTGTAGACAAAGAATGTTGCCGTCGGTAAGGTAAAGAGTGTAATGTAAATAATCTGTGTAGAATAAAACCTTTAAATGTAAATTTCATTTCCAGTTCTGTCATATTCTTTGGTTGGTTAAAATTGATTTCTATTATAAAAATAATATACAAATATGAAAATGCCAAGACAACGTTCAATTGGATATGAAGCGTTTGGTTTTACATTAGCAAAACAAAATGGTAAATACGTGGCGGTATGTCGAATATGTGACCGGGCTCTACACAATACAGCATTTATACGCTTGAAAGGTCATCGGTAAATTTATTTACATATTTCTACTATTTCGCAAGTCATATCTATCACTTACAGAAACATTTGCAAACCACCCGCTACAGATAATGCACCACTATGCTCCATGTTTGTCCCAAACGATGAACGGAATGATCGCCCTTCGGTTAATGATGATTCTCAAATTCCAACAGACAGTTTCAAGTCGAGTTTGAATGAGGTTAGTTAGGTTCATTGCACCACCTGAATAAACACAATCTATTTTCTTAGCTTTCATCGTTTCGGAGTTCTAACGAAGTTTCTCAAAAGCACGATACAAAAAATAAATTAGATCAGAAGAAGGTAACAGTTCTTGAACTAATCAAGGAGAATAAATACAATCTCTTTGAAAGTACCATATCTGATAAAATAGATGGTTGGTTGAAAGTTCTTCGAAAAGCTCAAGAACTCGGCCTAGCTTCTAAAGATAAACATTGGACGTTCGCTCGTGATTCACTTTACGAAATGTGGAAGAATCGAACATTAGTACGTATATTCAATGCCACAATAGGTCTATAGAGACCTCAGTGTGGGGCAAAGGTAGCCCCGCTTTGCCGGCCCACGTATATGTATATTCTAGATTTATAAATCTAATCGTATAATATTCAATATTTTCCAGGCAAAAAAGGATTGTTTAGAATCAGGTGGATGGAATGATAAGTTAGACATTGTTGATCTTAAAATTTTACAAATTTTGAAGAAAACCCCATCAAGGTCAAATACAGTTGATTTATCTGACATTAAAACTAATTGCAGTGTTGAGTAAGTATGAATCTTTAAAAAGTATCGTTCTCAAATTTCAATTATTTCACAGACAAAATCCGCAGAATGAAGAAATTCTTGAAAGTATTCCAATCAGTGAAGGGAACGACGTTGCAGATCACCATAGCAAGATTTTGAAAAGAAAAACAATGTCCACTGAAACATCCGATGAAATGCACGAAAGTGAATTAAAAATAAAAAAACTCAAATGTGAAATTCTTAAACTGGAAATGTACAAACACCGTCTACAAATTTTGCAGTTGGAACGTGAACTAAAATTGCCCCCATCAGAGTATACAGCTAGTTTTTTTCCTGAATCACAAATAAATCGGAGTAAGGATAACATCGAACATGCAAAGGAAGAGCACATCGAAATGGCTATAAAAATAGAAGACAAAGATTCAGATGAATGATTGCTTCACAACTTGATGGTTGCCCATCATATCACTCTTCTATGCATTATGTAAAAACAATGTTTAACTTTCTCATTTTTAATTTAAGAATGTATGTACATTAATACTATGTATAAACAGCAAAACTTTAAAATTAAAATTTCGTATCGTCTGAAATTCTTCAAGTACTGTTACTAGATAGCGCAATTAAAAGAAGGAACAACCTGTCAAAACTAGAGTGCCTAGAGTCTGGTAAGTTAAGGACATTTATAAAGACTGCTCAACGAGGCAAATTGCAAACAACTGGCTGGTCCTTCCGTCAACATATCTGATGAGTTTTTCCAACCATGATTACCAGGTTTTGTCTATTGAGGTATGTGTAAGGGCCCACACTCATGCAAGATCCCATATTGGCATCTTTTTTTCCGATATTTTTCGACACAAATTTGTCGTGGAAGAATTTTACTATCGTGGTGTGTATATGCAGTTTATGTTGACATGACTCAAATACCTTGGTACCTGGTTTTTCCAATCGTGATTTTACAACAGGAAACAGAACTCGATTGAAATTCTATAAGGTCAAGACTACAAACGAAAGAAGCAAGAATAAAGGCATTTGGCTAAGAACTTTGTTGGCACAAAGTGAAACTTAACTACGCTTTTAGAGAAACCAATCCAAATATGTAATAAAAAATTGCATAGTGTTCTTATTTAAATTTATTGTTGAGACACTAAATACTAACCAAGCCGAACATAAATTGATACTTCCTCCAGGCAATTCTTATTAAATAAATGACACTCCACCGCCATAGTATTCTAGTCTCGTTTGGGGTTCCACAAACGCAAGCCAATCTGATGCATGTGTCGGCAACAATCCCATACTTTGACATTTATATAGCGCCAAACCAATATTTGCTAAATTACCCAAAAAATAAACCAACTTTTGACCACTGCCCTGTGCTCCATCAGCCAATTTCGAGGTAGTTTGTGTAGAGAACATCGCCTTAATTGGACGGATTAACATCATACCCACCATCATGATGGGGAAAATGGAGATTGAATTTCCTGACATGTACATAATGAAGAGATTCATAGGAATCTAAAAAAAAGTTCGAATCTTTATCTTCGCTAGGAGTTAAGTTAATTTGATTACCTGTTTTAATGGTCCTAAAGCAAGATCCCATGATTTCTTGATAACCAAATGATGATCTTTAACCACTTCGGTTTGGTTAATCAATGCAGATGGATTGTAGCCTGGTGGCGATGGTAAATCTGTATTTTTGCTGAATGAAAATTGATTTGTTAAGTATTTTCAATTTATTTGTGTACAATGTTTGGATTCTTTACTTGGTATTAAAGTCTAATGACCATTTTGACTTTTTCGAGGCATTCTTTGAGGACATTTTCTTTGGTTATTTGTTGCAAATTGGGAATTTGATTACTTGTGATTCAGCGGAGAAAATTTTATTTTCTTATGTCAAAATTCACAAGTGTCATGTCAAAGCAGTGCGGCTATGTGATTGGTCTGTTTATATTCACCTATAGGAAGTGCACAGAATATATTATCGTTATGGTGTGTTCGAACTTAATTTTCGTCACTTGTATGAAGGCAGTCAAATGAAATATTTTTAATATTTTATGAAGTTTTGTTATAAATATTGACTACAATTGCATTTATTTATTTGATTAATAAGTAAACGTAAATGTTAAGTAATTTTACCATAAAAAAGTGGTACTTAAAAAATTTGAAGTGTTGTATGAACTGAAGACATTTTTTTGGGTTGTTTTGTGTAACAAAAGAAAATTTCGAATTTAATGGGATTTTCGGTGAAGTTTTGAGTTCAGATATAGTTACGCAAGTGCAATTGGATGTGAAACTATCTACGGCTCTTGCAAAGAAAAAAATCAAAACAAATTGACTTAGATTGCATTGATTTGCATTTTATTGGCTTAGATATTAAGACACATATGTAAAGTCATAAAGTCATTAAAAAATAAATAAATAAATTCGCTAGAAAAATACAAAATCTAGTTTGTTACTTTATTTCTTATGTAATTTTTACAAATTTAGCAATAAAAAATCCAATACTGTCCACTGCAGAGTCTCGATTAGATTCTCCTGGTCCGAAACGCTGGACGAGTTTTCTGCCATTTAAACAAAATTAATGGAATAAGTAACGAATTATTTTTCATTTCAATATCTTACCGTTGATCATCGGTTAAGTCGCTTCCCTCAATGCCAGGTCCTCCATAAATAGGCACTGCTTCAACCAATTTCATTTGAGGATATTCTTCCAGAACCCATTTTACTATTCCTTCATTCTCACATTCAGATACACTGCAAGTGCTGTAAACTAATACACCATTTCGTTTTAAAAGACCAACAGCATTCTTTAACAGTCTCCTTTGGATTTTGGGATAAGATTTCAACATTCTTATTGACAAATCAACCGACAACAATGGTCGATTACCTGTACCACTACATGGTGCATCTAAAAGAATTCTGTCAAAGGTTTCGGCGGCAAATGGTGGAAAATCTGATTGCTTCGGACAGTTTTCCACTAGCACTTTTGTAGAATTAAAAGCATATGCTTTTACTGATTTCAGTTGATAAGTTTCTATTTTCTTACGTACCAAATCTGTCTTAATTTCGCTTCTGTCCAGAGCTATAACATTTCCCTTGTCACCCATAAGTTCAGCTATGTGTGTAGTTTTGTTTCCTGGAGCTGCGCACATGTCCAATATTGTTTCACCTGGTTGTGGATCCAGAACTCTTACACAAATGATAGAGGGGAAATTCTGTAAGAGTGCATCGGGTGATGATAAATTACCAATAGATGGAACTCCTGATACTGTTGAAATCATTTCTATAGCGATTCCGCGATTACTAACATTTTCACCGTACAATTGCTGTCTTGGCATTTTTATTTCTCCTATACCAATGAAACATTTATTTTCGGATTCATAGACTATGTTAGTGCCCTTTTTACAATGTCCCTCTAGGTCTGCAAAAACATTAACGATTTCGCCACATTTCGTTCCACGTTGCATTGAAAGTACTCCTGGAGCATATACGTGAGCTCCGCGAAGTAATGCAGCTCCACAAGCAACTTCAACCATAACCTCTTTTAGACCATTTGTGGGATATATTAGAGGATTGGCGATCCTTGGAGTGCATACGACTTCAGGAATTTCTTTTACGCAATAGACGGCCGGTGGGTTGTCATACTTTTCAGATAAAATTGATTGGAGTTTGCTTTTAAAATCTTCCACTGAAGAGGATAGGAGATTGACTCGATAAGTGGTTACATTCGGTGTTAGGCAAAGCCATTTCAGAATAAGTTTCAATTCAGTTTCCTATTGGAAATAAAGAAAAATCTAGTTTCAATTTAAAAATTGTTCCGAAGGGAAAGGTTGTAACTTTTAAAAAGTCGTTTAAATTTAAATTGACAAACACAAAACAATGCATTCAGACCCTTAACACTTAAACCAAATTCAACACAATACGTCATCGGAAATATTTTGACATATTCAACACGTCGCCTCATCACCTTTCCACCACCCTCACATCATCGGTGGTACTGGTACTGGTATCAATACCAAACGCTATTCGTCTCAAAAAAAAAATTTCCAACCATTCAATTCGGAATTAATTTTATCAATATTCTGTGTTAACACCATAAAAAGATAAACTGTGCTACTTACATTCCGTGAAAATAATTCCGATTCCACAAGATTGTTCTTAAAAAAAGGTGATTTTGGATAAAACAATATTTTTTCTGAGTTCTCATTGTTACTGAGTGGAAGAGGATTTTCTTTTGACATAATGCGTGGTCACTATTGCGAAAGAACGAAACTAAAACTTTCTCAATTAGCCTAGAGATGACGGAAATTAATTATCTTTTTAAAGAAACAAACAAGTTTTAAGGAAAATTATGTCTGGAATCCTCTTCGGCTGAAAAGTATGTATGTATTATAGGTTTTTTTTTTTTTTTTCGATAGCCGTGGTATGGTAAAGGCAAAATTATTTACCAGTAATCACTGCCATCTGTGAGCTCTTTGTGTCAACAATGACATACGCCGGCTTTCTGCACAACTCACCATTCTCTACACATTTTTACTACATTTCGACGTGGCAAGTTCCTTTTCCTCCCATTCACCGCAATACCAATACCTTCGCTCTGCTCTCTCAACCGAAAAAGTCCGCAAGTGGCCATTTTGAAATTGCTCAGACTGAGACAGAAAACTACATTTGGATGGTTGGCAATGTGGTGAATTTCTTCTCACAGTGCGTTTTAATTGAAGAAAAGTGATTTCTTTCTCTGGCAGTTTCTAGTTGTCGTGTTTGCTGTAAAATCGTGTGAATTATTCCATTATATTGGGATAAAATCCATTTAGATAGCTCATTTAACCAGCTATTCACTCGGTAATTGTTTAACATAAGATTTTGAGTATTGTTTAATCGATTAAATAGTGATTTTCTTCGAACAAGTTTTGCTTTGTGCATATTGTGAGAGGACTGCACACATATTTTTTTCATCCAATAAAAATTTGTCTATTCCAATTGTTTATCCTCGGAAATTTCCAGAAGCTGTGACTAACTCGAAATTAATTAGTGTTTCGTTATGAATTTTACATCTTGAATATCAAATGGAGGAAGATTTTTTTTTCTTTTTTCATGGGGAGAAAAATGAAAAAAAAAAAGATTCGCCGCGTCCCTTTTTTGTGTGGTGAAAAAAGAAGAAAATATTTAAGAGAAAGAAAGACAAACCTGACTACGAAAAGAAAAAAAAGGAGGCGGCGACAGAAAAGCAAATTGATATAGAGTAGAAAAGTCAAAAGTTTAAACAAGGAAACTACACAACGTTCCTAGTTATATTTTAATTATTATTTCACTGATCTACTTGTGAGTACTTTTGTAGTGTTAATTTAGCTAATTGCACATATTTCCGTGTTTCTTAAGACTCCTCAGATTCGATTAATATTTTTCTGCTATGTGTCAAAAAGTTAGTACAACTTGCCAAGTTCTCCATGATGGTGGCAGTCTTGGTGAATCGTTGTCGTTTTGTTGGACTTTTTTTTTTTATTATATGCTTGTGCAGTCTTGGCTGCTGCTGACTCACATACATTTTCGTAGTATAATTTGTGGTAATACGTTATTATGATGAGTCCATATTTTTCTGACGTATAAATGGTACTTTGAAGTCAATAAGAATATGCAAAGGAAACAAGTAGTTTTAGAGCACCTTTGTTTTATTCTTCAATTTTATTAATATATCCCTATTACTTACGTCTCCGTAAATGTAAATGTTCGCATTCAATAACGTATAGTTGTGTAAAGAGAGAAGAAACAAATCGTTATCAGTTTAGAAAACAAGTCACTCCGCATAGTATCAATAATCAATCGATATCTTATCGCTACATAATGAAATTTCACTGAAATTCTATAAATAAAGACAGGGAAAGGCAAGTGTAGCGGAGAGGTGACAACAATCACGTTTCTTTCAAAGATGTTCATGTACCTACCTACATTGATTTGGAATTTTCTTCATGGGTCGTTGTAGAGAAGGGGATTATTTAAGTTAACCATTGAATTATCCATCTTAAAAAACAAACAAGAAAAGCATTTGTAATAACAGGAATTTATTGCTTTTATCCTGGTGTCAAATCGACCCTGATAGCAATATGAAGGAAAACTACAAGCCCTAAGTTTGCAAATTTTTTACATTTGGCAAGTTAAAAAAAAATATGGACGGATGACTTCCACATAATGTATATACCAAAAGAGTTTTTAAATGAGACTGGAAGCATCCACCGCACTACACTCACTACTGTGTACCTTTTAAATTTGATGAAGGTGTTTTTCATATCATACTTTGGTTTACAAGTCAGTTACCGGAAGATTTATCTTTTTTTTAAAAACCTTTTCTATTTTCTTGCCTGATCTCTACCGTCTTATAGTTGAAGAAGCGATTAAGATAGTAATATGAGATGTAATGACGCGACGTAGGTTGGTACAATATCGATACGAACGTTGTATGTAACACACATACACTATAAAATCGGGAACCCTACCTTATACCTATTTTTAAAATACCTTTTTCCTTTGGTCAAAATACCAATTGAACAAAATTCCTTTTTTTTTTAAATTTCTTTATTCAGAATCTCTTCGTGATGAGGCGCGCGCCGCCTTACGAATCCACATTTTAAAAAAGGGATTTTGTCCAAAAGGTATTTAAAAATACGCGATTTTGTCTAAAATAGGTTTTGTAAAAGGTTTTTTTAAAAATAGGTATTTCGTCCCCAATGCTATAGAATCTGCATGCGATTTACATACAACCGCAGGTGTTTGGTTCAAAGCGTTCGACCGTGCGATATCAGTAAGCTTGCTAAGGCATTATGCAATCGTTGCATACAACTGCTAGTTTGTCACAACCATTGTACAGCAATTGTATCGCGTATTTGTAGTTTTAGATTAGAACACTCAAAACAAACCCCAAGGTTGAGGGAAAAACGTTGTTTACTACGCGTTGCAAAGTAGCGTATAGTAGTCCGTTAAGAGTCCTTCTACCACCATTTCTTCTTAAGAAAACCTTGATGGAAACCGAAGTCACCTCTCTGCCTATGTCATATCAAAGCCGATTATTATATTCAGGTTTGTTTCGTCATCCGATTGGTATTTATTAAAATAAAAATATGACATGCGTGTACTATACTATGTATCTACCTACATACTTGTTTTATAAAAACCACTATCTGCATCTCTTAAGCGAGCTGATTGTATGATGACCAGTAGCTTCATATTTATTTTATGATTATTTCTCTGTAGTCGATGGTTTTTATTCGAACTACACGTGCTTTATTATCGTACTTCTGTGTTCAGGATCATTCATTTGCCATATGGCAGTAATGAATCTGTTTCTCTTCAAAGCTCAAAGCCAAACAGTTTAAATAAAACAAGGAACCTTGCAAAGCTACCCTTGATCCATTAGGAGTTTCGCTTCCTTCTTTAAATTACTGCCTCAAACGAAGTTTTCATATTATTAAGGCCAAAACAGACACATGAAAGCAAATTGCCGAAAGTACCGCAATATGTACTATAAATAAAGAGCGAAAAGAAAAATCAAAGTTCACATAACGAAAAGATATCGCAATAAAACTAGTTCTGAAAAATGCTTGCATACGCATATGACTCATCATCACCGTCGTGGTTGTCTGCGATTCCCTATGCTAACGATCTTTCAAGACTCGCAATACGTCAACTTTTATTTAAAAAAAGGTGTAGTTATCTTTTTTTATCTTGCTTACTTTCTCTATTCCGTTTGCATTGGATTTTCTTCTCTTTTTTTTTTGCTACCTCATCGCTTATCGGCACAAATGGTGCTGCCTTCTAAGCGATCGGTCTGCAATAGCAGTTGCGTATGTGGGAGCTATTGTTCAATCAGCGTTTTGGTGGAATGAACATTAAAAAAAAAAATATTATGCAGAGTAATACTTGAATGCTCTTTTTTTTATAGATTCAATTTAATTTGCCTTTTTTTTATTATTATTTCTTTGCAGATAACCACCCAAGACAACCGAACTACAGTAGAGCTTCGGTTGAACGTAAGACATTCTCATAGACACTACCAATACTACGTGAAGGCATAATATTATTTAAATAAACAAAAAGATGGGGAATGTATTTGCGAATCTATTCAAAGGACTCTTTGGCAAAAAGGAAATGAGAATACTTATGGTCGGATTAGATGCCGCTGGTAAAACCACAATTCTGTACAAACTCAAATTAGGCGAAATTGTTACAACGATACCTACCATTGGTAAGTTATTTTTTTGTTTAATCTTTTTTAAACATTGATTTACTTCTTTTTTCTTGTAGGTTTCAATGTCGAGACTGTAGAATACAAGAATATTAGCTTTACAGTGTGGGATGTGGGTGGTCAAGACAAAATTCGACCATTGTGGAGGCATTATTTCCAAAATACACAAGTAAGTATCAAATTTGTTACAATTTTTGATTAAAATAAGGGAGAGACGGGTCTTGCTTGAACAAAAAATATGATTAGGTGTGCAGTTGTTGCAACACTTGCTTACACTAAAACCTTCATCAAATAAATATGTTTGAAACAAGATCTTAAGAACTCATTTTCATGATGATCCAAACGTTCCCAGATGTGAATGCTGATGGCTGAACATTGTTTCAAGACGGGACTGATTTAAAAATGCTAAGCGCGCTTATTGGTTAAATGAAAGAAGAAATTGTCATTGTGCGCGCTTATGCTTAGAAAACCCTTATTGAATTTTTATCTATATGCAAGGAACAGATCATTAACAGTTTCAAAATTCTATTTTGTGTTTTAGGGTCTCATTTTTGTCGTTGACAGCAATGATAGAGAACGTATTGGTGAAGCGAGAGAGGAATTGATGAGAATGTTAGCTGAAGATGAACTCAGAGATGCTGTATTACTTATATTCGCCAACAAACAGGTAAATTTGCTAAATTGTTTTAATTTTCAGGTTTCTCTATGTCGCGTAACAATGCTATGACTGACGTGGTGTTGAATAATTTAGTTAAACCTTGAAATTTTGAATCACTTGTGTAAATAAAGTGTTTCTTTATTAACTTCCTTGCTTGGCAACTAAATATAATTTAGTCAAGATTCTGCTAGTTTATCAATGAAAATACATACATTAAGTTTTGTGGATATGTATGTCATTCAAAGAAACTGTTTCTTGTATCTGATTGAGGCCATATTGATTCTCTATTATGCTCTAGATTTCATCACATTTGCGTGTTCCTGTACGAATATTAAGGGTATTTCAAAACATTACCTGATTTGATTTCATACAGTATGTCCTCCAATAAGGTTAATACGCTTGCGAAACTAATTGCGCAAACCCTCTGTTTGGGTTTTTCTAAAATGTCACGGTTGTGTAACATTGCAGTTGCATTGCATCCCAGTGGAAATTATCGAAGCCTGGGATTCACCCTACTACTGAGCGACATTGTCGAAACGGCAACGAAAACCCGCTCGATGTTTAAGATTTTCGACTCAAAAAGGCGAAATTTTGCTAGAGAACAAATGCTACCAGACTCTGAGGTCTTTGACAGCATGATCTGGACGGCGCAATCACCTGAGACCTCTTTAAAGTTTACAAGTTTAATAAAAAAGTGTCTGATTTTCTGTAAGATTTCTTTGAATTTCCCATACCATTTTAATCACAACAACCCACAGAAGGTCGAAGCCTAGTTTTCAATATCATTCGTGAAGTGTATTATATTTATTTGTTTGCATCCGAACTAAAAGGTATTTCATATATTTATATTAATTTCATTCCTTGTCTTACAGGATCTGCCAAATGCAATGAACGCAGCCGAAATCACTGACAAGCTTGGTCTGCACTCACTCAGAAACCGCAACTGGTACATTCAAGCGACGTGTGCAACCAGCGGCGATGGTCTATACGAGGGTCTCGATTGGTTGTCCAATCAACTTAAGAACGCCAACCGCTAAGATTGAATTAATAAAAAACAAAACAAAAACAATATAATAATAAAATAAAAAATAAAAAACAATTTAAATTAACTTAAAATCAACCAACAACAAAATAAGAAACTTTTAAATTTATATATATATATTATGTTAAATGAAAAAAAAAGAAGGAAAACACAAAGGAAGAGAAAACAAAACAAAAAAAAAAGAATGAAAAACCTATAAGTAATAATTTTCCTTTCGTACGTACTATACAAATTGAGGAGAGAACAACATACACGCAAAATAAGAACACCTACACACAAGAAAAAAAACACACCACACACTCACATACGGAGAAGTGACCCCGAAATGAAAAAAAATATATATATATAAATATTTATAACATAAGTATGTTAATCGAATCGGCGGGACACCTCATCATCATTTATAATTATTATTAAAACAAAAGTATATATAGGAAAGCACCACGGAAATTAAAAAAGAAAAAAAAGCTCTATTTCAACAAACTATAGGGAGATGTTCTTCCTAAATAAATTAAATTATAGAATAAAGTTTTTAAAGGAATGATGATTACACGTTTAATTTCAAAGCATGAGCGAAATTTGTTGCCCCTCCTCTTTCTACTATCCACAAGTTTACCACAAAAAAGAAGTAACCAACATTTGTGTTTCTCCCATTTTCGAAAAAAGAAAAACGAAAAATATAGATAGTAATGTTGTCCAAAAGCTGACTCAGTTTTTATTTTATTATGATTTTATAAATAAAGAAAAATAAATTTAAAAAAAAAACATACATATTTATTCGTCAAGTTATAACCTAAAAGAAAAAAGACGTCGATGAGATATTTCTGCAATAAAAAGGAGAATTATATCGTATATACATATATATTCCAACTCCGCTGAAGTATCTTCTTATATTTTCCTCTCTGTTTTACGTTAAATTTTTATTATCAACAACAAAACCATAAAAAAAGAAATGAAAATTGTAAAATAAGTATATATAAATAAAAGAAAAAAGATAATGAGTAAAAGATTTAAATGAAAACAGACAATTTTTAGTATTGTAAAACTATTTATGATGGTAAAAATAAAACTTAAAAAAAATAAAAAACAATACTTGCTTGGGTAAGCTTTTCTATATTAATAAAAACAAATATATATAAAAAAAATAATATTAAATACACACTAGCCTTTTCTTTTCTTACGTTAAATTGTAAGTTTTAATTTTCCAGTTTGTGGCATTTAGATTAAAGTTTATTCGTTGATCAAAACAAATTAAGAAATAACAACTGAAGTTATAGGGAATTATTTATTAAACGTCCGATAAATTAATGAATGAGAAACAAACAAATGGTGTTTTCAAAAGCGATAAAACACAAATAGAAACTGTTCATTGTATCTAAATCTGTACAGATTTAAATAAATAAGAAGTAGGCCATTAAAAAAATAGCTCATTTTGACGTCAGTTCCAATTCAAAAGAGGTTAAAATCATTTGGATAAATGACTGCTTTTGTTTTGTGTTATAGATGCATAAAGCAAATACTTTTTACAAAAAAATCCTATTGAATTGTAAACACCTTCTGATTAACATTACTTTTAAAAATTATTCAATTACTGGCCACAATAAAAAGAAAAACAGATTTATTATCTAGTTTCTGTACTAAACTTTAATCTAATTTTCTTCTGATAATAGACATGACATTCGATTTCAAAAAGATCGGAAAATGTAAGTAAATTATTGGACCTTTTATGCAAAAACCTGTTAAATGCAGATTTTTACAAGTTGCTGGAATCATTTTTCGGAGTAAGTTGAAAAATAACTGTTTCCTTAACTTGCCAAACTATATGTGTGAAAACTATACGTGTAAATCTCAACTACCCCTTCATTTTTTAATGATAAATAAATGAGTTAAAGGATTTTTAACTCAGTTAGCATACAGGATATTGTTTGAAGTTGAAGCTGAAAAAACAATTGAATTTAGGACAAATCACTTGTTCTAAGGTTCTATCCAATTTTTCATCATACCTACATAACAAATGGTTTTTGTAAAGTTTACTTAATGTTTTTTAACGAAAAATCTATCGTATCAGTTAAATTGGCATGTTATGTGAATTATACGGTTTTATTTTTCGAAATGACATATAGTACTACCAATTTAAACTAATGGTACGTTTTCACTAGCTAAATTCCATCATAAGAAACTAGACAAGACAAATAACCCTGATTTATCAAATTATCACGAAAGAAATAAAAAATTACATGCATTTTTAATTGCTGCCAATTCAAAAGCGTTCAAATAAGTAATTTCAGCTTTAAAAGGATCCAAGACCACCATTTAACAATGAAAACAACATTGCGAAAAATCCTACTGTAGTTTCCTGTATCTGTATGTATGTATGTTTGGCACGGCAGCTCATAGAGAGCCAAGGCCTAGCTTCTCACAACCATTCATGTTGTGCGTGTTATATTCTTTGCACGAATGGAAGGGACCTACAGTTTAATGCCGACTCCGAACGGCGAATTGAGAAGCTTTTCATGACAGATTGTACTCTTGCAGGTTTGTCATTCCTGCGAAGAGGTGGTGCCGCGAAAAAACTTCCTTTCCTGTATCTATAAAATGAAAATTAAAATAGTTTTTTTTTTATTAATAGGAAATGAAAAATAAAGTAGTTATGTACTAAATTTAAAATTTCATCTATAACTTAACAACAAAATGCTTACCAATTGATATTGTTTTTTTTTTCATTTTATTTGTCTTTGTAATCGCTCATGGTTCGTAGTTCCGTTCTTATAAAACTTAAGTCAAATTTTTTTTATTTGTTTTTATTTGATTTAAGAAAAAAAAAAATTCAAGAAATAAATGTAAAGGCGATAATAAGAGCAACACATAATAAAACGAGGAAAATTATTAAGAAATAAAAAGGTATATACATATGTATGTACGAGTATATGTATAATGTCCAATATTCTTTTTTTGTGTTATTTTACAATTATATCCATAAATATACATATTTTTTAAGTTAAAAAAAATAGATTGTTTTCTCTTCTAAGTGTAACTTTAACGCGTGTTTTATGAAATCTTATTATTATTTTTATAAGCAAGTCAACCTGATCAGTGTGCATTCAACCTAAGACATTTGGTGGAGAATCTTGATTAGTTTAGTTAGTCCGCTTAAGACATGCAAAGTTGAATTTAGTCGTATAAAATATAAATCAGAGTTGAAATTGAGATTTTATATTCATCACGAGTGGGATATTTTCTTGAAAGTTTGTTGATCGTTGGGGTGATATAAATCTCCAACAACGGCTAAGTTTACCTTTGCAATGATGCTCATCCTCCCAATCATATCTGTAATTTGGTTATGGTTAATGAAAGAAAATGTAAGTACACAGCATTGATTTAAATTCTCCCTATTTTGGGTTTAAATTTATTTTAACACTAAAATTTAGTTTTACAAATAAAATCTGAAGAAGCATTTTTTTTTGGATAGCCATCGAAATAACAGAAATAAGTGGCAGCTCTTGCCCTTTATTTGTACGTAGAAATCAGAGATCAAGCAAGAGGCGATAGGTATAAGTATTTTTGTTTCGAATGCTAAAGTATTTTAAGGTACGGTCGTCTTTCACCGGAATGAGATAATTACGTAGGGCCAATACTGTACGGGGAATGGTGTACATTATTTGGCTCCTAATTTGTGAAATCATTCATTTGGCTTTATGTTTTAATATCTTCTGATATTGATCAGTGATAAAGGAAGTGGAGCATATTCTTGTTAAACTCATCATCAGGTCATACCAACTCAGTTTAATTTTGTGTATTTAGTACTATGAGAGTCTTCTGTTCAGCTCTGTCTTAACGTTGAACCCTTTCTTATTAGCCTTCTCAGGTAACCAACCGATTTTTAGTTATGCTCCGTACGAATAACCATAATATTTAACAAGCTTCGACTTCGATAAATCGAGATATATACACATAAATGTAAGATCTGAGCATGCCTACTACCACTGACTTCCAGCTTTTAGTTTTGGCTTGGTCTCAAAGCCCTTTATGCTGTGAATTCTCAGATGAATAGGCCTGCAGGGAAACCAGGTCCCGCTGTTTTCGGTGTGCTTTAAATTGGATTATTTTTGCCAATGCAAGTTCGTCTATATTTTACAGCGCCTATTTGCAAAATTTTATCCACGTTTTCAATTTTTCAACGCTTATTGCATTTTGTTCATTGCAAGCAGCGCTAAATGATGTGCACAAACTGTAGCCCTGTCTCCACTTTAAAGTTTATTTCATACATTTTTTTTGTGAGCACGTTGATTTAGGTAAATTCAACTACATATCTATAGGGGAAGGGTGTCCCAATAAAAACTGATATTTTTAAACCTTTAAACCTAGATCAGACATGTTTACATTTGACCGCTTGGGAGTCATTTCTGACTTACATAAGATTACGTAGCTTTGGAGTACATACACTACCTTCCGATTCCAATGGGCAACCTTTGTCTTTAATTGTAGGTCAAGAATGTGGAAAGAAAGTAAAAGATTCTTGAGTTTTTTTTTATTATCATTCTTTTTATTCCTTAAATTATAATTATACATTTACACATATATGTTTTTATTTAACGGTAAAAGTTAAACAATTTCTTTTCTTTTGTTTATTATCTGCTTTCTTTTTTGATAAAAATCGATTTAATCTAAATTTCAAACAAAAAAAAAAAATTATAATTTTATTTTTAGTTCTATTTTTTGTTTTCTTTTTAAGTTCACATCTTATTTGGTGTGTGGGGGGTGAAATAGAAAGAGAAAAAACTAGGTTTTGTTAAAATAAAAATCATTACAAAATGATAGGTCGCCGTCAATGCCTGCAAGACACTGACGCATTTCAAAAAAAAAAAATAATAATAATAATAATTATAAACTTGAATCGTTACCCATTATGCAGTTGGGTAATCTTTACATCAAATTAGTATAAATAAGCGAATGAGGAAAAAATATGTCAAGGAAGTAAATCTCTTCTGCTACAAATATATACAACAAAATAGTTCTCGCAAAAAAGAGAGGGAGGGTTATGGAAGAACAACAGGATAGAAGAACACAAGGAAAACAATAGAGAGTGGAAAGAAATGATTACAGATGTGTGCATTTTTGTGAGGAAGCAGGAAGCAAAGGAAACTAATACGACTTAAATGTTTAAATTATGGTAAACCTACTTAAGTTACATGATAAAAGAGAAATCTAATTACATTATGATGCTATGTTAAGAGACTTATATTCGTCGTCCTGCATTTGAGTTATCATAAAGGTTCCATCCTGCAGTAACAGTACGACTCGTCTTGTGCCGCCTGAAAATAGAAAAGCAAGCATAAGCATGGTAATGGCAGACAAATAAAAGCGATCTTACCGGGTGATGGGAGATCAGCTTGTACAACTTCTGCGGGGATATTCTGATCTTGTGATTCCCCACTTTCACTACCCGTTTGAATGCATAATTGACCGTGTTGCGCGGGATGTAGTTCGTTCGCTTCGCCCATGCTTACTAGATCGCCTGCATTTGGACCATCATCCTGTTTCAGAATGTATTGGCCAGATTCTGCAGCAGCAGCGGCGGCCAGCGCTTCGGCCTGTTGTTCGGGTGATAGTTGGGCTACGGCTTCCGCCACAGCGTTATCTAGCGTTAGAACGTTGTTATCGTCACCATCTGCAGCGGCAACGTACGCGAATTGCTGTTCACCATCCGCGCCTTGTGCAACAAGTATTGTTTGACCTTCGGCATTCTTGCCAGCTACTTGATAGACAGTGCCATCTTCACCGGTCACAAGCAATGGAGTGCCATCTTCGTTGGTTAGAAGCTGTTGATCACCTGTGCTAAGTAATAAACTACCAGATTGGTCGAGTTCTTGGAATTCAGCTTGATTATGGTGTTGTTGCTGATCAGTGGTGGTGAGAAGTTGCGTTTGTAGAACACCCGATTGCAGAGATGTGAGTTGGTGATGCTGTTGATGTTCCTCATGGAGTTCTGTGCCATCAATTTGACCAAGGATTTTACCTTTAAGTGGAGGGAAGGACATGAGAGTATGTAAGCATGCTCAGTAGGATAGAACTGCACCGAACAACAGAATTGAAAAGGACTCACCTGTAATGGGACATAATGTCGCCGGCTGATGCTCTTCATTTGCGAATGCTGATACATCCATCACAGCGGTCTTCACTTCGGACTGTTTTTGTTTTGAGGCGGACACTTGTCGAATGGGCGGTGCAATTTGTTGCACTTTCTGTATTTGAACTTGCGATTGGTGCCGTCCGATGGTTTGCTGTTTTGGGGTTTCTTTCGACATCACTTTTTTTGTTACCTTCAAGTCGCCGGATTTCGAGAGTTGCAGAATCTTTTGCTCTGGCGTTACATTACGTACAGTCGCCGATGATTGTACATTTGTACTGACAGGCTTGCCACGAGGAATAATCATTTTGCCTGACGTTGGTGAAGTTTGCTGTATGCCTGGTGATAAAGATGTTCTTTGAGCAATGGTAGCTGTTCGTGGTTGACTCTGGAGTACACGAGTGTTGGTTTGCACAGTTTTGTGTATTGGCTTTTGTTGTTGTTGTACTGTTCCTGTTCCTGTTGTACGTGCTATTGTCGTCTGACTATTTATCAGCCTTGGACTCGAGCTCCTGGTGTTGGTCGATTGTTGTACTTGAGTGATTTGAATGTTACCAATACTCGTTGGAGTACTAGTACCACTTCCTTTGTTCATTTGCGAACGATTTATTAATGTCGATGTTACAGTCGGACTTGACGATGATGCTTGTACAGCTGCCACTGTTGATGTTGGCGATTGGTTATTTGTAATGATGGCGCCATTATCATTGGCAGTGATGGCAGCAGCTGCTTCGCTGCCCATTCGTATTATTCCACTGTTGCTTGCCTCACCCTTGGAAAGAACGCGAATGTGAGCTTCAGTTTTTTGTGAGCTCTATAAAAATATGTTTATATTGATATTGATATACATTTTAAAAGACTCCATTTGCCATTTATATTGAATATATAGAATAATATAAATTAACTATGTAAGTAAGCGACCACGAATTATACAGAAAATAAGAAGCGTTCAAATGTAACTAAGGTCCTACCTTAAGCTTTATACGCTCTCCTACTTTACCTCATACGTATAATTTGATTGCTTATTTGCCACTAAAATCAATATAATGGAGGTACCAATCACATGAGGAATAAGGATAGAAAAAAGCAATTGAACACGTGGATTTCCGAGCACAGTAAGTGTGAGAAAAAATAAAGTGAATGTTGTAAAATCCCACCAAGAAACCAAGCCAATTTGAACTTAATAAAACAGTAACAGCTTGTAATAGTCCTACGCTCGCCTCGATTGTGGAAGAAGAAAAATAGAAGGAAAACGAAATAAACGACGATCCTGCCGTCTTGTTAACCCCACTAAAGCAAACAGAAATAATAAGAAAAACATACTCCCAACCCTCTAAAGAGTCGTAGCTAGTAAAAAAAAAAAAAAAAACGTCTAACCAAAGTGATATCAATTAGGAAAACAATGCAAACTTAAACGAACAACATTGAACACTGATCGCCTTTCAAGGGACGAACCAAAATCAAATATCGTTTATTTTTGTGGCCCTAAGGTGAGGTAAAGTGTGGCACAAAAAAAAATAAACATATGTACTGCTAAATAAGCTTCTTCTCCAAGACATACAAAAAATAATTAACATGAACAACGATGATAAACACAAAATAATTTATTACAGCATGTAAACTCACAGTATTTATTGTTGTCCCATTAAAGCCAGGCTTCTTGACAACCCCTGAGGCGTTCACGTCTTGTGTGATAATCACATCTGCCGAGAACGAGTCATTTGGGCTTGGGGTCTTAAGATTTCCATTCACCTTAATTATTTTAGACTAAAATAAGAGGGAGCGTGTTACACAAATACACTCATAAACACTACCAACAATAACTCACCTCAACAGCTCGTTCATTTTTCGTCTCTACCTTAACTGAAACTGTATTGCCGTTTTTCATTCTTTTCACGGTATGCGATGGAATTAAATCTTCTTCCAAGTCTTCTTCAGCCATCATGCCTGGGTCATCATAATCGCTGTCATCCATTTTTCTTTTCAGCGCTCCAAAGACACCAGAACTTGTAACCGCAGTTGGTTGTATTGCAATTTGTGACGCTGCAACAGTAGTTGCCGGTGTTGCTCTTCCGCCAAGATTACTATGGTTTGAGCCATTGTCGGCTACTTCCTCAGCGCACCACTGTTTTACTTGGTCCATGGCTTTACTTTTCGATGTACGTGATAGGCGACCTGAATCACTACCAGGTGATGATAAATTTAACTTTGGTGCCTCCTCTGCTTTATTGGGATCTTTCAAGACGTCCTTTTTCAAATCAACTACCTTTACAGCAGCTGCAAGGGTTGCAGCTTGCTGTTTTGCCTGTAGTGCAGCTCTTTGTTCCTTTTGTCGGGCCAGTTGTTTTTCGAATGTTTCCAGAATTTGTGGGACATTTTCCAAGTGAATTTGTGGCTCCCAAGTGTTATGCTCATGGGACCAGCCTTCCCACTTAACTAAGTACTCATGCATTTTCCTTCTTGGATTGAAACGTTTGGCGACGATCTTCTCAACGATCTCTTCTTCCACTTCGCCGTTTGTGTTGGGTACTGTTCTGTTGGCACGACGACTGTAAAAGTATAGATATTCAAAAATAATTTCTTCAAAAATACAATGCACCGGAACTTACTTTAAACCACGCTGAATGGGTGTACTTGCTGTCAATTTATTTTGTACTGGTGGCACTGGTTTCTTCACAATTCCACTACGAATCGGTGAGAGATCATTTTCCTCTTCTGATTTTTTCACAACGATCGGTGGCTTTATATTGGAAACGATTGGTTTCGGTTGTGTCACTGGCATTTCTAAAAGTTAAACCCACATATTACTAACAGACAATTAACAGAAACTTTCGTTTTTATAACTTACTTCTTGCAGCATTATTTCCCCCAATTGGGGTAGCACTATCTACTACTGTCTTTGTGATTTTAACTGGCATCTCTTGCAGACCACCATGTCCCATTTTGGCAAACGATTGTATCGTTTTACCAGCTACAATCCATGTTTCTCGAATACCTTCGTCCATTTTCACCCATGTCTGATAGAGGGCCCAGGAATTCTGTTGTTGGTTATTGCTATTATTCATGCTACTATTGGTGCTGCCGCTGTTGTTGTTATCTTTGTTATGTAATTGTGTTGCTTTCCATAAAAGAAAAGCCCAGATTTTTGGTTTTGTATCTGGACCATCACGAATTTGTGTCTCTTTGTCACACAAAAAACGTTTGTGCTCATTAAACTCTTCAACGAAATGGAAGACGCCCAAGCAGCGACCACAGACAAGGACATCGATTTGTGACATGTCCTCTTGAGCAGCTAAAAATTAAATATGTAATAATGTATTTTTATTTGACAAAGGGAGCTTTGAAGGGATAGCACACTTACCTCGAATGAGCTTTTGATGCTTCCCGATATCAGACGGGTCTATTCCAACCATGATTAAGAGATTCTAAAAAACAAACAAAAACAAAAGATCGTTTGTTGAACTTGTATTTATGATACCACATATTTTTTTGTTGCAAATACTTGCGATAAATCTCTGCTAAGAGCAAAATATTCATCCCATATCTTGGATTTCGATGGGTTGTACCTATGCATTCAAGAAATGCATTTGTATACGTCTGGTCATAGAAATATGCGTTAAAGGTGCTTCAATTGAAAACACTAAGAACGAACAATGCATGAAGAACAGTAGACCACTGCCACACAATACCCTCATCGATTGGAAGCTGCAGGTCTTTGGCATAACTACACCATTGTACCTCTGTAAATCTGATTTGTATGTACTTGTTGCACTTGCTCTTGTCTTTTGTTTCATTCGTGTTCTTATTCGAAAAAATTTTTCTTGTTTAGATTTACAGTCAACTCCATTTCCAAATTTTTAGGTGTCGAATATGCGGGAAACTTTTCGACTTAAGTCAATGGCAACGTTGGAACAATGCTCATGAGATACAGATTTTAGTGTACATACATACATACAAAGAACGCAATAAGTCTGTTTTCTAATTAAACTCTTACCAAACATAATTTGATTGGAAACTTACTCGCCGGAGATTATTCGTAGTTTCTGACCTACAATTTTTCAATAACACGACAAATATCCAATGTTTTATGGTGATCATCTCCCACTCTTGTTGATTTTCCAGTTGGCTAAGGAAACCAGTTGTCGATATATTGCAATGAAGGTGTGTACCTACAAACGTTTGTACTCTCGTCTGCTTACGGGTAAGATTTAGTACTGTCTTCCTCAAAACATACATTTTTTCAGTCGGGGGGTTGCAACACCACGCTGGACCACTGAGGCAAAAACAGGCTCATTGTTCTACCAGTGGACACAACACTTTTATTTTCTTTCATCACCTTTTGCTTGCTCACTCACATCAGCTATAAGATACGGGCAAGGACAAGACATTCACATATGAAGTATTCCACAGTATTTATATATTTAAGCCAACACGTTATGTTTTCCACTGACACAGCAGATTGCAGCGAACTTCTTACAGATGTTAGGTCCTACATACCTATGTAATTTTGTTTTTTCTTTTTTGTAAACATTTTTGATGTTATAAACCTTCTTTCTTGTGTACCCCTCTTGGCGACCAGTGCTAAAGTATCGCGGCTTTTCTCTCAGAGAGGAAATGGATTAGAAATGTAAGGTCACCTTTCCCCCATCTTTAATATGCCACTGGTTGCATTTATAACAAACGCGACCACTAGATTGAAAAGCATCTAAGGACTTATTTAAAATAATTGTCTGCCGTTTCAGAGCAACTGTTTATGGGCATTTTCAATGCGAAATTCCAAACCTTATTCAGGTTGTTTTTCAAATCAATTTTTTTTCCACTTGTCATATTTCCCCCAAAAAAATGAATTCACCACACAACAACAAAAAGTACAGTTTCCAAAATGTCGCTGCAATCTGAGCCTGTGAGCCTATTCTGACTCCATATACGAATTTTATTTTTCAAAGAACCAATTGGGCATCCAATTTTGATGTACCAAATGAAATAAACAAACTTTACATTTGCATGCACATATATACTAATCCACATGAAGAATAAAAGTGGCGCAAATTGAAGTGCTTTAATTAATTATTTGTATTTAAATGTGGTTGGAGGCAAACAAAAATATAAAATAGGAAAAGAATACGAAATCAAAAACACATCACTAGCACAACATGACAACTGGAGTTGTCAAAAAGTTGAAAGATATTTCTCCCACCAATAGAAAAGGAGACCCCAGCGCAAGTTATAAGAAAATTTTCTGCCGCCAAATTTCCAACCCGTGGATGGAAACATTCTTATCAAACTCCTGCTGAGCTGTATTTAGTTCCAGAGATGGAAACTAATGCAAATTTTCGATTTTCTATCAAAAGGACGCTTCTTAGTGCTGATAAATTATCTAAATTCGTAAAAATTAACCAGGGTACGCGCGTCGTTGACTTTCTTCGCAAAGTATGTCTACTTAGTTCGAAAAACAGAAAAGAAAAAAATCACTTTTAACACAGCACACGATAAATCATAGAAATTATGTAAAGTAATTCACAGCAAAAGCTAGATTTTTATTTATTAACCCACCTGGGAAGAATTTTTCTTGAAATTTTGACAATCAAAACACCAAATGTACAAAATTATATATTTTTTCTCTTCTTGTTCAATTCTCGATATCTCCTCTTGCTGCGTGTGCAGGTATATTGCGCGAAAATCCACTTTTTCGAATTGGATTATTTTCTGTCACATTTATTATTGTATTTGGAGTTTTATTAAATTGTTGAACTAATTGCGCTCGAAAAATAATCCCTCAACCGAATTCGGTGAACACAATTTCCTCGATCTCGATGTATGCAAGAATAAAAAGAGAAGATACAAAAGGTAGAAAGAGAAACCAAAGTAATTGAAATTTTTTTCCGTTCGTTTATCAAAATGTCGCACTCGCTTGGCCAATGAGCGACGCGTGATGATGAAGTGACAGCCTGACTAAATTGGGAAAACTGAACGAAACAAAATGGCTACAACACAAGCGAGGGCTTGTGCATTTTGCGTTGTAGATGGTGATTTAGGTTAGAGTGCGTTTAGTAGTACCTCTAAAAAAAAAGCGGACAAATTAAAATAATGATTATTTTATGTCATAGTAAAAGTTTCTTGTAATGACGAAATGAGAAAAATTGTTTCTCCGTTCTGTACATCTATTCGGGAGGTTCACAAGTACAAATACTTGTTCAATAATCTTCAAAACAATCGAGTGTGTACATGAAAAACGGGCGAGGTAACTTTTGATATAGAATTCATAGGCGTCTTTCTAGTGTGCTTATTAGAAGTTACAGATTCCTGATTTAAAAAAGAAAAAACCGTTTAAGGCTTGTTCGAAATAGAAGTACATATACCATACCTAATTTTAAGCGAAGGCAAGAAGTCGCTCAGATTGGACTTCAAACTGTTTTCTGAATAGTGATTTGAAAAACATTACCTTGAATTTTACTCTCCTCTATGTTACATATTAGTTCTAGTCTTTCAAATAATTTATTTCATAAACCCCTTTCTGATCTAATTTCTCTGCTCTTCTGTTTGGCACGGTTTTTTTTTTCGATATATTCATCAAATAGTCATTTATAAGATAATAACCACAGGGAACAACCACCAAGAACGCTTTGCCTCAAAGCAGACTTTAACAACTTAACGAAAGTTCCTCACAGTGTTCATATATGACTATTTACACCATAATCGTGGTGAGTGTTTGTTGCATATGTTGAATTTTCAACAAAGTGGTGTAATTGATTTGACATTTCACATTTGTTATTTTGCGCCGGGCACTGGTAGTGTTAAGGGAACAAATTTTATAAAAAAATCATGGAGAATATTGATGGAGATGATCCAAAAGAATATCGCTGGGAAACTGGCTATGAAAAAACATGGTAAATTATTTATTATTACATTCAAGTTATGGGAATAACAAACATTCTTGTAGGGAGGCAATCAAAGAGGACGACGATGGTCTGCTGGATGGAGTTATCGCCGATATTATCCAAAAGGCGAAACGTAAACGCCAAGCAGAGAAAACTGTAAAGAATCGTCTGGGAATGATGAGACACTTGTTTGTTGTAGTAGACTGTTCCGAGGCCATGACAATGCCAGACTTGAAACCAACACGCTTCTTGTGTACGTTAAAGGTAGGGAACGAGGACGTTTTTCGCCTCTACCACTATAATTCATGTGTGATTTCAGCTTTTGGAGATTTTCATTGAAGAGTTCTTTGATCAGAATCCAATAAGTCAAATGGGCATCATTACCCTGAAAAGCAAACGAGCGGAGAAGATTACAGATCTAACTGGAACAGCTCAATGCCATATGGCGGCTCTTAAAACGTAATTCAAATCAGATTGACAGGGGAAAACGTGAATACATTTGATTTTTTTTTTAGTATGAGTAAACTTAACCTCGCTGGAGAGCCTTCCCTGCAGAACGGTCTTGATCTCGCCATGAAAACCCTGAAAGTCGTTCCATCCCATGCTAGTCGTGAAATTCTAATCATCATGGGCAGTCTAACTACATGTGATCCCGTCGACATCAATCAAACCATCGAGGAACTAAAAGCTGAAAGTATTCGCTGCTCTGTTATCAGCCTATCGGCAGAGATTCATGCGTGTCGACGACTGACAATGGAAACCAATGGCACGTTTGGAGCAGTGCTCGACGATTGCCACTTCAAAGATCAACTGCTGGCACATGTTGATCCACCTGCAGCAGCGCAATTGCAAGAAAATTCCCTGATTAAGATGGGTTTTCCGCATACAAAAACAGAAGAGGGCAAGGATCCGGCACTTACTATGTGCATGTGTCATGTTGATAATTCCGATGAACCGAGCAAGCTGACGTCTGGAGGTTACCATTGTCCACAGTGCTACAGTAAATACTGTGAACTACCCGTAGAGTGTTTGATCTGTGGTTTAACGTTGGTTTCTGCTCCACATTTGGCTCGTTCCTATCATCATCTATTTCCAGTGATGCACTTCACTGAAGTGGAATTCAAGAACCAGACTCGATTATGTTTTGCCTGTCAGAAGATCTTTTCGACGGCGAATGATAAAAATATTTTTCGTTGCGAGACGTGTTCTCAGTATTACTGCTGCGATTGTGACATCTTTATCCATGACACGATGCATACCTGCCCTGGGTGCAATACGATACCGGGAATTGCAGAGATGGTTGCAGCGCGTAAACCTTTACCGCCTAGGTTTTAACAAATAAAATAATTTAAAATAGTTGTTCCTGCCTTTTTATGAACTTAAAACGCAACTGGTTTCAGAATTTGTTAGTTATTTGGTAGGTACTTTTAAAAAGTGTTGAAGGACGCTGTACAGATCTGAACATCTTAACTTTTAGTAGCGGTATTTAGCTTGCAGCTTGTACGGGATTTTTTGGTTTTCTTTGTATCGGTAGGATTGCCTCAAGTACACTAAGCACCTCAGGAGACTTCGATTGTGTGTGGCTCTGCATGATATAGGCTGAAGATAATTCTACTACTCATCGGATTAAATACTAAAAGCCATTCATACAGTCCATTTTTTATTTTTTATAATTCACCAGCGCTAAAGGGGTTATGAATACCCTTATGATGCTATTCACACAGCGCTAGTGTTGGTGTAGTGATTTTTGAAACTCAGGTAGTATTAGGTTTCAGTCTTTTTGCTTCGAGGATGGTGTCTAGAATTACTGGGGAGTATATTGGTTCTGTTGCCATTGCTTATAATTCACAGTATTTCTTTCGAACATCCCGATGTCATAAGTACGATCACCGCTTTCAAGCCATATGACGAGTGAGATATGAGACGATATGAGAGTTGACGTCAGTTTTTCTTTTTTTTTTTACTTCAGGATTCGAACCTGGAACCGTCAGCGTGTCAAGCAATGATGTAGCCACTACGCCATGGCCACCCCTTAATTTTCCATTTCTCTAAGAAATTATTTTTTCCTGTAACCGAAACGTGTTTGTCTCGGGTTAACGAGTGTTTTTGTGGCTGGATGCAGAAGGCTTACCAATGTTGTTGGCTTTACTTTGCAAAGCTTAGCACGAATGGTACCGAGAGCTGTTTTTTTTTTATTGAATTTGAAAAATGTTGTTTTAATCAAAAAGCTTTACATCGAAAGGCATTTGTAGAGTCTGTGAGTTTTTTTATTTGTCAGTAGTGGCTGTGCTTTTTGTTTAAACGATCAGCGTGCAACACTCTTGTTAATATCTTCAATTCAGAAATGTAATGCAACTGATGCACATACCATATGTACGTCCAATGTACCACCCAAAATCATTGTTCAGACCTTCAGTTAGCCGGTTTTTTATAAATTAATTGTCAAGTCAAGTTCGGTGACCAGGTTCAAACTCCCGGAATACGGAAATGTGTCAATTTAAGGATGAAGTAACTATCCTCTTAGTTAATGATGAACTCACGCGTAGCTACCACAAATTGAACTTTTCCTTTTTAATCTTTGATTATCTTTTAATTAGCATCGAATGAAAGTAAAAGTAACACCCCCAAATGAAGGCGCGTACACCCTTAGGTTTAAGCCTGTTAGTAGGCCCCTACCTCGAAACACATTACATATAATAATAATCTTCAGTAGTTCAGTGAGCTCAAATTGGTACTTATAATTAGCGATAATGAAGCAATCAAATAAATGACGTCAAGTCCTATTTGAAGGTACAAACTTTTCAGTAGTAGGAGTAGTCTGATTAACTTGGGGTGACTGGCAGGTTTTATCCTTTAAGGGATAGTGTATTAGTGTGTCGATTTTTGTATTGAAATTCGAAAGTGATGGAACATTTTTGTCCGTACGCTCGCGCAATTACAGCTTTGATCATTCTAGGGGTTTTTCTGACACGATTCACTAGATAATTTTAATTGAACATCGTATGCGACTCCTTAGAGAAAAGTCGCTTACTGCAGACTTGACTTAGTGCATTAAGTTTGGTTTTTTTTTTCCCGAAAAACCTCAATTCACCCTTACTTAGGTTTACGTTGCAGTGCGGGGTAGACCCGAGCCTTAACCAACAAGCGTCTCCAGCCAGCTCGATCTTCAATACACATACTTCCACACCTTTTAACCTAGAATTTCAAGAGCTTAATCAGCAGGCATCTGCAAGCATCGGCTTAAAAGTGTTGTTTAGATTTGTGATTCTGAAAGCAGATGATGCATAATCAATCATCTGGCTTCAGAGGTTGATGATAAACTCTACTAATTCGAAATTTAACTCCCGGAAATGAAGTATTGTCCTAGGTTATTGGCCGTTTTCTTTATTTTATCTGGTTTAGATCTTTAACTTTGAAGGCTTAACCTTTTCGTCTGATGCTCATGTGTGATAACGTTGGAATTTATTGCGCAGAATAGCAAGTAAGAACTGAATTTTTATTACATTACAGAAATTTGATCAATTTACATTAAGCCTTAAGTCAATTCGTTTGCGGATCTTCCATCGAGCTCGTTATCTGTAATTATATTAATAATTACAATTTATATTAAATTCAAATATTTCCAAGGATACACATAAGTACGTGCAACAAATATGTTCATCACTGTCACAACGTATCGATCAGATGTCCAAGATCGGAATGCAATACACCAGTGTTCCATTGCAAAAGTTCATTGCCAAAGCTTCAGTAAAGCTTATCGTTAATACCTGTCTATCTAGAGTTTTATGTATGCCATACATTCACCTGTTATACACGATCAATTGAAACGAAAAAAAAAAAAAACAACAAGACAAGAAAATAAGTTAAAAACACAGGTATAGTTAAAAGTTCAACAAATGAACTCGATCAGATGCTTTTAAGCTACCGATCTGCGCGGTGTTTCGATCGATGTGAAATTTTTGAAAAAGGAAAATAATTATTTTCGTCGTTTTAATTTGAAAATTTAGTTTTTTTTTTTTCGTTAAAAATATCATACCTGTACGTATTCTCTTCGATTTGTTTGTTCGTGGTTCGATGCAACTTACTATGTTTGAAATAAAGTGAAAAGTATAAAAGATTTCGAGTGGAAAATTTTGATTTCATTGAGAAACACTTTTTTTTTGGTTCTTTTTGGCTTAAAGTGATAAGGTCTAGTTGTATGTTCCAGTTACAACTTTTGGAAAGGAACATTGATTTATGGTGAATCTGTTGAGAAGTGCTTTAAAAAAGGGTCTAACAAAGTTGTCTAGCTTAAAAGGATCCATTTAACATTGAAGAGGTATGCATTGTTTTGTTTTTCTATGTTTTTACAATTTCCTTTCAGTCAGTTCAATAAATCAATCTTTCTTTATTTTATTAGAATGTTTATTAAATTCCACAGAAATTTGGTCAAGGCTATCTTTGATAGAGTCATGTGGGTATAAATGTGTTAAATTGATAAGTTTATCTAACACTTAGAATGGTAATAAAATCCTATGTATGAAGTGGCTATGCATGGTACAAAATGTGGAGTAGGGGTGGTTTTCCCTTCTTGTTTTCGAATTAATAGAGATTGCCTTAGGGGGGAGATTAACAATATCATGTTTCTGCTAACATCTGTTTGGCGTATCTGGAGCGTGTGATTATAAGACTGAGGAATATATCTATCAATTAATGTTGATAATGTGACAAGAATTGATAAACAAATGTTAAATGATGTAATTTTCCGGGCAATAATGACTGAATGAAGAAACATGGTTTTGTGATAAATTGATTTTGATAAGGAACATTGAATGCGTATGAGGGCAATTGGAACTTAAACAGACGTAAGATGCAAATATGATTGCCAAATTCTTACTTACTTCGGTGGCGCTACAGTTCTGAGTGAGGCTGGCCATCAAGCCTTTCTAGTTAGTCCGGTCCTTAGCTTACTGCATCCAGTTACGAAATCCAAGTCGGTTTAGGTGCCCTACTATTGTACTTGTGCGCGCCACCTTAAGCGAGGTTTTTCTCCCCTTTCCAGGCCGGAGTAATGTTGTTTATTCCCTCCTAGCCACCTCAAACGACCTACGCGCAATTCTTCGATCAGATCGATGTCGCTGTACAGCTCGTATAAGTCGTTGTTGAATCTCCTATTCTAAAGGGCGTCAATGCAAACAGGATGAAATATCTTACGAAGAATTTTTCGCTCAGAAGGTATCTTCATCCGCCTTCTATAGCGTTCATGCTTTAGGACCATAAAGTAGGACGTGGATGATTAAGGTCTTGTATAGAGCTTCCTTAGGAAAAGGACGTTACAACTCAATTGCCTTCTCAGTTGTCTACTGTGACGTTCTTTCTGATTCGTCAATGTTGAGTCTCTCTTCTTCTTGACAGCATATACTTTGGCCTCGTTAATTGCCAAACGCATTTTGGCCAATTCTGTCTCGGTACTCGTGAATGCACGATTATATCAATATCGTTAGCTTGCACGGGTAGTTGCACAGAATTTTTGAAAGATTGTGCCTTTGGTGTTGGGTTAAGAGTTTTGCACAATTCGTTCAAGTATGACGTTGAAGAAGGCGCTTGACAGCGCGTCACCTCATCTAAATCCGTTTTTGACATCAAAGGTTGAGGGGTCTCGTTTCCTGTGGATCAGACAAACGATGCTGAGATTCTATTTTTCAGGCATACATTCGTCGTAATTTTGTTTAAAAAAATACGAATTTTACAGACAAATAATTGGTTAGAAGACCGAATGAAGGTCCTGTCAGAGTCTAAAACTGAATTTGTAGATACCATGGATTCATCTGTGCGATTAGTTTGAGAGGAATTTCATTAGATCTTCGAGATAGTTCATGCAGCTCTGGCTTCTAGGTCATTATGTTTAAATTTCAATTAAAGTTAACATTTGGCTCGGTTTCATTCGTTCTTCAATTTAAAGAGTTTTACTTACACTTTGGATTTTACTTAGTATTCTTGTTCTTGCAAAGCGAAACGAAATCATTTAAATTAAACTGAAACGATTATATCATGAAGTCATGCGATTTTGTCATGTTGTCAAAACATGTTATCATGATGCGATGATACGTATAATTCGGTACAATTTTCATTTAAAAATACCACTAGGACGTACAAGCCCAAAACATACCTATCATTATTTTCCTTCAGAAAAACTAATTTCGTACATACTTAGTACCTAATAATTATACTTTAACAGTGATGCTATGAGTAAACTTAAATCGTTAAAAATTGAATTGCGTAACTCTTAAATGAAAAGTTGGAATAAATGAAATTTCACGTTTTAAAACAAGTTGTTTAACATTTGTTGTGGTCATGTACTTTACGAACATACTCAATGTGATTTGTTCCACATGAGTAACAATTTTTAAAAGTAAAACCGCAGTAACTGCATTCTGCTCTCATAAACTTAGATTAATGTTGACAGGTACGCTTAAGCTTAGCTAGGAATTGAATGCAGAAGTTGAATAATCCCAATGTTCATTAAGGTCCAGCATTTTTGAAACACCCCATCTCACTCTGCCTTAAGATGGTTGATAAAAAATGGCTCTGAGATCGGTTCATCTTCTTGATCGTAATCTGAAGGAAAGAGACGAGAGTAACAAAATATTTTCGCAAACCGAATACACTCAGATTAATCCGACGAGTTGGTCTGAGGGCTCACCTAACCTATGAGTCGAGTAAAGGACCATTGCAAAGATCGGGAGCTGTTATACGACACCGAAGGCTCCTCATGTCCTTTGGAATATCATTTACGATGTATATAATGGATATCCCCATAATTTTATGGTGGTTCACGCAGATGGCATCGGTGTTGTGATTACAGCAAGAGATACTGAAGATGAATAGAGAAGGCTAAAAAAGCAAATTATGAAATGCGTGCATGTCGGCATGGAAGTACATATATGGCCTTATTATGGCAGCAGTCATTCTGGTCACCACCCTCAGAGCAAAAAGACTGAAACCTTATACCACCTGAGTTTCCAAATCATTACACCAACACTAGCGCTGTGTGAATAGCTTCATAAGGGTATTCATAACCCCTTTAGCGCTAGTGAATTATATAAAAAATAAAAAAAAGCAGGAAAGTCAGAGATGGTCCTCCTGACTAGGAGTTCTCGCGGGTGTGGAGTTCTAAGTAGACCCAGAGGTAATATCCAGCAAAAATGCATTGAAGTGGATGGGAATGACCCTTTGACTTAAAACACACCATTTGGCAGCAGACTGAGCGAGCCGCAAGATCTAAGCCTATGCACACAGGCAGAAGAAATTGCGGAAATAGATGACAGCAATCGAAACATGAAACCTTCCGAGAAGCAAGCTTTAACCACGTGGCAACTGCAAAATGCAAGTATGTAATTTGAAATTGAGGGGCTGTATCATTACCTGCCATTTATAACAATGACAAGACTGAGGTATCAACTTGAGTTTGCTTTCGACGCATTGGACAGTTTATACAAATTCCATTCAAGTACTTTTTAATGACAATAGTCCGTTACTTCGCATTCAACTGACAGACATTTTCGGACTTTCTACGCAAAGCGTCAAATTGAAAAGATGTTAGGAAAGATGGTTGTCAAATCCAGACAGACTGATGCCAAATTACCCGAAATTATATCTCAATTTGAATATTTATTTGGGATTAACCCAAAAACTCGTTTAAATATAAACTTAAACAATCATGAAGCGATACAAATTGTGGCATTCCCCAGGTTTTACCATATTTTGGTGGGTCAGGAAGAAAAACCAAATCTTGAATAAAGCTTATTCTGGCGTACAGTAGTGTTTATTTCATTTACGTGTCTCAAGTCCCAAGTGTGTTGGTAATTAATGTGTTTAAACGAGCATCAAATACACTTAAATAAATGTTGACACATTAATCGACTGACTTTTGATGTCAATGCACTGAACTGATCAAAGTTCGAATTCGATTCGCAAACTTGTTTGGTTTACCTAATTTTGTAACGCTTGTGTGTCTTTACCATTTTCATAACATCAATTTTGAAGTAAAATAAAATAGTTTAACCAAGGCAAACTACACGTCCACCATATGGCGATTTAAGCGTAGACGTGTAACTAAATTTAACTGACAGCCATCTCGGCGCAAAATGCCATTTGATATGTTTGTCGTCAAAGCTAATGTATTTGCTATGCGATTATCACATTAATTCAATTGCAATCAAAACTTTGCTACGTATCTTATTCACCGGTAATTATCTGGTTATTTGTACTATAAGGTTGGAACTAATCAGACATTTGTCTAATGTCGTAAGCGCTTACGTATTAAGTTGGGTATTGGATCGCCAATGGTATACTTTCTAATGTGATACACTTAGTTATTCGAAGTGACAAAGTGGAAAGATTTTTATTTTTAGATACTTGTATGCAACAACATTTAATGATTGGTTGTGTTTACACTTAACATGTAATTCAAAATTTCCTAGAAGATTTGACACATGAGTAATTGTTGACAACTTTCTGTCTGAAGGTTTTATGAAGTAGATTCGAGGCATGATCGTGAAACCTTCTTCTTCCTAGAAACTACTAAATGACACAACTTAACAATTGAGCTTTACTTGAATATTTGTTTGGTGAGTTCTAAACATTATTTAAACAGGAAAATCAGCTTGTACGTATAGACAGCAAATAAACAATCATTTTGACCAAAATAAAAGCCAAAACTTGATTCAGTACTGGTATGCACTAGCTCCATTACAGCAGCCACTTAAAGTTTGGCAGTCAACAAGTATTTAACATTACCGACCACTTTAAATAAAGTACCTCACCCATCTTTAAAGTTGATCAACAAAAATTTAACTAAGGTATTATAATTTTAACATTAGCTAAACTTACGTCGCGTTTAATTATGAACAACAAAAAACAAAAAAAAAAAAAATACGGAAACCGCTGAAAACCGGTCGCCTGATTTCACTAATTTCATTCGTAGACCGACAACAACAACAAAAAATAACACAAAACATCGTAATAAATTTTATTAGTACCTACCACAAATGAATTTCCAAAAAAAAAAAAAACAAATATGTTGCAAATTAGTATCAAAATTTCAGTGATTTGTAATTTTAACAAAAGAGTAGTAGAGCCATTCCATTCAACGCAATCTAAAATGTATACTCGTAGAATAACAAACTAAAAACCGTTAATGAATTTCACCACCAATGATAATGGGAAACAATTTTCACAACGAAAAAATAAAACTTAATATTGCACAGAGAATACAATAAAGCGATGAGGTAGACTACATTTTAGTGTGTTTTGGAGGTCCGGTCACGTTTCTGTTTAGAGGTCTGCACAGGTTGGACACACTTCGTCTCCCGGTTGGGTTGGCAGATTCTATAAAACGTTGTTGTGACAGGCTTAAAATACCACCGTGAATCACAACATAACACTCTGGTAGGTCCCGGGACACAATGGTATCCACGGGAACGAAATGGCTAGGACGCAAACAGGACGAACAGGACGTACATATCACAGGTCGATCACTAAATACTGCACTCACCCCAGCATTCGTTACATCGAACATAGCACTAAACTTTTGTTGGCAGTATCATTGCTTTGTCCCGGTTGGACATAAAACCTATCCTCGTTGCTTCCGCTTCAATACTCACAAAAGCTCTACTTACATACATTAGAGGCACAGGCTGCCTTCTTTCGATTATGTCAATATCGTCAGCAATTGCGAGTAATTGCACAGACTTTTGGAAGATTGTGCCTCTTATATTGACATTTGAGTTATGCACAATTTTTTTTAAGAACAAGGTCAATGGAAACCGTCTTGTCTAAATAGGAGAAAGAATTCGACACCATGTCCGTTTCTGGATCTTTCTGGATTTTTCTTCAAGATCATCAAGGTTTCACCCATCTTCCGTGACATATTCTTCCATTCGTGCGAAGAATATAACCCGCACAACATTAATGGTTTTGGAAAGCTAGGCCTTGGCTCTCCATGAGCTGCCGTGCCAAATATACATACATCAAGGTGTCAATCCAGGCGCCTTTTAGTGATTATGCCGAAGAATTGTTGACACGATTGTTGTTTTCTCGTATTTGAATGCAACAATTTGGTTAAATTGTCTTTAATCATTATGTACAGTCAAAATCGGTTATAACGACTTTCAAGGAACTGATGAATTTGGTCGTTATAAGCGATACGTCGTTATAACCGATAATTTTAATTATAATGCAGCTCAGTCGGGATCTAAGAATTTGGTCGCTATAAACGATATATCATTATAATGGACGTCGTTATAACTGATTTTGGCTGTAGTTGAAGTTCAACTTATCTTGTTGGGCAGACAATCTGAACCACGGGGCCTATAACCACAAGGCTTAGTTCAGTAAACCGTTATGATGTTAATTTCGAATTTCAATGCTATATCATTATATGTTCGAAGGAGCAGTGTTTATCGTATCTTTAAATCACACGCCAAAGCCAATCTAGTTTTGTACGCTTTTTAAGTCTTGTTTCCTTTTCAAGGCGACAAGGCTGTAAGACTGCAGACAAGTTCGAGTTTACAAGTTGTTAGTCCGCAATTCTAAGTGAAAGTCTTACTTTAGTGCGTGCATTTATGAATTTATTTTGAAAATAAGACTCCGTTGCATATATCATTTGTTTCCAATTGTTATTGTTAGTCTCTTCGAAGTCAAAGTCAAACTAAACTTTACCCTATGTGATGTTGTTTTATAAACCCATCCACATGGTCTATCAATAAATTGTTTACACTATAATCATTCACCACAAAAAATAAATTAATTTCAAATACATGAGATACGAGTACGAAATATTTATTTCCATACCGTTCTGTGCAAACACAAAATCCAAATCCAAATGAAAATTGCGTAAATTTTAGGAACAACATAAAATTCAGTTCAACATGGCTGAGCACTGAACACCACCCCATCTACGTTTGCATTAATTAAGTCAAATGATTTATGCATATCATTATTATTTCAAAAATATCTATTAATATTTATTAAGCCTGTATTTAACGGTGTTTCATTTTGATTGTGTGTTTAGGTCGGACTTTTCAGAATCATTTGATGTTTTGCCAGATCTATCTCGTTCTATGTATTTGAAGGATTACATTACAAGGACATCTTTTGGACTGGTATATTTCGTTTGCTTAACTTTTGGACCGTAGGCTTACTGCATTTTTCAAAGGGAATAACAAAGTTCATTAGAGTGTTACTAGGCATTAATTTGATGGAATTAAACGAAGCATGATGTTTTGTCGTTAACATCGTTGTCATCGCTGTCGCATCGCTGTCGTCGTCATCGGCGTGGGACCCTTTTATTTCGTATTCAGTTAATTTATCCCAAAGGGATTTGTAATGACGACTTGTCATTCCATATTTGTGTTGAGAGGTTTTCTATTCACAAAATAGGATTGGGATAGGTTCGAGTTGAATGAAGATGGACGTTTTATTTTTCGTCAAGCATTCGGTTTTAGAATTTAGTTATACTTTATCCTAATTTGACGAGATTATATTGAAGATGGAATGACTGTTCTTAAATGCTCCAAACATTGACTTGTTAAATGCCTCTCGCCTTGAAGTGACTGGCTCAACAAGGAATTTTAGCAGACGTGGCTGTGTATAAACAAAACAATCACCCGATTGGATTGTTCTAAACTTGAAGTTGTGGGCCTATACGAATAAGGCTGGGATGTTAGCGGCATTAAAGGAAAACATCCGACAAGGAGAATTTATCGCTAGAAGTTTTGAGAAAGGTGATGGAAATGAACGGACCCAAATGTGTATCAACTCTGGCGGCGGCCTCTTGACTGACATCTTCTCGACTTTAATGGGAACAAATTAAACGTCTATTTAAAAACAAAACTACTGCCTTAGGAAATCAAGTTTTGCGTCATCTTATACAAGGCTCCATATTTCTTTCAGAATCTTTTTGAATTTTTAAAAATTTCCTGAAGACGAAGTCGAAGAAGGTTAAAGTTGGGTCAACTGATTTTTGACAGTCATATTCAAAGATTTTCCGCGTTGCCAATTTATATTTACGTTTTGACATTCGAGAGCTCAGCACGATGACATTCCATGTCATTGTTATAAATTCAATTCAATTCAAATGTATGTCAATAGATGGCGTGCAGCTGATGTGGCAGTGATTGCTGGTTGGCTCTTGAGGTAAAAGAATAAATGCCCCATTAAAGCTTCAAAATTTGCGATGGTATAACATAAATGACACACAAAACCATCTGTTACAGTGACACACACTGAAAGCACTTGTAATTTTATATGTCAGAGAACTCACTTAATCAGAAATCCTCATTCAGTATTCAATTACAAAATTTGAATTCATTTTGCGCCCACAAACAAACAGCGCAACAGTATAGGATTCCAAAATAAGTGTATTTAAATAAACCCTATCCGTTTATTAAATATTAAATGTCAAACACATGTTAAAGAGAGCCCCAACTTTTCACGACCTTTAACTTAAAAACGAGATGCCATTTGGTGTCCATCAATTTTAAAACGAATAAATTGTTTTAAAACAATCGACAAATGGGCAAAAGTTAATAAATTAATATGCCGAACCATTTAAAAAAATTTACAAGGAATAAAAAGAAAATAACAATAAATTGATTGTAGGATTGAGGAGGCGTGTGATACACAACGGTATTACAATGGTATTACTCAACCTGTAATCCAATCAGTTTACGAATTTAATTTGTCATTTATTATTCACTGGTTTTATTTTTTCAGCTGATGAATTCCAATTGAGGCGGAGAACACATTGTAAAATGTTCTTGGAATTTTCGGAATTTGTTCAGAATTTGTTTATGCGGAACATGTAATATTTGTATATTTATGAGAAAATGATATGAATTCAAATGTTTTTTTTTTGTGCAAAATACCATATGATTTGATTGGCACTCTGCTTTAAGTCTATGTATTGTATATGCAGCGTGTGTATTTTTATAATGAATTTGAAATTTTGTACCCTTGGGACTAATTGACTTAATTTTAGGTTTTTCTCAGAAAGCTATTTCTTGTTATGTTCCTAAATATGTTCTCAGTTCAATGCTCTTAACTTTCATTACAATGTGGTGCTACCTATTTTTACTCCCTAGATTTCGGAGTGAACCAGTGTCTCTAGCAACAAGCCTGCTCAACCAGCTTTATCTTTAGGCTCGAGTTGTGTACGCCGAGTTGGTTGACTTTACTCTCCAATTGCGTATGTCACCAAAGATGAGGACATCTTCTTCAACGTACTTAGTACTTTAGGGGTGGAATTGAAGACATCAGGTTGGAGCATCTTCTCTAAATGACCTTAATCGTTCTATACCTAGTTTTTATTTCCCATTCATTTGTAGTCTTCTCACAGTTACATACATATGTAGTGAATGACACTTTTTTATTTATTTAAAACTATTCATTGTCTGTTAAAATGTGTTAAAATTCTTATCTTAACCATCTTTCTTGCCGTGTAGTGAAATCGATCATTGACATAATCAGGGCTTTACATGTACGTAGTTGTTTAATTTTTTTGTATGATGTCCCACGGTGAAAGGGTTCGATGTCCTCAAAAGAAATACCTCCGTGTACTTTTGTTAAGAGAAATTTTAAAGAAATTCGATGATTCATTAAGTGAATTTAATGTGGAAGGAAAGCATAAAAAGAAAACGGATAAATTCTGAAAGAAATCGGATACTAAGGTGCGTATATAGAGGATGGTAGGTAGGTAGGTGGAAGTGGGTGTCTGGTAAGTCCGACCAGAAACACAACGATACAACGACTCACGTAACCTGAAAGTTGATGGGAGATCACTTTCAATTCCATCCTGTAAAGTTAAGAGAGTTTCCAATGTTGCAAAATTGTGTGTCAGAAATATTTGATAATTTCTTGAAGAATACTTTGCAAGTGTGAGATGCCTAGCAGTCGCACAGAAAGTGGAATAGAGTTTCCTTTGCGTATTATTGTAGTTACGGCATTGAATGTTAAAGGGAATACATACCTTACTTAGCAGCGTGGATGTTTAGGAGCACTTTAAGCGCGTTGTTGTCATTTCTTAAAGTTCACAGTATTTCTTTCAAACTTCCTTTTGTCATTATCATTACTCAGTACAGTAATACCCGCTTAGCTGCATAACCCGCGTTGCTAACCAAATATTTTAGGTTTCATAAATGAGCAGCAATGCAAATGGGTACGGATAGGTAACTTCCTCCCTTAAGTGTCCAAATAAATCAGAAAAACTTTCAAGGCAGCTTCAACTCTTCAAGCCATATGATCACTTTACTACCAGTTTGGACGCAGTCAAGTTAATGTCAGCTTTTCGCAGTTGATCGACTTTTTTGATACTAGTAGTTGAACCTGGAACCTAAAACCTGACGAGCAATAATGATAACCCCTACACCACGGCCATCCCTATCACTTATCCTTACAAATTTATTGGACATTGTTCGTGTCAATGCTTTCCATTTCTACACACCCCCAACAATACCAGAAACACTTTTTATTGTTTAGACATGATGAAACTACACACAATAGTATGCAAAAGGACAAACAATGTGAACAATGTATAAGTGAAATTGACTGCTAAAATGACTTTCCTGTGGTTAATTGTAGTTCCGTTGCATGTTTTACAATTGCCCAGGATGTCAATTAGTTCATTATTTCGATTTCAATTATTTGTAATTGATTGGATAGCCTCCGGAGCATTATAGTTACAGTATAGGACATAGTTATGATACATGTAAATACGAGTAGTCATGGACCATAAAGTTTTGGTTAGAAATGGAAAATGACATGGTTCTATAAATATTTGTCGTAAAGAGGGGGAAAATGGTTTAAGATAGTCATTTCAGATTAGTTACTATCGGTCTAAATATTATGTAGAGCTAAACTTTTTATTGGAAACACGAAGGATGGCTCTTTAGTTGGTACTTAGCATAATGGTTTTGGAAAGATATTTAGTTAGTTTGAAGTGGCCCATAGAAAAGTACCATGGAGAGTACCAGATTACCAGCACCATGAACCTTGTAAGATGAATTTTCTTGCTTTATCAAGGAAGATACTATGGGTAGCAACATCAGTGCAGACCCTTTCCTGTTCCTTATTTTGTTAATATCGAGTTTGGATAGGTCGCTAAGGTTGAGGTATTCATAAAAATACCCTCCTCAGCTTTGATAGGGCTGCCCAGGTACAGGTATAGCTTCTGCAGAAATCTCTGGAAGAAATATCCATTTTAGTAGCGTGTCTGTGAGTGCTCCTACTATAGTTCTTACGCATTTTCTATTTATGAACAGAAGTTTTTCAGCTGTCTTCAGATCCACATTAGGCCAAATCTGTGTTGCGTTGATATTATTCCACCTGTTAATAACCTTTCTTCTAGCTACAGTATCAACAAGGGGAGATTTTATCAATTCTAGAGAAGCAGGAGGTTCCCCTATATTTTTAGACAGGTTCTAGGCTGCTCTCTCCTATGCAAGCTCGTCCGCACTCTTGTCCAGAACATCCCTGTGTCCAAAACATTTACCAATTCCTCGATTTTCCTTTTCATTCAATGACCATCTAAAGACACAAGCTCCTTCTTCTCAAGTCGTCTTGTTCACAAAATATTCCTGTGCACAATCTGTACTATTCTATTGGAGACAGACAGTGATGGTGTTCCCACTCTGAAAAACCAATTCTTTCAGACCTTACGTAAGATCAAACACCTCACTTTAGGGTCTTAGGCAGCTGCAAAGGGTAACGCAACAAATCTTTGAAGTTATAAGTGTTATAAGGTTTTAAACGTCTTAAAATACTACAAACTATGAGTTGGCGACAAGTAATAGCTTTAATCTAAATCCACTTTGATTTAAGCTCAGATTAAGCCACTGTCTAGTGACATAATGCGTTCCAAACTGAAAAATAATTGAAATTACATTCAAACATGTACATTCAATCAATTCAGTTAGTTCCATCACATAGAAGCAAAGCTGGTGTGGGAAATCAGAAGCTTGTTAAATCCGGTTTAGCTTGTTTCAACACACCACTGAGGGTAAGGCCATAGCTGAGTGAAGAACTAAATGAAAAGCTTAGCTAAGAGTTAACAAATTGCATGGCATTGGTAGTGGCAGTGTATAAGAATAAATAAAATACTTTTCAAGCCTGCCTCAAGCCACACTTGTTGTACGAGTAGATTTCTTATTCCAAGTCGGTGCTATGTGTTCATTCCATGTTTAGCCTTCGATATTTCCTCGTTCCAAGTTTAAACCTTTAGTGTCGCCAAGCTGCCGGTGTCATTCACTGTCCTCTCTCTCTTTCTCTCTCTCTCTCTCTCTCTCCACCCGCCATGAAACAACAATAAAATGCTTGCCGTAGTGATGAAGCGGCTTAATGAGCCGTTTATCTGTCAGTTTCCCATATCGAAATAGCATTATATGAAAGAGATAACAGTAACAGAATTAACATTGTTTACTGCATTAGCCGTCAATTTGTTGTTTGACAAACAGGTGCACGGTGGGAGCTCTAAGCATACGTTAAATTATTTTGTTGCAATTATTGTTGTTCGTGTGGAATTTATTTATTTTTATTTTTTTTTGTGTCGAAATTAGTAGAAGTTTTTGTTTTTTATCGATATTATTGTTTTGTCCGTGGGTAAGTACAGTTCTGTTTTATTTTTTTTAAACATTTTCCAGCGCGCAATGGAATGTAATATTTACACATTCCGTTCGTGTGATTTGCCGCAATTTGGTTTTTTTTTCCATCAAACGGGTCTCGTTTTTTATTTTATTGAATCTTTGGAATTTTTTATACGAATTATTGGTTGCACCTTTTTTCAACGGAGGATGGGTGCTGTTTTAAATTATTCTTAAATCATTCGAAGCCAATTCTACGACCTTCTGTAGCTCCAGTTTTACACAAAAACGTGAAAGTTACTGTGGATATTGTGGTCAAAGGTCAGACTATTAACTTTGACAGTGAACTCAGTCCGAAATTCGCTTAATTCAGTTTCAAATGGCCTTAAAGAAGATTTGTGTTAAGGTTAAGTTCAAAATGATGTGCGATTTTGGGAGAAAGGAAGATTTCAACTGTTATGAATGCACATTTTCAGTGCAATAAGGGCTTTACAATCTTGGTGCTTGACTCTTTACATAATTTAAGGACGATCACTTTCAATATGTAAAGTTAAATAGTCAGATGCGGTTCAATTTGACCCTAAAGCTAGAAATTCGTTTCAGTCTACCTTGCTGTAAACTTATTACGCTTAGGAAATCGCTTGGCCAATTATACATTTTTTTTTAAATAACCTTTTTTTTAAGCTTTTACAGTCTACTTAGAATTTAGATTGACTGTGTAGGGCTTTGCGTTGCGAAGGTGAGATACTCGACTTTGAGCACTTCCTTCAGTCCTCTTTCTTTGATAAATTGGAGTATCTGGAGTAGATCCAACTATGGTGGACTGTCTCTTGATAGTTCGTTGGTTGGTTGGTTGGTTGTAAAGGGTTGTTCTTTACTTAGCTCTCGGTTAGGCCCTGTTATCGATTGCTGTCTCGATGACAGTTAATGCGACTCTTATTTTCTGCTGAAGCTCGGGAAGTCGCAGAGCAGAACTCGGTCGTATTTTGTTGCATTCTTTTAAGAAGGTTTTCGCTTCTGTGGATGCTGATCACCAGTGCTAGGTACAATTTATTCAGCGTAAGTCTTTCTTTTATTTTCCCTTTACTGCAACAAAATGGAAGTATGCTTCATCTCTTATCGGCTTGTTTTTTGACATTTAAGTTAATTGACATTTTAAGTAGTAGAGCATGTGAAATCAAATGTCATAATAAGTCTTCTGTCAAATCAAATGACTTATTGTTGTCACTTAAAAGTGTATTTTTGCCTTTTTTTTTGCATTTTCTAAACCCAATACATTAAGAACTTTTTAAGCACCAATTGTCATTTTTAATTGACAAGTATGACATATAAACATTACTGTTGTTAATAAAATTTATCTTCCATCTTTTTTTTGCTAGGCTATTATTAATAATTTATCGCTGTTATTTTATAATCGTTTAGGTACTTATAGTTGACACCTTTTTTATTAACTGGCAGATAGGCCAGACAGGCTATAGGCACGCACTTGCAATTTTCATCAGCAGCCCCATTAACATAGGCGATTTTGGCTGCACGAATATTAAGTCGCACAAAATGGAACACGCAGATTTTAATGAGAGTATGTACTTACATATGACACTACTCAATCGCATCCATAAAAAAAAATTACGGTTTGTGCCATTTTTCTTGCGACACGATTGTCCCATTTCAAAGTGGACCCCACGAGGGCTACATACATACATATAAGCAAAGCACACTTGTGAAATAGGGTTTGTCCAATATATTTTGGAAGTAATAAATTGTCGTTGATATAATAAATCGCATATGCATGTGCACTCCCTTATAAAACAGTGTGTTCCATTTTTTTCGTCAAAATAATCGCGCAACAGAAAAGCGCAAGTGTATGCCCAATAAAATCGGCACAAGTGCGTGGCCTTTCCTAAGATTTTACTAAGTAAGACGAGAGGCATCTCAGTGCTCGCTGTGGTTTAGTGGTTAGGTCTTTGGACTGCTAAGTGAGAGGTCACAGGTATTTAAACTTATATTTGTACACGTTTAAATTATCCTTTTTATTTGACATTTAATTTAAAGCTATTTCGAACCCCATGTTTGGTGCAAACTAGGGACTAAAAGTGTAAATCTGTTAACTGAGCTCTGTTCAAAGTAAGAAACACAAGCAATTGCGGTCTGTGTAGTGATGTAGCTCTTTTCAAGTTATTTTCCACCAAAAATTCGTCTTTTTTTTTTGAAAAGTGACGAAAAGCTTAAGAAACTACGCGTGAATAGTAGCCTTAACAAACTGTAACTGGAACTTCAGCTAAGTGCTTTGGGTAAGGTTATAAAATTCTAACCAGACTGTAGGGTTTAGACTTCAAAAAATTACGTATTAAGTATCTTCTATTCAACAGGTTTACAGATATTTAATTCTGTTGTTGCTTATTGGCTTGAAATTGTTTAGAAGCAAGTTGTATAATTTTCTAGTTCTCGCTTTTTAAGGACATTGTTTGTGTCTACAGTGAGTTATAAGAAAAAAAACCAATTAGTGTTTAAAGTCTGTAATTATTTAGGCTAGTGTAGGTTTTAGAATTTTAGTCATTGTTTAGCTTGTTCTCTATTCTACCAGCTTGAACATTTTGTATGGATGTGTTAGTTTCAAGTTTGATGTTAAATTTAAAATCATTCTGCTTAACAATTCCTTCACTATAGATCTCTCAAAAAACAAAGAAAAGCTAATTTTGTGATTAGATTTACGCCATTCTGGTGAAATTTGTGCGAAAACATTCACTCATATGTCATATCACCCAATGTCAAACAATGGACACCTTATATTCATTTAGTTAACACTAGTACAATCTGAAAAAAACTGAAATAAATGCAAAATAATACAATGATGATGTAGTTGCTGTGACGCACTTTAATCCGGGTAAACATTTTAAGCGAGATAGACAAGATGTTAATTGAAGGTTCACGCTATGGAAGTTTGACAACAAAAAAATTTGTACTAATTATGTGCTAATTGAATGATTAGTTAATTCACACAAAACTTATTTGACTTATAGGTTGTGTCCTTATTGAAGGCGTGGACACAGAAAGTGCGGCTTTAGTGTTAATTGAAAAAAATAATATTTGGTTGTCTTGGTTTTTATTACACAAATATTCATGGAATAGCACCTGTGATGTGACGTAGTGATGCAGTTAGCATGGTTTTAGTTGGACTTTATGTCGATTCCGGTTGACAGAGACTAGTTTTAACCCAAATCAAGGCAGTTATACTCGAGATTTTTTTGGAAACTCCGAAAATTATTGCTAAATTGGACAGACAGACTTTAAGTCTTTCAAACCAGTTAAATAATTAGCGATATTTAAACTTTAAATGAAAAGTTTATTAAGGTTGCTTTCTTTTTGTGAGCGTTAGTTTTAAGATTAAATCGGTCAGGTTTAACAGTACGACAGATAGGATATAATCTACTTCAGGTTTTTTATTGGTAGGTTGGGTAAGGGTAGAATGATAGGCTTACTCGAGAGAAGGTCCTTTTTGATACCCTATGGATCTGTAATTTTCCCCTACAAAACTACTCACAGAACCAGCTGGGGTTTGCTATGAAGCGCTGGAGGTTGCCTATGCCGATGGGTATGGAACTAGATAAGTTCTTTTAAGCTCTTCTAATATCTATTTATCTACACTTGCTTAATAGCACTAATCTCACTTCATATGCATCAGATAACAAAACAAATCTGATTATTTTATTATCAAAGCGAGTACTTTTCCCCAGATTAATCACAAAGACGACGACGACCTTTGGATTAAAACTTGTAGATTCTGATGCTAGATATCGATAACCATTGAAAAGATAAATACACACGTATCGATATCAGTGTTAAAAATTATATCTGCAATATTTACTTTTAATGATCGTTTAAACTTTTAATCATCATAATGAAGCGGTTACCCACATGTTAATTATAAATTTACTTACCTCTAGATACTTTATCTCGGAAATTCATAATATTTGCCTAGTTTTTGTGACCATAAGTGTAGGAAAGGAACAAGAAAAAAAAAAAATCGCCAAGATAACTCTGATGAATAGTAAATACTCAGACAGTTGCGTAAATTCAACGAATTTACCGATTAAACCTTGCGGCAAAGGTTCAAGTGCATAAAATTATAAATTTTATCTACGCAAATTTTTGAAACGTACGACATCCGCCAATTGGTTTTGTATTTGTTCATCTCTTTGACACGTGATGGTTTTATACCTTTTATTGATGGTAACCATTTTGTTTCTTGTTTTTAGGGTCTTATCTTAGACTTTAAAAAATTATTTATAGACTGCCTTGAGCAGAGCGACCGACGACAAATAAAAGCCATCAGCCAAGTGCAAGTGGTTTCGTTTTGGCGATAAGCTATTTCACACTACAACCTGCATTACAACATCTTTATAAGCCAACAGATAAGAAGACAGACTGTGTGAATTTTTCTAGTATAAGGGCTGTGTTTGATTCCCAGGTACTTAGCTAATTTAGTCCTGTGATGATTTATGATTGACTGGATAACTTGACTTAAACTTAGTGATGCTATGGTGATGTGTTCTCCATGAGAAGGTTATTATCTGCATTGATTTGAGTGTGATGGGGTGGATAATTAGTCTTGTTGATTTTTAACGGAGCTAACGACAATAAAAAAGTCATTTTCCAATTAGAAAAAGCAAGAATACAAGAGATAAGAATCGACCTATACAAAGCTATGTCCAGGTTTGGCATAAGAGCGAAGGAGCCACCCAAAAACCACCCTAAAACTCCTTCGGAACTCGGGTTGGTCCGGGGTAGCTAGTCAGTAATAATAATCCTCGTTTAATTTTTCAGTGCCTTTCAATGGCGGAAGGCTGTCATTTGACTGCTCCTGACAAGGGAAGTATGTAGGTCCTTTTAAATAAAAGTAAATCCTGCAGATAATTTTCAAAAATACTTAGCAAAAAAAACCACATTACATGAGCTGCGAAACAATAATTGTGGTCACTAATCATATTTTTTTCAAAATGTTTTCAGTTTTTTTCGAAATTCTGTTGTGGTTCGCAATTAAAAATTACCGTTATGCCAACATTAACAAAATTATGAATATTCAATCGAGGAAGGGGGAGGGACATAACCGACATTATAGTCGTGTGGCTTTATTTTAAGCTTTGTAATTGGAAAATTCCATTTGCATGTAACATATGTGAAAGGCATGTGCATTAATTTAAATAATTTTTAATTAAATACTTATTACTTAGTATTGCTTTTAGTTTCCTTTAAATTCCATTCTGTCACTTCATATTTCCCACAAGGAAGGACTTTGAGAGAAGGTACTTACAAAAGCGACAAAAAAAAAATTAAAACAAAAGTATATGTACACTAGTACACATGTATGGTTTCCCTTTCAAGCTATCCATAATGACTCTAGCTACTGTGATGTTTGTATTTGTGCGCAATTAGCACAGGCTTTTCTAAAAAATGAGGGCACTGATTTTTAAGGTGTTCTTTGCAAAAAAAAATAAAATACATTGTCCTAATCGGGTATAAAACTCTTCGAACAAAGGGCCAAGGTAAGCTTGTAAAAATTAATTTGATTTGCCTTCTCCGGTCCGATATCGGAGTAAGTGGTCGTTTCCGTTTGTTTCTGATACGGATAAACTTAAGAACTTTACACTCACTCTTTTTTCCGGCTTCGTTTTGCAGAAACTCAAGCTTGGTAGGTAGGTAGGTAGAAGTGGTTGAATCTGGTGAACCTGCCAATGACACAAGTAGCGCGGATGCGCCGTTTTGATACCACAACTCACGTGACCTGGATGTTGGTGGGCGTAGCTAGGAGTGTGGTTTTTAAATCCATCCTGTGGAGTTAAGAAAATAAATTATGTTGCAGAATTTGAGAATTTGATGTTAGAGATCTCAGATAGATCCTCGAAGAAGGGTTTTCCAAGTGTGCGCTGCTTAGCTCTGGCTAGTGCTGGGCAGTCACAGAGAATGTGGAAAAACGTTTCCTTTTCTTGTGAGTTGTCGCAACTACAGCAATGGGGGTTTAACGGGATGCCTAACTCGGCAGCGTGTGGACCAATTGGCCAGTGGCCCGTGACAATTGCTGTGATTTTTGCTATCTCGATGTGGTTCATATTTATTAGGTCATTCGTTCTGCTTTTATTATAGGTGGGCCATGTCTGTCTGGATATGGCACAGGTTACTAGTCTCTCCCACCTAAAGTTGGCAATAGCGAGAAAGTGTTGGAAAATTTTAAAGCTTGGTAATCATGAGAGGATCAAAGTCAATGTAAATCTATGTGTCTTATGTAGTTCCGGTTTGGTCGGTCAACTGAAGATACGATTCAGTAGAATTCTCTAGTCGAAGTTTGGATCTGTGCTTCCATCTTGACTTCCTCAGCTAAATGTTGAATCCAACCAATAGTCGTGTTTGGAACCAACCCTTCTGCTCCCTTTTAAGAAGGGAAGTTTCTTTTTAAGCCCTACAGTTTCCAAAGACTTGTTTGGAGTGATTGTAATCCAAATTGTTTTCTGTGTACAATTTCTTTAACGTAAAATTGTCCATCCCCCACTTTCAGGATTTTTTTTTTTACAACCTCTCCACCAGTCAAAACCCACATTAACCAACCAGCAACCACCCGGTTCAGTGAACAGTCAGAGAGAGTGCACTCACCCATTAAAAAAGGAAATTTAATGTGTTTGTGGTTTAGAGTTAAATCAACACACAGACTCACAAAGAACATAACGAACATTGACCGTCTGTAATTATGCATTCCATTTGTTATCCTGTAGCCATTGGAAAAAATTTAAGTAAATCCTACCACAGATGCATGCTCTCTGACTAAGCTAAGCCTTTAAGAGGATTAATATTTCTTTTCACAAAAGGATATAATGTACATTCTACCGACTCCTATTTGTATATTTAATTTTTTATTTTTTTAATTGAAATTCAAAGTCAAATCCACAATTGGCGACACAACCATGTGCCAAATAACGTAACAGCCTGCCTCCGATGGAGTACCAATAACCATTTGTTGGCCTTTTTTGCTTTTTTTTTTTAGTAGACTTCACAGCCCCCGGGGCTCCGATGGAATTAGCATTTGAATGACATTTGTGTATGCAAACACCTGGTGTTCCACTTCCTGATTTGAAATTTAAAAATCACAAATTTTCCATGCGAAAGTAAAAGTGTGCGAAATGGCGCAAAAAAAAAAAAAATACGGAACAGGTCTGGTGCGGTCCTCACGTTCCGCCCACAACATACACGCCCACCGTTGGATATATTAAATACGTGCTTGGCATTGGGAAATCCATGACAACTGTGCGACAGAAAATGAAAACATTTGTTGATTGAGTCATTTAATGTGTTTGACCTTCCGTGGTCGTTTTAGATGATTTATTCACTCGATGAGGTGGCTCCCGTAATGGGCAGGGGACTTTACTGAATTAAAATGCAAGATGCATGTCAATCTGGTCAAGTATTGTGGTGAATTATTCACATAATTGGGAGGACTTAATTGTCTGGGTAAGTTCAATGGGATTATGGGTTTTTGTTTAAGGGAAATCCATTGAGGTTGTTGTAAATTAGGCCTTACAATGTAGTTCTATAATTTATGGCGAATTTTGTTGAGCTTTTGTTTCAGTCAAGACGATCTCAGACTTGCTGCGTGTTTTTTATATTACTCAGAGATACTTTCACTCTTGCACAAACCATTGACAGTGTTGAGAAAGTCAGTGAAGACAGAGAATCAACTTAAAGACCACTAGACAAATTTGGCTAGCAGCCAGTTCAACCTTCTTCTCGTTTGAAAAGATGCGCATCAGAATACCCAGCTATTTTGGAATAAGCCCATGTTATGACTACACTCAAACCAGCGCACAAGCGTTAGGTAAATTAATTTAATTTTTGTCGAAACGAAAGTCCCCATTTTTTCCGCTTAATACAAGCTAAACAATCTTAAAATAAGCTTAACTTAAACTTGGTTGGAGTGACGAAGGAATTCGAATTAAGGGCTAGAAGTGGTGCGGTTGAAGTCAGAAATTGTAAGGTTTGAGTCAACCTTTTGTAGCATACGTGAGATTGGTCCGTTCGAACTTTAAGAGATGTTGCGGGTCGGAAGATAAAAGAGACGAGGGGTTCGTTGTATGGTTTGTAAGGGGTTTTTGTCTCTATATAACGAATTTTTTAAAAATAATTTTCTGTTATAGAAGTAAAATATCATTAGGGGATTCCCCAATAGTTGAAAATAACTACAGAAAAAAATAATTGGCGGATGTTGATAAAGTGTAACCTACATTGGGACGAATTTCTTTATCAATTCACGTATTTCGAACCTTTTTGGAGATAAGGAATAACGTACCGACATATGTGTTTGAATCTCTAAATGTATTAGAAGATTTTGTTGACGAAGAAAAATGGAAGAGTGTAATCCAAACTAAAATTACTGATTACTTTAAAGAAACTTACTTACTTATCAGGCCAGCGACCCTTGGAGGGTCTGAGCCTGAACTAATGCCGCTTTCCATCCTTTACGGTCCCGGGCACGCTGCTTCCAATTTACTAGACCAAGGCTTCTGGCGTCCGCGGTTGCCTGATCTTTAAACCGGTTCGGTCTTCCTCTTCGGTCTTCCTCTTCTTCGTTAACCAGGTGGCTGGGATTCAAAGATCCTCTTAGCTGGAGCATTCTCGTCCATTCGCTCGATGTGGCCGAGCCATTGCAGTCGACGGATTTTTGCCTTCCGGACTACATCCACATCTTTGTACAGCTCGTAGAGTTCGCGGTTATATCTTCTCCTCCATTCGCCCTCCTCGCAGACTGGACCAAAAAAAAAAATTCGACGCAGGATTTTTCTTGCAAAGGATCCCAAGATCTGAACCGCTGTCTTACTTATCGTCCAGCATTCAGCTCCATAAAGCAGGACTGGCAAGATCAGGGTTTTGTAGAGCAAGATTTTGGTCCTTCGGGTAGGGAGTTTGGATCCTTGTTGTTTGGACAAACCGAAGTAGCAGCGGTTGCCTAACGTTATACTTCGTCGAATCTCCACTAGGGTGTCATTTGTGGAGTTTATGTTTGCCCCGAGGTAAGTTAACTCCTTCACTACTTCAAAATTGTCAATTGTTAGGTTTTGACCTAGACGGTGTTCGACGGATCGGTTTTTGGTAGACAGCATATACTTTATTTTATCCTCATTTATCGTGAGATCAACTCGTTGGGCTTGTTCTTGTATTGCTGTAAAAGCCTCAATAATGGCGCGCTGGGACCGGGCGATGATGTCGATATCGTCTGCGTATCCCAGCAGCTGGATAGATTTGTTAAATATAGTGCCTTCTGTGTTCACGCCGGTCTTTCGCACTATCTGCTCCAGCACAAGATTAAAGAAGTCACACGACAGCGCGTCTCCTTGGCAAAATCCGGTGCATGTTTGGAATAATTCGGAGGTTCTACTTTAAAGAAAAGTAGAAATATTTCTTCTTCGACCAGCTATTACAAAAGTCATTGTGAGGTACTCCGCTGCTGCAGCTCATGAGGGAAGAACCAAGGGCGGTGGCATTAGCCGTGTTTTTTTGAGAGCTGTATACCCAGCCCAGTAAAATTTTACACACAAAGCAATAACAACACACCAAGTGGCGATAACTTTCCCAGTAGCAGCAAGTGAGGATAGAACTACATAAGTTGACCACCAGAGCGCGAAAATTCTCATAAATTAGCTCTTAGCCGATCGTATTTGTTGCTTTTCCTCGGTTTTGACATTTACAAACTGTCAAATGAAGAAGTGAGTATAGTTCTCCAAAAAACACGGCTATTATACGACATGCGCGTTGTGTTGAAAATTAGAAAAAAGGATGAAAACTTTACGACGCTGCGAGTGTGGTTCAAGTAAAATCTCTTTATCTGAGCTCGGAGCCAGATTTCAAGGTCGAAACAAAAAAAGCGAAGTGACACCTTAACCGACGATAGAGAAGTTTCACTACTTATGCGCATAAGTAACTACGCCTAATTTTGTTTAGATTTCATCTCAAGTGGTACACGTTGGAATGAAACATCCACTGTACGAATCTAATCATAATCAACAGCTGAGTTTACTAATACAGGTTCTCAGTTTTTCTAATACATTCCAGCCCTTTAATGTGGTGAACAATATTTGTTCAGTTCCGGGTAGAACACACTCTTAACTTAACTGTCAAAGCAATCACAAGATAGCAGCGTAAAATGCTGATCCCTATTCATTTAGATTAATTATTAACCACGGTGGGTCGGAGATTAATAACCAATGTTATAATTTTTATCACGGTCGTACTTTTTTTTAATAAATAAATAAAAAAATAAAAAAAACGCATTTTATATCCCTAATCGACAATTGCCTTTCGTTGATCATAAACTTCGATTAGTTGGAATAAAAACGGTAGATTGGGATATAATTCCCACCATTCTTGGTGTGAATACATTAAAATAAAAAAAAATATTATAATTTTTATTTGACTATAACAACCGACACACGTCTAAATTGTGTTTACACGCGAATATTATGATTATGACAAGTGTTTTCAGATAAATCAGTGACGTACGCATTGTTTGATAAAATACTGTAATGGTGGTAGTGATTGAGGGTTTGTTAAAATGTTCGATAAGTTTTGGTTTGGGGCCAATGATGGATTTAAGAGAATGAGTCAAGATCAAGTTGTCAATTGGTTGTGAACGTGAACGGTTGTGTAGACGGTTTGTCTGTCCAAATAGAAAAAAAGAAAAAGTGATTATCACAAAGTTTTGTGAACTTTTGTTTTTACCGTGAAGTCAGGAAAAAGTAATTAAATTTGGTTTTTTTTTTTCAATCAAAAGAAAAGGCGAAATATGTTGTTTTGTTGTGCATTTTAATTTTTTATTGGATTGAAGACCTCTTGTTGAAGGTAGATCAATTTCTTTTGCGAAAGAGAGATAAGTACAATGTCCTAGTGACTAGATTCAGTCATTCTATCTCTTTGTGAGCATGAACTACAGTTTTAATAAACTACCCTTTATGTGTCATATGATCCCACTATTCTTTGAACTATGTCTCATAACTATAAGTCGGTTTTTCTTAATGAATCGGGAATTTTTAAGTCAGTTTCTACTAAATATTCTATCAGCTAACAGCAACATAAATGAGGAGCTGAAATCTGGCTCCATGGTCCAATACTTGGCTATAACCGACTGACTACGTTGCTGGTGGCAATGTATGATCATGAAAGCAAAACCATTTCCCTGCTGAGGACACGAATTAATAAGTGTGAAGAGGTACACTTAGACCAAAAATAGGTCCATTGTGAGTGCTAGGATTAGACGAGACCCCTGTCTATTCTACTGCAACCAATTAGATTTCCTGACATAGAAGCTTAGATCGGTCGTGATGGCGGTGTTTTGAAGAAGTAATCGTTCAAGGTGGCTTTTCTGATGCTTGTAGGATAGTGCACAACAGATTCTTCCTCTTCCTGGTCTTTGCAGCCCTGCAATAATAGTTGCGTACAATACCCAAAAGCTGAGCGCTTCCCTAGGATCGAAAGCAGGTCCGATCAGCCTAGTATTGTTACAATTGTCAAGATGTTCCCATCTATGATTTGCTTTAACAAATGACATAGACACTTTGACATGGTCGAGCTTCCTACCGTCTGTACTTTGAGAGCCTTGTCTAGCTAAATCGTGAGCCTTCGTCTTTTCTCTAATTTCCCTAATGCCCGTGCTCTAGTTTAAGGGAAGCCATATTCCCTTAAGCGCAGGCTAATTAAAAAAATAAAAATAAAAAAAAGGCACACAGTTCCCGATGAAATACCGCTGTGACTAGGGATCCAACAGAGGATGGCATTATACTGGTTAGCAATCTCGTTTGGAGACACGTGGCAACTTGCAACTTGGCTTTCAATTTTAATCACAATATCTGTGCTTGATACTGGGTAAATCTTCAGCCAAGCTTCACCGATAGTTGTGATTTCGGCTTGGAAGACACTACAGTAATAATGGAGTCTAAAGGAGTGGTGAATGTTAGGGTCTTCTGTAGGAACAACGGCATCGACTCCTTCGGCAGTTTTAGTGTCGTCCGTATAAACACAGATAGGCTTATTAAAGATAGACCGCTCAGAAGTTATCTAATAACAGAAATACATTGTCTTCTGCTGAAAATAGTAACTATGTAAATATTTTGGTTTAAGAATACATTCGTTAGTAGTAAATAAGATTAGGCTAGATTGGATAACCTTGAAAAAGATAATTTTTATGATTTAATTTTGAAGTGGTATTTGTCCACGTTATTGCTAATCTTTCTACTTAAGATAACAAACTTTATCCTGCTCATTAAGTATAAGTTGAAACTCATCTTCTATGGATGTGTTTCTAGGGATATTAAAAGAGATAATTTAATGGATCTCCTGCTTATCTTGTTTGTCTGAAGATTGAAGATGAAAGTTTAGTTAAGTTCAATCTACTATTGACGCAAATCCATCTTTTCTAAAGTAATTTAGTGGTGTACAATCCATGTATAACCCTACTTATACATAAAACTAAAAAACAAGTTCATCGTTGGCTGGTTTTTACATTCTCTGCGTCACGGCTCAATGTCCGTATTCTTAAGGTTTGGACAGAATCAGTCGCTGAGCTGAGTCACGGATCTTTTCCTAAATGTCTAGTGTAGGTTATTTCAAAAAACAAACACTGCTTCATATAACTCATAAAAATACGTGTATTTTGACTTAGGGTTCAAAATTCTTTTCCAAAACACACTGTCAAACTCGTTTTTAAATCTCGTCAACTTCAATTGCGTTATAAACCTTCGCACAGCTGAAACATTCCGTCGTCATTCGAACTATAATTAGATGCAACATTTTTATTAGTAGGCGGTCTAATTTTAACTGCTTTAGACCGCAAACAGATTTTTGCAAGTCAAATGAAGCTAATTTTTCGATACGAACGTCTTTCCGGTTTCTTTGCTAAATTTTCCATATATTTTCTTGATTTAATTTAAATTTTTAGGTACGAAAAACCCAGTTCTCAAGGTAACAACCTAACGAAGGGCTAACTAACCAATCTGCACGCGTCCATAGATGTTAAATGAATTTAACAGTGTGAAAAACCGTCTGAATTTAGTTGAAAAGTTGTAAAAAACAAGAATAATTTTTAAAAACATTTCAAAACAGATTTAACACACATATTCCACGTGATCGAAGTTTTAAGAGAACCCATCTCAGCCCTTTGCCAACCATTAGTTTGTCAACAATATAAAAAATATAACGACGTATTTGACTGTAGACTGTCTATACTTATCTTTTAACTTAAAAATCTGATTCATTCTAGCATATCCAAGGGACCCAATAGCTTGTAAGACCCTGAACTGATTAGTTTAGTTCTAAATTTAATTGCTCTTTATTACTATTGTCTTGTGACCGCATTTTTGCAATACCTACTTGTAGGTTTTACTTTCATTTGGGTTTTATAGAGATTAGATTTGCTAGTTTTACTATTGAGATATCATTTGAAAAAAAAAAAAGTGTCAGTTGATAAAAATTACTCAATTGGATCATCGTCATTTGGATTTGCTTTCAAGCTAGGGGCAATCAAAGTTAATAAAATGGAGACTTTGATTTAAAACCGTCTTTTGGTTTTATCAATGACTTAAGTGTTACTTATTTGTCAAGTGCGACATTGCCACATGACAATTTTCGTGTGCTACTTGACAAATGGATTAACTAGTTTTATTTGAACGAAAACAATGTTCAGAACGATAACTTGGTATCAGTGCTTGAAGAAAAGTCTGGGTACTTCCCAATCCAATCAAGAAAAGATCAAGAGTAGGTAAATGGACTTTGCTTGAAATAAAATTCTATCACATGATACGTCGTATTGATTGCGAGGTGTACTGTGGAATCTACACGTCATTATTTCCGCTTTTGTTTCTTTTGACAATGATCCTCGTCATCTTACCCAAAGTTTGTGCTTCAAATGTGCATCTTGGCACGTTCGCATTTTCGCAATTCTCCACTTTGAATCTGAAGTCGATATTTAGGCGTTTGATCATGCTGTTCATGTGTCTTAAAGCCGAGGACGCCATACCTTAAGCTTTACCATTGGCAAAATCGCTTTAGAAGAACCAAAGCTGTGGAAGTCGATGCAAGTCCAACAAAAGTCGTAGGACTTCCAACAACAAGGGGCCTTAATTAATTTAATGAACGATAACTTAAACAGTTAGGTACTACATTATTTGCTAGATCGTACATGTGCAAGTTCGCCTTACTCACATGTTCTGAAGGAAAACACCTAACCTATTCAATTACCCTTATCAGATCCTTTTACGAGTTTTAATTAATGCAATAATGCAATACTTAACTTTGTTGTGGTTGACGGAAGTCGATTGTTATCGAATAGATTCTATTGTTTATTGTCAATAAACCAAAGCCATTACTTTGAAGCTTTTTAGTTCCAAATTGACGAGAAAATTTAGCAAGAACTTAAGCCATACGTCGCCTGTAGTGGCACTTCATCTAATCTACTGATTACGAACGATTAAATGTTGTACTTTCGATTTTTATTGTACCCACGTGCCTTGTCGCCAACTTTATCGCAAGAAAATACCCGATAAAACTCTCATCGAGTCTTACTAAACGTTTTCTTTGTATATTCTCTTTTCAGCTATTAGAACGAATCAACCCCCGGACCAGTAACAAGAAAACACACAAACACAATGGCGGCCTGTTGGAGAGCATTAACCCGGCGAAAAATGCCCGATGAAAGTGAATCGAAGTTGGCCCGTGTCCTTACACTCTTCGATTTGACGGCTTTAGGTGTCGGCAGTACCCTGGGTTTGGGTGTTTATGTTCTAGCGGGTTCGGTGGCATACGAACAGGCAGGACCCGCCGTCACATTATCCTTCCTCTTTGCTGCCATAGCATCAGCATTTGCCGGTCTCTGTTATGCAGAGTTTGCAGGACGAGTACCAAAAGCGGGTAGTGCATACGTCTACAGCTATGTTACAATTGGCGAGTTCGTTGCCTTCACCATCGGGTGGAATTTGATACTGGAGTATGTTATCGGTAAGTGGGGACCGAATGACATCCATTGAGTGTGGGATTAATTAAATTTTGTAACTTTGCTTCGCAGGAACGGCCAGTGTAGCGCGAGGTCTGAGCGGGTATCTGGATGCGCTCATTAACAATACAATGTCGACGACATTGAAGGAAGCCATGCCAATTAATGTCAGTTTCCTGGGAGATTATCCCGATTTCTTATCCTTCGGAATGGTGTTGCTGCTGGCGTGCCTCTTGGCTTTCGGCGTAAAGGAGTCCAGTGTGTTGAATAATATTTTCACATGTGTGAATCTGGTGACAGTATGCATTGTTCTAGTGTCAGGATCGATTAAGGGTAATTTAAGGGTGCACAGTAAATTGATGTCAGGTCTGATTGTGATGTTTTATTACTTGCAGCTGATCCTGCTAACTGGGCTTTGACTGATGTGCCGGAAGGTGCCGGTACTGGAGGATTCATGCCTTATGGCATGGCTGGCGTTATGGCCGGAGCGGCAAAGTGTTTCTATGGTTTCGTTGGATTTGATTGTGTGGCAACAACTGGCGAGGAGGCCATTAATCCAAAGAGAAATATTCCTCTTTCGATTGTTATCTCGTTGATTATCATATTTTTGGCCTACTTTGGCGTGTCCACGGTGTTGACCATGATGTGGCCATACTACTTGCAGGTGAGTTGAGAACAAAAAACTGAAGCAAACCGAGTCGTTTTATAATTTCGTTTTCATTTCTAAGGATCCCTATGCACCATTTCCACATGTGTACCAAGAAGTCGGTTGGATCACCATCAAGTGGATTGTCACAGTCGGCGCCGTATTTGCTCTCTGCACCAGTTTGTTGGGTGCTATGTTCCCTCTGCCACGTGTCCTCTATGCCATGGGCAAGGATGGAATCATTTTCCATTTTTTCTCCAAAGTGAACGGATATACTAAAACCCCATTATTGGCAACGATACTCTCTGGTCTATTGGCAGGTTTGTTCGAAATATTTTAGATCTGAATTTAGTTGCTTACTTGGATTTCTATTTCACAGCTATAATGGCTTTAGTCTTTGACCTTCAACAACTCATTGACATGATGTCAATTGGAACTCTTCTTGCTTACACCATCGTGGCCATATGTGTTCTGGTGCTCCGTTACCAACAAGATGACATTAAAATGAAAGAAATCAGTGTAAAAATTCCGGTTATCATCAGACAACTCTTCAATTTGAACTTCATCAAAGAACCCAATTCACTGACCTCGAATATCACCAAAGTTGGTATCGTCGCCTTCAGTATAGTCTGCATTGTCACCTGTATTATCCTGAATTCAGTTGATATCAACACCGATAATCCCGGAGGGATCATTGCAATTTGCATCCTCGCAGCAGCACTCTTGCTCATTCTCTTTTCCATTCAACGTCAACCCGCGTCGAGTATGGAATTGACTTTCAAAGTGCCCCTAGTGCCATACATCCCCTGCGTTAGTGTGTTCGCCAATCTGTACCTGATGTTCCAATTGGATCTCTTCACATGGATTCGATTCTTGGTATGGATCGTTATAGGCTACATAATTTACTTCAGCTACGGCATTCGAAAATCCACTCAAGGAATCGCAAATAAAATCGGATCCGTAGATATGCCACAATTGCCAGAGAACGGTTTTGGTCATAACGTCGGTGACGAAAAGCCACACAGTGATGTAGTCAGCGATAAACCGCCAACCGGAAAACGATACAGTGTCACCAGTCAGAGTTAGTTCATAAATAAGCCCAGCAGTGTACTTAAGATAAAATTATTGTAATGACAGTATTTTATTTTTATTTTATTTTTTTTTCCGTACCCTTAAGTCAGAAAAAAGTTAACAAAAGTGTCAAAATATGTATACATATAGATTTTTTTTTAAGAGAGTATAGATTTCGAATAATATGAGCTTATGGGTTCCATGAGCCATTACATTTCGACCTCTCGAATGGCCCATAGATCATTTTTATTCGACAATTTTACAAACAAAACCATTTATACAATTTACTTAAAATATTGTTAAAAAAAACTTCTTTTTTTAAAGAAAAAAAAAAAAAAAAAACATGTATTTACTTAAACAAAAGATTATAAGCAAGCAAATATTTTTTTTTTGTGATATTACAGTTGAAACATTTAAAATGATTCAAAGTTTTGCAACAACAAAAAGTGTATTATAGGAAATTTTATTTTATTTTTTTTACAAAATTTTACGAAAAAAACATTTAATTTGATATTTTCCTTAAACGAATTTAATTCTTATATTGTATATTTTCCTTTCGTGATGATTTGTAAATTTTGTTAATGTTAAGTGTAATTAAAAGTTAATAATAAGGTTTCTTAATTGTTTGTATATTTCATGGTCAACATTAAGTTTGTTACTTTTCTTTGACCGCAACACCCTATTTTTGAATTTGGTAAACAGAATTCCGGTCCCAACATTGTCAAGACATGAATAAAATCATGCCAATTTAATTTGATAGCTCTTTAAGGCGGATAATGGTTGCGGGGAGAGGGGCAATTTGTATGTTATCATGTGCTAACAGGCCTCAACATTTTTTAAAACATGAAAAACGTGAAAAATGTCACGAAAAATCTCAAGTAAAATCTGAATTTCTGAGTTTACACACAAAAAATGTTCTGAAGTACTTACTAGTCGCCCAGAAATTTTAGTTGGTATCTCAACCAAATTTTTTGGTGCCAAATGTTGTTGTTCCTTTTCGAAAGGAGGTAAGGTTTGTCGGAAGATAAAAAAAAAATGGTATGCAGTCGTATGTTTTCAGGGTTGGTCCACAAGACGGCGTCCACCAAAATCTCGTAACATGTACCGTTATACGCTAACCTGTCAAACTTAAAAAAAATTACAACAATTTACTTCCAGATTTCAGGTCTCATACTCTCAGAGGGGGAGAGGAAATATTTTTAGGTGGTCGTGTACTCTGAAGGTTGCTCTACAAAAATGACGTCCTCCAAAATTTCGCCACATGGTATTGTTAGGCGCTGAAATGTCAAAGCATGAAGAAAATTGGAACAAAAGTCATGAATGAAAATACAATGGATTAAAGTTACCATGTACACTGTAGTTAGGTTGGTAGAGGTGGCGGTTCATCATGCACCCAAGTAGCACTAGGTGTGCCTTTTTGTTACCACGACTCGTGTGACCTGGTTGATGATGTGTGTTAATGTGTGTTGACAGTCAGTGTCTGGACCAACCTGTGGGGTTAAGAAAAAGGATTAGATCCCTTATCATTACCCGAGATGTCCTTAAGGTCGTCGTTGACATTGGCAGAGGAAGTGGAAAAGAGTTTCTTTCTCATTTTCGTTGGCGCAACTGCGGCAGTGAGGGTTGTAAGGGATACCTAATTTGGCCGCATGGACTCCAATTGGGCAATGCCCCGTGACTATAGCCGTGATTCTGGCGATGTCTGATCGAGTTCTGTTAATTAGGAATATGGACCCTTGCCGCGAGTGAGGCTTGTAGGGCTGAGCCCTGCCTGGCCAGATCGTCTGCGCGCTCATTTCCTTCTATGTCACTGTGCCCTGGGACCCATAGCAGTGTGACCCTGAAATGTTCACTCAAGCGGGCAAGCTCGTTCCGCCACTCCTGAACTAGTTTGGAGGATACGGTAGCCGAGTCAATGGCTTTGATAGCGGCTTGGCTACACTGTACATGTGTATTTTATTTCTAAACATTCTTGGCACAGATTTCTGTGTTTTTGTAAATCTAGTCCTCTAGAGCAAGGCGGGATCAGAAATATGTGTGATCCTTTCAGCAGGTTGTTCGTTAGGGTTTCTTGAGTTGAAGTGTTGTTCTGATCTGCGTAGCCAGTTGTTCTGTTGGATGATTTGCACAGTTGACCTTGAAGTCGTTGTTGGAATTTGAGTGCTGTATTTGTCTAGCTACACAACATACATGTAGAATTTATTTACCTCTGTATGTTTCAAATTCACTGACTGCTTTAAAATTTGCAGTGTCATGGTGCACTGTATTCGTTGACTCAGTTTGTTTAGGATCTACCCAACCCTGATTATCACGAATTGAAGTTCTGCCGTGGTGATTATGATGAAATTATCGATTGTGAAGAGTGACAATTTCAGCAACGAAAGACTAGAATGGTGAGCATTTCAGCGATGAGGACACGCTTCTAATACCAGGAAACACTTTTAAATCAAACACTTATGCAAATCGAAGAAAAATACTGAAATAACTTTGATTTGCTGCCATGTTTTGTTATGTCATGGTTGTAGTGAAATGTTATTCTTCCTTACTTCGAACTTTTACTGAAATGATAAAATATAATATAAAACTTGATCGTATGGAAAAAGATGTAACCTTAAACTTAGCTTAATGTCATAAATTGGGTCTGCAGTTGTATATAAAAGAGTAACCTTCCCGCCATGAAACTTGGGATATAGATCAGGACAATAACTTTTTTGCACTTCAGGGTTTAAAGAATTCCCAGTCATCACATTTTACAGGTCACGCAGCGAAAAACAGTGAAGCAAGGAAGAGAACTTAGTCTCTGTAATTCTTGCCAAAATAGGAGACATTAGTCAAGCCGTTTGACGTTAGAAGCTTTGTCCTAGTCTTAACTGATTTTCGGGGTTCCAATTTTCTATCTGAAGTTTGTCTTGCTCAATGTATCCAGATTTTATAAGAGCTTTATGAAGCGAGGGGCATGTCAAGGCTCCCAACAAAGTAAGTGATATTCTTCACAAATTGGTTAGCTCTTCAGCTACAGAAATAACTTCCTTCCCCATCTTGTTAAGAGGAGATCAAAAGTTTAGAGCAGCTTTTAATTAAGACAAAAATAGACTTAAGTCTTCGACTTCTCGAAAGCCGAAGTTGATTACATCGTCTTTCCTTGTGCCGGTCTTAGCAGAGTGGCATCACTAGGTATTATCTACTACAGCACGACTTAAAATGATTGTGGATTATCATCGACAAATTCTTTTCGCAGATAGAAAGGACAACTCTACTTGTCAATATAAAATCGTGAAAACCGTCTATACCCATTACCCTTGAATTTGGCATCGTATTTTGAACAAGAAAATCCTTTCAATTTGCCATCCAACACACAGACTCAAACACGGGTCAAAGGAACTCTACGTTAAGTCACACACGTGCTTCCGTTTTTCAATTCACCACGATGCTACCTTTCAAGGAAAAAGTTCAAAGAAATCCCACTAAAGGTTACACTCTTCTACTGCTCTACTGATTGTGATGCTACGGTAGAATGGATCTTGAATCTGGTGCAAATGGAGTGCCAGGTGTTTCTGGCCAATATCGTCTCCTTGGTTGGCCACATTACCTTCCTTCCTATGAAAAATCATTCCCCCGTCGCCGCCACTACCACACCAACTCACATGTGTGCTTAAGTCAAAAAGGTGAACCTTTGTTACTACACATCAAAGTAGTGTGGGCTAGTGTTAAAGGAGGAAGCCGAAAGAGTTGCAATGTTCCTGCTGAAAAGGGGACGACAGTGTGTGAATCCTTTTTGCTGGTAGTAAAGTAACTAGTGCAACTGGGTTCTTCCAGTTTTTGTCGTATCTTTTTTCTGTGAATAAATGGCAATGGAATCAATTTAGCTCAGTTTTTTGTCGCTCTCCCTTGTCGGTGGAGTTCTTTTTAGATGGATTGGGTGTTTTTTTTTCTTTTGTTGTTCGAATCTTTTATGGAGCTTTACTTGAAAGTACGTGTACAAAAGAGAAATGTAGTTAAAAAGGATTCGTTCGTATTTTACTGAAGGAAGCGTGAACAAATCATAGATTTTAAAGAATTTTAGTTGGGCTAGGCATCAGAAAGGAGTGCTGTATAGAAAGCGACGGCGAAGGTACAAAAACTAAATTGGAGAAGTTTTTAACAGAACAAGTACTTCGTTTCAGTTGCACTTAAGGTGGTGCTACAGTCAGGGGTGGACATGGGCTTCAAGATACAAGTATGTCCAGCCAGCTGCCCCTAGTTTCGCACACTAATTTGCTTGAGGTCCCCTTCCACTTGCGTGCGCCACCTGAGTTGCGGTTTTCCATTCCTACGCCGGGGGTGGATTCGAAGATTTTCCAGGCCGGAGCATTCGTGTTCACCCGCTCTCAATGACCCAGCCACTTCCCTTATTAAAAATCAAAAATATAGGCTTTAACAGCACCAAATTGAACAGCATTACCACGAATTGGAACTCATTTGCTACTTTACCACTGCAGTGCCTAAGGCCTTCACTCGGAATCCGTTTAAAAGCGTAAATAAATAATAAACGATACATTAAATACTTTACCGGTGGGTAGGCCATTTGGAAATTCAACAAAATTACATATTACCAGTCTAGCCGGTGAAACTATTCCCTTCCGCCCGTTTACCCACAAAAGCCTTTTGTATATTTTCGCACGTGCTACACTGCATCGGCCTTAATTATTTATTACCTGCTGATTCTATTATTACATCAGCGTTGTTGGTGCCGACAAAAGCTTAGCCATAATTGACCTCATTCCCAAAGTGTTACGTTCACCAGGGGCGCCCTTAAGCGGAGTAGATATTTGGGATGAAAGTTGCACAAATTCAATAGTGGCGCCGGTTATAATTAATTTATGAATATTTCCAATCAATTTACCAAAATTTTAGGGGTGGGTTGTGCTTTTTGTGCAGTTTTTACACTTCAAAGGGTTTTTCCAATGATCAAAACGAAACCAATTCCTAATCCTTTGGACACAAGACTCTACCTCAATTGATTCGAATTTTGGTATCGAAAATTGGGGATTGCAGGTAAGTCAAGTCCATTGATACCTGTAATTGTTCAATTGTGTGCGGCCCTCAATAAATTCCTATTATTTACTTTATTCGCGAGGATTTTTGTGCATCTGTGAGCGGCTTTTCCGCTTAAGTTGCCGGCAAATAAATAAATTAATGGAGAATAAAACATTTTGTTGACACAGGGTCGACCTACAGCAATAAATGGAGGATTGCAAATGTTGGATGACGGAATGAAATACGTTTTTATGACATGTTCCGGTTTGGTATTTGCTTTTCAAGGTGGGACAAGAGTTTGCATTTATTCATAATGTTTTTGTTTATGGAAACCGTCTAGTGGGTGCTTATATAGTTGTGAGAATGCGGACGGATTTGTTGGAGGTAATATATTCGTTCGGTGGAATTGGTAAAATTGATCCGCTTGCAGAAAGGGTACTTATAGCGTAAATTATGTATGTTAATTGTTTTATTTTTGTTGATTTTGAGATTAATGATGGTGTGCGGGCTTTAATTTGTATATAGAATATGGTTGAAGCTTGAAGTGTTGACAGTGTTCGTCTGGTTCATACCAAAGGGATCTTTCTCCTTTGAGACAAATTCGTTGCACTATCATGTGTATTTTGTTGATGAAGTATTCAGCTCCTTGCATTGACCTAGTAGAAAGGGCACTCCAATTTGTCAGTGGTGCGTTGCGAGAAAGCAAAACGAACACGAAATGATACCCAACGAGATGATATTAAGAACAGAACGTCACATAAGACAGCTAGTAATGGTCTTCAAGGTGATGAAAGAGATCAAAGAAAGAGTTAAACACTGTTCCTTTGGATTAAAAAATTAAGGTACACTCATGAATAGTTTCAGAGTTCTTCCGATGGATTGTGCCGACTCGACTATGTTATAAATTTAAAACTCAACTTACAAAAACATAAACACTACAGCACTTTCGGCTGAGACGGTAGGAAACTTCGGCCCTAGGCCCTAGATTGTAACTCAAAAAACGAATGTGTTTCGTCATTGTTTTGGCTAATTTTTTACTTCTGTGGTGTGCTCATTTTGTATAGGTCCAACTAAGAGCGCCTCAAATCAACTTCACAGTGGTCTACCAAAGTATTTGGCCATGCCTCCATTTTGAACAAATTCAAAATCTTCCCTGGAAACATGTGGATACACCACACCCAAGCTAAACTTCAATAAAAACTTTCTTGCTTCCCTTCCCTCCAGATCACTCTAGGAGAATGAGTCATTTCTACAGGACAATTCGATCCAGTTTTACACCGACGGATCTAAAACCAATGAGGGTGTAGGTGGTGGTGTTTTCTCCGAAAGGCTTAACCTAAGCCTTTTTTTCCGTCTTCCAAATCGTTGTAACGTGTTCAAGGCGGAAATATTGGCAATCAAAGAAGTCTTATCTTGGCTGAAGAAAAACGTGATATCTTCCACAGATATACGTATCTTTTCAGGCAGCGATCAGGTCCCTGGAATCAGTCTCTCCAAATTCATTAGTAGCTCTAGATTGCCGATCATCTCTCATAGAGATGGCGGAGCAGTTTAATATTCGCCTTTGTTGGGTGCCGGGGCATAGAGATATTCCAGGGAACAGCAAGGCTGATGAACTCGCCAGATATGGAACAACCGTACCCGTGCTCACAGAAAGAGACACCCTGGGTATACCGATCGCTACATGTAAACTTAAACTCAAGCTGGATGCTATCGAGAAAACAAATTCTAGGTGGACAAATCGTATAACCTGTCTAACGACAAAGCGGATTTGGCCACGGCTGGATCTGAAACGCTCTAAGAATCTAATTTCCTTCAACAGATCGCATTGGTTTAACGAGTAGGTATGGAGATCTTTTCAGATTCATCTGGTATCACAAAGAAACCTATCACTGGTCTAAGTGTGCTGGCTATAGTTGGCAGCCACTTCAACCGAAAATAACCTAACCTAACTTAGAGCCCTTTTTTGGGTATAAAAGCTTATAAAGGTATTTAAATTTTTCATCACGGTTTCTTTGGTCGTCAGTTGGTAGTTGGTAGAGATAACAACGTATTAGGCTTTTAAGTTGAAAGAAAGAATTTCAAATCTTAACACTGGGTCGTCGTGGCACAGTAGTTAGTGCATTGGACTGCTAAGCAACCGGGCTTGGGTTCCTGTCAGCAAAAGCAACTAAACAGTTTTATCGAAGAATCGCCTCTCGGCAGAGAAATCTTTAAAAGTATCATTCACAACAAGGACTGGGCTTTGGTTCTCTACAAGTTGTCGCACCAAATATTTGTTCTTTGACCACAGGCAAAATAGCTCAAGGCAAGAAATAGTGAAGTCTTCTCTGTTGCAAGGAAAAACTGATGTTATTTAAGTTTAAAATCACTTATAAAAAAATCAGCTTCGTTCCCTAGTTCTATCTTCTTTAATTGAAGCATAAAGAACCTGGTCATAATCAGATTTAAAGGAAAACTGAATCCAAGCACACAGATCAGGAATGATTTGCATTTACCTGCGGCCGACAAGTCCTGAATTAGCACTGAAGGAAACTATTTAGTTTAAGCAGCATTTATGTTGATTATTTTCTCGAAAATGTCCTCTGTCCATAGTCCTTAGCGAAATAAATACAAATAATGTTCTCCGGCTAATTAGAAAGAATATTTTTCCGAGAAAATATTTGCCTATCCTTTCATAAGCAAAAAAAGAAACGATTTTTTGAACTGTGTCTGGTCCTTCCTTTCAATGATTTTTTTTTACAATTGTTGACGGATTAAAATTTAATCAACCATTCTACCAACTCTTATCATCCATCTCCAACAGTAGTAGCCAATTTCCAACCGCAAAATTGAATTCTCAAAACCTTCTCCTGTTAGAATTTAATTGCACATTTAACCACCACTAAATTATATCCTGAAATTTCCTCAAATTAATCCTCGATAACTTAATACTCATATCGGACGTTTTGGTAGACCGTATTCAATCTTCCAGCTTTACCATGACCAATCTGTATGGAGTATCTTTCAATTATGTGATGATTAACTCAAATGAGCTTCTTTAGTTTGCCATTAAAATGAAAGCTCATAATCCTCTTGAAATAACCATTAGTTCATCAGGAGACTACTACTACAAATTTCATAATGTATTCAACTAATTGAGCCATCGGAATGAACTTGCTATGTCGTTAAAAAGCTGTTATTTATTTAAGATCCTTTTGACTTGACCATCAAAACAGCAATTTAATTGGCTCATCAATGTTGTTTTATGGACAGTAGGGATACAAATATTTAAATTGGGGGGGATGTCCTTATCAGAAAGTCAGCAGTATTTTAAGCTGTTACTGGTGTTCTGGATTAGACCTTCCTTCGTTTCGTATGTGGTTTAAGGCTTTTCCCTTATCAAAGAGTGTATTACTGACCGTCTGCTCTGTTTATTAGGCGGCTCTTAGAGCCGGTTCAGCTAAGAAACTTTTCGATTTAAACTATCTTATCTGAAACGAGGGCAAGACCAAGTATATGCTGTCAACAAAAAAGGACACTCAACAACCGGCGTCTCGGACAGAACGTCTGCCTCGACAGATATAACTTTGAGGTAGTTAAGGACTTTCTCTACCTAGGATCCGCTATTAATTCAGACAATGACACCAGCGCTGAGATCAGACGAAGAAAAACCCTCGCCAATCCCTGCTTCTTTGGGCTTAGAAGGCAATTGACTAGCAAAGCCCTCTCTCGAACAACAAAAGTGGCCCTACATAAGACCCTTATAATCCCAGTCCTGCTCTACGGCGCAGAGGCATGGACTTTATCAAAAGTGGATGAGGGTGCTCTTGGCTGCTTCGAGAGAAAAATTCTTCTGGTAATTTTCGGTCCCGTCTGCATAGACGGTGAGTGGAGGAGGAGATACAATGACGAACTGTACGGGCTGTACAGCGACATCGACTTAGTCAGAAGAGTGAAGGTCCAACGACTGAGGTGGCTGGGTCATGTAGAGCGGATGGACACCAATGCTCCGGCCCGAAAAATCTTCGAATCCGCCCCCGAGGGACAGCGCAGTAAAGGAAGACCGCGACTCAGGTGGCGCACGCAAGTAGAAGGGAACCTCAACCGACTTAGCGTGCGAAACTGGAGGCAGCTAGCTAAAGATCGAGCTGGCTGGAGACGCTTGTTGGTTGAGGCGCAGGTCCACCCCGGACTGTAGCGCCACCTTAAGTAAGTATTCTGAAACGCTCTAAGAATTTGATTTCTCTCAATAGATCGCATATCAGTTCCATAATAGGTGTCATCACGGGACACTGTCTAATAGGCAAGCATGTAACAAGGCTTGGCGTCTATTCTTACGATTTCTTTGGAAACTCCATGGACGAAGAGAAGGAGGAAACTATTCCCCACCTTCTTTGTAACTGTCCAGCTCTCTCGCGTAAAAGAAGACTCCATTTAGGGGAATTCTACTTTAACGATTTAGGTGATCTGATAAACACGGATATCAGAGACCTCCTTCGCTTCATAAAAAACTCCAATTGGTTTAACGAGTAGGTATGGAGATCTTTTCAGATCCATGTGGTATCACAATGGACTTATCACTGGTCTAAGTGTGCTGGCTATAGCTGGCAGCCACTTCAACCTAACCTTACCTTACCTAAACAATCTAAAGCGATTCATACTTACTGAGTATCAATTTTTTGCCTACTGTTGATGTCCTATTGATTCCTGATGTCACTGTCGAAACTGGATCCTTATATATAACTTAAACTTAAACTATGGTCTTCCCACCTAAATGTCCTACTACAAGGATAATGCGGTTCTGATAATATTAGCTTATTTCTCATTAAACACTCTCTAAGCCTGTTTATCCGAAAAATCAACAAATTCTCGATATAAAATCTCTCTAAACGTCTACCATTAGGACCATGCACCTCTGACATACCTTTTCATCTAGTGCCGGAATCAGCGCCATGCCACACACCTCTATCGACTCAGGATAATGATTAAATTTACCATCAACTTAAACAAATTCAATTAAATCGATCCGAACACGCCTATATTTACGCAATTTAATAATGTAAATGCAGTCAAACACTATGCATCAGGCGTTGCGGGCAGATTCTCTAAAACAGATTTTCACAAATACCGATTGTCCTGGGGCCAGGAGGACTAGGAGAGAGGCTTAAAATTATTTGAAAATTGCCATCCAATCTAAACACACTAGAAATCAAATAGATAGTTATCTAATTGGAAATTTTCTCGCGAGCGATACACAAATATGAGTAGATGGACGCATGGCCGACACAGGCAAACGAACAAACCAGAGGTCGCAGACAATCACGTCTATTTCTATTGATAAACATCATCTATTTCTATAGTATATCGCGTCCGCCAGAGGATTGCCTACTAAACAGAAATTTAACAAGGATAACGATGCATCGCGGACTATTGCACGCACTATAATTACCTTTTTGTAATTAGCAATGCATGGAGGTTGTGTGGGTTGTGTTTATGGCCACCACTTCGAGACCATCTCGCTGTGCGCTTGCGATCAATTGATTGGAAAATGAAATCCTTTAACCAACCGTAAATTTTAGTGCTTACGGGGTGTTTTTTTTGTGTTAAAAGTATTGCAAAGACTCAGGATATGCGTTTCATGTGAATTTTTGGCCTCATTTCAACGGGGGCATCGTTTAAAGGTGTACACTTTGAATTATCTTGATCGCCATTGACCGGAAAAGTTTGCCGTTTCGTAGAAAATTTTCCACATGATCTGGGTTAATGACTGTAGTTGGAAGTGAGTGGGTTAATTGGGGTGGCTTCACATAAAACAAGCTTTACATTACATGCAATAGTTAACATCTGCGTTTGTATTTAACGGGGTGGGCTTCGCTCATTTCAAACCATAGAGTGGTCATACCTTGAGATAGGTTTCTAATTCATAAAGAGCACTACTCTATTTCTTTTTTTCTCAGACTCTTCTCTCAATCTCTCAACGACTATCATACTAACTGGCAGAGTTCGCAGCAATAAGAGTCGACGATAAAATTCCGAAGTGAAGTAATAAAGCTTTGGATTTATGAATATTTAGAAGATTCAAGAGGTCAAGTTGAAGGTCTCCCATTCCAAAAGTGATATCGATTACATGTCTCTATGCCTAAAGGGTGATAGAAGTGAACACTGCACATATTAAGTGAAGCATTAGCTTCACACTCAAAAGTGACCCTTGAAATATAGGATAGTCACGTAAAACACTCATAACGACTTCGACTTCTCCTCTTGCTTTTTAACCTTCAACTTGTTTATGCAAATCGCGTAGCATTGTACTTACTAGCCTAGTTTGAATAGCCAAGTACTCGGGATGTACTTTAAAGGTACACAAACCTCTTTAAAACCTAAAAGTTAAGCTTAGTGTTTCATTCAATTCGTATGGGTTTATCTAAATCTCAAAAGGGCACACATTGATACTATCTATCTATTCTAAGAAATCCAAAACTACTACTGCGTCCGTAAAAAGAATTCAATCAGAAGTACCATAATTGCCGACACTAATCATAAGTGGTACTTACTCAAGCCGAATCTCTAACCAATCGCTCTATATCAGAACGGCACCAGTCTAACGTCATCATTCCATTTAATATCTATGACATCATAACGCCGTAAATACACTTCATCTTGCCCAAAAAATGATTAAGACGAGAAACTAACAAATTAGAGTGTAGCCTTCCGCCTTTCAGTGTTTCAGTCAACAGGCAGTCGACCAAAATTGGCATCACTAACACGATGATGTGTTTTGAAGCCTCTTCAATATCGACAGCACTTGAGATCACAATTAGAAACAATGAAATTGTGGATCTAGATGAACTACACAACACACATACACACACACATGCAACAGAACGATTTGAAACGGATTTCAAGTGCCATTTTGGAGAGTGCATAATTAGTTTTTGAGGAGATGTCTTGAGTCTGTGAACCATATAAATACCCAGGGCAATAGCCAAGTAATCATCATTCACTCACAACACCTTCTCAGGGTATCGAGAGACAAACAACTCAGGCTAACAATGGTGAGTCGACTTCTTAAACACCAAAGGATCAAACGACTAAGCATTCACTTTTTTTTTTTTCTTAGAAATTCTTCGTGGTAGCATTCGCTATCTTGGCTGTCGCTACTGCCGCTGTACTTCCATCGAGTGAGTACCTGCCTCCGGCTGCGGAACCATCAGTCGAGTACTTGCCTCCGGCTGCTGATACTAAACTCGCTGATGATGGCTATCGGTATAAGACCGTTCGCCGTCTGAGGTACAGACATCGTCGTGATCTCTCCAGTGAATACTTGCCACCGGTTGAGGAACCAACTGTTGAATATTTGCCCCCAGTTGCTGAGACCAAAGTAGCTGATGATGGATACCGATACAAGACCGTCCGCAAGCTAAAATACAGGGCCCGTCATCGTCGGGATGTCAACGAGCTGCCATCGAATGAATATTTGCCACCAGTTGAGGAACCCGTTGTAGCTGAGGCTAAGAGCGCTGAATTGGCTGATGATGGATACCGCTACAAGACCGTACGTAAGCTTAGGTACAGGACTCGTCGTCGCCGTGAGGCCGAGGAAGCTCCATCCAACGAGTATTTGCCTCCAGTTGAGGAACCCGTTGAAGCTGAGCCAAAAAGTGCTGAACTTGCTAACGATGGTTATCGTTACAAGACCGTCAGACGTTTGAGATACAGATATCGTCATTAGGAATGTGATTGATAAACTCGGTTATGGTTTAGAGCTTGGATAACGAACTTATTGCAAATAAATTATTCAGTAAAGAATACAACTTTGGAGACTCTCATTTACGGATGTTTAGATCGTGTGTTAATTTTCGACTTTGAAGCTAACGCTCTGTATGGCCGGCTTAGAGAAAGTGCTAAAACTAAAGTTTATAACTTTTGATTTCAAACTTATGGCGGTAGGCTTAGAATTAGAACTTAAATAACTGAGCTCATCAGGATGCCAAACAATCACTTTCCTAAGCTCGGTTTTTTTTTATGAAAGTTTACATAGAACGGAGGGACTAAGTTATAGGTACTTACTCACCTGATACTTTTCGAACATCGTTTGTTGGAATGCTTGTTGCTTGGATACAAATTGACGGACTTTTCAAAACTGAATGGCGGCTTAGAAAGAAGGTCACACTGGTTGGGTGATCAGTAAAGAAAGCAAGTATGAGGACCACGATTAATATTAGATTAAGAATTCCCTTAATAATGGGCTAAGTCGCATTTTTCCCCCCATTAAGTCGTAGTGAGGACAACGCTTTGCATGTCTCTAAAAGTTTGGGTCTGCGAAGGGCATACGGAATATGACATGGAAACATTCTAAAATATACACTAACTCCGACTAGAAGCAACTTTTTCAAAACCTTCGTGGTCGTGAAAATGCATTCGATCTTCCTAACCCTATTTGATGTTAAAGTAACGACTCTAAGTAGGACTCTTCAAACTTATCAATTTATAGATGCCCATCACATAAACCGCTCTCAATGAAATTTGACTTGCTCTCTTAATAAATTTCCATTTTCATTTTCGGGCCATCATTCTCTTCTAACTTTTTTAATTCCAACCAACTACTTGGACATTCCGTAAATATACATTCATATCTTTGTGTCCCTCCATCTCTTGTTGGCTTCATTATGATAATTTCTATTTGGCTAAGAAAACTTTTTCAATAATATTTACTTCCCCTCCCCGAAGGATTTGACTTGAAGAGAAAACAAATATTTGTCCATTGCAGGACGCGCGTTCGAAAAACTTTTGCATTTTCCAACTGGTCATTGTGGGACGAGGTTTATACTACAAAAAATCTCCGACGTCGAAAAATGCGGGCCTATTCGGCGGATTCGTAGACAATTTTACTTGTAATGAAATTGATTTCTGGTAAACACCGCCAAACGGGGGAAATCGTCACGGCACCAGCCACAACGCTGATGGCCGTTACCACAGAGCCGATGATTTGGTAACTTTAAGTCAACAGAGGGAAGTGGAATTTATTAGTTCAGGGCAGAGAGGGGTTGTGGTTTTCTTGATTTTCAATTCTACGAATACAAGGCAGAAGAGGTAGAAATAAATTTTCGAATTTACTCAATAAAATGAGTTGTAGTAGGTACACTTAGTGCAATTTTTTTGCTTTTCCCCCTGATGGCGGCTATTTTCGTAATGAAGTGAATAAATCAACATCCGGTCGGAAGTAGTATTGATGTTCATTTTGTTATTATTGAGAGTTGATTCGATCAAACAAAATTGAATTAAAGAAAGATCTTGTTATTGAACGGCCAGACAAAGATTTGATTAGTGAAAATTCTCATTGAGGACGTACTTTGCAGAACGGGTTCTAAATTGGACAAAGGCCAATAGTGCAGACCTACTTTTGGCATACAAAGAGAGTAGTTATGAATGTTAGGTTGTAGGTAAACTAAATATCTGCTTTTCGATATAAGACATGACCATATTCTCAGAGGCTAGAAGTAATATTCATCTTCAAAGCCAGTTAGATGTCCGCCAACGATAGCAAGCTAAGTTCTAGAGAGGTTACAAAGCGTACATACATTAAGGTAGAATTCCCCTAAATGGAGTCTTCTTTTACGCAAGAGAGCTGGGCAGTCACAAAGAAGGTGGGGAATAGTTTCCTCCTCCTCTTCGTCCATGTAGCTCCTACAGAAATCATTTGAATGGACACTAAGCCTTGTTGCATGCTTACCTATAAGACAGTGTCTCGTGATGACACCTATTATGGAACTGATGTGCGATCTGTTGAGAGAAATCAAATTCATAGAGCGCTTCAGATCCAGCCGTGGCCAAATCCGCTTTGTCGTTAGACACGTTAAACCATTTGTCCACCAAGAATTTGTTTTCTCGATAGCATCCAGCTTGAGCTTGAGTTTACATGTAGCGATCGGTATACCCAGGGTGTCTCTTTCTGTGAGCACGGGTACGGTTGTTCCATACCTGGCGAGTTCATCAGCCTTACAGTTCCCTGGAATATCTCTATGCCCCGGCATCCAACAAACATGAATATTGAACTGCTCCGCCATCTCTAGATCGGCAGTCTAAAGCTACTAATGAATTTAAAGAGACTGATTCTAGGGATCTGATCGCTGCTTGACTGTCTGAAAAGATACGAATATCTGTGGAAGATATCACGTTTTTCTTAAGCCAAGATAAGACTTCTTTGATCGCCAGTATTTCCGTCCGGAACACGCTACAATGATTTGGAAGGCGGAAAGAGAGGCTAAGATTAAGCCTATCGGAGAAAACACCACCACCTACACCCTCATTGGTCTTAGATCCGTCGGTGTAAACTGACGTTGTGTAAGTTAAACTAAAGGCAAAAGCTTGAATCATAACAATTTGGTATCAATAGTGAGAATTATAGCCATTTTCAGAATGCTCTCCTAGCTATAAGATCGAATCGCTAGAGATTGAGTTTACCAGAGAGATTTCGAAGATTTGAAATGACTCCTCTATATATTTTCGAGCGGTAAAGTTCCAAAACGGATTTCGTAACTTCTACACTCAATGTTTCAAAATTAATATCAAAATCGTCACGAGTTCCGACCAGAGAATGGTTTTGAAGCTCCAAGCAGGGACACAAACCGGTTACTTAATGCCTATGACGACAATACTAAAATTGAAGTATTCTAAGCACTGTCAAGGAGAACTGTCGAGTGGTAAAGTAATACAGCAGTGTTCCCTGTCACGAATAGAATAATGAATGAGCTTGCACGACAAGAGTCATAGAACTGAGATCAAATTGAGAGAAGGTCGGTGGTTATCTTTGACACATTCAAAAAGCAATGGCTCTGTCAAAACTATATACAGTAAGTAGCCAATCTTTTGAAAGCATCAGAAAATTTGTACAAAGCATATTTACTAGTAAAAAAAACGTATAAAACTATTAAACTCTTGAGCCTGTAGCGACGAAGAACTTCTCAAAATGATGTGAATTAAGTTTGTCAGTACTTTTAGACATGCGAATTTGAATTTTTAGGAGACAAACGTTCACATGCGTTTATTTTGGGATAAACGGATATCATATCATGGATTCCGCAACCTTTTTACTTTCTTTTTTGCATCATCTAGACCACTGTTTACAAGTATGTACATCTCCAGTCAGCAAACACTTAAAAACTCAATCAAATCGGTGTTCATAATTAAATCATCTTAAAGAATTCAAGATATATAACACATCTCTGACCCCCATTGGCACTGGATGTGACCGAGCAACGACAATTCATTTAACAAAATTAAATATTCTTATAGAATGTTCTTCGAGACAGAGCAGTAAGCAGTTGTGTGTATCTAGAACGCAATTAGTGCGAAGAATTATATTCACTTTACCGTCCCAACAACAGCGCGTTGGTCTGTTGGTTCTCCTCTCGTATGGGACAATCTAAAGCTTCATCCCGCCTGCCTTGTCATCGTTTTAGTTTTGCATGACAATTGAATTTAATTTTACTACCAACACAATACGGATATGCGCGAGATGTACCTATAACTCGAGTAATGCGATGTGTGTCTGTGTATGGTTCTTAAATTGGTACAATTAATTGGTTCTTCCCCCAAAAACGTATCTACGAATACCAGCATGTTGTTACGAGTAAGAAGTAGGGGCCATTGAGTTGGTTCTTTAAGTTCGCATGTACTTGTCGGATTTTTGAGTGAAATTTATTTTTGTTCAAAGGCTCGGAGCTACGTGGAAAGGTGGGGAGGGGTCTTTATACGCACACATTTAGACCAATTTGTCTTATGTGTTGTGGCAAAAAGCATTTGGAATTTGGAAAGAGATAATGCTAATGCAATTTTTGTTTTTTTTTTGTCAAGAGGGTTGTTGAGTAGAGATTAGGATGAGGTGTTGCCAGGTATTTTTCTAGAGTTGAACATACACTGTTCTGTCTTGGACTTTGCTTAGGTCGCTCTGTTGCGATAGAAAGTTTGAGATCGATAGATTTGTTCAAAACTGGGAAAGAAAAGTGGGTGTTGGTGTCGTAAGTCTCTCAACCACAGGTTGAATTCCACACTATCAAGCTAAAGGTTACCTATCATGAAGGACAACCACGCTAAGAGATAGGAGGGTACATGTTATGTTTTGTCTTTTTCTGGGAACTTAGAATAAAAGTAGGTCCCCAGTGATACCTACCACTGTGAGTGCTAGTGTTAGACCGCAATCTACTCCTGAAAGCATTTAGATTTCCAAACATAGCAGTTCAGATCACTTAGCTTGTTGAAGAAAGGTGGTTTTCCTGATGTCTGCAAAGGCGGGACATGTGGGAAAAAATCCAAGATCTCAGAAAAGCTAAGAAAACGAACAAAAAATATCCTGACGCGTTTTATAGAGGATATGAGAACGCCAGAACTTAGAGAAATCTACAAGTTCCCTATCAGAAATTCAACAATCGTTTTACTTCCAACTTATTCATTGGTTTACATTTTCCTAGTCAACCAACCTTAGTACTTTTCAGATAAAAGTGCTCGCAATTTTTTCTTTTAAATTCTGCCACATCTGGCAATGACAATAATTGTTAGTATCCATATACCATATACAGAACTTATGCCGACCGATGAACATGGTTGGCAATCGGACGATAGAAATGGTACCACTCACTTTTCTCAAGTTAAATTGGCAAAAGATGAGGGTTGTGAATGTGCGCACAGTGTTAAATCTTGCTCAAATTTTCAGAGTTATTGGGAACAATCACTCGAAGTACGGAGAGGAGAAAAGTCCATAGCAACTTAGTTGGATGAACTTGTATTGTTTACATATATGTACGTATGAGATAGTGCTCTCGTTTAAAAGTAAATTAATTCAAAAAATGTGTGCCTGACTGGCGCTGTTAGTTGCTTTGGTTTTGGGAATTGACTGGTTGGTGGTTGATATAGATTGGTTCTCAAAAAAAAAAAAAAAAATCCAGACTGTGCTGATGATGAGTGTGGTGGATCCATATTATAATTTCCGGTAGCACAGTGCGACCAAATTTTTTTAGTCATGAATGATGGGTTTCTTTTGAGTAGAAACATGTGTTGGTAAGTCCGTGTAAGGTTGAATGACTTATGTAAGTGTTTATGATAAATAATTGAAACTTTAGGGGTTCTAACGGCAAATAGAAAAACTACCCAGAAGGCTAATTGAGTTACCTATTAAGTTTCAAGTTTGTTTGCTTTATTTGTTTGATTGCGAGTCAGCGTGAATTTGATTCGTCGGATTTCTTTGAAGTGAAACTTCTTTAGACGGCAGTTTATGCAAGGAAAGTTATAATTTGTGACATATCCGCAGGAGTTAGAATTGATCTTAGTGGTTGGTGTATTCGATCAAACATTTTTTGTAACATATCCGTGGGGGCAAACCAAATTCAATTTGAGTTAAACTTTCTAAACCGCGTTAAACGTAAGTTTTCAAGGTGAAAAATCGGCATGAGTATGTTCCTTTTTTTGTTTTAATGTGATATGCCACTGTGATAATTGACCGATATCAGTTGGTTTATGTCAACTCTTGACGCGTCACCTTTTCATCGGTTTAAATCGTGGATGTGTCTTACAAAAAAAAAAATCGCAAGTAACGTAAAATTGAAAAAGACAGACCGGTCTGAAACTAGACAATGATTCTCAAATTTCTTCTTTCCGTCATAAGCGCGGAGAGTGTAGGTAGTTTCATGTCGGTTCTTCTTGTCATAATTAGTTTCGTGTCTGATATCGTTTTGGCTCTAAAACAAGGTTTGTAGTCCGAAACTACTCACAAACTAAAAGCATTTGATTTAATAAGTCAAGCGGCCCTAAAAATTCGGTTATTCATTACGATTGAACCAAGATCAAAAACTTAAGACCTAAGTGTTGCTTGTGAAATTAGGTACTCACCCGATGGGTTAGCGAGACTAATCGCCTCCCTTTTGGATTGAAACTTGCCCTTGCCAGAGCAACTGTTTCTTTGCATAATCGAATTGCGAGAGATCCTGCTGGGTGTTGGTGATGTAACGCAGGAACACATTCTGGAAGAGAGATACATTTTAAAACATTTCAGTGATTTGTCTAAGATTTGTTTGTAAAGAGCTTTGTTCTTGGTATAAACTATCCTGAAACAAGTAGAATTTTAGCAAAACTGTACATCAAATCTTAACCTAAAAGTACCTGATTAAAGCCCAGCATTTCGACCGTCATTTTCACACATAGCCAAACATCGTTACGAAGATAGGTGAATTTAAAACAGCAATCGAAGTCGATCTTAACATAAATCTGAACATGAACACTGGCATCATCAAGACTCCCTGAAACTATCAACTACTTATAGCAACAGTTTTATCAGTCCGCTTTTTAAATCCCATTGACATGATGCTCGCCCCTTTTGAGTGTTTTTGGTCGCACTGTGCTCACAATCAAGATGAGAACTTTGAGTTAAAATTATGTATGTGGGGCTGCTGGCTGCTGCGCTTGGTGCCAACTCGTCGTGAACGTATGAAATGGAGCTCTCTCTCCTAACACTGTCGGATGCCGAGATTGCCAATGTTGGGAATTATCGATTTTCCTATTCGACTGCTTGTGAATGTGGTGGACAATACAAGAGCAACAACAACAACACCAAACAACTACCATCTTAAAATGCGACGAATAAAGTTTTATTATAAATGCTTACGCTTCGAAATCTGTGTGCGATGAACTTTTCAGTTTTAGGGTGGTAGCGAAACCAAGTGGTAGTAGTTGCATACAGCACCAGCAGTAATGGTAATAAACTCTACACAGGGGTTGATGATTATTATATTATTAATTGTGTGCTCTCAGTTTGTTAACAAAAAAAAAAAAAACAATATCCAAGTGCTTGCTAATAATAGACAAGAGACAACCAACCAACAACAATTAGCGGAAATTCCATAACACATTTGGAATCTTTCATCTAACTTGTGAGTTTTGTACCGAGTGTATCTACAACATTGTCAGTTACTTGGCGGTGGCAGTTTGTGTACGTATTTTGCGTGCCACTGCTGCGCAGTCTATTTTTAATTGAAGAGAAGAAATTGTCGTGTAATCTCACGCGCTGTCGATGGCATTCGCAAGGCATAACATCGAGAAGCAGCGTTTGATTGAGATGGTCCGACAGAATCCACTTTTATGGGATTGTCGATTGCCGCACTTTAAGCGTTCGGATAAAAAAAAAGACGTCAAATGGGGTGAATTAGGACGAGCGTTTGGTGTGTCCGGCGAGCGAGTTCAAAGGACGTTCACATCGTTGAGAGAGATTTTTCGGCGTGAATTGAATCATGAGAAGATGCTGGGAGATCGCTTTGAATCCAGGTGGGAGTACTACGAAGCGATGAGTTTCCTCAAGGCTGTGATACGAGAACGAAAGTGAGTATTAAAATCTAATTGACTTTTATTTGATTGTGAAATGCACATCGAAAGAAAACAAAACGAAGGCTGCTGGGGTTGTTTTTGTTTAAATTCCCGAAACCCACTGTAGGCGCATAAATAAATACATTTTGATTGAGTTATTTCGGATTGAGTCAACAAATTTCGGCGACATCATAAGTCGGTATAAACAAATGTTTTTCATGGAAGAGATGAAAAAATATGATTTCTTTTTTTTTGTTTTAGATATTGCAATGCAACACAAAGCAGACATTTAGGGAGGAGATATGACGTCTTGATTGTTGGTGTGTGGTGTGCCTATTTTAGATAGGCGGTTGCGATTTGTTTCAAGTTTAGATTGTAGGACCACTTTGTGTTCGTTGGAAATTAGTATTTATGTACAAACATACATAATTATTGCGAGTTTTGCATCTTGTTGATGCAGTTTAATTTAAATGAAGAAGTTTGTTTTCGTCTGAATATTTTCCTGTATTATTGCAACGTCTAAATTTATAAGCGGTTTTCTAGATTCAAATTTTGTTTTCACCTCCTGATCGTTAGATTCAAAAGAGCATCCTAAGAGAGAACCCACTAAACAAAACCAATTTATTTATTAAGTCCAACCTGATGAACAAATTGACTGTTTTTGGTGGCAACAGAAAGAATTGATTTAATCCGTCCTAGGCCAACGATCACTTTTTAATTAAAAGAGTCACGGAGTTGTCAGTTTATGAACTTGCATTAAAATCCGGAAAAATGACAGAAAAAAATGATATTTCGGTAGGAGCTCTACTTATTAAGACGCTGAAAGAAAGACTCTAAATTTTTGGGTGTTCTTGGTCTCAGCATTATACCTAACCTCTAATCTAAAAGGCTAAGTGGGTATTCATTTCGTTTTAGGTTGCACAATGTATATGGCATATTCACACTGTTTTACGCCGGTATTAGGGAGAGATTTGCACAGTAGAAGAAAACTGAACCGAAGAATAACAAATGAGAAACATCAATTCTTTGCATACAAATCTTGCAGTGTCCAGCTGTAGTAATTTTGGTTGAAACATTTGCTGAACAAATATTCTAGTTTCCTATGTGATCAGTGCACTGGTGGTTGACTTTGCTGTAGTGCTTATGAAAGCTTTCGTTAAAGCTTGAATTTCACTGCGGGAAGTAAATGAAATTATGATTAAAACAGGCGACCTATGGAGTAAGCATACGCCTCGTAGGAAAGGGGGACTATGTTTAAAATAATTGTTACACTTCGCCCCAAAAATCTTCAGAGAAGTTATATAAACTGTATAAGAAGATGTGTTCGACATATTTTTGGACTTCTATAAAGAGATCCACAAATGGAGATTAAGTTCGCCTGTGTTGCCTTATTTGTGCAGATTTTCAAACAATTTATTGCAGAGAATGCTAAGATTGGGTCTTTTTCCAAAGTTTTAAACAAAGGAATGCAGCTGTTCACTACTTAGTTCAAAATGAATTGACCCTATCATATGTTTGACACACAGTCCTACTTTTGTAATATTATTCGGTAGGCTATCAATTTAGTGTTCCCATATTATTTATTTTATTATAAACTGCGTTTTAAGCTATCTATAAAATCGTGGCAAGAGATATTGTGAATGTAAGTTGATTAAATGATTGGTGGAGAATTATTGGTTACAGCAGTCGTTTTTTTCTTCCTCAGTTATTTCTTAAAGTGAAGTTGTAAGTCTAATCAAAGATGTCTTACACAAGTCTTAGTCACATTAATGGAGGGCTTTGTTTTTGGTCACAGTCCGACAGAGAAAATGAATCCCATTTTGCGTTAGTCTCAACAATTTGTTATCTCTCTTTGTCACTAAATCGTGCGTAGACCTCGTAACACTTAATTCCTTCTGTTTATAGATTTATTTTTATTCATTCTTAGTATTCTCAAAACAGTTTTACCAATACCTCTAATATTTTTCTTTTCAGAACCAGAGAACGTGCCAAAAAAGACCTAAATGATACAAATAAAGAAATGACAGACGAATGCACCTATTATCCTCCACAATTGACAAGAAATTGTCTAAATATGCAACCGATTTATGTATCAAGTCCACCATCAATCCAACCAGAACATTCCTCATCACATTCGACAACTTCATCAGTGTCTATCAAAGAAGAACTAAGCGATCATGATGATGGTGACGAAGAAGATAATCAAAAATTACCAAGGATACGATATAATAGTCGAAAAGCTTCTCGAATTATACCAATTCAAAGTAATCGTACTGTTTCACCTGAACCTACTCCAACTACATCTAATAACCAAAGACCAAGTGCCAAAAATATCAATGAACTGGAAGATGATTGCTTTACAGCAATCCGACAAACACCAAGAGAAATCATGTACGGAAAGTTTGGAGAGTTCTTGTCCGCTCGACTGAATACACTTAATGAGACTGTTGCCAATGATTTAATGAATCGAATTTTGTTATTAATTGCTGAGAATTAATTTTTAAAATACACGTGTATACACTATATCTCGGGTGCCATAAACGCAGATGTGTTTTTTTTTCTGAGTACACCTTAGTTGATAACAAACACCGAGGTTGCTGTCTTGGCTGTTTTGAGTGGAAAATTCTTTGCGTGATTTTTGTCCCATCTGCATAGACGGTGAGAGAAGGAAGAAATACAAAGACGAACTAAACGGGCTGTACAGCGACATCGACTTAGTCAGAAGAGTGAAGGTCCAATGACGGAGGTCGCTGCGTCATGCAGAGCCGATGGACTTCAATGCTCCGACCTGGAAAATCTTCGAACTTACCCCTAAGGGACAACCCAGAAGAAGAAGACCGCGAGTTAGGTGGCGCACGCAGGTGCGAGGGGATCTCAACCAATTTAGAGTGCGAAACTGGAGGCAGTTGTCTTAAGATCGAGTTGGTTGGAAACACATGTTGGTTGAGCCACAGGTCCACCTCGAACTATATTGCCAGCTTAAGTAATTAAGTAAGCTCCAATTTTGATCCTGAAAAAATGTTAACCCCTTCTATCGATCGTCAAATGTCCAGAAAGCAAATGTCAAAACAAAAGGCATCTCACTTAAGAAGTTCAACTAAAACCTTTGAACAACCTTAAAATCCCATCCAAGATTATCATAACATCCCTGTTTATTGTTAAATTGAATTACAATACCATTTGTCATATTACTGCTTACTGATATCAAATAAAGCAATGACCCTCCTGCTATAACCTGTTTCGCATAAAAGACATTAACAAATTGATGACCAATCCACGGAAGAGATACTGTCTTCCTTCGCGTGACGCACACAACCGTCATAGCCACCCTTTTAGCATCCATTTGACAGCTACACTGACGACGGAACAACTCACACGCTAAACAGTATTGCCTTCACTTTATTCAATGCACGTCATTCCTTAGTCCTTTTACGAGAAAGTTTTGTTTCCAGTGAAAAACAAAACAAAAAAAGCAAGAAAAGAAATAAACTTATAGAAGTCATTACTCTGTGGCTGGTCTGCTATATAAAAGAAATTATGACAAACCGTTCCTTGGGTGTCTGCCTGCGGTTACACCTTTAGGTGAGTTAGCTTTTAGGATGCCTTACGGGCTTTAATGACGTAGAAAAAAGAAAAAGAAAACTCGAGAATTTAAGTAGAAGAAAACTATCTTTTGGGTTTTGTACAATGGCCATACTCAATATGTCGTAAATAGAGATCCTTGCTGGGAGGGAGTCTTTAAACCTTTTCGGTTTTTTGGAGTTGCCAGAATATAAAAACAAAAATTGACATTCCAGTAAAATATTTCGCATAAAAATGTTTAAGAGGACCTACAGCAAGTAAAGTAGAAGTTTTATGGTAAATCCTCTTCCTGATATTTTGCTTTTATTTACTTTTTATAGGCAAGCTCCTTGAACACCTATTTGACAAACTAGTTGTTAGAGAAGCAAGATTATAAGTTAAGTTAGGATGCAAAAAGTTTCCTTTCGAGGACAACAGAATAAGATTTAGGGCTCACACACACTTATATCTAGCTTTTGGTGTTCCATTCATCAAGTTTGACTTCTTACCTAGAAGCTCTTGTGGGAGCTACACTTGGACTAGAATTAGCTTCAATTGCAGGCAGAACTCTGCTCTAGGTACATTGCTAAACCTTGCTTAATTACAATTACAGTTATTTGGGTTAGCCCTAGCCATAGCTTCTCGCAAATATGTACATATGTGCGTGTTATATTTACGTTCAGAGTCAGGCATCTGAGAGTTGTCCTGGTATCAGACTCACGGAGATTGGTGTCATTGCGACACTAGTCTCAGGTTGCGAATAGCCTGCCGTAATAGCAGGTGGAGTAATGGAAGCAGTTGAAATTCCTCCAGCCAACTGTAGACTGAGGGTTTTGGGTAGGAGAGGGTTGCCTACATTTATCTTGTTCTTGTAGATCCTCAGAGTGGTCGACCCGAACTGATAGTGCAGTCAGCCACTGCCGATTAAGGACACGCGTTGCCATCCTGTAGTCGCCGCTGAGTTCCTCTAGCTTGACAGCTTTCAAGTCATGGGTCTGGGGGTTAAGATTACTTCTTTTCAGAACCACGTACGTCAGATGGATTTTGAGGTATTGCAGAGATTTTAGCTTTAGCAGTAGGTCTAGGAATTTCTGGTTTTCACCTATCTTCCCTCACGAGAGTGTCACCACTAAAATGATGGCTATCCAAAATCTACTAGCTCTGGTCACCCTATTACAGAATACCTACTGCAGTCATTAAATTATGTTGCACACGTAGCAAGCAACCCTTATGTGTGCACAAATGGATGTCATCTGGAGTATCGTTTCGAATTATCACGTATCCAGCCTATCAACACTTCCACTAGCAGTAGAGTGTATCTGCTATATCGAGATGTCCTTACGATATATTGATTTTTCGCTCATTAAAAATTCACAATCCATTTAACGAATAAGTAACGAAACGCTGACGACAATAAATGGTACCTGCAGGCAAGATGTATCTTTGTATCTATTCACTGTCAATAGACAACCATAACTGAACGGAGGTTCATCAAACATTCAGATAGACGATGGGGGTATCGGGAGATAAAAAAAAAAAAAAAACACACACAAAATTTACGAAACGACAGATACAGTCATTTGGCTCATTCACATACAAGCCACAGTTTATTGAAAGGACGTGAATCGTGATGATTCTGATGAATCCTTTCAAAGGCACGATTTCACAGAGAAACTTTGTGAAGTCGCCTGTGACAAGGACGCTGCTGATGAGAACGTTGCGCGGCCGATTGTATGTGTGTCTAGTCAAGCAGCAACAATATTCGAGAGATCGGATAGTGAAACGAACTTCGATTATAGACCAGATTAAGTCTCACAACACAAACAGGGACAAGTCCTTTTTCGGATGCCAATTCAGCATCTGTGATGAAATATTCGCACAAGGATAAGTGTAAATTTGTGAATGCATCGTAGCACCACGCCGCCGGAAGTAAATTTATGGACGTGTCCTTAAGTGCTTTTGTCGATAGACATAAACCGTGACCGAGAGGAAGAGACAAAAAGAGGTTTTTGCAAGGAAGATGCATCCATTTCTCATATCATTTTTGTTCTTTTCAAAGGATTTTGCTGGCTCTAGTTGCCGGGCTATAGGCTTAGGCAAGGGTTAGAGAGAAGTTTTCACAAAGTTGCAGACAGTTAAAAGGCATTTTTTTTTTGTCGCTCTCCTTTTTCATTCCACCCCTTTCGTTAGTAATCTTGAAAGTAATAGTTGTTACTAGCTTTGGGGTGGTAATAGGTTTTTTCTGTTTCCTTTTCGTCTGCTGTGGATTTTCATTAGTGTAGCTCACGTTTTTTATGGCACCAGCTCTGGTGGGAATATCCTTTGTGCTGTGTGTATTGTTTGAAGTTGACGAGCTCTCAGAGCTTTGATATGTCTGGTGTGCAATGCATGATGTCGGTTCAACGACTATTCACAAAAAAAAAGAGATTAGAAAGGATTTTTTATTCTTTTTTTCGTGGGAGTATCCATAGGATAACAAAATCACTTTGTAAACTTTAAAGCCAAAGTTAAATCAGTAAATCAATAGATATTTGAATAAAATATCCTCTCGCCTTGTCCTACTTTACAAAAGTCCGAACAAAAAGTGCACAGTTTTCTGTCGGTATGCAAATTTCCGAAAGAAACCCATATCCTGGGTTCCACTTTCTCTATACATGCAGATACTGTAGTCCGCATAGCTGAACCTTAAAGTTCTACAAGTCAATTTTAAACACATTCTCTGGATATCCCCAACGTACTCTCATAGCGTTCACTTATTTAAATATCCTACCCGATGGTAGAGGGCTGTATTCTACAGCTTGCAGGATCATGCGATTCCCAAAGTCCTTATCACTCCTACGTTGTTGCATTCGAGAGAGCACCAGTGTACAATAGCAATTCAGTATAGCGAAAGGTAAGTGAATGCATGTGTCTCCCTGACATACTGGAAGTAAGTAAACGTATGCTACTTCGTTCATCGATGAGTTGCTTTTTTTTTTTTTTTTTTAAGGACTGCAAGCGGTATCCTTCGTACTTTTTTATTTGTTATCAAGTTTTGTTCTTCCGGGAAAGGAAAACTTCTTAAAGTAGTCCAAAACAGTAAGTTCCTGTGGTACAGTTTCAAAATGCGAGTAAGATTCCATATGGACAGATGGCAAAGGAACGGATGGACGGACCGACGGGACTGACTAACACAAACACACACACATACATATGAGAGAAAAGAGCTTTATGCTAAATTATTCCATGCATAATGTAGTAGGATGGTGGCATAGAGAATTTCCGTTGTGTAAGCTGATGTTCCATGTGCTTGCACATGGTTTGAAGTAGTCCTTGCGTGCGACAAGTGAAGTACATACACTAAAGCAGAATAGGGATCGTTGTACGGAATAAGTCTGACTAGCGGTGGACTGGGGGAAAAAATGGAATAATCGAAGTATTTTACTGGAAATGCCAACGGGTATGGGGTAAGTGAGAGATAGAATTTTTTATTGAGGAAGATTTAGCGCTGGTAAAGGTTAAAGGCGAGACATTTAGCTCCTTGTAAAAAGATATATGATTATATATTTAGTTTTCCGGCAAACAGGATGGACATACATACATATACCGTTTAAATTAAGGGAAATCTGTAAGTTTCTATCGGGATTGGCGACGTTGTGGCGGGTACCAAGAAAGTGTGTTCTACTTGTACTTCCAGTCCGTGTAAAACGTATAGGTACTCTCTTCAATTAATCTTACTATCGCCAATAGAAAGGATTTACAAACATTGAACGTCATCATACTTCAATTACCGTAAACTCAATTATTTCCATTATCCTTCCAACAAAACAATAACGATTTACAAAAAAAAAAAAAACTATAATTCCATCAGATGTTGTCCTCATCTTATCGTGAAATTTCATTAAAATCCCTATATTACCGGTTCCTTTTAAAATTTTGTACACTCTACACTTCCACTTTAATTGGCCATACGATTTTCTCATCCTGTAACAAAATTGTCTGCTCCTAAAAGATTCAAGAATGAATCCAATAAACATTCTATCTCTTAGCCTGGAGTGTCCTTGAAAATTCAATTACTTTTGCACCGCTCGTTCCTGCATCTGGATGATTCATATTTTTGCCTTCCTCAAACCTTCCTGAACCACTATCACAACCATCATCATCATCATCATCGTCGTCATCATCGTCAACAGCAGGATAGTTGAAGAGGAAACGTTCATTTATAAAAAAAAAAATGCAATATTTCAAAAACACGCTTAGTGTTCGGGTCCACTTAGAATAATGGATGCAAAAGGATTGTTTTTATGTTAAAGTATGGACAAACTATCCAGACATTCATCATTTCCAACTTTACCAAAACATCTTTTGGGTCAATTTCCTTCGTGGTAGTGTTACCCTCCAAAAAAGAAAATAAGATGCCAATTCACATTTATATATATAAACAAGTGCCACTTAAGACTTTTTTAAGAATAGGGAACGGGACTGAATCTATTCAATAGGTAATGACATCTTACTTGAAGTAACTGGACTGCGCTCATGATATTTGTCTGATTTCGCATAGTACGTCCTTAATAAATCCAGCGAAAACAAAGGTCCTAAGCCTTCGAACTCGAATGCTCAGCTACACATTGCTGCAAAGGAAGTTGAGAAAGTCGATTGCTTTCTTTATCTAGGAAGTGTGGTATCGGGCGACGCAAAATCGGACTTCGAAATGCTTTTCAAAATCGAATGTTTTCAGAACTAAATAAGACGGTTCCGTTCTAACGTCGAGCCTGTACATATGAACAGCTTGGAACGCGATCACTTCTGCCACTCGTGAGCTGCAACCCTTCGTATGGAAGGTGACTATGTAGGTGTCTACGTATTATTTCTAACTGATTCGCATCAGAAATGAACTGCTCTCCTTGATAACGGGTCAGAAACATGACAAATACGATGAAGGAAGTGGGAGTAGATCAGGCACATCATAATGCGCGAAGACAATTCTGTTGGGAAATATGCCACACAATGGTATTCACTCATCCATTCAGGCAGAAAACAGGGTTGCCCTAAGTAAAGAAGGAATTGATGTCACTTGGGATTATTTGCAAACTTCATCTAGCACTGAAGATCATCACGAATTCTTGTCCCATAAAGATGGAAAAAGGAGTGATTGTGAGCCGAGTGACAAAGAACGTTTTCAACTTAAACTTCGATCGACTAATTGGTAAGGCCACGCAGAAATGTAAGGCCGGAGTAAAACTTCTTGGAAACTTGCTCCTAGAGATCCTCTTGACAATCTTAATATATGTCCTTTACAGAAACAACAACAAATTTAGTTGTCATTTGTCGGTATAAATAATTCTGCAATCCTTTTCTTCGCAGCACACTTAAACAATTTAAAAAATAGTCCTTAAAACAAAAAAGCCAATCTCGCAGCCCAATTAGCGCCTAAATTTTCAATTTCCCAAACCCAGCCACCTCCTACGGTTCGGTTTCGGTCTTGTCGAAAGGCAAAACTAGACCTACCCTCCATGCTCCATGCTCTCAAAACTTCAATCAGAACTTAAATTTCGTCTTTGGATTGTTGAAATTTTAATCAGAAAACTATTTGAGACCGAGCGAGATGGAAGGGTTGTGCAAAATATAGAATGTAGGTGTATCTATATGCATAGGTAGAGCGAGTCCTTTGCAGTTGTTCACTTCAGAAGCAGCAGCAGTCACTTCTCATTCTGATTTGTTATGCATTGAAAATTTTCCATACTCTGTTATAAAGTGATGACGATGACGGGCGACAAGGAAATAGAAGAGGAGAGCGGGTAAAAGAAATCAAAGCATCCCGCAGGACATTCGCCTAGATGGTGATGTTTGAAACATACGCGCGGTAAAAATTTAAATATTACAAGTAGAGATTGGAAAATATAGAAAGTTTTGCTTTAAACGCGAGTGGTGGTGCACTATCGCGTTATGTAGAACGAAGGGCTGGTAGAAGGGTGTGTGGGGAAATTTTGTGTTATGAAAACATCCTGCGGCGGCCGTTGTAAGACTGATGGTTCCCATCATACATATGTATGTGTCGTGTTATTATCGAGGGATTTGTGTCCTTAAAAGTTTGTAGATTTCAGTTTTTTTTAAGATGGTTGTCAAATCCATCTTAAACCTTCCTCATTAAATAGATCTTTTGCGATTTTGTGAATTTTTATTCTTAAACCAATCACAAGTAAAGTTGTCAATCCCTATATGTGCTCGGATTTAAAGAATATTGTACAATCGACTTTAGGATTTAAGGCAAATTTAATTCTCTTTCGAATCCTGTTCGTTCAATTTCCTGACAAGCCCCTACTGTCTGCAATCTTCAAATGAAAATCAAGTAAAACCCATATGGCATCACAATAAACGAGCATCAAAATATCGTTACCCTCGGAAATATAAACCGATTCCATTTCGACAGCCCATCTTGTTCTCATCTTTTAACGGTGCACAGAGAGAGAGGACATAAAATCCTGTGCCATGAAAATTGCCCTGATGGTAAGAATTTACATTAAAGATTGCCGATATAATGAATTGTAAATGTGGCCCAAAACGCGACGAGACTGTCGCTAACAATCAACTAAATCGGTGTATAGACCCGTATCCTTCGTTCTCGATACGAACTCAAACGTCGAAAAGAAACCAAAAAGAGAAGAAAAAAAAATCATATCCTCATGCAGTCTTTTTCCATTTATTTCGTCCCTTTTTTACTCGGGAATCAACAGTTATGAATGGAGCATTATGCAAATTTGATAGCAATCGTTATGATCTCCTGTTTTTTTTTTTGCTTTTTGGTGGAACAATCGAAGGAATATGTGGAACAAACAGCTCAGGAAAGGCATGCTACTCCCACCGGAGGGATAGACATGAACGATCAATAATGAAATCTGCAGGACTGTCTCTAAAGTGGGACGGGATACTAACAACCCATGAGATGACATCAAGTACAATATGATGTGTTCAATATTTCGTTTTGTTTTTTTTGAGAGGGACGGCGGAAGTCCTTTTTTTTTAACTTGTGCCTCTTGGGAGTTGAAGGACAATTGCTTTGACAATGCGTAGGCAGTGAGAGAAATACGAATTTATAAATCCAGGATGTGAAATAAAACTTTGTATCAATTTTTTCCATCGAGTGCTGCTGCTGTTTCTGGAATTATTATTATGATGTCCTTTCTTCTTTTTTTTCGTTGGCATGTGACTTTGGATGGGAGATGACAATATTGATGGTGGCATGTGTGTGCTCTTTTAGGGTCTTCCTGGAATTTTGATTAACTGATTAATTTTAAAAGCTTGTTTGGGAATTATTTTAGGCACAAGTTTAACCTTCAAAAGTCATTGGACTTATTTTTATTTTTATTTTTTTTTTGTATGAAAATTTATTCGTAAACAATTTTATCTTGTAATGAGCCAGGACAGGCGACAGGGGAATACTGGGTGTGGGCAAAGATGTTGGTTGGTAACACGCGTGCCGACACCACCAATTTATATTTGATGACATAGAATCATATGAAGAAATAGATGGGAGACTAGAGAAAACAGACTCTAAACTGGAAGTAGAAGAAGACAGATTGAAATAGAGTTATGGACTGCTCTAGTTTCAGTAGGCGCACACTTTTCAATTCATGGGAATCCCACAAAGAGAAACACAATGAGTCTTTGAAGATCCCAAGGAAGCGCGATACATCACCCTCTTTTACTTAACCCAACCTAAGGAGAAAAAGAACACACGTGCCTGTACCACGAAACAAGATCTAGACCTACTTCTTCTGTCTCAAATTTTAGGAAACCTGTTTATCATTTCCATCTTATTTTAGTACAAGCACGTCTGAAGTTGTTGCCCCCCCAACTATCCAAGACTTCGGAGCGACATGTCTTTTCCTGGCTTCCTTGAGTAATGTAAATCGAAGATAGTTCTTTAAAAGCCACTATTCACTCACAGATAGTCATAGAGGAAAGTCTATAAGTCGTCTTGAATTGAGATCACAGTGTTATTGGAGGCGGCCGATCTAAAGAGAATGCGAATAAGTACGACCGACCTCCGCACATGCTGTGGCGACATAGATGCGGAAGAGGGCAAAATGCACTTCCTCTGTGACTGGACTGGAAATAAACCCTAAGAGCTTACTTCTTTAGCGACTCAGGTGAAGTGTCACAATTCAAAAATTGTAACCCCCAATCTCTTCCAAACAGGTTTACGCATAAAAAATCCCACAACGTGGTACACAATGGATCTATGAAGGCACCGCCTAACATCAAGATGCCGCCCTTCAAACCTTACCTGAGTCTCAGGACATCCAAATATCAACCAACCATTTCTAGTTTATGTTGGTGATTTCCTGTTCCGTTGAGCTTTCCATTAATTAAAGAGAGGCGTACTTCACTTCGCCCTCAACTAGTCAAGCCTTAAAAAAACCCAAAACTTTCTGTTAAAAAAGAAAGTCCAACTTAAACCAAAAAAAATCCTTCGTGGTCACTGCCTTATGTAAAAAAAAAAAGTCTACCGTTTGAACCTTTTCGCAAGTTTACTTCATAGACTTCGCCTTTCGAGTAAGATTCCATGCCTGCCAGTCCTCGCTTTTATCACTTACTGAGCTTTAACCATTAATCATAGAATTGGTATCACTACTGCGTCTCATATAAAAATTAAAAACTCCAAGTGATGCCAAGTCGACAGTTGAATATTAAACAAAGTTTTTATTCACACAATCAGATCCCCATGGCTTCTCGAATTAATATCCACAATAGACCACATGAGTCCTTTCAACAACCATAATCGCTCAGCATATTGATATAACGTCCACAAAAAAAAAAAAAAAATTATAAGCCTCCTTCCTGTAGGCAAAATGCGGTCACTAAATATTTAATTGCGTAAAAACGAACCTTGGAACTCAATTATATGTGCGTTAATTACGGGAAACATCTCATTAAAAAAAAACAGGTCCATGCATACTTATGTGTATGTGTTTTGCTTTAAAATGAATGCCACACGCATACACTCATGCATGAAAGAAGAAATCAACAAGCTGGAATCAACTGGCCACGTAATTAAGGGCATTAAATACCTTCGCATCTCTGAGCAAAATGTAGACTCAGTGCGTGCGGTGGCCAGGACACTGGACACGAAAGTCCTTGCAATTCATTTATAATAAAATATTTATTACTTGGGGTAATGATGGATTTCGGTCCATTTATTTACCTAGATATTTCCGTAAAGTGTATTTCATTTATTCATTTTATTTTTGTTTTGTTTAATATTTACTGAAATGAAATGTCCTTGTAGCGGCAGTTGCATTCGTAGAATTAATTACGGAAATGATTATATCGGAAGCAGATTCGAAAAATTCCAGCTGCCGGATACGTTTATTGGTGTTAATATTGGTAATTATGCCAAGGCATCTGTGCAGGAGGTACGTTCAGGGTAAACTTTAAATTGGTCGATGATAGTAGAGTATCGAGGCAGTGCAGGAATTCTTGAAATTGCTTGATAATCCCCGAAGGTGGTTGCGTACGTGAACGATGTAGCCGTATCTGTATCTGGGAAGTACCCTCAGACACTGGCAGATATTGTTCACAAACTGACTTTGTGTACAAACAGCCGTGGCCTAAGTGTAAATATCTAGGACCCAGTCTAGGCAGGAAGCCTTTAGTGGAAGATTACTGAACGAGCTAGCCTCTTACTCATACAAAAAAAGCAGTGGGTACCAGATAGAGCCTACAACCGAAAGATAACACAGTAGTTTCGTTTGGCGGCCGGTTGAAGAAAAAATAACCGGTATAAAAGTTCTCGAGAAAGTCCGTGTGGCAAACTTGCTGCTAATAGACATTAATGGTATGCAGCAAGCCACTAACGCAGCCCTAAAGCTGAAATAAGTTCATCAATGTTGTGGGCATGCCAAAATAATATTTATACACCGCTCTCTTCCTGAATCAACTGATATGCTAGCCACTGAAAATGACTTCAACATGAGCTTAATAAAAGCAAACAATACCGGACAGAAGCGCCATGAGTCAGAGAACCGCTTTCGAAACTAAACAACGTCCTTACAGGACAGTGCATCCCAGGCAGGCATACTTAGCGTTCGGCTGTTGTATGCAATGAAGGAAGAATCTATAGCGCACTTCCTCTGCACGTGACCCGCTCTTGCAAACATTTGGAGAACTACCTTAGGCAAACACAGCTTTAACGATCTTAAATGGCCTGAGCACCGCCAGCCCGGCCGAATTAAACTTCTACGTTAGGAATTTTAAATGGTTTCAGGAGAAGACTGGGATACAGTAGTATCAGAATGTTGCTACATAATTTTTGCCTAAGTGTACCTTTTCTTAGAGGACCACTTCAAACTAATGAACTTGATAATGCTGTTTGCAAAACTTGAATTTAAAACGTCCTACTTTCCCTTTCAGCGACAATATTTCGATCTTAAAACAGTGTCCTTGCTTAGAATCTATTTTACATATAAACTTTAATGCAATTCACTGCAAAGCCTTTAAGTTCCACTGAAAGTAGCGTTTTACAGACTTTGATTACACTACAACTCACACTAGCACGACAAAGCAAAACATTTTTGTATTGGTCACTCCAGTTGGTCCGTTCTCTAAAAATTCATTTCGAATTAAGCCACATCCTCATACCAACAGTCTTAACACACAAATTTATACACACACTCTTTGTTCTTCGATGGATTTTAGTTATTCCTTATTCCCTGCTCTAGCTGAAAAAGGACACACACTTTCAGCACCGAAAAGTCTCCTTTAAGCCACAAAAAAAAAAAAAGAACGAAGATACCTTAAAAGCTTATGACTCTTACGCCACCGATAAGCATACGTGTCTCCTCTTTTTTCCCCCCCAAACTCCCGCATACAAACACTAAATGCAGGATGTCTCTAAAAATGCGATCATAAAAAAGGAAGCAGCAAACAAAAAAAAAAACTCCCGCCCCCTAGTCGGCTTGAAAAAAATTTGCATGAAATAACAAAAAGAAAAGTGAACGCCGAAAAAAAAGGACACACGGGAGAGGAAAATGAGAAAAATGTTTCCGGAAATGGGATCTGTGTTTTGCCTAACGGAATAGGTATATAAAAATGTCCTTCCTGGAGTAGGTATCACTACACGAACAGGTAAATGAGAGAGTAGGATACCTTGTCCTGGTTTGGTATTTTCTTTCGTTTTGTTGTTGTTACCGCTGACGCTAATGTATGCAAACTTTTTAAGTGCGATATTAAGGACGAAGGTTTTATTTTCATGTGGCAGAAGTGGGATAGATGGACATTATGCCGCAAAACGGATATGGGAAATTCTTAATATATCGTCTGGAAAAATGTTGATTTTCCTTTGTCGTGTGGTAAGGATCCGGAGAGTGTTGCTTTTAAGTTGGAAATACATAGCATCAATGTGTGCGAGAGTGGAGTAGGAAGGGTGTGACATTTGAACAAGGTTGAAGTTCTGAGACGGGTTGACACCGATGCGAGCACAATCACCTCGTTTCGTTGTCTGACCTTGAAAGTCAATTGTGGTTGTGCGATAACATCTGGAATTTATTTATATTTTTTGCGTACCATTTTCCTTGTACATATTTCGTTCACCTTGTTTGTCGCCGATGGCGGGAAGCGGAGCTTTTTTTGTTTTTAAGGTTAATGGCTGGTTTTGGTTAACATTTTGAATGACATCATGTTGGAATGGCAGGTACTCTATTTTAAGGCGGCCTTTCATCCGTTTTCTTTTCGTGACGACAAAAGCGCGGATAATTTATGGAAAGTCTGCTAAGTGAAATAGCAGACGACTTTGATCGATGTCCATAGTTGGTTGAATAAAAATGATTGAGAGATGAATTGACTGAGATAATGTAATGATGAGGGCGTCGTCGTAGAACTGAAGGAGTCAATGGCCAAATAATGAAGGGCAAAAATCAAGGCACTTAGGGAGGGGTATTCGAATAAGAGCGGAGGTGTTGTGAAAGGACCTTCAAATTTACAAAAGTCAGACAAAAAGATTTTTTTGTTTTGGGTTCAATCAAATGAAGGGTGGAAAGTGAAAATGGGGGGGGGGGTACCATTTGACGTTGAGAGTAAAAAGTAAATATGTGTTCACTGGAACCGGGATCTGATTGCCGTGGAAGTCGCTTAGTTAGTTCACAGTTTGTTGATAATTTGCGACTGTTTTTGATCGACGAGCAACAACCAGGACAAAAAGATTTCATTACATATGAGTGCATAATGCAAAGTAATATAAACTGCAAGCTCACATATGACTATCTTCAAAGATTCCCTTACAATAAAACAAACAATGAATCCTTTCACACTGATAAACAGTTAAAGGCATAAAAGAAAGAAAGAAATTAATTAAACTTCAGCACTTTGGACGTGAAGAACAAAGAAAACTTTAAATCGAACAAACAAAATCGATTGAAAGATAATAATAGCTTTGTTCGGTGAACGTTTTTCTTAAAAACAGTCTGTGACAGAAAAATGTTCAGGTATTTGGCCTTTTCTATGAGAAAGGACATCCTTAACAAATGTTTCTTCTTGTTTTGTTCTGCTAAAAGCCTAATTCAGACATTTGTCAGAAGTTTATTTCTGCTGAATTTGGTTTGCGTTGGTCCTGAAGGCTCATATTTAAATTTATTTCAATTGGGAAAAGATGTATTGTTTCCACCTCTTTGGAACTGGGCATAGCCAGCATCGAACAGAGAAAATAGACAACAGTTACATTTTCCCAGGGCATCTACAAAGAAAATTTAATTTCATACCGAATCCGGTAAAGTTCTTCACCAAAATGCAATATATCCAACCATATCGGTTCTATCTGTCGCCCCTGTATTCTCTTCTCCAACACACAACAATGGAGAGGACAAAACTCTATTCACCTTCACATTCAATCGTTTAGTTTATCTATACTCTGTATTCCTTACCCCATTCACATATCTATATCCACCAAGTCTATCTGAAAGATAATGATACTCCTACGGTCGTTGGTTGTCGCAAATGAGTCTATCGGTACACGTATGTCTACACAAAACTTTTCTTGCCAGACATCTTCATACAAGGGAAAACTTTTCCAAACATTAAAGGATAATTAAGTGTCATTCTTCCTGCAAGTGAATGCTGGAGCTGCTGTTGCCATTACTACCTGCCGTTACTAGGCTTCTCATTCGGATGCAATCGTACTTGTTTGTACATTTCAAGAATGCATTGCGTGGAAATGAAATAAAAAACAAAACTACATGACAATAATTCACAAACGACAAACAGACAAACAGAAAGACAGAGGTCCTTACAGCCAGACAGACATTTGTATTTGTACTTGTGAAAAGTAATGAAATGAATGGAAAACTTTTACTCGGTAAGATTTAGTTGCAGAATGAGATGACTGGCTTGAAAGTGAGACCGACTGACGTGAAGCCATCACTATAGCGATGACAGTTGGAAACACCGGCAGTCGTAAGAGACATAAGTGAGCCATTGCCGTTCCTTTGGTTTTTGTGTGTAAGGAAACTTTCGTTCAATTTCGAAACATGCTGTTTGCTCGACAAATTGTTCTTGCAGTTGGTCCTTATAGAAACTTTTTTTTTTTTATTTCCCATCACCTCCCGACAGGTTCTCTTTTAACCCAAGTGACTGCATGATGTTTATGGTCGTCTTTGTAGTCTCTATAGGTGGGTGAATTTTGTGTGAATTGCTTTAGACAGTTTTCAAATTGCTCTTGATGGTGGGTGAAAGTGTATCATATTTTGTGTGTACTGTTATTTGTAAGCAAATTCAGATGGAAAAGTCATTTGGATTGGTTGTCCTTTTTCTGTTAGCTAAATGTACATATCTTTTGATAGCTTCATATTGAGTTTGGGATATTGGAAGGAAATGTTTTCAAATTGAGTGACATTCATTGGAAACTCCCTGGGGATTCAATAACTTTTATTTTGACTTGCAAGTGATGTGAATTTTTAGTCCACAGTTGGCAGAGCAAAGTTATGAGTTTAGTTATTAACATACGCAATAAGTATGGCGCTATTAGAAAAGGACAACATTCAAAATCTTGGATGTCTTAAATCTTAAAGCAACATGAGTTTATAAACTATTCTAAACCGACTCCTTCGAGGTAGAAACAGAAGTCCTCGTAGTTCTTAAAAAAATTCCATTTTTTTTTGACAAATTTCCATAGTCACGAGCTGAAATCAAAACCCCTTTATTGACAATTCAATGTAAGAACATCCTTGACAATAGACACATCGATAACACCTCGTTCCCTATTCAAATTCCTTTTACCTGTTGAAAGATCCTTCTCGCAAAAAAGACAACGTTCTCAATTTTCAAATGAAACTGCAAACAACCTCTATGATGCAAATAAAAACAAAGACAACAAAAAAAAAGTGGTCCTCTATCCAAATTTTCATTGCAGAGGATTCCAGATTCTAACCTTGTTTGTCATAGAAAGACACTTTGAAAGATTTGTCTCACATACATAGGTATGTACCATACCATATTCTCATGCGCCACCAGGATGAATAACAAACAAAGAAATCGAAACCAAAAGCGGGTGCATCTGTTTGTATGTATGTACGAGTACGTATGCTTGGTAATTCGTTTTTTATGACAGGACTAGCTCCTTGGCTCACACACAGCAAAAAATAAAGGATAAACCGTCAACACCTACTCTTTCGTTTTGCATAGTGCATGTGTGTAGCGCGACGTATCCTGTTTACCCCAATCGAATATTTGAACACAAACACGAACCAGAAAGACTATGTATAGCCAGAAACAGAAAAAATAACCTTAACCAAGAATGGCCCACTTTTAGGTCACGTGTTTATTTTGTTTAATAAGGATACAGCATCTCTATATGTAACTTCTTGCATCTTGTATGGCACACAATTTGCATATCTTATAAACCCACACACAGAGGGAAAGAATATAACCGCCAGGATATTGGAAAAAATGTAAAAATCTACATGTTTTGTAAAAATATCCAAAAGAATCATTTTAAAGGGCATCCTGCCCTTGGTATCCGTACAACCTCAAACACGATATGGACGTACTTTTGTGGGGCTTGTCATAAGGTGAGGGGCAGAGAAGGTAAACTGTAAACAAACTCTATTTCCTAGTTCAATGGCAGAGGTAAATATTGGACAGCAACATACGAACCCACGGAATTGTGAGAGAGCCAAAGGAAAACTTCTCGGACATTTGTTTGAAGTTTTTTCCTTGTTCGATATCTACAATACGCACACTGGAGTGGGAGGTGGCATGGCATTAGTTTACCTTGTGGTTTGGAAAAATACATTTTTCAAAAATCCCCTGAAGCTGGACATTCTCTGGTAAATTCCGAATCCTCTTGTCGCTAGGAAATGGAAAACGACAATATTCTCGATGTTTGAAATTGAAAAAAAAAAAAAAAAAAAACTATGACAAGGACGAAATGAAATCGGATGCGGATGGGGATGATTCTGTTTGTATTATGATATCGAACTTTGGTAGTTTATTATGTAAGATATTTAATAGATATGTAGCTAGTTGATAGTGAGTTCATTATTGACAAGGGAAGTCAAAGATGTCTTCTTCGATTACATATCTTACATTTTCTTTGTTAGGATCTGGGTGACGATTGAATAAAAAAGCAACAAACATACCAAGTTTGCAACCAAGATCTTGGTTTGAGGTATTGAAATTATAGAGATATAAAAGTTCTAAGACTAAGAAATGTTCATACGCTGTCTAAGAACCGAAGAAAGACTGGATCTAAGAAATGCGAGAAACCAGCCAAAGGTGTCAAAGGGTCTGTCACTTTAGTTGGAAAAAGTTAATTAAATAGAAACTGTGGAAGTAGCTTTAATTACCAATACTATAGCCCGGCACCAAACAGTTCTATATCACTCTATGCTTATATTCCATTCGAAAGGACTTCACCGTGCATCACTATGTACTTACCCAAGATAGAAAAGCGGTGAAACGTCGTCGAAGATCTTGGAACTGCAAGAAGCTGAGGTACGTTGTCAGAACCAAGGGCTATAACGTCTTCATATTGTAGACTTTCTTAGACCTGCAAGGAGACAGATCACTTAAGTTAATCGATGAAATAACCGACACAAGTCTTATTTTAAATGACTATAGATTGTATTGGACATGTCTAAACTTTAGAGCTGTGTCAATCGTTCACATTTGAAGATCGAATCGTTCAAGTATTGGTTTCAAAAATGATTCGGTCTTTTCAATCAATCATTCAATGATAGAGATAGTGATAGAGATATTGTATTGGTCCACTGAATACAATCAACAGTTCCAATCATACTGTTTGTATCGATCATTCGCATCGTTTTCGTTCGTTCGTTTTCATCCCTCTTTTCATTTATCTGCTCAACAATACTTTTGTTTCGTTCTTTCATACACAAATAATCAAGGCAACTGAATCGGTCTGATGTGCGAGAAAAGTATTGACTTTTTGAGCGATTGATTTGAAGTTGTGTGATTGCAATCATCAATACTTTTACGTGAACGGGTCAAAAAGATCGAATCAATCACGATTGACACAGCTCTACTAAACTTTACCAAAACATGTCTCTAAAGCATACAGTAAAAGTCTACAACATGAGCGTATAATATTTTTCGTACGAATGAAAGGGACTTCATTTTTGAATTCCCAAGGACAAAGCCGATAGAGTAGCTTCCAATGACAAATTATACTCTGAGATTCTAGTGATCATGGCGATCGGTGTAGGAATTGACGTGGAAGAACTTCCATTCGCCCTACTGCCGTAAATCTTAAACACAAAATCTACATCAGTTTCGACTCGACTAATCGAGTCAAACTTGGCAAAAGACCATCGGCAATGAAAAGTAAGTAAGTCATTAGGAATTGGTCGTGAGCAGCAGTTTTAAACACCAAGTTGGTTGAGATCACTGATCTTAATGCGCGTTTTTGAATTATAACCATAATGGCAGGACGGTTTTTGATGCACCAGACCAGATGTGGGGTGGGCGTTATATTCGAGCTTTGGGAGAATAAGCGCCTTATATTTAGAAGCATGATCAGAAGGCGTAAAGTATTTTATTGCATCGTTTAAGGAAACCTAGATATTTCCTTGAAGATTTCGAATATGTGGTCGTTGCAATGAAGGTGGTCGTTAACGCACATACCGAGAATAGAGTTTTTCAGTTTAGGCTTCATGGATAATGGTTTGAGGTTTGGATTTCGGTCAAGTGACAGAAGATTGCATTTCGTTTTAAGAAGCATCCAATTCCACTCAAAGTGTTGAAATTGAATGAGCTGAGCATACGTCGGCGTTCCTTTTCTACGTCCGAAGAGCGGGGACGTGATTTAGGGAATGAATATAAGAAAAGCATGGATTGGGTTATAAGTTGCAAATAAGAGATGAAGAGAGTCGGTGACAAAACGGGCTCTTGGGGAACACTAGGATTTATATAGTGAAACTGCCCAATACCCGAAAAGTAGTTTCTAGAAGAAGAAGATACATTCATACATCTTCAATAAAAGATCTTGGTGCCAAATGCTTCTTCAATATCATTTTGCTAGGAACACAAAGGCAAAAGGAATTAAAGTTCAAATGGCCTGATTTCCTAAGGTCTCTTCCATGCAAACCCCCAATAATGAACGCAATATTTTAACAAACAATTTACTTTCTGTCTCACATCCTGTTTCTTGAATTCGGTATGATCCCAAAAATTTACATATTTCTCAATCGATACAAGAACATAAACTAGGTCACACAACAATATATCCTTTTCAGGGAACAAATCAACAAGGCGACGTACCTTTTTTTTTTTTTTTCAAAAAACCAAGAAGCAATAATTGAAGAACTACCCGCCGTGAAAAGGGTTAAAACCGGAAACAACCCCTCAAATGACAATGAAAATTCCGTCCGTTAACATTCTCCCCATAAATATTTACGTTCATTCACATTTGTCAAGACACAAGAATTGGTTGGTTCTCATCTTAAGGCTTAGATAACCTTCTCTCAGACAAAAAGACAGATATGTATACCCAAGCCACTGTCGGTGGTAATCAGCTGCTGACTGATGATAGGTATCTCTCCGAAAACCAGGTTTATTCCAAAAATAGTTCAAACCAAATGGGCAAAATGTGTGTGCCAGATGTTTTCTTTTATTTTTCCGTTACCGAAGCGAAATTAGGACAGGAAGAGGGAAAGAATAGAACAAACTCAACCGCCAAAAAAAAGGACGTTATGTGCCTATTGAATTTCATGCAGGCGGTTCTCTACACACACACATGAGCACAACGTTGCTCATGGCAGAAGGATCATCCCTTACAAATGCGAACAAGCAACAAAACGAGGTTAATTCGGATTCTCAAGTGGCACACAACGGAAAGAAGAAAAAACAAAATTCTAAAAAGAAATCTCAACGAAATTACGATTTATTGTCAAGAAAAAAACAAAAAATAAAAAACTCAAAACAAACGTACAGCACATGAAATAGTTAAAATAATGGCTTAAGGAACCTAAGAACCTACTCTAACCTAGTTTGGCATAATGGCATCACTTGGCATCGCCAACAGGCGCATTATTCTGTGTCTGCACGAGCAACATCAGAATCCGATTCATTAAATTATCCGCCTCTGAGTCCTCCATGCTGTTCAGCTTGGCCGTTATGAAGCCGCAGAATTTCGAATTTAAAACCTCACGTACCGTAGGCTGAAGCTTCATCTGTGGCTGGTCGTATGCAGCGGCATCATCATCGCTGGAGGAATTCCGACGTTTCCGCTTTGACGAGGGTGACGGTGGCGAGTTGTCTATGATTAATGGATATGGGAAATCTGCATCGATCGCTTCCAATTCTTCAACTTCATTACCAGTAGCAGTACCATTGGCTGGATGATGATGATGCTGTTGACGATTGTGATTGTGATGGCGCACCTGGTTACTGCTATCATCCGATGTATTGTCATCTATGTCGTCGTAATTTCCATTGAGTGTGCTCGAGATACGATTGTCTGGATTAGTATCGTGATCCATTTCAGTTTTTACAAAAAAACTATAGTCATCGTTGATGCTGGATAAAGATGAACGATTGATGCTTTTGTTGTTATTGTTGTTGGTAGTGCTGGCGCTTTTGTTGAGACCCAAGCTGGTGTCGACAACGTTTGATGTGCTCCTTGAGAGAAAAAAAAAATTATTGTAAGAGGTCATGGTTATAAAAGTGATGGCAATTAAAAAACAGAGCAGGAAGTGACAACTATCCTGCATTTGACAGATTTGCATTTGTGGCTCTTGTGTGTAGAATATGGTTTGTTCTAAAGCTGTTGCTCTATCGATTGGAATGGCTGGTAAATGGAGAACTGAACATAAGTCCAGAATATACATAAAAGAGTTTTAAACGTCAAAAGCCTTTGAAAATTCAATCTTAATGGTCAGATTCAGTGCATGAGTTTGGCCATCGTTTACAACCACGTATGTGCTGCTTACAGTTCGAGACTTTGGTACATTCAAGTGAGAGGATCAGACTCCTCCAAACTCTGGAGACATTTCGTCAGACAGCAGTTTCCTTTTGAATCCTTGGATGTTGATAATGCTTTTAAGGAATGTAGCATCCGTTTTCATACCGCAGGAACATAAATCAACTCCTGACAATTTCCCTCAAAAACGTGGGTGAAACGGATTCATTTTGATACGAAATATTGATCAATCTATGTACATCCCAAAGAGAAAGCTTAAATGGTTCGAAGACCGAGAAACTACCCGAAGAAATAAAGGCCTTTTTCATGTAGTTAAGGGAAAGAATGAGACACAACGAGTAGTGTTGCGAGTAGAATCTAAAATATTGCTGTCGACTACTTGAAAACATTGCTTTCCAGAGCAAAAAACTCAAAACGTATCCGAGAACAGCATTCCTCTACAGAATCCAGTTCATTGTTCTTTAAGTTCCTAAGGACAAGACTTTAGATATCAAATTTGTAAAGTTATCGGCTCTCTGTTGCCAGGTTTAATGAATAGTCCATTTAATCGAAAGCCTGGTAAAATTCTGAAGATTCAGAGTATCAAGTCGAAGTGTATGATGACTTTAGACAAACGAGCATGGATGACCAATGAATCCCTTGAAGATTAAATATTAAATCTGGCTACAAGTTGGTTCTGATATGTACACAACGTTAAACGGTCGCCTGCATTATACCCATGTCCTACATTCTGACAAAGCTGTGCTAATAAGCTAAAAAAAATTAAGTCAGGGGTCGAATTACGGCATCAGTGATCGAGTAACTCGTCACGTAAAAACGAGCGTTATTACATCGGAATTATCGTTTATATGTAATAATGCTCATTTTTACGTGACGAGTTACTCGATCACTGATACCGTAACTCGACCCCAGGGTTTTAGTCAGTTCCTCGATCAAGGCTTTAAGTGATTTTCATTCCAAAAATAATTTTTTTTTGACAGATCTGTGGTTTGCAAACGCAGCTGTCTTACGGTGAAGTCACAATTCGGCAGAGCTACACTTAGGAAGTTGCGACTTATATCACGAAAGTAAAACGCGACTGAAAAACTCGATTGAAAACAAACAAACCTCAACTGTAAGCTTCAACTTCAGTTTGACATTTCTTATCTTTGATTTAAAGCCGTTCTGTAATTCAAGGGGTCGACCCAGCGCAAGCTGTCAAACAGCAGAATGACAAAACTCATTTTAAAATTCAATATTTCGATAAAGCAAACTATGTACAAACAAATTTCACAAGAATAATTACAAGGACGTCCCCTGCATTTAGGTCAATTTCTCATTCTACTTCTGAATGACTATAGTTTACACACACAAGCACACAATGGTAATTAAACAATTAATTTCCTTGTTTACAAATCAAAACTTACTTCCTCTCGCGTATGACGTCTCGCAGAAAATCCATAGCCGTGTACAAGCTCCACTTTGGTTGAAAACCCTCGCCCATTGTCTTGACCAGAGCCAACTCCCTGCGATAAGATTCACGTAATGATTTAAATGCCCGTGCCACCCTTCGTCCGGGTACTCCAAATTCATTTCCAATCGATTGCCATGCACGGGATTTTTCCTCCTCGGCTCCCTTGAAATTTGGTAAGCGTGAGTCCCACAGTATCGGATTATTATGAACCATTTTGATCAACTTTAGCTTATCGGAGGCATTTCGGCGAACCACTATAAAATAAACAAATTTAATTCGATTGTCGCGACTTTTTTGTTGATGGAAACTTACTTTTACTCATTGCAATACACTGGACACTGTTCAAAAGAATAAACACACTAACGCACTTGGGTTTATGTGAATCAATCTATTTTTGAAGGCTGCAACCGCTTCTACTGCTACCCTCTCGCAATAGCGCCTCGAAACGAACTAAATGCTAAACTAAACTACCACCCGGGATCGCATTCGCATATGATGAATCAAACCGATCATTTACTACCCTATATACACTCACACAGAGGGGAAGGTGCGCACAAGTACAGCACGGCTACACGACACACCAAGCCAGCGCGCACTTGGGTAAACCAATTTCAATACGCACACAGTCACAGTCACAGAACCAAGCTAAGAACTGATCTTTGCCGAGCTAAGACACATATCGCACGGGGAAACCAAGACCAAGTGCGGCTGCGGGGCGGAAGTGAAAATTTTCAGTTTTTTGTTTTTTGTTTTCGCCTACGGGATTGTGACTGTAACATCTTCTTGTGATTTGACTCGGATTTGGTTGGACTTCCCCCTGATTTTTGAGGGTCTTCCTCTCATCATCCTTATCTCAGATGGAGATGGAGAGATTAAAGGGTCCGTAGAGTTGGGCTTGTTGATTTGACATTTTGACAAGAATTTTGTCAAAGCGGGTATCGGTCTATGACTAAGACGGTGGCATGTGCGTGGGCTTGTCGTTTGGCAAATAGTGTTATCTCGTTTTGGCTCTAAACTGCGCTCGAGAAGTACCACAAAACGGCGGCGACGGGACCATATGCATATGCGGCCTGTACTGCTGAACAGCGTACATGGGGTTATTATCGGCGAACCAAACTGAATGCTGAACTATTTTTGTTCGACATTTGGAATGCCATCATGCCGACCGTGTGGTATATGAATATGAGTGTGAGTCAGGCAAACAGACGGACAGACGACGGCGACGGCGGCAGAGTATAATCGTGGCTTTAATGTATGTAGTACGGCTGCTTCGGCTGGCTATCGCTTGTGGTGGCACTGCAAGCTGTAGCTGGTCGAGAATTTTGCTTCTTCTTTCCGTTTTGTTGTTGTTAGTGGATTGCTTATATGAGAGGGAGCTGGGATTGTTTTTTTTTTTAAGAAATTTGAGTTGGGATAAGTTTCGGAGTGTGGAGGGAATATAGAAGTATAGAGGGTAGTGACGGTTAATTGAATGTAGACCGGCAGTGGTTGCGGAGAGATAGGGCCCAAACAATTTTTTTTTTCGTTTTTGCCTCTCATCGCGGTTGTAAATACAAGATAAGAAGTTGTATGTATATTTACTTGGTGTAATGGTTATATGTATGTGAACTATGGATAAGCATTAGGAAGTTGTTTACCAAGTCATTTTGTAAGACTGCACTGTATCGAAATGGAAAGAAGAAGGAAAAAAATCCATAAACAGAGAATTATTGGAGACAGAGATGATAAAATCTATGGTTATCGGTCAAGAGAGGTTACATAATGGGTTCCCGTAAATCTTCAAAGAACGCATGTATGTAGGTAATCGTAAAAATTAACGACTAATCGGTTATCGATAAACCTGGGAGCGTCAATTTCGACATGATTTGACTTCGAAAGCAAAAATGTTGTTAGGTTCTAAGTAGGTTGGCTTAAGCCCTCCTTCTTCAACTCAGAATTGTATATCTTTAGAAGGCTTAAGGTACTGTCCACAGTTTTCAAAACTTTTCTGGACAACTACTGAGAGGACTGTATGAGGTACAAATTTCAAAATCGAAAATCAAAAAGTTGTTTTACGTTTCAAAAAGTAGGTTGTTTATACGAAAGTGACAAAACGATGCCAATTCCAAGGTTAAAGCTTAAGTGTAAGTAGAAGCTAGAGAATTAAAGAAGGTTACCTCATCGTAAGTAAGCCGATGTTGATCCTACTTACTTTTGAAGGCGCGGGTGGATCTCGGCGTCAATCAACAAGTATCCTCAGTGTTGATCAGTTTAACAAAACCTGTTTATCAAAGATGAGAGCAAATATTCCACATTCAATGAAAACTGACAAGCTCGTACGTAGCTACGAACGAAAATTAAGCAGGCAGCAGTATAATTCTGTTTACATCACTAGAAATGGGTTAACTTTTACAAAGATTCTGTGGAATGAAAGCCCTGAAGAATGCAAAACTCTCGACCATGCATCATTATGAGCAAGAATTGGCTTTATTTCATCATAGGCTATCCATCTGACTATTGCACCTAGGTAGACTTTGGAGACATATCAGGAAACTGGACATAGAAGGAAACAGGGGTCATGGGTTTTCCAGCGATGGAAAGTGAATTCGAATGTCTTCCCAAAATTATTTTCCGTAATACTAAGCCTGGCTTAATCTCTTAGCCTGATTTTCCGTAAAACTAAAGAGTTCGTGCTCTAATGATTTGTCAAAACTCTCTGCCAAATATAACGCAGCATTTTGTCATGGAAACTGAGAATCCCAATGTTTTCGAGACGTCTCTACCTTTTTAGCGATCGTAACCAGTGATGTGTCGTTTAAAACTTTAATGCCAACAATTTGGTGTAATTTTGGCTCTCACACCGACGACGCTGGTGTATTTTTTGAGAACGATGTGTCTGGTCTTCTTTAAGCCTAAATTCGACTTAAGGACGAGAATGGTGTTTCTAAGTGGCACCGAGAATTTGTTAATGCGAACACATTTATTTCGAGAACCACTGAAGGGATTTTAATGCAGCTTATTCCGCAAAAATGTTCAAGACATTATGTGTGTAAGTTTCTACTTTACAAGCCTTAGAACTCTAAAAACCTTGAATTTTAGATAAGAGTCAACTTTGGTATGACTGTTTAAATGACTAAGGTTCAAACGTTCGTAACTAAGATTCAAGTGGTCCAATCTCGTGTTGTCCTGGTAGACAAAAAAATAAATTGGTTTACAACAAAGTCCATGACACGAAATGAAGCTGTAAAGTTGGTGCGATAAGCCAATATGTAAGAATTATTCAAAAAGTGTGTCCTAAGCTATATTTATGAAGCTCTAAACCCTTCTTTTTGACTACTTTCCATTTATACACCAACTCATCTGTAAGATATGGTCGGAAGAAAGTATGCCCGATGAATGGAACCTCAGCATTATTTGTCCGATCCTCAAGAAAGGAGACCCTCTAAACTGCGCCAACTACAGAGGTATCAGTCTAATTAACATCGCCTATAAGATCTTATCTGCCGTATTGTGTGAACGTCTGATGCCGATCGTCAGCAACCTGATTGATCCATATCAGTGTGGCTTTAGGCCAGGAAAGTCCACAATCGACCAAATATTCACACTACGGCAGATCTTGGAAAAAACCCAGGAGCTCCAAATCGATACACACCATCTATTCATCGATTTTAAGGCCGCGTATGACAGCATTTATAGAGACGAGCTATACAGAGCTATGTCTAGTTTTGGCATCCCTGCAAAACTCGTCCGTTTGTGCAGGATTGCGATGGAGAATGCACGCTGCTCCATCAAGGTCGGTAAAGAACTCACCGAGACCTTTGATGTCAAAAAAGGATTTAGACAAGGCGATGCGCTGTCATGCGACTTTTTTTAATATCATTCTTGAAAGAATTGTGCAAAACTCGCGCGCTTTCTTTCAAAAGTCCGTCCAATTACGTCGGCATACGCCGATGATATTGACATAATCGGAAGAAAGCAGCGTGATGTCAGTGGCGCTTTCGCGAGTATTGAGACGGAAGCGTCAAAGATGGGTTTAACGGTAAATGAGGACAAGACCAAGTATATGCTGTCAACAAGAAAGGACACTCAACACCGACGTCTCGGACAGAACGTCTCCCTCGACAGATATAATTTTGAGGTAGTTAAGGACTTTGTCTACCTAGGATCCGCTATCAATTCAGACAATGACACCAGCGCTGAGATCAGACGAAGAATAACCCTTGCCAATCGCTGCTTCTTTGGGCTTAGAAGGCAATTGACTAGCAAAGCCCTCTCTCGAACAACAAAAGTGGCCCTATATAAGACCCTAATAATCCCAGTCCTGCTCTACGGTGCCGGTGCATTATCTTTCCGATGGTGACTTCAACAACATCATGTATTTGTAGAGCTCTACGTTGAGATCATCGACTTTTCACACTTATTCTTTATCAACACTAAGCTGCCTAATCGAGTCCTAATTTTACCAAAGAAGATGTAAGATAGCGACAAGTGTCACTTTTAATAACATCCTTAGTCACTTCCTCATGACCGGCTTAATTGTGTTTTCTTGTCAAAATTTTTAATAATCCCAGTCCTGCTCTACGGTGCAGAGGCATGGATTTTATCAAAAGTGGACGAGGGTGCTCTTGGCTGCTTCGAGAGGAAAATTCTTCGGGTGATTTTCGGTCCCGTCTGCATAGACGGTGAGTGGAGGAGGAGATACAACGACGAACTGTACGGGCTGTACAGCGACATCGACTTAGCCAGAAGAGTGAAGGTGCAACGACTGAGGTGGCTGGGTCATGTAGAGCGGATGGACACCAATGCTCCGGCCCGAAAAATCTTCGAATCCGCCCCCGAGGGACAGCGCAGTAGAGGAAGACCGCGTCTCAGGTGGCGCGCGCAAGTAGAAGGGGACCTCAACCAACTTAGCGTGCGAAACTGGAGGCAGCTAGCTAAAGATCGAGCTGGCTGGAGACGCTTGTTGGTTGAGGCCCGGGTCCACCCCGGACTGTAGCGCCACCTTAAGTAAGTAAGAACAAAAGTATCTCTTCATAAAAATGGGAGTAGAAATTTATTATCTTTCCGATGGTGACTTCAACAACATCATGTATTTGTAGAGCTCTACGTTGAGATCATCGACTTTTCACACTTATTCTTTATCAACACTAAGCTGCCTAATCGAGTCCTAATTTTACCAAAGAAGATGTAAGATAGCGACAAGTGTCACTTTTAATAACATCCTTAGTCACTTCCTCATGACCGGCTTAATTGTGTTTTCTTGTCAAAATTTTTGCGATTGATTGGGATTTCTAAAGGTAATAAAAGTATTCCAACCAAAGTTCTTATGAAATCGATACCTACCGCTACCATACCATATTTAGTCGTTCAAAAACTAGTTGCTGTGGACAAAATTCAAAGGGCAATAAAACAAAGATGCATTTTTGTTATTTGCAATTGCAGCTTATATACATACCTAGAAATTCGCAAACTCTTAACGTAGATAATTAAGGGTTGAACTACCTGGGCCGTACCATAAAACTTATCTCGAAACAAGATTAAATTTTCAACAAATTCTTGGCCTGTTCAAGCGAAGCCGAGTCATACATCATCGGCTTTAAAGAAACCGATCCTTTCCCAGGTAGCCACATGCATTTGGTATTCGTTTTATTGTCATTACCTATTTAGGACGGGCCAAGGGGTCATATAGAATAATTTCCATTTCAAGTAATACTGTGTAAACTGAGAAAAGACAGCTGCTGCAAACAGTTTTAACCGTCATCGGTGCTGTGTTTTACATAAATTTAAATTTACCCAAATGATGGCACTCGAACTCGACCCAATCATCACCAATACACACACACAAAACCAAAAGACCCAATTCAATGTTTGTGTCCATAAATATTCAAAAGTGCGCATGTGCAAAGATTACCCACCAGTGACTGTTGCCATTGTTGTTGTCAGTCTATCCAGAGAGCGTTCCGGAGTACCTAGTATATAAATGTTAGCCAGGTCAATTCTTTTTACATAAGAGCCGTAATCAATTCGTTTTACCCTCACCCTCTGGGGACCCCCCTCGAAGTGATCGAGTCCATTATTCATCGACGATCACACAAACAACTAAGAAATGATATGATTCCCACCCTAATCATGAGCACGGTAGTTGTGGCGGCAATGGTGGCGACAACCAAACTCAAGCCGACAACGACATTTGATGGTTCTGACTGGAATTGTAGGTAAAGTACGTCGGCAATGATGATCAGTTGTGTATAGAGTTGCCAGGCTATTTATTTATGTACCATGTTTGTACACCACAAGTTCTGAATAACATTCTTTTTAAACTGTCGAGCATCTTTTTCTGCTATTTAGGGGCGCAGTTGCTAAGTTTTTTTCGACGTAAAAGCGTTTTTGAAGACCTACATAGTTGAAAACATTGGATTTTGTGAATATTTCATGAGCAATCTCTAGCTCTCCGTCAATAGTCAAAGACTAGAGGCCCAAGATCGAACGTGTGATTTCTTAAGTCCAGTCGGTATTCTTCCATTCGCAGTTGACAAAACCAGTAAAACTGTTTGTTGGCGGTTTTAAACCAGAAACATGTAAAGGATCATTGGAATGTCAATCAGGTACTTGTTTGTAGTAGTTGATCGTATGTCTTCTTCATTTGATCCTGTCCAATGACAAGCATATAGACTGATCGGTGATCGATCTATTTGCAATCTTATCGCTTTTTTCAAGCACCGTCGGGTCGTTGGATGCTCAGTTTTCTGAACCATGACCGATTCTATAGTTGTTCGATCATATTTGACCGATCTTCCTTTGGGTAGCGCTACAGTCTGTGATGGGTCAGTCGACCAGTTACAGGTTGCGTTGAATGCTGATATGAGCTTAGAAGTCGCTCGATCTTGGTGTCTAAGATATTTGTGTTTGGGGTGAAGGTGACATTTAAAAAAAAATTATCATGAACCAGTCTCTGGAAAATGCCCAAAAAATGCATTAAGTTGCTTTCTCTCAAATAATCATGGCAACCCTGCTTGTGATCGTCTTCCTGTGTTCCCGCAAGCCGTCACCATAGCCATTTCAATGCTTTTGTCGCGATTGTCAATATAACAAACGCAGAGAGGGGTCAGCGGACTGTAGGTGGTGGTGTTCGGGGTTGGTGGTGAGATATGATTTTGCCGTTGTGTATACAAAAATTATAATCCATTGGGACAAGTTTATTGCGCGTGCACACAAACACAAATGAATGAGGGTTTTTCATTTATTTCTTTACCACATATACCTACTCTATATATACACAAGAGTATGCCAGGTCAAATTGTATGGCCATAAACGTATTGCATTATGTACAACACAGTTCTAGATGAATACGGACCGGATCAAACCATATGTACACCAATTTTGTTTGCTAACAACTTTCAATTGAATTCGTTTAGAACAGGGTGAAAGAGAGATAGGAAGACAGGGGCGTTTCCCCTTAATGTGTGTGTGATGAATGTAGTGACAATGAATGCAGCGATGAGGCTTAAAAGATTTTTTTTTCTTTTTTTCAGCTTCAAGAAATGAAGAGGATATTAAGGGTAAGAGATGTAAAACTGAACAAGGGAAATGATATTTGCACTACAATCCTAGATTTAAGCTGGTTGTATAGCCTTTCATTATGGTTGCTTTGGAAAGTAGAGATGTCGTAAAAGATTGTCTATTTTAATAGTATCCCACAGGAATGAGTTAGCAGACTTTGAAATAATTTTCATAATCTATCTAAGCCCACTGTGGAGAGATGAAGAATAGTCGCAGATTGTCCACAAGAAAAGAAAAAAGCCTGCAAAAATGGGCTACTTACAGATGTCGGAACACTAACTAAAAGTGAGTTGACACTTTGGAAATCTACGTCGTAAAAGAGAAATCTGCCAGAATTTAATTGATGGATGTATTTGACACTTGCTAGGATCCCAAAAAATCCCATTAAACTTCGAATAAAGAGTGTTGAGCAATTGAAGTTCATGCAGAACCCTACAACGACTACTGTAGAAACTGCAGAAGAGGAAACACAATCTGTAAGCCATATGTTCTCTGAATGTCCTGTACTAAGCACTGGAAGATTGACCGCTCCTAGAATTATCCCTTTCTATGGGCTTGATGACCTTCAAATCGCTGATTTCAGGAAACTCCTGAGATTCCTATCCCTTTTTTAGGTGGTTTTTCCCAAATAAGCTGTCTCTTTTCAGGCTCCTATGGGTACATTTTTATTGATACACCCCAATGGAAATACGTCTCAGGACACCATGAAAACTTATCATGAATGCTTCGCTGTTACAGTTCAGTTATTGCATTCAAATTCCTTGTAAAACCTTGAGTTAACCTCTGAACAAATAAATATTTGACGCGACTCAGCCTGGAGAAAGCCAAGGGCTGGTTCTCGCAACCATTCATGTTGTGTATGTTGCTATATTTTTTGTATCTACCTACAGTTTTTATTGCCGACTCTGTATGGCAGATTAAGAAGTGTGGTTGTTTTTGCTAAGATTCAAACCTGTGTCAGGTTGTGAAGCAATCCAACGCACTAACCCACGGCGATCTTCACTGCCCGAACACAATGCGGCCGCTGTGGTGTAGTAGTAGTAGTAGTATTCGCTGTCAAAAAGTAGAAATGTATACAATCTCACTAGTGTGCCCACAATGCGGGCCGCTGTGGTGTAGCAGTAGCAGCAGCGAAGTACGAGTTGGTTAACTTTTAACTTTTGCAGCGCGGCAAGTGACAGGCAGAGAAATTAACGACTGTTGAAGAAGGATCATGCATACATTTTGTATGTGTTCGTATTCGTTTTCTATGCGATGTAGAACAACCAATGGCAAATCGACAAAAAACAAAGGAAATGGAAGATAACTACGAGACAAACGTGCTGGCGCCCTACACCATTGTGGGCGAATTTGGTGAGTTCAGTGCCACAGCGTTACTACATCGGTACTACTGCTTCTGCTACACCACAGCGGCCGTGCATTGTGTTCGGGCAGTCAAGCTCAGAATAATGATGGCGCTACCTGAGTTTTGTACCCCAAGTTGGATGAGCGTGTTTCCTCGCAGTCTACCGCGTCGTCCCTCCTCTGGATACCTGGGATTATATTTAAATTGGACTGCGAATATGTACCAAGAGGATCGAGAAAATACGCCAGAGACGGTTCTGACCTTCTACCTAGAATGAATCCGATTTACAACAGCCGTGCGCCATCTAAGAGAAAAACGTAGAAATATATTGTGGTTCGGACCTTGGCTATTTCTAAAATCATCTTCTCGGTATTTTCACTCAAAGAACGTTTGAATTTTGGAAAAATTATATCTCGGTGCCAAGAAACCTACCGACAAAAACAGAAACACTGTCCAAATAGTCCAATTTATGGAAGTGGAAAAGGTCTTCAGATACAAATTCGGAACAACAAAAGCCTCCCTGTGAAATTATCCTTTGTATAGCCATGTCACGGTCCCATTACATTCCAGCTCTCCTAGACAACATCACTTTATAAGAACTCCCCCCTTTTAAAACAATCCTATCTCCCAACGGTAGACCGATTCGAATCTCTAAACATCCTCTAAATCTCCTTACAATGAGCATAATTAATTTAAAAAAAAAAACAACACCCTCCCTTTCAATTGAACAAACCTCTGCATAAGACATTGTTTCGCAAAAGGACAATCAAGATAATTTCCTCGCCTTCATCCAATACTGAGTGCAAGTAAAAAGTAAATCCCTGAAATCCCTTTGATAATCCAGGCCCGTCTGGCAGACTAAACACACACAAACACCGTATACTTGTATCCTTTACAATTTACCTGACCTTTCGCCATTTGTATCCTGCCTGTGTGTGTGTGTGTTTTACAGAGAGAAAGAGTGTCTCCCTCTGCAAATTGCATTAAATAAGTAGGATACAACATGCGACTGGTATTAAACACCAATTACACACTAAATGAATGTGAACAGTTGTGTACATTTTAATTAACCTTTTTGTGTGTGCTCCCGAAATTCGATAGTACAAGGATTAAACAATTTATACAGACATGTGTGAGTGCTGCTACCTCTTTCTCCAGGATATCGGGCAGAAAAAAAAACAGAAACTGAGTGCATGTGTTGCTGCAGCAAATGATATTCTCAAGTAATTAGTAATCCACTTGATACATTCACAAGGATTCAAGGAGATGCTACCTATCTACTCGTATACTTACCTAACATAAGGATCTCCACATTGCATTCGAAAAGTAATTAAGTTATCTATTGTTTTTTTTTTTTTTTGTAGAAGGCACACATCGCGTGTGTTAATGGAATCAAAACTTAATTCGCTCGACTTAGCCCAAGTACAATGTACATCTGTGAGATGTACAATACTCCCAGGGAGCCACCACAGTGGCGGATTCGAAACGTTCAAGTGTTTTACCGCTCAGTACACTTTTGCACACAACGCGAATGAGGCTAATTGATGTCGTTTCCAATTCCATTTCCACACTCTCGATGTGAAGTCGATTCGAAAGCAGATTGAAGTATGAGTATCTGTGAATGCTAGACGGTGGATGGTTCCACTATCTTTTTGCCAATTAACCGATTGGTGGGAGTTGAAATTTTAAATGAAATTTTGTGGTATGTGGTCTTTGGAGGTCCTTGTGTTTGCAATTGGGTTTTGTATTTAGCGTGTGGATTACCAGAGGGTTTTGTGTGTGAATGCTAGGTCAAATGAAAGGCAATCGGGTTCGTTTATCCATCATTAAATGGTTTGCGGAGAGAGTGCACATTGCAAAAACACAATTGCGACTAAATACTCAAACCAACTGATGAATTTGTCAGAAATAGTGAAGGATTGTCTTGCCAACTTCAAAATCAATAAAATGGCACTCTTCGTTGCACCAGAAAGCATGATTTTAACTAACGACGTGTCTATAAACTTAGTCGGTTTTGTCATCTATCTAAATTACCTTGAATCCGCACCTTGATCGAATCCAACATTCTGGATGTGCACACATTTCGATGCAGCTGGCTTCAAAACCCGGAACGCAGGCTTTTCGGAAGAGCAAAGGGAATCGTAAGTGTAGAATGCTGACTAAACTGCATGTCCAGCAGCTTCAACAGATTTAGTCCACGAAGATTTAGTCCAGAACGCTTTTTCAGTTTAGAATAGGTTACCGCACCATAAGGAGGATGCATGCACTCAGTATATGGGCCGATGAAAACATCAGTCTGATGATTGGGCTATCAGCTCTATATCTTCAAAAAAGTAGATTTTAAACCTCGGAAGAACTACCGAAGTCAACGTCTTAAGCCGTTTTGAAGCACAATTTTTGGGCTGCTGGATGCACCAGTGCAACTTCTGGTCCGACAGATAAACAGTAGACCAAATCTCCACATTGCGTTAAATCCGAAAAAAGACTTACGGACGAAATTCGAAACTCACCACCTCTTCATCGACTTTAAAGCTGCGTCAGAACTGATCTGGTTATGTCGCGCAATGCAAGAAAACCCGTGATGCTCTTTGCAGTTCGGTTACAGCTCTTCTGAACTTCATGTCGGATTTCGGCAAGATGCACTGCCATGTGACTTCTTTAATCTTGCGCTGGAGCAGATGTTAATACGCAACATATGCAGAAGATATTGACTGACGGGTGTGCCGTCATAGAGGCTTCCACGGGAATTGAAGTGAAACGAGTTAATTTTGAAGTGCCTCAGTGTTCTCAGCATAAGTCCATAGCATAAGACAGGATGTCACTGCTGACAACTTTAACCTCAAAGTAGTCAAGGAGTTCGCCTTTGTTGAAATTTGACGAAGTATAACCCTAGGAAATCTTTGCTAGAAAGAATAATATAAGGTCCTCTGTGTAAGGAATGTGAATGAAGGAGAAGATTTAATCGTGAACTCTAGGATCTATCTTAAGACGCGGAAGTAGTCCAAAAAGACCAAGACACGTCGATTATATAGACATCAATGATCCAGTCAAGAGGATCTTTCAATCCCAGCTTCCGAATCAGACAGCAACGCACCCAGCATCAAAAAGGATTTCATTCATTCCTCATACAAACATTCTATAGATCTGCTAAGAATCTATCAGTGACCAAGACCCTTCAAGATATCACGCTAATCAAAGTCCTTCCTAAGAAGTAATTTCGCCTTGTTTACATCTTGCCAATGTCAATTATGTCATTTCCAACTACTACAGGACATAACCTTGAAAAAAAAAAAAAATTGTCCCCACGTTTCTTAATGGCAAAACTTTCTAAACCATTCCCCCGTCAAATTAATGGTAACATCCACGACATTCCCATAAAAAAATGTCAACTTTAGCTATTGCAATGTCCTTGATATTTCTTAGTCAAAACGTTTTATTTTGTCCTTTCGCTATCCCCAACCACCTCCTTCATACTTCTAAATCAGCTTTTGAGATGTGCAACGAAATCAGTTGTTGAAAACGTCAACTATCTTTTTAATGTGCAACAATTCCACAAAATATCAAAAAGGGAGAGAGAGAAAGCGAAGGACTGAAGTTATCCTTCAACTTTTTGTACTGACTGGTAATTTGTGAAACTCCTCGCTTTGCTTTGATGGAGTATTTTCCAAATCCGATTGGTAGAAACGGAAGCGGAAGAAAAAGAATAAGAAAGAAAAAAGTAATTTAATACCAAAAGTTAGTCAAGGAATTTTAAACTCCTTCCCAAGGATATGAGCATATTTGAACGGTTGAATGGAAAAACAAACGCGTGGAATTGTTTCACATGTATGTCTGTCTGTCTGTGGGCTTCAATGGAATGTGATGATGCTTCTGTACTGTACTCGTTGTTGATGCTTTTCTTGTGGTATTTCATGTGTGGGTAATTGAAATTGTCAGTGAGGTCGATTTTGTTATGTGCCAACCAACACAAAGAAAAGAGGAAAGGATATTGGAAATTGTATTCGGGAAAATCTACTGAGTTTGGTTGAATTTTTTAAATTTTGTTTGCACTTGAAATTAACTCTAAACAAATCGACAAACGAATAGTTGTTACAGCATCTAGGAATAATGTTATGAAACTCCAGGGACTCAAACCAATAATGGTTTCACAAACAAAACGATAGATGGCGGTTTTCTATACAAATAAGCGACTTAGCTCGAATATGGAAATATTAAATGAAGGGGGTGTTTTAGGTGTCGTGTACCAAGGGGACTTACTAAGACTGAAGGCTCATTGCAATGCCTATGGAATTTTTTATGAGGGAGAATTTTACCCGTTTAACCATTTAAATTTATTGATGAAGGATAGAAGTTTACGTATGAGGGGTTTTGCTTATAACAGTTGATAACAGTGACCCAGAAGTCTTCTTCTGCTGTGAGATAGCGCTGTACAATGGCGGAAGAGGTGAGTTGTAGTTTACTTCTCCTCCACATGTCTGCAGTTTTTTCGAAAAATCGAAGGCACGAGCAGGAATATAAAGCGCCCTACTCTGGGCGGAAATGCTCCTCAGAAATTAAGCAAACCACCCACATACTTTATTAATTTGTTTGTCAAACTTGTCTTTAAACTTTTAAATGGTCCAAACGCCTCTGTGATTGGTCCTTTTCTCCCAATATCCTGTCAAAAGTATCACCACCATTCTACAAACAACATAAACCACGAATATAGCCATGACTTCCAGCCTCCCAAATGTCCCTAACGATAATTTTGATAATATCACAAAATCACCAATATCATGACAAACCCAATTCCACATCACTTAACATGGCAATCTCTGTTCCATTACCACCATGGAGAGACTCCTATCCACTTCGTATCCTTCGATCATTGTCATGAGACATTTCGTGGTTTTCCATTGCCTCTCCTCTCCCGGCACACACCCTCTTTTAACTTTTTTAAGAGAAATCAGTATGGGGCAGTTGTATGCATATGTACATAAAGCCTCTTCAAGTAAAGCCACCAACACAACACCCCCCAATGCAGACCAGCTCTGGCCTTTTGCGGCTGGGATGACAGCAAGTGCATGCGTGGTTAATCATGGTCAACCGTGTGTATAGAGAAGTTGGTGTCAATTTCTCTCTCTAATGTGAGTTGTATACACACACAAACATAAAATGACATCGAACGTCTTAAGGGATGATTATCGCTATGCTGTGACGCTTTGGTTCACCACAGATTTGCGTGTTTTAAAGTCACAACCAGAAATCCAATCCCTAAGGGCTAGCGTGCATATTTTTAATATTTTGTTTGCGGAAAACTGACACAATAAAGTGTGACAAGTAATTTGACATTAAAATTTAGTGATGGCAGTACAGTACTTGAAGGGTGTACTATTTCTTGCGAACAAAAGAAGAAAAGAGGACGAATAAACTTCCTCAAATGTCCATTAATATGAAAGCACTTGAAGTATATTTTCGTGTTTGAATTCTTTGGGGATTTGAATGATCCCTTAGCAGGGCCGTCTTATTTGTTTTTTCTTTCTCTTTTGCTTTTTCTATTTATTTTTGAATGTTTTGTTATGAGAGTTTGACAAATAATTGTAGATACTGATGTATTGTCCTTAAAAGACCAAGGGAAAGTAACAGAGCCACGGAAAGTAAAAGAGAAAATTGAACCAAGGCTCAACGGCGGTGGTGGAAGCTAAGGTATCTAAGGTTCTTATGACGATACATATGTCAAGGAATGGTTGAAAATAATTTTTTTAATAGGCGAAGGTTGACAGGGTTAACAGGGTAGGTCTAAGTAACTTTCAACTAGAAGCTTTTGCCTAGACATACTTTTTTAAGAAAGTTTGCCAAAATGATAGGACTTCATAATCGCTAACAAAAACTTCACTTTAAGTGGCCCACACAAGTAGAAGGGGATCTTAATCAACTTTAAGTACACAACTGGAAGTCGGAGGCGACACCTGAGTATGTTGGCCCTTCATTCAAAATGCTTGAATGTACACCTCTATTCCATGTCTCACTTCCAACCCTTTTCATAAATTACTGTTAAAGATTTGTGTCCCCTCCTACTCAGAAGAAGAAAAAGAGAAAGAAAACTTATAACGGACAAGCTGCATTCAAAAATTTTCAATAACAACGGAACTTGTTGAGAAGTTTTTATAAAATTTTCCTCCTCTTCGCAAATAAAAAAAAAAATAAAAAATTAACTTCCTTTTAACGATTTGTTGAAACACACATCCGTATCCGGCAGTCGAGAATCGACTGCACGCCCGTTCGTCAACCATCGCGTCACCGTATTTTCCGCTCTTTTTTCGTTGAATAAAATTAAATTTGAAGCAGTAGAAGACGAAGCAAAAAAATAAAGTTTTCCTTGATCCTTGATACGATCCGTTATGCGAGAGAGTTGTTCACAGTTGAACTTTCTCCCCCAAAAGTAGTTAACAAGAGCGAAGCGAGTAGAAATGTTCCCAGACGATGATGGCGGTTGGCAATGGCAGTCGATTTGGTTGGAATTTTAATAATAATCGTTTAATTACAATTAGCAAGGAACGATGGTAGAACTTACAGAAAAATTTGTTTTTTTTTTGTAATTTGCATAAGTACTTGTACTTTAAAGAGAAGGCAGTTTCAAGAAGGTATACAACGTAGTTTTGACTGCTTAAAAAAAAAACTTGCCCAAGTAGTTGTATTTTCACTTAGTGCATTCTTGTAAACTGATTTTTATATGCAAATAGGATAAAGGCATATGTTTGTCGGTATGTGGGTGTGGTCCTTGAAACTATTTAATTCACAAAGGAGTAGGGGATTTCAAAATAATGACCGCCAATCACGATATCCACCATTTGGATTTGTATGAGAAATTGTGTGAGGCGGAATCCTTTGCGTGTAGAATTAATTTTTTTAACTGCACTTTTAAAGGATTTCTCCCATTTGGTAGCTTTTGGGGTGGTTAGTTACTTTTTTTTTTTTTTTAAAGCATTTATTGTTAAGTTAGTTGTTTTATGGATCGGAAAAGCTCAGTCTAAGGATGGGAGAGACTTTTATTGATGTTTAGGTGTTTCCTCTCTAGTCCTCAATGATGTGTGTGATGGTGGGTAATAAAAAGAAAAAAAAAAAAAAAAAAATTCATTGATTGTAAAACGCACATTTAAGAAATGGAAAGGGCGGTTTTTACGATTGTCTGAATGATAAAAGCTTAAGTGGTTTTCAGTGGAAGCCGAAGAGAACAGAAATAACAATAAAAAAGATGAAAAAGCACACACGCCTCCACGTATAGATGGCACTAAATGAAAGGAATCCGGGTGCTATGAAGTGTAACGCGAATGTTGTTAAATAAATTCAAACCGAGCACAGTAATTTATTAATTTATTCGTTTTAATAAACTTAAAATAACAATTCTTGAAGGCTGTATCTATGAGAGAGAGAGAGAGAGAGAGAGAGAGAGAGAGAAGTAGAATTGCTACATAATCTTGTTCGTTTTGAGTTTTGCTACAAACAGACCTGTGTTTCTGTTGTGGAAACCCGATGACCTTTTTGTATTTATTTTGAAAAACTAAAGGAAATTGGAAGGAAAGGAATTTAAACCGGAGTAGGATGAGGCTCACTAAGTAGTGAACTTGGTTTCATTTCATATTTTCAAGTGAAAATGTGCGTTTGATTCACGTTCCTCTTAGGTGAATTTTGTACATACATACATTTACTTTTCATGCGAGTCTTGTTATGACTTATCCCTATCTTAAATGTTGGGGACTTTCCTTGGAAGATCATAGCCCGAAGCAGGCAAAAACACTTCGACGGGGGATTCATTTTCCAGAAAAAGTCAACTCTTCATCCGCAAGCACAACCTTAAATTTTTCCCCTGACCCCAATCATACATACTTTGGATTAGATACACAGGAAAACTTTGCGGCACAAGTGATTTTTAAGGTGCAGTGCTTCTCTGGTTTTCGCCAGAAAAGAGCCTAATTCTTCAGAGAAGATAGCAATTCTATTATACACTCTGTGTAGGTGTAGGCTTAGGGAAAAGGTTTTAAGGGACACAACTAAGACTTCAATCACAGGGATTTCAAATTTATTATTTTTTTGACGTACTAGTCACTTTCAGCGTCAGTCTGGCTTGCTTCCTTTATATGAGGAAACAAGAAACTTAGTGAAAACTGGGCTGTCTAAAGACTTTTCGAACTCGTTGTTGGTTTGGACTCTGAGAGTCGTTAGTAAATACTTAAGAAAGTCGCAAGTTGAAGAAGCCAGATCACATGCCTCTTTTTCAGTGGCCTTAGTACGTTATTCTTCCTTCTTAAACACACACACATATTTACAACTAAACCAAGGCGACCATTCCGCAGATCCATTAGAAACCAAAAAAAACTCAACCAAATTGTCTAACAGAATCATAGAAATTTGCAAGCCAAATATTGTAGAACCGTCACATATTAACTCATCCTTCTGACACACTTTAGGTATTAACTCGTTCAATAAGTTCTAAGTGAAACTCTTATATTTCATCTTCGCAAACTTTTAATTTCCATAAAAAAAAAAGTTCACAACCAATTGCCTGATTTAATATTCCATTCAAAGACAATTCCTCTTTCTCAAACACCTCTTCACAAGAAGAAACACTATCTCATTTCATTTTTCAAGTGAATTTCAACCGCCTTATTTCAATTCCGGCATCCTCTCCTTTCTCACTTCAGACAAGAAACTCTGAAAAACAAGGAAATTGACCGCAAAACATTTTCACTTTGACTCTAGTCCTTCAATCAAGCAACCAACCGACCGAGCAACCAAATTAGAAAACTACCACTGTACAAGAGTTTTCTTGCACCAACCAAGAGGAGGAATGAGGACTCTTTTTTTTTTCTTTTCTGCTGACCAAAAGTCAACTCTACGGCAAGCAAGCCACACTAAGAAAAACTTTAACAAAATGTCGTTAGGGAAACTTTTGATTGCGTCCTGAAATTCTGAGTTAACAAATATATTTATTTTTATCTCCTGTTGGTGTTAGCTTTGTAATGTGTCCCTTTGACCGCAACAGTATTGTTCATTTGACCACGAATTATTTTATCGGTTTTTACATATATGTAGGTACATCTGTAACTCTTTCCTTTGCCTTTTTCGCGTGGACCTTCCTCTCTAATAGACCAAATTGTAATAGAGTAAACTGACTGCTAAACTGGTGGCAGCTGCTACAAGTTTTTAGAAAAAAAGTTAAGGGTTGCTTATCAGATATCAAAAATGGAAGATACGATTGTAAAAATCTAAGGAAATTGAAGGTCACCTCATAGAAATCAAGCTAATCGACGAGTAGGACGAAACAATACATGTCATCAACTCTGGAACAACATTATATATTTCGATCACAGAGCAAACGTTTTTCATCTCTACTCAGTCTATTCCCGCGACCTAAGTCAGGTTTTAGAGTTCCTAGAGGATTCATGGTTCTAACTCAAAAAGTGAAAGTAATTAGAACTCACTAATGTCTTGCAAAGCTGTAAAGTGCATCAATATATTAGAAAATACTTCAAGAAAAAAGCCTGCAAACATAGGCAACAAAGTGCGTCTCAATATTTTTGACGCCGTATTCTCATGGATCCTTTTTGATAAGAAGGACATCAAGTGAATATTACAATTTTTCTGATGAGGAAAAACAAAATTGCATTTTACTTTTTGAGCATTTATCGGGTCTTCTCTATCATGTACGTCTTAACCGAAACGAGCACAAAAGAAATTGTCGATTTGGGGCTTTTAACGTTTTTAAAATCGCGCACTACTGAACTGCTACTGCACATACCATTGCATTTTTTACTGCTGGTGAAGATCTGAAGATTTCCATGGAATCAGTTGATTTTTCGGGTAAATTATGCTTCGTGTACTCCTTCTTATCCTATTTTTTACATTATAAAAGTGAAACGTTGTCCGTTTGTTTGTTTGTTCCTCTGTAACACAAAAACTATGGAATCAATCAACTTCAAATTTTGCATACAGAGTGGCTGTACCTCGGGTCACAGTATAGGCTACTTTTGGTTATTAAAGTGTAACTTGCCATTTATAGGTGAGCGAAGCCGCGGGTATAAGCTAGTTGTTGATATTTGTCTGAAACAAATAGAATTATTGCGCATCCTGCAAGCCTGTGGTTTTAGTATTTTAGTCCGAAGGGGGATACCTGTTGTCGATCAAATGTAATTTTTAATTCTTTTGCGCAAAAGTATTGTGAAAAAAGCCATTATTGTAGAATTAATGTGTGTAAATTAAAGGATAGTGTGTCGTGGAGTCCTTGAGTGCTCTTCCAGTTTTTGTCTCTAAATAAGTGAAATTTGTTCTTACCATTTGCCTCTCGCGACATGGTATTCCGCGGTGTTTTGCGGTGTGTTTTTCTCGATTTTACTCAATTTTGCCATTTTTCCGGAGCCCCTCGGGATAGGGTGCAATCATGCTTTTTGCTCTTGCGATGCGTAAAGTGCGTTGAAATTTGCGGAGCACCCACGTGATTTGGTGTATTGCAATATGTTTTGCTTCATTTTGTCCGTCGAAATGCCGTGAATTTGAACGAAGTTTGCCGAATTCCATCCGCTATGCGGGGAAATGAGATGTATTTTTTCTGATTTGCCCCCCGCGAAACCATGAAGTACGGTATATTTGCGTCTATTTTGCCCATCCGTGGGTCGTGATGCCTGAATTTCGGATGTTTATTGCCTAAATCCTACGGGAAGTGGGTTAAGTGCAGTGTGTCTTGCTTCGGGAAGATTACGGTTCCTGGGGCGCCAAGATTTGATGATTGATTTTAATTATCAAATATTGGCGCCCCGGAAAATAGTTATCGTGCCGTTGCTTCAATATGTCGGTTCTCTTCCCGGCGCGACACGGTGAAGTGCGGTATGCGTGAGGTGGGGTGTATTTTGCTTAATTTGCACCTCAATTTCGTCCATTTATCCATGGCGACAAGGTACACATCGGTCTATTTCATCGGTTTACGATCGAGACTCGGTCGACTATCAGGGTACATGTGTATGCGCCTCCACTCATCCACGCAGATCAACGAACTTGTATGTTTTTCAAGACTTCGGATCTTTTTTTTTCAGACTTACATGTGTGCCGCCACTAGCAAACGTTGGATTTTACTTGCAATGGAATGGAAGACATTTCCAAACGTGAGTATGATCATCCTTTTCGCCTTTCTTAGCGTCCTCGCACTTTACTCTTGAGTTAAGCTTGAATTAAGTTCACGTGAGTTGAAGTATGGGAATGAACGCATTTTGAACTTAGTTGCATAGTAGTTTCTTATGAAAACTTAAAAAAAAAAGGCGGAAAACTTGTCTGAGTAAAAAGCTAACTCCATTTTTATTTCAAAAATAAAAATTAATATTACATTCGAGACTCTGAAAACCCTGCTGATTTGATTGATTTTCCGATTGAATCATCTGAACTTGAACCATCGTCCTTATCTGATTTCTTTTTCTCCATTGAGTTTTCTTTCTCCTCTGATTTATTTGTCTTCTTCGAGTTTTCTTTGCGTTTTCTTTCACCTTTGATTTTTTTTTTCTTGTCTGCTGATTACATTTTTCAATTGTTGCTTTTCTTTGATTTCCCTTTCCACAAATCGAAAAACCATTTTAATCTCAACCATTTAAATAACGCTTCAAATGGATGCTTCTGATCGTGCCACGCTACAACTTTATCTAAATCTTTACCCACAGTACTATCCTGCAATCTTCCCAACTGTTGGCGCAATCTCTGAAGTAAAAGTCGTTGATTTCGTCGACACAGACCAAAACATAACTTGTCCTTGGTCATATTCGGCAGATTATCTATTTCGAAGTGGTCGTTGTCAAAGAAAGCAATTGTTGATAATTCCATTATTAAATCCCATCGTTCACTTGGATCTGCTTGCATGATTTGTCTCAGGCGGAACTGTAATCTGGCGACACGTGAGGTTAAAGCGAAGAAAGCTGTTTGTAAGGTTTCATATTCTTGCTTCAAGTTGGCGTCAGATGGGCGCTTGAGAAAGGACACCACAGAGGTTTTGGATTTCGATTCCATGCTGAACGATTTTTGTTTTTTTGTTCGGTGTTGTGTCTGGTTCAAGTTCGAAAGTCAGAAATGAAGGCATAGTCGTAGGTAAACTACTTGATTGAGTTTTTAAATACGGTGAAGTTCGGTATGTTTTCTCATATTTCGTGAATAATTCCGTGGTGATGCGTGAAGTGGGGTGTATTTTGCTTAATTTGCACCTCAATTTCACCCATTTATCTATGGCGACAAGGTACACACCGGTCTTTTTCATCGGTTTACGATCGAGACTCGGTCAACTATAGGGGTACATGTGTGTGTGCTTCCACTCATCCAAGCAGCTCTTCGAACTATGTATTTTTCAAGACTTCGGATCTTTTGTTTTTTTCAGACTTACGTGTGTGCCGCGACTGGCAAACGTGAGATTTTATCTGGAGCTAAGTTGCAATGGAATGGAAGACATTTTCGAACGTGAGTAAGATCATCCTTTTCACCTTTCTTAGCTTCCTCGCACTTTACCCTTGAGTTTAGCTGGAACTTAGTTCATGTGAATTGAAGTATGGGAATGAACGCATTTTGAACTAAGCTGCATAATATTTTCTTATGACAACTTTAAAAAAAAAAAAACGCTCAAAGCTTGTCTGAATAAAAAGCTAACTCCATTTTAATTTCAAAAATAAAAATAATAATTACATTCGAGACTCTAAAACCCTGCTGATTTGATTGATTTTTCGATTAAATCATCCGAACTTGAACCATCGTCCTTATCTGATTTCTTTTTCTCCTCTGAGTTTTCTTTCTCCTCTGATTTATTTGTCTTCTTCGAGTTTTCATCTTTCACCTTTGAATTTTTTTGTCTCGTCTGCTGATTACATTTTTCAATTGTTGTTTTTCTTTGATTTACTTTTCCACAAATCGAAAAACCATTTTAATCTCAAAAATTTAAATAACGCTTCAAATGGATGCTTCTCAATCTGCCACGCTACATCTTTATCTATTTCTTTACACTTAGCAATATCCTGCAATCTTCCTATCTGTTGGCGCAATTTCTGGAGTAAAAGTCGTTGGTTTCGTCGACACAGACCAAAACATAACTTGTCCTTGGTCATATTCGGCAGATTATCTATTTCGAAGTGGTCGTTGTCAAAGAAAGCAATTGTTGATAGTTCCATTATTAAATCCCATCGTTCACTTGGATCTGCTTGCATGATTTGTCTCAGGCGGAACTGTAATCTGGCAACACGTGAGGTTAAAGCGAAGAAAGCTGTTTGTAAGGTTTCATATTCTTGCTTCAAGTTGGCGTCAGATGGGCGCTTAAGAAAGGACACCACAGAGGTTTTGGATTTCGATTCCATGCTGAACGATTTTTGTTTTTTTGTTCGGTGTTGTGTCTGGTTCAAGTTCGAAAGTCAGAAATGAAGGGATAGTCGTAGGTACACTGCTTGATTGAGTTCTCAAATACGGTGAATGTTTCCTAATATTTCCGTGGTGATGCGTGAAGTGGGGTGTATTTTGCTTAATTTGCACCTCAATTTCGTCCATTTATCCATGGTGACAAGGTACACACCGGTCTATTTCATCGGTTAACGATCGAGACTCGGTCGACTATCGGGGTATATGTTTGTGTGCCTCCACTCATCCAAGCAGGTCTACGAACTATGTATTTTTCAAGACTTCGGATCTTTTGTTTTTCAGACTTACATGCAACTAGCAAACGTTGGATTTTAGTTGGAGTTTAGTTATAATGGAATGGAAGGCATTTTCGAACGTGAGAAAGATCATCCTTTTCGCCTTTCTTAGCTTCCTCTCACTTTACTCTCGAATTTAGCTTAAACTAAGTTCACGTGAATTGAAGTATGGGAATGAACGCATTTTGAACTAAGCTGCATAATAGTTTCTTATGAAAACTGAAAAGAAAAAACCCTGAAAACTTGTCTAAATAAAAAGCCAATTGTATTTTAAATTCAAAAATAAAAATAAAATAACATTCGAGACTCTAAAAACTCTGCTTATTTGATTGATTTCATTTGAAATCATCTGAACCTAAACCATCGACCTTATTTGATTGTTTTTTCTAATTTCAGTTTTCTTTCTTCTTTAAGTTTTCTTTCTTCTTTGATTTCTCTTTCTTCTTTGATTTCTTTTCCTCCTTTGAGTCTTCTTTCGCGGTTGAGGTTTCTTTATCATTTGCTTTTTCTTTCTCCTCTGATTTATTTGTCTTCTTTGAGTTTTCTTTCTCTTCTGGTAGCTTCCACGATATTTCTGACTTCACTGATTTTCCAATTGAATCTTCTGAAACTGCACCTTTGACCTTATCTGATTTTTTTTTCTCCTCTGATTTCTTTGTCTCCTTTGAGTTTTCTTTCTCCTCTGATTTATTTGTCTCCTTTGAGTTTTTTTTCCCCTCTGATTTCTTTGTCTCCTTTGAGTTTTCTTTCTCCTCTGATTTATTTGTCTCCTTTGAGTTTTCTTTCTCCTCTGATTTATTTGTCTCCTTTGAGTTTTCTTTCTCCTCTGATTTATCTGTCTCCTTTGAGTTTTCTTTCTCCTCCGATTTATTTGTCTCCTTTGAGTTTTCTTTCTCCTCTGATTTATTTGTCTTCTTTGAGTTCTTTTTCTCCTCGCATTTATTTTTCTTCTTTGAGTTTTCTTTATCATTTGCGCTTCCTTTCACGTCTGACTTTCCTTCCGCTTTTGACTTTTCTAGCTCGTCCTCAATTTTCTTCGCTATGTCTGCAAATTGTGCTGATCTCATTGACTCTGATCCGAGTGAATCAACTGAAAGTAAATCACCGTCCCCGGGTCTAGAAAAAAAAATATAGAAAACCAAAATCCAGGAGAAAATACATATGTAGAAAACAAAAATCCAGAATGAAAAAAATCTCGAAAGGCTAAAATCTAGAAAACCAAAAAAAAAAAAAAAGTGAATCAATATTACTTTTGGAGACAATGGTAAAATTCGTCCGCGCGAATTGTCATCACTTAATTCCAAAATCCTTAAATACAGATAAGTTCTTTGAAATATTGGGAATCTGTATCGCTTAGCTTCGCTGCTGCGGTCCTTTTATGCCCAAAATCGGTGAGGAGCAACGGGTTTTTGTTATATTCCGAGTTATCGACTTACGTCCCTTTCGCAAAGGAATTGAGTGTCTCATCTTAAAAATCTCGGAAGCAAATTTCTTTTCGAAATTTTTTCGAGATTTTTGGACTCGCGATTTATGATATTGATTTTCGAGATTTTTGTCGTTCTAGATGTTAGTCGTTTTAAATTACATCTTGTTCGCTTCGGCTTCTTTGTCTGCTCTCTCAGCCGCATCCAGCTTTTGTCGAATATTCTGAATTAATCCTTGGATAGGTAGGTCGCTGGCCCGACAAACACCTGTCCCTGGTCCGGCGCTGCCCCGAGCACCAGCTGTCTTTGGTTGGTCGGGGACGGAATCGCTCTCCAGATCAAAACCTTTCCTTGGCCGGACGAAACCCCAACCAATACCTGGTGGGCCACTATCGTGACCAAAACCTGTCACTGATTGGTCGAGGTCCAAATCAGAACCTATCCCTGGTGGGCCGCTGCCCTGACCAAAACCTGTCCCTGGTCGGTCGGTGTCCCTACAAGAACCTTTCCTTGGTCGGCCACAGTCCTGAACAGGACCTTTCCCTTCTCTGCTCTTCTTAATCATCCTATTAATTTCAAACTCCTCAATGCCACAGAAGGCCAATGTGGCCAGCTCTATCAATAAACGGTCTCGTTCGTTTGGTTGCGCTTGAATGACTTGTCCCAAGCGGAATTTTAATTTTGAAAAATGTGATGATAAGGCGTAAAAAGCCTCTTGTAAATTTTCGTATTCTTTTTGCAGGTTAGAATCCTTGTGTGAAAGGCACGGAAACATTTTGAAGAATTTGTTGATGGTTTTTCTGTTTTTAGTTTTAAAATTAAGAATTAAGTAAGTGTCGGAAATTATTTGACTCGAGTTTTGAGAAGATTGACAACTAGGATTTTTGATATTTTTATTTTTTTTTTCAAGGGGAAGGTATCTACTGTGGAAGGTACACCGCGACATAGTTTCTCCTAAAATTATGAAAAAACACATTGACGGTTGAGGGTGGAGATCAATCCCAACCCCTTTTGTTTAATTGCTCATATTTGAAAAAACAAAAAAAAAATAAAAATAAAAACGTTGTAATGACTTGGTGTTTACTTGGTTTTTGAAGACGTGCCTTCTTTCGAATCCCTTTTCCACAAATTGTAATACCATTTTAATTTCATCCATTTAAATAACCCTTCATCTTCCTCCGAATTCAGCTTCCGACCTCTTATATTTGTTTCTTTACTCGGATCACTGAACTTGCAAATTTGCAATCTTCCCATCTGTTGACGCAATTCCTGAATTAATCGTCGTTGCTTTCGTCGGATCTGACCGACACATAACTCGTCCTTGGTCATTCTTGGCAGGTTATCTATTTCGAAGTCTTCCATGTCACAAAAAGCAATTGTTGCTAGTTCCACTAATAAATCCCCTCGTTCACTTGGATCTGCTTGCATGATTTGTCTCAGGCGGAACTGTAATTTGGCAACACGTGAGGTTAAAGCGAAGAAAGCTGTTTGTAAGTTTTTATATTCTTGCTTCAAGTGGGCTTCAGATGGGCGCTTAAGAAAGGACCCCACAGAGGTTTTGGATTTCGATTCCATACTGAACGATTTTTGTATTTTTGTTCGGTGTTGTGTCCGGTTTAAGTTCGAAAGTCAGAAATGAAGCGATAGTCGTAGGTAAATTGCTTGATTGAGTTCTCAGAAGGAGCGAAAGGTATTGGGTTTTTTTTTTTAATAACTTACTTACGGTTTATTTCTTGACAAAGCACAAGCACTGATACCGTTATTAAGTCATTTCTTCACCAAGTACTAACTAGCAAATTTGGTACCGAGTACAGGTTGGTATTAGTTGGACCCTCGAAATCGGAGTCTAGCTGCATTAATATCTAGATTTCATTTCTTTAGTACAAAAGTTAGTACTCGATTTTAATATTTTCTTGGTTGTGGTTGTGAAAAGAGTGAATACGAGTACGTGCGTTTGATTTTGGTTTACGTATATCGATTTCTATTTTATTTTCTGTGTTTTTGTTAAATTCGTGTATTCTGTGATGGTATTTTATATGTATAGGTTGAAAACGGATTTGCCTTTTGGCAGAGCGAGCCTTTCCGGTATCATCGTCATAGGTTTTTACTCATTTACTCGCAATAAACAAAATGTTCAAAAACCAACGCACACATATCCTATCATATACATATGTATAATAAAACAGTAGAACCCGGTGTGTCTGTACATTGAAGAAAAAGTAAAAAAAAAAAGGAAGGGGGCGACTAAAGAAGAGTAATAGAACACAAATTAGCGATTTTTAGAGTTCTTTTCTGTCTGTCTGTCCGTTTGTTTGTAAGCGCACATCTCCGAAACTACTGAACGGATTTTCATGTAGTTTTCACAGGTGGACAGAGCATAATTCGGAGCAGCATATAGGTTTTGTTTTTGAAAAATCGGATATCGGAAAACAAAGTTATCGTCATTTAAAGATTTTTGGAATTTACTTTTGTATGTTAGAAAAGTTAGAAGTTAAAGGTTGAAGGCTCATGGACGTCACGAACGATTGTTAAAAAAAAAACCAGAAACCTTTGGTTAGAATTATAGAGCGTATAAAATTTAGTACAAAAAAAATCAACAGGTGGCGCTGTTCATTATTAGAACGCGCTATAAACATTTTTGCAGTAATAACCAAAAAAATTGTGACTCATTAAAATATTCCACTCTAACCTCTCCGAAGGGAGTATAATCGGGGGGAAAATTGCTTCCAAATGCGATAAAATAGCAATTTGATAGGTGGCGCTGAACACTCACGCTGTTAAATCATGACGATCCGTTTTATTTTGTTGGCCAGTGTGTAGTTCTTGCACAATCTTTGTCCACGCTGGGTATGTATATGTGTAATTAAAATCGGCTCAATAGTTTTAAATTCACAGTTGATGGGTTGATGAGGAGAGGGGGTAACACCGTGTGCTAGCAGGGCTTCAGTTCACATTTAAGGTTTCTTCGTCATAACTTTCAACAAGTCCCAAGCCGCTGATGAAAACACTTCTCCTAGAAGCTGTTAATGTAGTCTAACGCATGCGGAGCTGCGGGTACAGCTAGTTCAAAAATAAATGCGAAAAACAACAGAAATGTCATTTCAAAGATTTCAAATGGCAAAATGATGTGAAAATCGGAATTATACCAGTTAAGACGTATCACGATATTAGTACCGCTTTGTGAGTTTCGATCTGGTAATTGCTTACGCCTGATTTCTTCATATTAGTACTAGCTGGCCTCGTACCCGGTCTAGCTAGACCTAGTACCAGCTTTAGTACTTACATTTCGTTGGTACCGAGTATTAGAGTTGATATATCAGGTCTAGCTAGATCAAGTAGAGATTTGCAAACAGAGTTTGCTCATGATCATTTCACTTTAAGATCGGCTTCCTTCACCGTTTATGCGCTAGTTGACATACGCTCATGAGACTATATCGCTGCCGATGTAAACTCTACTTTCATCGGTTTTTGATGGTAAGGGTAGCTTGCACAAAATGAAAAGCAGTACGCACTTTGTTGGATAACCATCTGTCGGGATAGGGTGTTGTCTTGTGAGCATTCGAATCGAGTCATATATCTTTAGAAACGTCATCGGGACTCTAATCTATCCTTTGTTGCCTTTCCCTGCATCATGACTTATAGTTTATGGAAGTCTAGCTTATGCTAAGAGTACACGTCACGCAAAAATCACATTTTAATGTGAGCGTCATCAACCAAAGAGATACTTTGATCAGTTTAAGTAGGAGGAATGTATTTGAACTGTTCCTATAGTTCTTACCAAATCTGCGGTGTCTAGGCAAATAGGCTCGTTTTTGCTCGTGGTGATTGCTGTTGGAGCTAAGCGACGATCAAAGGAGATATTGTCAGCAAATTCTTCGTGTAGCTGAGGCATCAATGAAATATTGGGCTATGGGACCTTCTGTCAAGTCTCAGGGGGTTCTAGTTCATTTTCAGCTTTCCAGGGTTGGTACAATGGATCCATCGTGGTCTTGAGTCTTGAGACGAAAAGTGAGGGAATGTTTCCATTCCATTTTGTAGTTTCAATGAAGGGTTTTATTTTCGTGATTTTTCATCATTAATGGGCTTTGTGACTACCTGCTTGCTTCAAAAGGACTTGCAGCAAAATTGAAGCCTCGCTAGATCCCACTTACGTGCCACTCAAGTTTAGCCCGCTCCTCCAAGTCGTTGTCATGAATGCAACAAAAAAAAAACTTTCTCAACAGATCTTTGGAAGAAAGTTTCCAAACACACTCCCACCAGATGGAGTCTCTTTGAATTTAAACTTGCACTGCCGTCGTATGTACTTTTTTTTTTGCAACTTAAATTGCTTTCGATACTCCAGGTGTACGTGTATGATTGCTGCTCTACCTCCTTCCAGTGTGTCTTTCCTCATTCTCCGTACAGAGATCATTGTGCTGCTCCTTTGGATTCAGTTTCTTTTCTTTTTTTATGAATGGAGGCAGAATCGATTTTAAGTACTTTTCGAATATGTACCTCCGATGATTATGATGATGGTAATGCTAATGAGGATGATAAAGATTATAACATGGCAATGATATCACATAAAAAAGGATAGGTATCCACTCTCGTATCCTACCGTATAAAACTTGGAACAAGGAGAAAAAGTTTTTTTTTTTTGGTTTGAAATTCGAGACGAAAAGGTGAATTTTAAATGGTTTTCCCTTAGACATATGGTTTTGGCAGGAGACTCCTCAGTGTATACTTCTTAAGGATAAAGTTTCCTTTTTCGTTTTTTATTTTTGCCTTCTGTCTGCAAATAGAAAATCTCATTTGAAACTTCTTGGTGGTCTGGGAGACATTTTCTGTCGTAATTTTTTTCCCATCCCCAAATTTGAGGGGGATGGGATGTGATGAAATATGAGATGAGATGATGTGTATGTTTGTGTTGGTTCATTTCGCTAGAAATTATTTTCGCAAAAGAAATGTCAAAAAGTTTAATGGAAACAACAACTGTTGGATGTCAAGGTGGGGTTTCAAGTCGGAAAAGGGTAGATACGGCGGAGATGAAGAAAAAAAAGTTGCGCATTTCAACATGGAAATCAGATCTCGTGTCTAGTGATGTGGAATAAGGCTAACCTACATGGAAAAGAGTGAAACACCGTCGCTCTCAAGGCGAGTGAAGTGATCTAATTAACCATTCAACCACACATTTTCGGGTCACGGTCAAAGACCGGCTTCTATCAGATGTAGCAAGACTTCATTTAACAGGTATAGTGCTCCTAGAAGACGATTCCTGGTGGACCGCCTAATATTATCCCGACCCTAATGGAGCTCATTCGTGTCAGTTCATTTCTGTTTTTTTGTTTTTACTTCCATGGCCGCTTCATGGGAACTGTTATCAAAGGTTCCCTGTATCTAAGGGCTTTAGTTGGTTCAAAGCCGCCTTAATTTACAAATATGGTTCCCACAGTTTTTTAGTTGACCCCGCCTGATTTGTAGGTTGGCAAAGCAATGTTGGTGTCGCTGACTGTCAGGGAATCTTCATGGAAACCGTGCAAGAGCTTGCCTATAAGTCTTTAAGGATCCCTGTATTCACACTATCATTTGCTATGTTTCAGAAGGCACTACAGTCGAGGAGATTTTGTGGACCTACATAATATGTAAGCTTCTCCAGGTCGATTGAGCTGCAGTTGAGGTTCGTTTTGTTTTATGGTCAGTGCTCTACGATGGATTTAAAGAGCCTTTGGGTGGCAACATAGCCTACAACTTTCTCCACTAAGCCAGTGTCCCTCTGGAGTTCAAATTCTTGGTCGCTGTACGCATTTCTGTGCTTCTTGAGTCGACTTTCTTTATCGAAAGTTGCAGCGGTGTGTGTCCAAGGGCAACTGCTGTAAGGTTGTTGTCATAGTTCTTACCAAATTACATCAATCTTCGCAGATGTTGAAGGTCGATGATTGTGGTCTTTTTCGTTAAATACAGCTTAGACGCCAAGTCCACGTATTGCTTGCTTTGAAGGCTTTGTTTTTGAATTTAGTCGTTTATTTAGAGTTATTGTGTCTAGAGTCGAAAAGAAAAGTGATAGAAGCTTCAAATTTGACAAAAGCTGACTTTCGTTACAACATATCGCGATAATTATCATGACACTAACATCTATCATTATATATAGCATGACATAAATGGAATTTTATTTTATTTTATTTATCATCTATATATTTGGTGTTCAGTGACACCTTACAGTGGAAAGGCTTAAGGTGTTCTTTTTTTTCTGAAATTTTCAACTTTAATTGTGAGAATGACCACTTCAACTTTTAACCTTCGATTGTGTCTTCTTCTTTCGTTACCCAATTTTTCTTCGACCTCGGCCTCTCATTTCAAAGAAAGTCTTCTTGTTTCAAAAGAAACACAACATCCTTGACGGATGCCTTTAAACTTCCTTTGAACTTAGAAACTTCTCGCATACACACATACATATGTATGTATACCCAACTGAACACTCCATTGACCCATAAAAACAAAGTTAAACAAGTACAAAGCCCAGTCATCCACCACCACGGCGATGCGTTCTTAAAAATTCTAATTAAAAGAAAAACGAGATGCGAACGACGACGTTCCTCTGTTCATCTTAAAGAAATTAGTGGGCAACTTTGAATTGAATTTTTTTTTTTCTTAAATTTCAAACGGACACTTCTTAGAGACGATGGAAAATCTCTATCCACCCTCTGGTCCATTGGCTTTGTGTCTGTTTCTCTTTTAATTTTATGATTTGTTGCAGAATTTCGAAGGTTTCTTTTGTAAAAAAAAAAAAAAATTATATTCACAGTCGATGAACGTGACGGTGGGGGAAGCCTTACATAAATTCATAGATAGCTTTGAAGGCGTTTTGATTAGCTTTGAAGTGAATTGTGCTTTTTGGTCTTTGGAAGTTGCAATAGCTTGTTGGTATGAAGATGGGTATATGCACCCAACGTTCGTGACATATTTTCAAACAGTTTTTGGACTTTTCTTTCTTATTTTCAGTTGAAAGACAAAAATCAGCGCCTAAATTAAGAAACACTATTAACATCAAAAATTCAAAAAAATTATTGCCTACTTTTAGGTGCAACTTAAAAAAAGAACAATCCTTGTCGACAAGCTTCTGCTCAAGGCTTCGTAAGCCTAAGATAATTTTCTGTTCAAAAAGTGTCTTTCCTTGTCTTTCCTGTCAAGCCTTCCTATGCTAGCTTTTCAGCTTTTGCATTACCTTTGCCTCTAAGTTAACCTGCCAAGAATTTTTGAGTTTGCCAAGACATCAGAAGCTTGTCTGTCTGATGAATTCAGTTTAGTTCTCATGGTCAAGTCCAGCTCGTAAGGTACCAAAACGTGGGGATTCGAGTGACTTTTCTGATGATTTCCTTCACTAAGCTTCGCTTGGCAGATTCCAAAAAGACCGGCGGCTCAGGAACTTTCCAAGAAAATTTCTTTTATCATCTAAGACTTGGTCTATGAAACTAGTGTATCGGATATCAGTGACGAGGAATCCAAGGAGACAAGATTTTCGGTCTGGAAATTGAATTCAACTTTGTTATCTAACCGTAGGCGGCTTGCATCGTTGGAAAGGGAGTCAAGCATATACCTACTCATGACTCATCGAAAAAGAAGCACGCGTCTGAAACAAAAACGTGTCACGTTTGGATATAAAACTCCAAACAACGTACAATTTCTTCGAAGCGAATATCAGTGGACGGGACAGCATGTTCTGACTCCCGTTTCCTGCTTAAATTTCTATTTCAAATTTCTCCTTTAATTTGACGTTCCTTTCGCCAGCCCTCAGGCTGAAGTGCTGTCTTATTCTTTCTGAAACAATGGCAACTTCCCCCAAGATATCTCCATTGAAAATGAAACTCTGTTTGAATCGCTGCGCATTGGGGTGGTGGTCGAACAACGGTGAGGGTGCAGTTCATAATTAAAAGTAACACACAACCGAAAACTGCCTCGTGTACCCCCCGGCCAGTGAGCACATTCAACTAGATGAAAGGGAGGACTCTCTTGAGTCTTTTACATCCTTTTTAAGCTCATTCACCTTGACATCAAAGGCAAAGCCATACAATTTACAATCCAAACCAATTCATCATCTCATTTCTCCCAATCAACTAAGCCAATCCTATCGCTACAAAAAAAAATTCAAATAAAGCCACAAACTACAAAAGTGTGAATTACAACATGTCCTTCCGTTGAATAAAATCAAATCCCCATGTTATCCGTTGCCTGATAAAATTACTTCTCTTGTGTCCACTGGACGCACAAAAGGTGTGCAATGTCCCATTTGGGGTGAAAAAAAAGAGACAGGAATCCCTTCTATCATTCATTTTATTCACTTTCATCCTTCAGATACAAACCACAAACTAACTTCGGCTCTGTGAAGTACGAGTTCGTATTAAAGGCACACAAATGATTCATGCGAAAAACGATAAAGGGATTACACACAGCATTGCTGGTGGTGGTGATGGTGATGGTGTCCTGTAAGTCCTTGCCTACATATGACGACATCAATAACAAATGTTTGCGCATTTAAATTTAATCCACACACACACGCACAGTAGTAGTGAATCTAACAACTATTACCAAATGACAGTGCAACAGAGTGGACAGGAGTTGCGATGTTTTTTTTTTGTTTTTTTAGTCCACCGATGGCTTTGTCCAAGCTTCGTTGTGGGACTTGATATCCTGTTAACATGACTATTTTAACAGGAACTGCAGGGGATAGAGTGTAGGTGGTAACAAAACTCTTGTCATCAATACAATTTCTTTGTCACAGATTAAGCCTAGGGTTCGTGTTCGACACGAAGTGGGATAGGTGATGATAGGCTTCGTCATTTGGGTGGGATGTCTAATTAAAAGTGTTCACAGTCTGGTTAGGATGTTTACCTTTTAAAACTCTACGTCAAGGATGTAGTACAAAACGGGTAATAAACTTCGACGTATAAAAGGTTTTAGGATTGAACTCATTGCATCTGAAATCTGTGATGAGAAATTCAAGGATACGTCAGAGTTTTGATCTAGGAAGTTGGTGACAAAGGTGATGTTCATCGTTGAAAAGGGCGCCAAACATGCTGAGGTGCGTAAATTCTTGCTAGTGTAGGCAAGATTTAATGAGTTCCACTGATTTGAGTAAGATTTTGCATTTTCGAAGCATGCAAAGGTCGAACAAGGCTTTAAGCGCAGCTTTAGTCTGGTGCTTCGTAGCCTTCTATGTAGAATGTCCTTTATAAGAAGTTCATAGTTTGGACTTGAAGGACGGATGAATGTTTCCCTATCGAGTAGTGAAGCTGTCGCTCTTTAGGAAGACACAAGCACCAGATTCTGGACAACTGCGTCAATTTCGGCTTTGAGATGGTTAGAACCTTTGATGTGTTAAACAAAGAGTCAGTGAACCTTATAGCTTTGGAAGTGGAATGTCGCTATGGCCTCGCCATTCGTACCTCAAAGCAGTGTTTGCATTGGCTTGCCCAACATTTAGTTTCTTAAAGTTGGTCTCTTGATGCCTCTGCGCATATTTGTTACAATTTGTTAGACGGTCCTCCTCCTTTTACGTTTTCAACTTTTCAAATATACGCGTAGAACTTTAGAAAAAGTTTCTACCTAATTGTCGGCTCATAGTGGTTTCGGATCTCCTGGGCTGAGATAGTCTGCATCACTATCTAAGCTGTCTTACTTGTGATCTTCTCCTATAATAAGGGCCCTACTTTGAGGATTGCTCTTTAAATTTGTTCGATATGGCGTTCCTATTCATTTGATTGGTTCAGTTGGTGATTCATGTCCAATGAAAGTAATAATTCGCTTATATTTTCTTCCACGTCTTGATAGATTGGGTCTAACAAAAAAAAAAAGTAGAGCAGAGTTGTAATTTCAGATCATAGGAACCTATTAGAGATCGAAGCATACTTCCTTAAGACCTGTTTCGCCAAGTATTGGTCCAGAAAGGCCTCAACATCTTCATCATGGAAAAGTGATAAGAAACCCTCAGAAACGCTGCCATCTTTGGCTCGATGATCAAAAAACTGCTGAGAATCTCTTGAGAGACTGCATTTAGAATAGCTGCTAGCATATTTAACCCCCACTCTCCAACTCTCCCTTAATTCATGGGGAATAAGTTTGCCTACAAAGTCCTCGACTATAAAGCCGGCTTATCTGCACTTGCATGCCTCTAATTCCGACCCCTTTGAAGGTTTCTTGTCTGCACTACAAGCCCCCACTAAAACCGTTGTGTTTTTTTCACAAAAATATCTTTCTAATGTATTGTTGTTGTTTGTCGTTTTTCTCCCAAACCTGATCGTACAAAAAAAAAAAAGGACAAAGCTGAGGGTGGACAAAATATTCTCGAAAAAAAAATGCACATACAAATGGATAAAAGCAACCAATTTCCATTCACATTTTGATTTATCGTCGAAAAATTTGCATTTATCGTTGGAAATAGTTTACTCGGAACATAACCGGGACAAAAGAACAACGATTCCCCAAAACAAATCTACGAGAGATGTTTTACTACACGCAAGGATAGTGTAAAAATCCACAAAAAGGACAAAACACTCTGCAATATGAATTCGTATAGTTCACACTTTGTGGGTTTTTATTTTGAAAAATTTTTGAATGCGACCGCTTTGTTCCAAATATCGTAAACACCGCAGTTACTCGAGGGAAACAAAAGCGTGACCTAATTTGTCTTAAACTCCACCACCGCCATCGGGGTGCAATTTTTCGTGTATGTGTGTCCGGATATCCCAATAGATATTCGTACCATTCCTGGACAAAAACTTTTGAGGTTTTTGCACATTTGTTTTCGGAATGGATTTATGCGGAAATATTTTGACATTTGATGTTGGTGATGTGTTTCTGTTTAGTGGTTTTTCCACTCATTTTCTGCGCTTTGGCATTTTGTGGTGGAAAACAGAGAAAATTTAATAATTTCCGTTTCGATAAATCGATTTGGAGGTCAACCAGTTGATGGCTAATTAAAAGCTATACAAAGGCTAAATGCTACTCAAACCGGAAATTTACCAAGCATTTGCCATTTTCGCCCCCACCCCCAAATGGATGGTGTATGCGGTGTCCCAATGGGAATGGTAATGTAAATGTCATTAGCCATGGTAACCACCAGTAACCGAGTTGGGGTTTATTTTTGTGGAATTAATAGTAAGGAAACTCATTAACCCCTTTTCAAAGTGTGTACGATGACCTTTGGTCCTAATCAGACAGATCCCTTCTGTTGCGTTCTGATTAATGTGGAAAACCTTTTTCAAGAATGTATCCGCACTTTATTGGTCGTTTCCAATCAAAAACAAACAAAAAAAATATCCATGTTCCACACTACAAAATTGTGCCACATTCCTTTGGTATACCAGACTGAGGAAGGGGATGACAATCCCAGCCCACCCATTAAACGAGTACGGTGCTGCGATTGTTTTATTTTTAACGTGATATTTCCCACCCCGTATATAGAACACACACCGGTTGTGGCAGACGCCACTGCGCTGCACACAGGCAGGTGGTTAAGCAAAGGAAAACTTAAAAAAAAAAACGAAACAAAAAGTAGAAAAAAAATATTCCACTCAAAAGTCTCTTTGGCTTGCCTTCTCGGTTTTCTTCGGTTTTGTTTTCGTACGCATTTTCTAAACAAAAACACACAACAAATCCACGGTGATGGTGTGTGGTGTGATGTCTATTTTGCCGGGTGTTTCATTGCAAAAGATGTTTTTTCTTCTTATTTTGTTCTATGAAAGTGTGGGTGAAGGAAATTTTGGGAAAACTTTTGTATCCAGAGAGAGCGAAGCTTTTAAGAGAAATTAAGAGAAGCACACACGCAGAAAGAGAGAGAGCGTGAATTTGCAGCGATATGTGTAATTTTATAATAACTCCTGTGTCAGCGTGTGTGTGTGGAATATATTTTTAGCCAATCGAGACATTTATTTTCTTGTCCCTAGGTCATGTTCACACTTGGAATTTTCTTTCTTATAAATTTTGTTCTTAGAGGGCCTCTGTGGATGGTATGGCTCTTGCCAGGCAGAGGGTGTTTCGAATTGATCGAGAAATGGATCAACTTTGATCTGCATCCGCTATCGATAAGTCTTAGCTAATGCAAAAACCATGTGCAAGTTTTGTGTAATAGATGGCACTTGGGTAGACTTGATGAAAATGTACAGAATTTGGATGTTTTTTTTGAGTTGATAGGTACGACTGGACCTATGGTAACGACTGTATCAGTATCGTCTTTGGGAAAATGAAAACGCAGTAGGACACGAGCTCTGTAAGTGAGTAAAGGCGTCATAAGATTAAGAGAAGGTATATTATGATCTGAGATACAAATTAGTTTATGTAGGGCTTGGGTGTTTCAAAAGATAGAAATGTCGAGGCTTCTATGAGAATTAGATTTTTTGAGCAGTGCATATAAAGATTCAGATTTTGCTCAAGGAAGCCCTCCTGCCTGCGTAATGTTTTAAGTAAGGATGTTGTTTGGTTAGGTTTGGCACCACCAGAAGGTTGAGGGGTTCATGATATTCTAGCTGATGGGTCAGATAGGTCTGGGTTGTTTCATAACGATAACAAATAGGACCTGATTTTTGAAACTGTGATAAAAAATTAGTACTTGTGCTTTGTTTGCCACAGATCCCACCTTTTTCTTTAAGAAAGCCTGCGAGCTATTTAACTTATAAACTGCGGTTGCTTTAGGAGTCTTACAGTGCGATCTACAAAATTCCGGTCTCTGCATGGAATAGGTGTTATGTAAACCCTGCTAAGAGAATGACAATTTCGTCAACGAAGAACTTTGGCTTTCAGCAGCTTGAAGGCGTCCAAATTGACATTAGCCACTGATCATCATTTTTCCCAAGTTTCTTCAAAAACGTTGGAAGAGCCATCGTCTCCCATTATTAGTTAGGACTCTTTCTTATCTAATTGTTGATCTTGTTTTTTATCTATTTCGACGACTTTTTCAAGTGCGTCTTATTCTAAGCTGCTCCTTAAGCATTAGCTTCCAGATGAGTCCTTTGTCGCTTTTAAACTGTCAGCTGCTCTATTTATAGTTAGTTTTGTTGGCTCTAGCTCCGTTTTGAAGTGGTCAGTGTACCTGATAAGATCGTGATATCAGTTCGTCTGCAGTTTTGTCGGTCCTTCAATAATTCAGAAATCTTATAAGAAAGAGAACAACATTAATGGTTCAACCCTGCGGTACTTCAACTACCATCGATACTCTGTCTCTTCTCGTTCAGTGTGTTATCCTTTGAAATTGATACTATGGCACCTACAGGAGCCCTCCTTTTCGTTGATTACCATTACTCTGCTCAATTCTGAGACCAATTTCAAATAATTAGTTCTTAAACACAATTCTATTGAAAACTCTTTGAGGAGGAAAGTGAAAATGATCCCATGAATCATTTTTCTCAGTTTTGAAACAGACACAACTTACACTCCTTCAATGCAATTGGTGACTTCTTAAGCTTCTTGGTAGACTTGTGTTCAAAAATAAATTTGAATTAAAAAAATTTAAACAGACCAACAGTCGCACCAGAAATCTAATTCTTTTTTAGTGTGCCCACATCCAGAAGATTAATGCTTTGTATCCTTTAAACTTTCAAGGATGCACTGCTAAATGCACATCGGCTATTAACCTGATTCCTTCCCAAAAAAAAATAGAAGAGAAACCATCGAAACTTGGCACGAGAAAAACCAAGGAAAACCTTTGTTTCTCTCTCTTTCTCTCTTTTCAGACTCCTTTGCAGTTTCTGCACAAAGAGCACAACATCACAAGGGGCAAAAGCACACGCATCCCACTTTTATGTTTCCCACAAGGAATGAATGGAAATCGAAAATCGTCTATCTGTAGGAAAATTTCTGCGCTACACACACAAAAACAAAAACCCCAAAGCAAAAACAAAACACCCAACAAAAACAAAAAAAAAAAAAAACTTTCTTCTCGTGCAGAAAATGTGGCCCGCAAACCGTTTCAGTTTAGAACGAACGATTTGGGTGCTAAGGTCAGTTCTATCGTGCGGTCAGAACGTGAAAGGTGTGTATCTCACTTCAAGGAAAAAAAAATAATTTTTTTAGAATTTTTGGATTTAAGTGCAAGAAAATGAAAATTTCATCTCTAGCCCATAATTTCCATCATCTCGCCCGACGATCCCCACAGTGAAAATGTAGTAGAATTTCGCAGGAAATTTGATCCCCCATCTCGGTGATTTATTATGTGAAAAAACCGTACACACAACGGTGTGTGCAAATCGAGTTTCGGAAAAAAAAAGAAAATCGAAAAGAAAAGTCAATTTCTATTCCTTTTCGGATGAAAATTAAAATTAATGTGTGTGACGACAACGTATGGCGGTTCTCACATACGGAGAGAGGAAAATCAAAAATGAAAAAGAAAAATTGACGCAATGAAATAAAAATAAAAATAAAATAAATAAATAAAAGTATACATGCTTGTATGTGTAGACAAATTCTTTTTTTTTTTCTAAAAATATTTTATTTCACTCGATTTATTTATTTATTTTTTAATTTAAACTCGAATTTTTGATTTTTATTTTGGTTTTTTTTTTGCGTTAGCAAAATGAGGGGAAAAAAATCGGTCAAAGGAACAAAAAAAAAATCAGATTCCTTGGCATGTTTAAATATTTATTTTTTTTAGTGCGATGACTTAATGATATTTTAGGCGACACCACATTAAGTTTTATGTGAGAGATTTTTTTTTGGGTAATGGTGTTCTATGGAGGAGCAATAAACTTTAGATAAATTAGATTTTGTCATTTGTCAGATTACTTAGATACTTTAGGTTGAATCTGATAAATTATTGGGAATTTTTCTTTCAAAAAAAAAGAAAATTGAACCATTGGAGGTGTGATAAATGATAAATTCAGTTTCGGAGTTCATAATGAAGTTGAGCATTTAATTTGTGTCAGTGTCAGAGTATGTCAAGAGCGGCAGGCTGAGATTGACTTAGAGTGAGTGGTTTCCTAGTCATTTAGTGAATCAAGAGAGGTTGAAATTCCTCGCTCCTTTTCGACAACTTGTTATCTTTCCAGGACTAACATGTCTAGTAAGAGTTTTGTGTTGTCTCAATCCACTCAAAACAAAGTCGGCATTTAGATAGTATCTGAGTAAATTATTCTTCTTGTGTTAACGCTACTGTGTTGGATAGAGCTTTTATCAGAGTCACTGAGTATTTCCCTAATAGGATGTGCAACTTGAGTGTGGATGGCTTGGTTTTTTGAAAATTTATTTTGACGTCTTAACTTAGTATTCAACTGAACCCACCGACTTTATTTGTCACATACTTAAAGGCTGAAACATTTGAGATGTATTAATTCCCATATTGACAGAAGATCATGACTCAAGTGATACCTGCTGACAAATTTTGTTTCAGACATCATTACACCAACACTAGCGCTGTGCGAATAGCGTCATAAGGGTATTTATAACCCCTTGAGCACCAGTGAAAAAAGTGCTGTCACGGCATAACATCTGAAGTCGGAAGTATAATTTGCCATGAGAAGCTGGCTAATCTGTCGCTTTGAAGTCTTACTGCGATGAGTTGGACTGCTTCTCTCAATACGTTTGTGAGTTTCTTAGCTGAGACATCAACCTAGAGTTAGTCAAAGATTTGACAAAGGTCGTTTGTATATTGCAGATTTGAGTTCAGTTTGACGACAAATTTGTGTCGGTGTGTATTAAGGCTGGGGCTGGGGTTAAGGTTGATATATGTATCTACGATGTGTTTTATTCAAATAGTCGGTGTCCTTAGTACTGTGGTCGTGTCAATTTATTTGCCTATAAATATAATAAGTGTGCCCTTATGAACATAGTGATTTTGACTTGCCTTGGATATGCAGCTTGATGTAAAGGTGATGGCTTTCTTCTAGACTTACAGAACTATATTTCGTACTTATTTTATCGACTGATTGCAAATGAGTAGTCAAGACAGAGTTTTGGTCACTGTGGCTGTGTCGATAAAACATTGCTGAACAATCTGGCTAAGTTCCAGAAAAAACCGAAAAGGTTCTCGTAACACCACAGGGGACCGATATCGATAGTTTTATGAATATTCAAGCAGAAGTTCATTGGAGAAGCATTCATTTCCTTTCCTTAAAACTCATAAGATACGGACAGAAGGTCCGAGCCTGAGTTGGCTCGAGGGTACCTTGCTGATTAAGTGAATTTCAGTCGCACATAAGCAGGTGATTAGCCTCTAGAAGATATTACTATTTCGAACTCGATCTAGCTTTCGCACTGATACATGCTTTTCGGAATATTTGTATACGAACTTCTGATCATACGTTATCCAGTAGAATGAAAAAGTTTCACAAACACCCGTGATATAGGAGATTAGTGTCATCATGCCTTCAACAGAAGTTCATTTACATCCACAGGGCTGACTGCGAGATTCAAGCTAGTTCTGGGCCCTTGTAAATATTGTAATTGTTATTTAGTAAGCAAACTGCGAGTATCGAGGGACATCTGATTTGTATCTAAACTGGCTGACGTTGAAGTACAGATCCATGTGGTAATACAAAGTACCTAACCAGTCTAAATCACTCCAACCTAACCTAATTTTCAAGAATTAATGGTAAGTGGTCTGAATACGTCATTTCGTTCACCTCAAGATGCACCACACGCTCCTTTCATAGCCCATGTTCAAAGGAGTAATCGATTGTAGAGTGGGCAGTTTCCCTGAGCGAATAATGAATTTCAATATAAGTATCCCATGTCCATGAATTTTCTTATCAGTCGTCTCAACTCTCGCATTTATGTCACTAAGCCACTTAGGCTTTCTAACTTTTTTTTTTGTATCGAAACCATAACTTCAGGAGGAGCCACCATACTCCATACCTCACGCTGATACCCCTCTAATCTAACCTAGTTTTGTTTCAGTGCAATGAAGTAAGAATCTGTTCATGTAACAGCTAGTGTTTCATAAAGAGTTCTGAGCCCAAATTCTTAAAGTGCAAGACCTCCATTTGTGTGCGATGAACTCGAGAAGGACTCAACGAATTTTGATAAAGTTTTTACAGGGCATTTCTGCGGCGTAGTTTTAGGCAACAAACAACGACTTTGTCTCAGATTGACTCGTGTTTAGTCTCAGTTAGTTAAAGATTTTCGATTTCGTGGACATGGTCCTTAAAATGTTGTAGATTCTGCGACATCTTTGTGAAGTTTCACAGTAAAATTCAAACGAATTCGACTCAATGCTTCTGTCGAGACTGGGGTGAAGTTACTTAATGAAAACATTTCTGGAGGTAGAGGTTCACAAAAGAGTACATACATATGTATTACAATTCTAGGATGTCCCCTCGCTCCTATTCGAAAGGTAATCAAAGACTTAAAATTTTGTTTCTCTCCTTAGTGGCTACAATCCTGAATTCCTTCCATAAGACTCAGGTATTCAGTGCATGACCACACCATACAAAAGCAATGGAAACGCAAAAACGAAAAGAAAAAATTCTACCATTTGATGAAGTTTACGATCAACTTTTACGATAAAAGAATCAAACGATACGAACGTTATTTATTTTCACCATTGACACACTTTACGACAGGATATCTTATTGATGTGACTAAACATAAACTGAGAGTTCTGTGCACTTGCAATCACAATAATCATTCGTTCTAACATTACCCTCCGAAGTGGGTACATACGTCTTCAACTGCATTAAACGAGAAATTTTGTTGAACGGCACTTATAAAGACTTTGATTATTAAACATTCTTGTAATAAATTTTAGAATGATTTTGGTGGCTTCTTAGACGGGTCGTCCAGGTCATTGAAATAGTATTCACCAAGGACCGTCTTTTGTGTTCTCTTCCACGTCTGTATTCCCGCAGTATCTGTATAAGAAGACTGTGCTAAAATGCAATCTCCTAAGCTAGGCCGCCAGTAGATTGTGGCCTCCAGAGTTTTCTGGAGATGCGGCATGATAAGAGTGTGCTCCATGTTTAGAAGTCGAGTGCTATGATAGATTTGACGAGTGACTGAGTGATCGAACAGTGATAGGTCCTGTTCCGAATCCTTCCTAGCTAACTCATCTGCCATTTCGTTCCTGTAGATATATTTGTGTCCCGAGACCTACAAGAATGTTGGCTTGTGGTTCGCGGTGAAGGTTTTGACTTTACTACTGGTGATAAAATGGCTTGATACTAGCTTGACTGTCTATGTAAATGTCAATAGTTTTCCTAGAGACTAGCTTCGTTGATAGTTCTTGGGCTGCCTCGGCTACGGTTAGAACTTCCGCTTGGAATACACTACCGTGGTTCGGAACTCTTATTGTCTGGATAATGTTGAGTTCTAGTGAGTAGATAACGGAGCCCCGGTTATTAAAATCGAAAATTTTTTAAAGATTATCCAACGCCGGCTATAACGAATTACAGCAGACCTTCCCAAATATTCCGAAAGGGCATTGCTCACACCTATGAAGTCTGTTTTTTTTTCTTCATTCTCCATACAACGAAGCCACTATCAACGACAACTGATCAAAATGACTACATTCAGCACTTTGTGCCTTAAGAGACGTCACAGCAAATCTCGAATGTATTCTCCTTTGGTATGCTGAAAATCTCACTTTAAATGCATTAGTGTTGTTAACGCCCGTTAGTTTTAAAAAAATTTCCTGGAATTGGACAAAATTTCATCAGAAAATTTCGAAAAACCTTTTACCAAACTCTATACCTCCAGTGAAATGTATGAAATTGTATCCTTTTTTCCAAGAAAATCATCTAGCTAGGAAAATGAAATTTTACCGAAATCGGATCGGTTATTCTAGGCCCCAAGGCATTATACATCCAAAAAAAATAGGCAAGAGAGCTCAATTTCCTATCATTTATGGAACGATACTTTTCGTGGAAATTTTAACCTCTTTCCCTAAGTTATCGATGCATTTACGTTGGGAAAGTTAAATTTCTATGTGTAAGGCCGTTTCAGCCCTGACTTGACATGTCAATTTTAGGTTTTTTTTTGTTCGTCTCAAATATTCAAAATCATCTCTTCACACGTCTTAATTTTGTTACAATAATTTACTAGGGAATTGGGTATTTCCAGAGGCGAGTATAATTTTTTTTTGACACGTTTCATGGTTGATTTTGTCAGAGAGTTATGAAAGGGAGCACGTGCTAACCTTTTATGCCACCACTACAATATTCAGTTGTCAGTCGGGAGTTTGTTCATAAAACTTCTGAACAATGGACATCAATAGGAAGGAAGGTGATGATACTTCTTTAACCTTGAATATAACGTGATGGAAATTGGGCGTTTTTTTTTTTAAAGTGGTTTGACTTTGTTCCAACTCGTGAAGGGACACTGTAACCCAAAGATGTCTTTCTGCCTTCCTAAAAGATGGTAAGGACTACTCTCAAAGAGTCATCGTATTTTTTAATTTTTAGAAATCCAGGCACCTAGGCACCACACACATACAGAGTAAGTGTCTTGCGGTCTTAACCCCCACTAAGCAGATTCATTTGTCAGTCTCGTAGCCACATTTTAGACAAAGATACATTTGGTGCAACTGGTCTTTTAATCTCAAGTCCTATTCCCGTCCCACGAATAATTTTTCTGCGAATTATAGGCGAATTAAAATTTTACTCCAATCAGCTACTGGCATTTTCAATGGTCAGCACAACCCTCGTCCTATTAGGGAACTCAAGTCTGAAACTGAGGTTTCATGGTCAGTGAGAGAAAGAGCCCACAAGCCTTGGAATATGTGTCTCAGGATAAATTTGGTTTTAGCACTAAAATGTCGGATTACTCTGGTTAGTCAGAGCTCTTAAGTGGTCTCTCTTCAGCTTGAACGCTAAACAATTTTACAAAGGTTCTGGTCTGTTCCTAGGGTTGTCATGGGTTTTATTCTCATACATGAGCGACTTTCATTTCTTCACTACCTTGATGATGAGGTGCCCAAAGGAGAGAGTCATGGGCGTCTATTTTAGAACCGGACCACTAAAACAGCTGTTGGGTTGTCAGTGACTATGCAGATTGATGCGATCCTGTTGAGGTTAGAATGGAGGTTAATCTAAAAAAACAATTGAACACATTTCAAAGATCTAAAGACTCCTTAAAGTCTCCACATATATGTATATCATCCGCATACCAGAGCTTTTCTATAGCAATGATCTCCGAGAAACACAACGGCTATGCCCTCAAAGATATTCTGCTATAGAAACCTTAGCCTTTCATCCTCTTTAATCTCGAGCACATTGCTTTTAGCTTGGTGGAACAAACTACCTGGCATCCTTGGCAACGGAGGTTTGGTTGATTCTGTGGGTCTATTTTTTTGGTATCTTCGAGACGATCTTGGGGACGTCTTTGCCCTTTGAAGTACTGACGTTTCAATAGATAAAGAGAGTGAGACAGACAGTAACTTCCCACAGAAGCGTGTTCGTTTCGACACTGTTGTGATGTGGTGGTCGAATAGAAGGCCTTAATGGCTGGCCGAAAATCAACGCGTTGCGTTTTGGCTGTTTGTTTGATGCTGAGTTTACGGCAAGGCTCGCGTCTGGAAAACGCTGTCAAAGGTCGGTAATCTATAGATCCTTGATATTTACCAAGGTCACGGAAAAGATTACTCCTGTTTCCTATTCCACTTCGGCTAGAGGCACTCACAGTGATAGTTTTGATGAAGTCTGATCATCTTTTGAGGTAAAAAAATTCAGATTCTCTTAGTTTAGGTACATGTAGTACCTATGTAAGCAGTTCAGGAGTTGAGAAAGGTAAGACATTATTAAAAGTTCCACCGGAAGTCCATTGAAATTGACTTGTGGTTTTCAGGTTTCTTATAGGTATATCGACAAGCTCCTTACTAGCCTGAGGATCTAGGTCTTCGTTTACCCTTCATTTACCAACTACTGGTGATTTTTTCTTCGAATGATAGCATCACTGTCCGGAGTGAACTTGAAACTCAACCAACAAGTCTCTGCAATTAGCTCAAACGTTACCTAGCTACCTCCAGCTTCAGACGCTAAAAGTGTTGAGATTTCTTTTCAGTTGCACGTGCCACCTGAGTCGCGATCTTCCTCTATTGCTCCGTCTATACAGAGTGCGTTCGAACATTTTCCGGTTCGGAATTGGTTCCGCTCTATATGTACCTTAATTGCTGTATCTATACTCTTCCGACTAGGTCGACGTCGCTTGACAATTCATAAAATTGGTCAGTGTATCTTCTTTTCTATCCACCATCTGTGTCGACGTGATCAAAGATCTTCTTAAGGAAAAAAAGAAATCAAGAGACACCTCATTCTTGAAAAAGTCCATTCTTATACGAAAAAGGATAATGAGCATCGGATCATCAGATACAGTCTTGTAAAGAGTCGCTGTATTTGTTGGAGAGAGGCTTCTCTTTTTACTAGCACGTACATATATCCAACTGATTGTCTTTTTATCTTTCAAAGTATTTGCCAGACATTGAAAGGGACGCTATGCTATAGGGAGCGATTTTGGTCTTCAAAAAAAAGTTCCACAACCCTCTGCCAAGGTTGACACCGAAATTTATTTATTTTTTTAAATTTCTCTTCATAAATAATTTTTTACTAAAAGCAAATGTTTAACATATATTTTCCTCATCAGCTGCATGAATAATAACAATTTCTAAACAACTGCATCTAATACATCCTAACACACACACTCATAAACGTAAAAAAAACAACAAACCCCAGCAACAACAACAAGTGGAAAATATCTCAAAAATTATCATAATAAAACAAAGAGCACACAAGTACGAGAACGAGTACAAGTAAAAGAAAATAAATATTATCCGTGCTAAAGAGAATAATTAAAAAAAAAAAAAAAAAGAGCAAAACAATTTTTTTTTATTTTTTTTTTCAAAAATAGATCAAAAGTTTGTTTATCTTGTTCTGCTTTTTCTTTCAAAAAATTCTCAATTCGCTTCCCCCCCTCCGTGTCTGTTTATGTGTGCGTGTGCTCTCAATGTGTAGTGAAAAATTGAAAAGAGAAAAAGTGAATTAAAAATTTTAACTTAAAAAGAAAAATAAAGATTGTCCAATCGACCTTCAACTGTTGCGTCTGGCAAAGGGTAAGTTTCTACCGCATTTACATAATTTTTTTTTTTTTGTGAAAAAATCCTCCACAATTCCACATCAATACCACACCCTCCATCAGCTACCTGTTGTGTGTGTGCTTTAAGGGCTAGAACCTAGAAAATGTAATAAATTGTTGGTTTCTCTAGGAACGCACCTTTCTGCCTTGGGTTCATATGGCGAGCTTGTACGCACATTAACATATTTTCTTTGCGTTCCGAAGGCTTCTCTTAGAGGGTAAAATCCTCAAATTTCCATCAGAGATTAGTGATTAGAGTTTAGTGTGGTCGCTTGCCTAATGTCAATCCTTGCCATAATGGCATGTAAATTACACACTCATATATGGTTGGGCACTACATGTAGAGATAGAGGGACGATTGAGTGGGTGGCGACACATTATGTAGTCATTATGTGGGGTCTACATATGTGTGGGTCATTTTTTTTGTGTGTTCTGTAGAGGTTATACTAAATAACTGGAGAACACATGTTGTGGGATCATATTTTATACGAAGCTAGCGTGTGCGTGTGTGTGGATTTTATTAATAATGTCCTGTGGAGAAATTAATGGTCGTTGGCATTTTATTTTATTATAATATGTTAAGTTTCAGTTTTTTTTTGTTGTTGTTTAGTGGTAAAAAGAAAATGATTGGCACATTGTGCGAAAAATTGTCGATTTTTGCAAATTTGTTTGGGGTTGACAGGGATGGGAAGTTTTGGGAGATAGTTTGCATAGACATTGTTGTGACATATTGTGTGTCCTGAAAATGGAGGGTGGGCTACGATATTATGAAACTGACATTCAGAGAGTTGAAATTCTTTGATGAAGCGAGTGAAGCGTGTACAAAAATGATGGTAAGTATTCGTTTTGGGACTAGTTGACATTTGAATGGCGTCAGTATTCAAAATAGCGTTGGATGGTCATCTAAAGCTCGTCATCCTTCACCCATGGTACCACCTCCTGGAACTTGTTTGAAAAAGGCTAGGCTTTGAGTGGGGTCAAATCGGCCCTATCTTAAGTGAAAAGTATCGGGTTCTTATTGGTCGATGTCCACCCGGAATCGACTTGCTAAACTTATAAGTGCGAGTTTTGACCAGCAGACAAAAACAGGACAGGAGTTCGGGCTGATAACGATTTCAAATTCTAAGTTTACGCGCACAGTACCTGCGTGTACAGAGAACTGATAAAGCGATGCAATTCGTGAAGCCCAAGAATATATTTGAACAAATGTTGTCGAAGCAAACGCTTCTCGCATCACATCGATCGAGATGGTGGTTTATGAGCCTTCAATGTACCAACAGCAGCGCTCGCATCCCCGAAGCGTCATACTGCCGCCTAACCGATCATTCATCCTAAGGGGCTCTACAATGGAACTGGCTCTCCAAGTTGGGGGTTGTGCCGCCGGAGCAACTGTCGGACCACGGAAAAAACCTCTAGTTACGAAGCAATAATAAACTTGAAACTTGTTAACAGACTTAAAGAATATGTGCTCCATGTCTTTTTCAGTTTCCTTTCGCAATATGGACGATAAGGACAGTTGTTGGGATTATATTGTAGAGAAAGAATTCATGTCCATTCAGCATTTGTAGGTATTTATGTAGAAAGGGGTGTTGGACCACAAACTAAAGCACAAAAGTGGACCTACCTACTACCAGACACTTGAAATTTCACAGATCTTACGCTTAAGCTACCTAATTGAACGACCATCACCCTAAAAGTAAACCTCCAGCTGCTTAAATCCTCTGCCAAAGGGAGAAAAGTGAGCGTTCGACATCGAAATGGGTGTTAGGATACATTTTCTATCAACTTTTTCATGGTTATTTTTATATTTTGGTTTTAAGGATGGTAGCTTGCTTCACTTCTTCTGGCAAATGGCACTTTGTTTATCCTTTTTTGACTGCTCCTCTATTTTTCGCTTTAATAAATCCGTGTAGTTATAAACTGAACACATTTCGTCACCTGAGTGCAATCTATATTCAAATGACACGACCCCACACAACATATGTACATATTCCCATCGAGGTAGCACAATTCCACAGCCAAATAATTTATATTGAAATGTCTGCTAAAAAAAGTGTCTACATCATTCGACAGTGTTGTCGAAAAAGTCCATGAAAGAAAAAAAAAATCATTTCTCCACACCCACTGACACTGTACCTACATCTCATGTGTGAAACATACTCTATTTCTTGTATAGCATATGAAATCACCAAAAATATATACGGTATATCTATTTATATTGCGAAAATAATCCAATAGATACATATGTACATCCTGCCAGACACACATGTTGTGTTTATTTAACATTAAAACAAACCATTCCGTCATCATAAAAAAGCATAGATATGTCTCTTTTATAAATTTTCCGCGTTGATTTTGAAGTTTAACAAGTAAATATGTAATAAAATTTGTAAAACAAAAATCTGTCGATCCAGGACTCATTCGCTCATAAAATTTTAACTTCACTGGGTTGTAGATACATTGCAAATTTAGTTCATCTATTAATAAATATTTATTCACCCGCAAATTGTTGATCACAAAACATTCACACCTAGCATCACCATCATAGTCGCCATCGCCATCGCTGTAGTCGTCGTCGTCGTTGTTGTTTAGTCATCTCTCTGACAGTGGGGATAGAATCTCCATTGGCCAGGTGCCAAGGGCGGATACGGATATTTAAACATTTTTTGAACTAAACAAAAAACGAAAAAAAAAAAAACCATTTAAAGTTTCAAACGAAAAAGTTCCATTTGTCCGCTGTGTGGCGCTTAACTTATATATACGCTTCGCGATGGTGGTCGGCGGCGTCATCAAAGGTTCCAATGCCAATAAAATTTAATTGCAATTCAATTGTTTGGAAATGTTACTTTGTAATTAAGTTCGACCCTAGAACCGAACGACAAAAAAAAAAAAACGAAAAAGAAGATAAATACTGTAGGACTTGCGAAAGTTTGAGCAATTAACCTGAAGCCCCTCCAGTCAGAGGTAGCAATTAACGATGACGGGAGACTGCTTAAATATATATTCACGCACATCAAAACCAACCCGTTTGCCCTCTCTTCTCTTGGAGCAGATACCATGCGCGCTGTTAACTGAAGGCAATTGTAGACTAATTATGCTGAAAAGTGTCAATACTAGGGCATGGATTAACTGAGATGACAGAATACCATTTCCGAGGTGATTAAAATTTTGTCTGTCCTTTGGTAGAGGATATCCTGGTTTGGAAAGTTTGTTTAAGGGTGAACGGATAGTATTCTGTTGCCGGAGGCACATTAAAAAGTATGTTTGGGAGTATATAGACTGACTTATGGTTGTGACCGTTAACCTTAAGGCTTTCTTTTCTTGATTCGGCTGCGTTTATGGGGATATAAGTCTTGAAGCAAAAACCATTCGAAATAGTCTAGAAGATTTGAAAATAATTTGGGGTCCCACAAGGCTGCCAAGTATGGCCACTGTCCTGAGGATTTAATGATATACAGCGGATAAAGCTATTTTACTTCTTGACCATGCCATGGATCTTTCCCTAGTCGAGGTGAATTCGAAAGAAATGTTGCCAAAGTGTTCCCTTTCTTGCTCAAAGTTCATGAATAGATGGGTTTTTTAGTTGTTTAAGCTATGCGAGACCAGCAAAGAATCTTCTGGCCTTATGGGCAGCTCTACTGCAGGTGGATCCAGTGAAGTGAAGCGAGGAAAGCCAGAACACATGTAATCAATCAACTATAGTCAATCAACCTCTCTGCCTCTATTTTGTTGATTCACACTCGCTTCAAACTCTCAAAATGTCATTCTTAGACTTTGTGCTACCACAAGGCCTCCTCTGATAGGCATAGTGGCTTTCGTGAATTGGTAAAGAGTGTATTCTAGTTGTTCGAGACTCCTTAGTAGAATGACTTGCGTCGTGGAAATTGTAGACTTCAAAGGAATAGATTTCATTAGTTCATAATGCCATGACCATCTACTCCATTACACACAGAAACATTTAAACACTATTCAGACTCAAGGCTCAGAGTTAAGACACTCAGCATGCTGTGTCCACATGGGCATACAACCAAAATACACAACTTCCTCCAGAGATATCCAATTCAAACTTTTGTCCATTCCAAAAACTGCTAAAAGTTCTGCTTGAGAAATTCACCTCATAGTTCATTTGTGAACACACACACACACACACATAGAACCTCCTTCCAACCGAAACGAAACAAATTCTATAAGCAAATGTCCTTCAGTCAAATTTAAATTCGAAATTCCTTGTGAACTTAAGTAAACACATCCTCCTAACGTCCTGAATTTGATTTTAATTTCGAAAAGTGTGCAAATACTTTCCCAAGAAGGAGACGAAATCAATTTTTCAATTGAGGACCCCCCCCCTCTCAAAATAACATGCTCGAGTGCAAAGAGTCCTGCAGTTGTCTACCTACCTAACTGAAGATCCTTAGGCAATGTTTAATGAAAAGAATCCTTTTTCTCTCTTTTGAATGGAGTTCTCTCTCTCTTTTCAAATTGATATAACATTGTATCAATAAAATGAGTGGACTCATCCATTCATCACACGCAGTTTAAAGTCCTGTTCCTGGGGTATCCTTTTGGTATATCTCCCACACATACACACTCTCACCGATGACCTGAAAAAGAAAAAAACAGGAACAAAATCTTTCTACGAAAAAGTGCCAAAAGTTTTCTTTTCTTCAGATTTTCTTGCTTCATTTTCATTCCTTCATGTTCGTCCTTTTTTGAAAATTTGCTCCCAAAGACCGTTTATATATTGAGATTTTGAAATCGTGAAATTTTGAAATCGTCAAGTGGAACCGGAGATTGGAATTGGAGCGCAAAGAAATAAAAAAAAAATCGTATATATAACAACTTGACTCCTTCTTGTTTGCTTTCTTCAGGACTTTCTTCAATTTTGTTGGTGAAAAAAAGAAAAAAAAATGTTTAAGCATCCTTTTGTGTAGGGAAGAGGAAGCAAGTTGCTTCCTCATTTTCTTATCTCGAAGCGTAACTATTCAAATATTTAAAGAAAGAGAGTGGGCGTTGGTCATTGTGTATGAATCTTTGGGTGGAAGGTTTTTTGATACTTTGAACGTTGGACAGGACAAAGAGAGGATGAAAGTTTTGTGGTAGTCCAATAATCGAATCGACACGTATTTCATTTTCTGTACTATTGTTCGAATGTGTGCGCAAAAAAAGTGAAGGGTAACAATGGTGATGGTAATGGGTGGGTGTGGGTGGATTGTCAAAAATAATTTTGAAATTAAATTGTGGGGGTTGTCGTTGAAGAATACGTGCATTTAAGTCAAAAGGTGAATTGAGTTGAAAAATTTGCAACGTTTTTTTGTATGGAACCTTAAATTTTTTTGAAGTTGTTGGTCCAAGGAGATGTTCAAATTAATTGATTGATTGTATCTATTCCCCTCGATGATTTTTGTAAGCAGATCACTCGTTTTACTAGATTCACTTGCTCCACTAAAATGTTAACCTCGAAAAAAGGACACATTCTTCCTTTATTTCACAACACTTGATCAATATTCCTCCTTGGCAGACTAAGGTGATACGAAACAAGAGCCATAGTAAAGCTGGCTATAAGGTAGGAAGGTTCTTTGCTGGCCTCGGTAAAGTAGCACAGCTCAAACAGCCAAAAAACTATAATTACTTGTTCCACAATAGGTCTTACCATGTTGAGCTACATTTCGATGATGTTCAACTTTCTAATTGAATATGCTACGTAAGACGAACGTTTTTACTTCACTTTAGCGCTGCAGTTGGGTATGGACTAGGGCTTTAACCAACACGTCTCTCTGCTTAAGTCAGCTCTATTTTTTTTTTTTTAGCTATAGCTGCCTCCAGGTTAGGTTGAATTCTCTTTCTTAATGTGCGCTCCACCGAGAAAGTAAGATCTTTCTCTGCTGCCTGGTTCTACCAAAGACTCATCTTAACTAGTTCAATGTCACTGTATAAAGCACATAGTTCTTTGTTGAATCTTCTCCTCCACACTCCGTTGAACAAACTTCGAATATTATATGAAAGAATCTTCCTTTGGTTCTATCTGACTGGACTGAGATGATCAGTGTCCTATTTAAAGCCCCTTATCGTCCTTCAGCTTAAACGAACATCGTTCGTAGAATTTTCTGTGGAGTCTAGATAAACGGCAACATGTGCCAAACCAATTTTTTCCTGCTTTCTGTTTATTGACAGTCCGTTGCGTTCTTTCAATAATATCAATGTCATCGGCGTATGCAAGAAGTTAGGCAGCTCACGTGTTCCATACAATCTTTGCAAATAAGGAATTGAAGAAAGACTGTTCGGTAAGCTTTCCGCCTTGATAGAGCATCGTGCTGCATTGTCACCTTAACTAGACATGGCACTGTATAGCTCTTCTCTATACACTTACGCTGTCATAAGCGACTTCGAAATCGAAAAAAAAATGGTGGGAATTGATCTGAAATTCTTGGGGTTTCTTCAAGACCTGCCGCAGTGTGTATATTTGGTCGATGGTGGACTTTCGAAAATCACACTGAAAAGGATTAATCAGACGAATGTTAGAGAAAACATCACCACTTTTGTCGCATTTCTTTTTTAAATTTACCAACGGTCAAGGGGTTATGAATACCCTTATAACGCTATTCACACAGCACTAATGTTGTTGTAGTGATTTTTAAAACCCAGGCGGTATTAGGTTTCAGTCTTTGATCCGAGGGTGGTACATATTCAGAATGTCTGGAGAGAGTTATTGGAGTTCTTGTCCGTATAATTCATTGTATTTCTTTCGAACTACGCAATGTCAGTATTAACACTTTAAGAGCACCCTACTGTCAGTGCATATGCCTCTGCAGTAGAGTTGACATCAGCCTTCTTTGCAGTTGATCGACTTTTTTTTTCAGACATTGACAGCTGAACTTGGCAGCGTGAAAAGCGACGATTCAACCATAACACCATGGCCACCCATGTGGTGTGTGGTGCCATCTAGTGGTTAGTTGTCATATAAACTTTTTTTTTCAGCTTTGCCACCTTTATCCTCATCTATTTTAACAGCATTCGGCGATAATCCCCATTTAACCTTGTGTCAGTTGGACAACTTCAACATACCATCCTCTGAATCCATTCAATTACGTATATTCCTCCAAGGAACACAAAAAATTTAACATATTCGCAATAATTCTTTGTATTCATCCCTTTCGTCCGCCGTCAACCGAAACAATATCAAAAGAACAAAATTCCTTCGAAATGGTGTTTTTTTTTTGTACAAAATTGTACAAAATTGTAACCGGAAAAAGATATTCCGACCAAATCATGCGGAATTCAATTAAAATTCACTGCGTTTCACCATGTAATCATCGATAATTATAAGGCAGTACGAGACCACATACAGAGCCACTGCTACCGTCACCGCTGCTTCGACTGCCACCATCACCATCCCAATCACAATCACCATCATAGTCATTGTTGTTAACCCCTTCCGTTGGTTCTTTCGTTTCGACTCCGGTACAGTTTAATTATTAACCCCCGCTTCCTTGCACACAACAATATTGCAAATCATTATGAACTGTGAACATGCCAAAGTGTGGTAGCAAGGACATTTTTCTTCTTTTTTTTTCCTTTTCGTCGTTGTTTTGCCTTCATCCGACGTCGTGTCGTTCCGGTGGCTCTCTCTGAAAATTCAATTTTCATAGGAAATGCCTTCAATTAAACTTTTAAGCTTAAGCAATAATTAAATGTCCAACTAAAGGAGGTACCGCAGTCCTCCTTAGTCGAGAAGTTTCTGTCAATCACCCTTTTGTGTTGTGACAAAAATGTTTGATCTAAATAAACGTGTTCGGTCTTCGGCTGCCATGGTATGACCTCAAACAAAGGATAAAAAAAAAAGAGCGACCCACTCCTGTCTATCAATTGGGCATTAGAACGTTTTGTTTAGACCGGGAGGGGTTTCATTTAAGCAGAGCTAATCGAATAATAGCAATTACGGAACTAAATTGTAATGCAGTCGATGTACGACTGAAAAGGGGTTTGGGGGGAGGGGGTAGGGGTGGCAAACCCTTCTTTTGATTACGCGTCGATGCGAGGGGATGGTGGAACAACCCATTATTTGGAAGTTAATTTAATTCTTCCGTCAGGTAGTCGAGCCTTTGCCCTACCTCTCCCTCGCCGCTGCCAGTGGTAGTCATCATTCAAATGCCTACTCATTGATGTAATCTGTTTTCGTGTTGTTTTGTTTTATAAAATTGGAAATGGAGGGGCGGGTTTGGAGGAAGGATAGTTGTTATACACGGGAGGATTCGACGACGACTGTCAAACTACAATTTGCGGAGCCTATTTGGGAAAGTCGGACGACGATTATAGCGCAATCGAAAGGGAATTACATTAAGTTGGCGTGGGGCAGAGGCGGCGAACAGTGTGAGTGATGTGTTGTCGGACTGAAACCCTTAGATAGGTTTGAGTTTGTTAAAGTCGGTATGAGAGCTTCGAAATTTACTTCACTTCGAGACGAAATCTTTGACTTAGTCAAAGAGTCATAAGTCTAAAAAATTCCCACGAAAAGCCCTTCAAACTCTAGGTAACTTTTCGTAGTTTACCCCTAACAATGACTTCCCTAGAGACTTGTCTTAGCTAACAGTCTAGATTTAGGTTGAAGTTGACTTAGAAGGCATTTAAAATCGCATTGTATGAAGGACCTTCTCAAACGCCCTGGTCTAGCTTGCTGCTGAAAATCTTACCAACACAGTTAGTCTATATTTGGACCTTTAGTCGCCAGCAGATGTCGTTCTGTCTGTGTCTTCGATTCTTCAGCATGTTTTAGTTGTGTCAGGAGGGCCCAAAAAAGTCGCTTAGATGGCGTTGTGGCGATTTTAAGATAGGTTTGTGCCTTAGCTCAATGTAGAGGGTTCCTTTCCTGGTCCTTCTTATCACAAGTAAAAGTCTGGATCAGTTATTCTGATGTGACAAGACCAATCTTGGGAAAGCTACAGTTAAAGCTATTGACTCGAGGTGACATTTCATTTATGTCCCTTCGCTTACTCTTTTGTGATTTTTAATGAAAAAGCCTTCAAGGACACAGAATTTCCCCCCTTAAATCATGTCACGACGAAAATATTTCCAATCACACCTTCCACTTTCCACAGATATCCATCGGTTCATTTATTTTTTAACCACACGACAGAAGGAAGTGTGTGTCTTGTCCTCTCTTGTTCTTCTTTTTCATGGAAGAAATTTCGAAAATGTTCAACGCAATGTTAACACACCCTTCATCTAGGCCATTATCATAGGCCTCCATGTTCCCAGTCTTTTACAGCTTTTAGCGTAAAATGTAAATCGATTTGCAGTCGATACTTTAGTGTGGGCGTCAATTTAGAATCCTCATCGTTGCTTGAGTGAGACACGAGCGTACACTCACTACTATACATCGTGGGCGCCCTTAAAGGGTGTTTTTTTTTTTTAGTCAACTGTGGCAGTATGGCGGCAGGGAGATCGAAATTAGTTTGATGAAATTTGCATTAGCATGCGATTCATGTTAAAAGTTTTTGAATCATTAATTGGTACAATTTTCTAAAAACCACCCTTTCTAATCCTTCAACCATCTGCTGGTAAGCCATCACCCTAGCGAAGCACCCTCTAGCCCCAATCAGTCATGCAGAGTGCAGTCTATTTGGAATTACTACCTGCAATCACATATTCTAGTTGGAAGTTAGGAAGGATATACCTACTCCTGTATGCAGAAGGAAACTTGGCATGCATTCCACTGAGTGTGGGACTAATTTGTTGTTTTGTTTCGGTAGTTCAACGCTGAGGATGGTTGGGGGGATATCCTTGCTGCCAATGTTGTTCGCGCGTCAATGCTGATCAGGAATTAGTGTCTGGTAACGAAATTCTGATTGAACTGCGGTTAAAGTTTCGATTGATTTTCAATGTTTGTGTGTGTGTACATGTCCCGCCACAGTGTAACCTTTTGTGGGGAAACGGAGATGGAGTGATGATGGGAAGCAGTGGCGTGTTAAATTGAAAGACGATTAATATCCGGCATCCTGGTGCAAGAGGAAGTGTAACACATGTACATATGCATGTGCATTTAAACACCATGTGTTCGAAGGATATTTACAAGGATAAATTATGTCAATTAGAAACTTTGTGCGGGAGACCCCCTGGATGCGGAATAAATTGATGTTTCCAAATGTGGTTGGTTTGGGATTGAAATGCATTTGACATTGCAAAAGCTTGTGACGATTTGAAGGCGATAACGAGTATAAATTTCGTCGTACAAACCTTCGGGAGAGCGGACCAAACTCCTAGCAATGAAAATAGTTCGGCACGCGATCCATAATTTGTTTTTAAGAAGACTACGTTATGACGGGTCGTTCTGAAGACTGTTATCCTAGAGAACTTGCCATTGACAGAGAGGATTTCCTCAGTCATTAGAGACTGTCTGCTTAGATGGCGTTACAGTGTAGACCTCAATCAACAAGACTTCCCATCCAGCTCGATTCTTTAATAGCTGCACCTCCAGTTGATTGAGGTTCCTTTCTAAGTATGCTCTTGTTCTTCTACATTGTTCCTCCACTGTAGAAGCAAAAACTCGAACCATTGTGATTCCTAAGAATGAATTCTTTGAAGGTCATGTAAGTCCGGCTAGTTCCTTTATAAAACAAAAATTATATACAACTTTTCTTAGTCCTTTAGTTGGAGAGGGAAGCTTTTTTTCAAAATTGATTGTTTCTTTTTTGCTCAGCAAAGCTCTCAAGTCCAAAAACTTCTTCAGGAAATTTGCTGTAGCTGACTATTCTTCGCCATAAGTACCTGCATTCTGAGGTCAACAACGGTATAGTCAATTGAATCTCCAGACGTTTAGGTAGCAAATTTCCATGCTGTAAGACTTGCTCACGGTTGAGCTTTGTAAGAGGCTTGAATCTTAAGCAAGTTTCGGGCCACTTCTTTAGACCAAGTTAAGATCTGCCGACGATCTCAGAACGAAGACATGGCCGAGGAATGTGGAAAATTTCCATCAAAAGCGGGGATAACAACCATTCGCGGACAACAACCCTCTTTGTGAGCTATTTTCTCTAGTCTTGTTGAGATAGCTTCCGAAATTGAATTAGCAAACTTCGGTCTTCATTTCAAGACTTTAAGGCAGTGGTTATACAAACAAATAGTTCAAGCGACCATCCTTCCTTTGAGATCACCCCCAAACAAAGCAAGACAACACCTTCCGGTGTGTTTATCTTAATCACTATTATTGTAAGCTCAGTATGTGTATACACTATAGTCCAACTATTTATAAGCCTGCTCAACGGTTGTAATAGGAGTCCAATTGGATTAAGCGACGAAGTCGTCTGACACACAAAATGGCTTCAAAATTCAATTAATTTCGCCCACAATCAGTGCAAAATCACTGCAATAGAGTCCTCCCTACCGTCCATCATCGTTCCATTAACTAAATTCCGAAATCTGCTCCAACCAATTAACATTCCCCACCTATTTGCTCTCCCGAAGGCTTTGCCTTCCATGGCACACATAGTAAAACTCCCAATTATCACTGTATTACCGTTAATGTTTATCTGTCGCCGCATTTGGCGTTTTGTTTGAAGATTTAGCCAGAAGCTGCAGCAGTTTCCTGTGTACACATACAGCGATAAGCACCTGCCGCAGATTAACCCAAAGTAATCGTTTTCGGACGTAAAGCGGAACCACTACTCGAAATACTCCTTAAGGGTGAATCTCAGCTGTTAAGTCCTCAAGAAGGGGGGGCGCATCTTAAAGTGCATTTTGTACACACAAACAGATGAATACATGCACAAGCGGAATTGCAAGCAATTAATTTTGAGCAAAACCACAAGGATATGTGGGTGGGATGTCCTGGCAACACAAAAACAAGACATCACCCCTCGGGAGGAGCTTTTCACTTCAATAATAATATAGTGACGTCGGTTACAGCATCGTACTCCGAGAGCTTTAAGAGCACCAATGGCATCAGTGGCAATACCCTTGGCGTCGACAACCTTTCCAGTGGTCATGTTGAATGTTTCCCAAGGACATCCTGTTGAATGACAACCATTGCAGGTGCACAGTTGCGAAGGTGAAGATGCGATAGTGCGACTTTGATGCTATAATGTGGTGAGGCAGTCGTATCTCCTCTGGTGAGTGTGTGTGTGTTCTCATTTGACTTCATCCACTAATTATCCCCGCAATCGATCCCTTCAGCGATTTCCAACGATTACGGTGGTCGTCCGTATCGTGGTAATGCATTTGCGGAGTGCGAGACGACCACAACTTCAAGAAGTTCTTGATAACCACGTAGTGTCCTGATTCATCACCGTCATGGGGGTGGAAAATCTTCATCGTAAAGGTGCTCTTGAGTTATTAAAGTAGCTTTTGCAATAACAGGGTACAAGGGTAATGCTATAAACCTTAAGAGGGTGACTTTGGGGGTGGGAAAGAGCGGTTAAGTGCAATCGGGGGTTAAGTAAAATAAAAATAAAAAAAAGTAAAAGATAAGTGGAAAGAGATTGGAACATGATTTTGTTGCCTTTGGCCAAAGGAGATAGTACTTGGATTCAACAGTTCAATTGGTTTGAACGGTAGTCGGGGACCCTTAACTGGTGTCGTGCTTTATTGATTGGGGGGGGGGACGCAAAAGATTCTGACGAGAGATTTATTGCCGTGATGGTGTTATTCTAAATGAGATTCTATTCCTTTTCGTGAGAGATGTTGGGAAGAAGTTGAGAGGTGAGTTGGTCTTGTCAGATCTTAAACGAGAATTTTGTTGAAGTGATTAAGGGTTTCTAGAAAAACTCATGGTTATTCCGTAGGTTTGAGTCTAAAAAGGTCTTTGGTTTCGAGTCCAAATCCAATGAGTCGTCTCATGACGAAGAACTGTATGAAGAAGAAACAATTTTTATTTTCACTTCTGACACGTAGGTATCCTAACGAATTGCTCTCAATGTTTTGCGACTGTAAGGGTTAACGTCTTGAGATATTGAACCCAGTAAGATCTCGCCTTCACTTCGACAAGTTAAGGAATCAATTAAAACTAAGAGCAACCTACGATTTGTATACTTAGTGTCCGAAGTTTGTGCTTCTCTTAGACTCCAAACCTCAACTTCTTGTGCAACCACACAGCTGAAATGGTAGACATAAGGCGTCAAAGTCTATTCGACTTGCTCACGACTTAACTTTTTAAGAAAGTCTTGATTCTAAAGCCTTAATAGCTGTCTGAATGTCCATGTACACTGTGATGCCTTCATCGAACACCTTGCATCATGAATGAGGCCTGTGCTCAAAGGCGCTGTAATCTATAGTAGACTGTCATTCATTCTAAAACGTAGTAGGCCAATTTCTCATTTCTACCGGAAGTTTTTGCTGCCACAGAGCGTTGATCTGATAAGTGACATCTAGTGGTGGCAACTGAGAACAAAGTTCTTCTCTAGACTCGAGGATGTGTATTTCTTTCTCTATAGCCGTTGTTTTTTTTTATAACTATACTCACTTTAATCAAAAAAACGATCGATACTCGCTTCATCCACAGTAGCAGCCGCACCAACCAATTGGTTTGCGGCTCGATTTCTTTTTCTTCATTTGACAGTTCTTAAATGTCAAAACCGAGGAAAAGCAACAAATTCGATCGGCGAAGAGCTAATTTTTGAGATTTTTCGCGCTCTGGTGATCAACTCGTGTAGTTCTATCCTCACTTGCTGCTACTGGGAAAGTTATCGGCACTTGGTGTGTTGTAATTGCTTAGTGTGTAAAATTTTACTGGGCTGGGTATACAGCTCTCAAAAAAAAACACGGCTTATGGTATCATTTTCTCCGTCAAACAAACCTGATGCTTGAGTCTCTGATGTAGTAAACGACATCTAGTGCTAAGTGATGGATGTTATTACAAGGGTTCTTGTCTCCACTTCAGCATCCATATGACGCTGATAAGTGTCACAAGACTTCTTTTTTCCTGTCACAGCTTAAATTTAAACACTTCCCCTGCTCCTTAACCCAATAAATCACACACAAAACCCTCCTTATAATTGCTTGTATGTGGTGTAATGTAGTAAATTCCATTGCGGTTCCAATGAGTGCGGTTAATCGCAAATGCTTGACCAATACAAATAGGTCAATAGCTAACGAATACCACCGCGCATACCTAAATAATCGAATATGTGTGCACAAGATTTGATATTTAATTAACCAATAATCAATTAACATTTCAATCGTGTGCCTGATTTACTACAGTTTCGGTTTTCCTTCTAATCTAATTGGACGTACACAGGGGAATTGACATGGGCTGCAGCGTTTAAGAGATGTGTACTTCGAAAGTTGGTAGAAAGTTCTAGTGAACCCACCAGTCATTTCAAAAGACTACACAAGTGTTGACTCTTGTCTTATTTCACTCCTACATTGTTAAAGCTGCAGCAGATAAGCATAATCCCTGCAACACTTACCCCAAACTGCACCACATAGCTATCACCATCTGCCACGTGTTTACCGAAAGCCATACTACTTCTCGCCCGCCACAAAGTCCATAATCCCTTATCGCATTAACCCAAACAATAAACTATTGAAATACAATCCAACCAACCCGACGCATTACCCTGATCCTTATTAAAGTTTAAGATTCTCTTCAAATTAATTCTAAGTCGACCCCCGTAAAAGCTGCAAAAACTATCAAATAACCCACATATGCACCCTGGCAAACTTGCTCCTTTATTATTTCATATTAATCCTTTTCCGGGAAATCCTTTTCGTATATATGTACACACACGTAGGAGGCATGCCTTTCTTCTTCTCTTCTTTGTTTGAGCTACTTAACCTCAACACCTGTCAGGATGAAAATAAAACACAAATTTGCCAGAAAAAAAAAAGGATAAACCCCACAACAGGAACAACAGAAAGAAGAATCCTTTTTCGTTTTTTTCTGTTTAAAGCATCACAACTGGCTCCACAGCACAGAGTCTTGAAGGGTGAAGTTGAAGGAAATGTTTTAATAATGACCGAACAGAGGCTCTTTTTTTTTCTTACGTCGAATAGCATTGAAAAAACCCTTTTTCTACACACAACCAGGACACGGTTGTGCTTCGTAAAGATAAAATACTTTCCAACAGGATTAGCATAAATTTGAAATTAGGACTTACGCTGTTTCTTTCGAAGAAGTTCCACAGAAAGGAAAACCCCCATTCCATCTACAAAAGAACCAAACATCAGAATTTCAAATTATCACACAATTGAAGGCTTTAGAAGAGTTAGAGGCGCCTAGGATTAGGGCCAACACCGAGGATGGAAGAATTGAAGCCGAAAAAAGGGTCCAATCCAAAACAGTTCTCCCCGAGTGATGTTATCAACTCGTGAGGAAAATATTTTTCGCCACACTTGACCTTTTATTCAAGAAAAAAACCAAAAAAAACCATGAAAGCGGGACGGGATCAAGCCAAGAGATGGATTTAGCTGGTTGGTAGAACATTTGCGGTCGTTAGGACCGCAATTCAATTGAGGATCTGTTGATATCCATATGGTTGATTGCGTACAGAATGACAGATTGCGTGATTAAATTTCCATCGTACGAGTATCTCCTTCGCCATTTTTTCTCTGTTTCGGTTCAGACAACCGGAAAAGTTTTAATCAATCAAGACTGGTACATGTGCTGTGCGTGCGTGTGCATCATGTGGGAGGAGAGCGATTTGAGGATATGGTCTTGGGACAGTGTGGATGGAAGTAAAAGATTGAGAAGGAGTTTTTATGATTTTGTTGTTTCAAAATTGATTTAAGGTTGTAGGTTCGCATAAGAAAAAGCTTCCAGCATATACTTTTCTATTGTGAGTGTGATACCCTATAAGTTGTAGAACAAGGACAATCCTTTTAATTCGTGTTTCATACTTCATTCCGTTTTGTGATACAAGTCATCGTATTCCCAGGTTTCCGCCCACGGTAAAGTTGATTTGAGTTTTAGTGCGAGTCACAACAGATAGGCATTCACCTCGATCCTATGCATGTCTACTCCAGTTCGCTATATCCAGCCATTTGAACGGTCTTCCCGCATCATTTCCGTAAAAGAAAACATGACCTTTCGTCCCTCTCGACTTGGGGAAGTTGCCTCCAGTTTGCTTTGACCACTGTCTTTGTTCTTGTTTTGTCCATTTTCTGTGGAGACTTTTTGCCTTTTTCAACTAATGTTGTCGAGTCCTAGCTTTCTAGACGACATTGTCAGCTTGCAACGACTAATGGTACTTATGTTCCCCAAAGCAGTAGTTAAAAAGGACAATGTAGTTCTCTGCAGCTTCCTCATTCAAGAATTGGGTAAGGCTGTCTCAACCAGAGTTTCCTTGTACGGCGTAGATTTATGTGACCTTGATCGTATCCTAAATATCAAAAACTGACAAATCTTTGTAGAACCCGCCTCGTCGTTTAAGCTCTTAAAATACGGACTTGCTAGTGAGGTTCGATCTGCGTTTGCAAATGTGTCGACATTTACTATTGCTTTCTAGCTCTATTTTCGATCAAGCCAGGCTGTTACAGTTGGATATCCTCTAGTCAAATAGGGCTTGGCACCTCGCTGCAAACTTTGGTGCGTCTGATGGAATTTCCATGCTTTGCTTAGAAAGTTCCTTCCGAAGTTGATCGGGACATCCCTGACAAAAAGTTTTGTTCGAAAAGTTGTTGGTCCTTGAAATTGATATTCGTTATCCAGTTACCTGAGCTGCCTTTGATCTGTTCTTTGTCTTCCTTTGATACACACAAGGTTAGATTCTTCGTTGTTTATAGTGATGCTTTGCCCTGTGTATCAGGTAGGTGCTATCTGGTCTACTAATTTTTAATTTTGTCATCTTCAAGATCAATTTCCGATCATCATCTGATCTTCCAAAACAATAAATGCTTCTAAAACCATTCGTGCGATCACTGGGAACGTAAAATGTTGTCTAGGTAAACCAGCATCTATTTGGGGACACAACTTTATTATACATTGCGAGGGGATACGTTCCACTTTTTGAAAATGTTTTAAAAACCTTCAAAACCTTGCTTGATCTAGAGCCTTATATCTGGTAAGCAGTGGTCTCTAATAAGAGGAGAGTCGAAGTCGGTGGACAGAAGATTTGAGTGAGCGCCCTGCAAAATGTATGACTTCAGCCGAAGTCCAATCAAAATGAGGACTGCGTAAACCTCAGTCGTTCCTCATCTCTCATGTCATTTCAAAACTCTCTTATCATACCCCGACTATAACATTTTTTGCACCACTCAACTTTTGTACAATAGAACATACGATCCACCTGCCGGCTCCATCTGTGGCTCTACCACACTCCATTTCTCCAAAAGAATTAAGATAATTGAAACCGGGGGTGGTAAATTCTTCTGTCACGTATTAATGAGTGGTGAACATATCCCATACCCAAGGGAAAAATTGAAATCAACAACACACTACACCCACACCTACCCACAAAGCGCCATAAATCCTTTCCTAACGTAGGACCTCATACTATTTAACACACAAACCTGGGTTGTTGTGAAAGTTTCATAAGAAGAGAACGACAGGGATGTGAAAAATTGAATACACTTCAGGTTTTCGGAGTCCAAGAGGAGTGAGAATATTTTAAGCTCTAAACCACAAAACACAATACAAACACATCCAAACAAATATCCTTTTCTTCATTGTCCTTTTACAAAAAAAAAAAAAGAAATAAAAAACACAACACTCGTGCAAAGACGTACAAGCAAACTGAAAGGACACTTTTTGACCAAAGAAATATGTGATTTCTTGTTCCTTACCATTATCCTGAGAAATACTTTGCAAACAAATAACAACAAAGAATGAAAGGACATCTGCATTTGACAGATGGGGGTTAGGTAACACACAGCAAAACAAATGCACTCTCACCCATTCACCCACAAACACGCAGAGAGAAGTAGGAAATCCTGAAAATGTAAAAGATGAGGTGTAAATATTTTGAATTGTGTGCCATTTGCACATTTCGGTGCATGAGAATGAAAAAGAAAAGGATTTCGAATAATTAGAGCAATGGAAAGCAGAACCTCAATTTATTATCATTTTGTCCTCCCACCGGAAGCATTTCACCTGAGCTTCTCTCACACGAAATACTTTCGCTCATCTCGGTGAGTAACTTTGTTGCACGCGAGAGAATGCGCTCGCCCCAATTAATTTGAAGCATTTTGTTGTAAAAGGTATGCAGGATAAAATGGGAACAGGGACCGACTCGTGGGCGACCTCATTATTCTTCTCGTGTGTTTTGTAATGCTTTAATGCTTTACGAAAGTTTTTGTTTATGTGTGACTCATAATTTTTTGTTCAAAATGAAAATAGAAAGAGAGAGAGAGAGATAGAGATTGGAAGGGAGTCCTTGTGGACGGCATTAAGAGTGGTGTGTGGGTGAAAATTGTTTATTTTGGCACGAACCACACTGTGGGGTGGGTTTATCTCAAGTGTTGGCATATGCAGTGACATGCGACATATTCCAACGTCCATGTGACATCATTAGTTGGTTCCATTGCACTTTACTTTTGAGTATTTCGATCTTGGCATGCATAAATTCAGAGTCTAGGGCGGATAAGATGGGACCAAAGTGGGAGCTGGCGTTCATGACTTGGGCTTCTTTCGCTAGTCAGTGACTAATTCTGGTGCTGGAGTTCTATAGTTTTTTTTTTGCCGCATATCTCAAGTGGTACACCTTTGAATTGATGATTTCTTCAAACAAGATTGTGCCTTTAGGGACGGTGTTTCAGGTTCTTCAGAATCTACCCTAAGATCCGGGAACTTGCTTACAAAATGTTCGACTCGGCTCTACAAATCTTCAGTCCTCAGTTGTTATTTTCCAAACGTGCAGCTTGTGACGAATTTCTGGGTCGTTTCTTAAATCACTTTTCCTTAAGTCTTAGTCCTGCTCTCGGACAGGTCGGCTGACAGCCAGGTCTTCCCTACAACTTGTGGCTTGTGCTCGATATAAAAAGAACAATGAGTCTTCTGTTACTTTAGAGAGAAGCAACATCCGAATGCTTATCGTTGATGCTAGAAGATTTCTGCAGAAGGTAAAGGAACACCTCTTTTGCTACTGCAAGGAACTGTCAGAGATTTCTGACATAGAACTTTGTAACATTTTTCATTTTCTGAACTCCACAGGATGGATCTGAAAACCACGCTCGCAACATCCAGGTCACGTGATTTGTCACATCAAAACGACCCATCTGCGTTACTTGTGTCTCTGGCAGGCTTACCAGTTTCAACCACTTCTACCTACCTACCTACCTTGCACTCTTAACTTTGGGAATGGTGTTCCAAATCACCGATGTTTCAAAAGTTATTTCCATGGCATCAGCTCTTCAACCACAGCTTGGCAGATCCTCTTTGATCAGATCCAGGTCTACTTCTCAGATTACCATCGTCAATATCTTGTGCAGTATTATTTTAAAATTCTCTAGAGTCAGCCTAAGGTTGCTTCGTTCTTTATTTGTATTCAGCTCGTCACAGCTTACCTTCTCTTCCACTGTTTACGACCCATAACGACCGTCTTAAGCCAATAATTTCTTAAATCCTACATTTGTCTTACTTTCGTATATAACTCACCTAAGTAGGATCATAACTCTCCAGATACAACAAGTCCTTTCTCCTTAATAGCTCTTCTCACTATTTAACAGCTCAAAACCAAAACCTTCTTAAACGATTTTTTATGGTCTCTCTTACAGAGCTCACCCCCGCTCGAAAATTATTTCAATTATCCTCTCTTTTGCGGTTTGTAATTTGTGAGCCATTTTCCCAGTTGTTTCAGTTATCCTTTTGGCGAAAAATCTCAGCTAAATGGTGGCCCAGTTTGTAGCCGCATATCGTGTCTGTAATTCACTTTCAAACTACTTAACATCATAAGAAGCGGCAGGGAGGGACACACCGAGGCAGTAAAAGAAATATGAAAATCCATAAAAAGGACTTTTGGTAGTATTAAGTGAAAACTATGTGCATGACCCGAGAATCCTCTTTCTTTCTCTCTCTCTGTTTGTGATGCGAAACGATCTAGGTTCCTAGAGAAGATACAAAATAAGAACGGAAACATAAAGACGAAGCAATCCCAACCGCAAATCCTTTTTTTTGCCTTTTTCATTTCGTGGCACTCGCAACGAACAATACACACTAGTTTTATTCAGCCTCCCGCACAAGGAAGTGGGGAAGATCCTGTCATTGGTGTACGAGTGGCGATTAAAGACTTCTGCCACAGAAATTTCTATGTCTCATATCTCCCGCACGACAGGACGACCGGCAGTATAAGATGACAGTAATTCCTTGGAGCAAATGGTATAAAGTATCTCACACCACCCACCCGACACAACGATATTATGATAAGGACATGGGCTGGTGTTCCCTGTAAGTACAAAGTCCTTTTTTTTTCCTTCTCCTTCGAGGAAGAAACGAACTTTTCCAAAAGTCGTTTCTTCCTCTTCCTCTGTCTTTTACTCCTTTGTCGATGGGAAGTGGGAAATAAAAACAAAATTGAAAGACAAAATGTGGTTGATAGAGCAATATTGCATGTGTGTGTAGGACACCCCTTCTCCTAAAGGACATTATTAAAGAAAGTAGTGACGGTACTTTGTGTGTTTGTAGGACTTACCGCTTTGAGCCCAAAAAAAAAAAAATTACTTTATGACCGAATGTAACAATTATTGCGTTACCAAGGAGAGAAAATAAAACTATCGCAGGATATGGGTATATAAAAGCGCGCCGGGAAAAGGATTTACTTCTTAAAGTGCTACACAGTGAGGAAAAGACAGAAGGGAAAAAAGAGAAAAGTTATTGCCGGCGGGATAGTGTTGATGAATTTTTGATTGCATGACCAGTTGGGTGACACTCAACGAGTTGTGGGATCTATTTTTTCCCCCGAAATGAAGTGGTTAATGGCTGAGAGAGAGAGAGGAGATAGAGATAAGATGTGGACAACGGAACAAGAAGACGAAGAAGGATTATATCGTGCATTTACCAAAATGCCCATCGGGGGATAGTGGAAGTATAACGAGAAATTAAGAGCTACATGTAGGCTGAGACGGGGTGTCTTAAGAGACTGCTAAGTGGGACAGAGATTACACGAAAAAGGAGGTGAAGTCGGTCGGATGTGACATGTGATTATGGGGTGCTTCTCTGAATCTTTTTTTTGGATGTGACAGGTCGTTATTAACAGATGGAGTGTAGGACGGTCTTATATAAGTGGCGATGTGATTTCAGAGAGAATGTGTTGTGGGTAAAAGTGTTTATGCAAGAGTTTATACAATCTATGCATAGGAAAGGGATGAACCTTTGGCATCCTAAGAAACATCAAAGACAGGATGAGAAAGATTTGAAGAAGACTTACTCTGGTCTTGGACGTGGAGCTGAAGACACCATGGTTTCAATGGACGTTGAGTTGAAGACATCACGGTTTCAATGGACGTCGAGCTGAATACGCCACATTTGTAATGAACGTCGAACGCTAAGCAACACAGTTTCGATGGATGTTGAGCTGAAGATACCACGGGAGGAGCATGTCCAAAGAAGTACAACATATCTGACCTGAAGGATAATGTATCCTTAAATATGGCAAGTCTTTTTGTGCCCAGCTGTCAGCTGGAAGGTGTTTATCTTCTGTCTGCTCTTCAATGGTGAAGCTGAAAGTGTGTCTTGAAAGGATAAAGCCAGTGATCTTGTGATCTTATGTCTTGCGACATCAACTTTCACAGAAACAATCTTCTGCAGGAGCATGCCTTCTTAAACCTAAGAAACCGTCCATTGGTCCATTGTAATTGCCTATATTTAACATTGTGTCTACAGGAGTCGTCTGATCGTCTGATGTACTTTGGAGCCACGGAGTCTCTGGATAGAATCCTACGGCGCCTTGTAGCATCACTTGTACTCTCAATGGATTCACAGAAGGTGTTTCGAGACTCTTTTTTTTTCGTAGGTGCTACACATGCTCATTAAGTCAGGATCTGTAGACAGTCCAGTCTTGCTTTGCTTTACTTTGCCTTGCCTTGTTGTGTTGTTTGCTGACCTCTCTTTGACGGTTCTTAGGTTCGTTTGTCCACGATGATGCATATGTGGGTTTACGATATCGAAGAACCATTACCTTCAAATGATTCTTAACGTAGGACAGCTTAGATTCGTTTTTGAATTAAAAAGAACTCCAAGTCCTCGCGCGACAGCTTAGAAGTGAGTTTCAAACAGTCTCGTCAACAGATTTGAAGTAGATAGAGCTCATCAATATCAAAGTTAGACGGAGTGTATGGATTGTGGGTATCTACCGGATTACTCGCTGCAAATGAAAAAGAGATTTGGAGTGAGTAGTAACAGCTCCGCCGTGTGGGTGACCTTAACAGGGTTTTTGTCACATTTTCTCTTAAGAAGCCTTCATAAAATCTTTAGATGCAAAATCCAATGAGTAACATATTACACTTGAAGCTTAATTTCGAATAAGGAAACATGTATCTTGGGAGATCCTTTTATGTTGCGTTTTCTAATGGAAAACAAGTGAAGGGATATTAATACAACAATAGCCCATTATTTATCATGACTAAACCACTTACTACAAAATCCTTCCCTCGATTCTTTATAGACAGACGCATCGGATTTTAAACCACCCAAGAATCCTTGAAGCGTTTTTCACTTTTTTTTTTTAAATTTGAAACCCTCAAACTTCATGTTCTTCGAAGTTCTTCACGGTAGACTGGCAAGAAAATTACACGAAGGAAGAAGCCAAACGAACCATGAACAAGAAAATAATAATACAATTTATAAGGAACGAGAGGAATAGCCTCTTCATACCTCGGTTCATCTTATAAGCCACCACAACATCGGAAAAAGCTCTGCAATTGCCTGTGGGAAGATACATAAATTCTGTAGGAAAATCTCTGTCCTAACCGCAACAAAAATTCCATCTTCACCGAGGAGTAGGAACTATTAACAGCACAGCTGCAGCTGAAATGAGTTTCTCTACACACAGGGTGATGTCCGTTCGGTTCGTTCGTTCTTTCGTCCATCTGTCCGTCCGTTTATTCTGGTCTCGTCCTTTTAGCACAAATAATCCGACAAATTGGCTGAGAATCAATTTACTCGGGTTTTTCTTGAAGAGTGTTATGCTCTACATATAGATACCACCTTTTGCAAGAAAATGCATGTGTGCGAGGAAAAAACAGGCCACACATGTACCAGGATGTGCATGAAGGTATATCCTGTCACTCATGTGAAAAGATGAGATTCTTTTTCCTGTGCTTCATGCAACTCTTGGAGAATTCTGTAGTTGAAATCTTTAAAAGGTTCACATTTGCTTGTAGCTTTCAGGTGGGATGTCTTGGTAGATGGTAAATTGATTTTTTCTTTTTTTCTCATCTTTGTCGCTTGCATTGCTCAAGGAAGGAAGGAAGAAATCGTTTGAAGGCCTTCCCTTCAATGAAACGAAGGAAATTGCAAAAAAAATGCTAAATCATTTGGAAGCGTTGCATTTGGTAGGGTGCATAGTATAAAGAAGGTCACGCAGGAGTTTATGGAGCGTTTTGATTAAAGAGTTCGCCTCAGGTTGAATTGGAATCGAGAGAGGGGAGGGGTGTAGCGATAATTTAAACAAAATTTTAAAGAAATGCAAAGGTGTCCATCTTTTTAGAACTTGGGCAAGGCTTCGTGAGAATCCACTATGGGATGAGGAAATTAACTTGAAGCTCAAACTTCATTGGACTTACTGAATCGTGCCCAAGGCTATGTTTTAAAGCTGTAAGGGCTCCCGATAAGGATTTCTTCCTTGCCCTTTCACTCTCGCTATATGATGCTCATTAAGGAATTCTTAGAAATGCTCTACGTTTTATGTTTGAAACCAGCTGCCTTTCTTGTGAACAAACTCCAGATGGTATTGCGTTTGCGAAACCCTTCGACTTTGTTAGGCTGGGAAATCGCGTAGGCTTTCTGCTTCTTCCCTCCTGGCTTGATAATAATCTGCCGCACCATAGCCTCAAAAATACCAAAGTAGAATGCATGGCTTTTACGCCCTTAAAATGATCCACAAACATTCAAAACCAATGTGGATCGTTACCTCATTTCACCTTTCACATGAAGTTTCCTTACACCCAGACAATGTATCGAGATTACAAAGACAAGGATGTTTTCCGAAAACATGCGGTTATTCATCCACGTTAGGATTCCAAGGTGATTCCCCTGGTAATGTTCAAGATTTTTATCTGAAGTTTATATCTGTTAAAAGGTGATAGATGGCCTCTGGCCTTTAGATTTTCGATTTTTTTTATCAGAGTTGGCGCTTCTGCTGTGAAATCAGTTGTAAGGTGATGAGGCTTGCTCTGAGGGTCTTTCACGTCCTTCAGCTAGAAGATCAAATTTTTTTGGTTTCTTCACTAGTTTTGACTATAAGAAGCACTGGTGGATTCAAGAATATATAAGCAGAATTCCAAATTTGTGTCCATGAATGGGAAATGAAACGCCATATTCGTTTCTTAATTACTTTTCTCAACGAAACGAACATATCCTTTTCTCCATTTGCTTCAGTATCATTAGGATACCAATCATTTTATTCTCTCAAAGCTTCGTTTCGTTAAGAATCCTTTAAAACGTGAATTCCATAAAACAAAAACCAACCATCACCATTTTTTCGTCCTTTTTATCTCTTCGTCAACGCTCACCCCCTTCACATTGCTGCAAAACTATTCTCGACTCCTTGTGCCAAAACGACAAGTATTCACACCTACACTTTCCAACCATATCCATCGATTGCATCGAATTATTTCGGGTGCACTACAACTATCATACAACACATCGCCTTAAGCGCCGCATCTTGGCAAAGGACAGAGAATCCTTATGAATTTCTTTGCTCGTTTAATTGGTTCTTCCTTTGTTCCTTTTTTGGTGTTCACACTTCTTCTTCTTCGTACAGCACTGCTGCCGCTCTCTTGTGTTTTTGCTGGTTAGCACATGAAATAATAATAATTGAGATATAATTTTCCCTTTTGTTATATCCTGGCAATAATACGAAAAAAAAAAATGATATCGCCTGGAAAATTAATTGAGAAAAAAAGAAAAACAACGACGACGACACGGTCAAAAGGAGAGAGAAGAAACAAGTACCTTCATTGCTTCCTTCCTTGATGATGAAGCTGATGATGACGTGTAGTTTTTTTTTTGCCAACTCCTCCCATATATCCTTACAAGAGAGGAGAAACAATTAAAATTGTACTACGATGTATTAAACAAGGACCTTAGCCATCAGTGGGAACTTTTATCCTCATCAGGATTTTGCTGTTTTTTTTTTGTTCCATGATAAAAATGAGAAAAAAAAGAAGGGGGTGGGTGGTGTGTGGTTGAAAAACGATTTAACGGAAATCTTTTAATAATTTTCCTTATTGAGTGGGAAGAATTGTTTGCTCAATGGGAAACAGAGAAATAAGCACGAACAAGATGGTGGTTGGGGGGCAGGAGAGACGAAATGCTTCAGAGTGTTTGGTTTTTTGCAGTGAGCGACGCCGTTTAAGGATCAATTGTTATTAGTGGTGCACTTGATCGTTATCCTTAAAAATTATTTAGGTGACGTTGGATTTCTTGTTGAATACACACTGGTATGCAGCATCCAAGGCGAGAAAGAAGACAAAAAAAAAACACTCTCTTTGTGTGTGTGTGTTTGTGGGTTAATGTTTATGAACTCAAGGATAATGGAATTTAATTGTTATCTATTGTTTTAAAGAAGAGGAAAATTAATAACAGAAATTCTGCAGATGAGCTCGGTTGCATTTTCAATGGATTAAATGAAAAATGACAGGGAACAGGGTTTGATTTGTAAGGAGAGACTTCCTATTTCTTGACCTGAAAATACAAAGCAGCGACCCGCTTGGAGGGCAAATGCGAAGATGATGAATTATTCACTGAAAAGTGTTTTTTTGACTTCGGATGGCATGATTCAATAAAGGGGCTGTGTACTTTTATGTCAGTGGGCTCATCATAAGCAGTAACCAATGCAAAGTTAAGGTGGCATTAAATTACTTATCTGAGCATGCTTGGGTTGTCCAAAGGCAATGCCATGTATTACTCGAACAACTATAGGTCATAGATTTCCTCTGAAACATACGATCGATCTCATTCGATTTTGTTGTCAACTTCGTAGGTTGTGATGTCAGCTTCTAAATTGGGAAATCCAGTCCTTAAACGCTGTAGAACCACCAAATCCTATCTATGGCCTTGAGAGATCTATTAAGGTGGTGATGTCTTACCGGTCTTTGTCAATGGGAGTTCAAAATATAAGTCCCCATCAGAAAGATGCCTTTCTCGAGCTCCAGTCGTTTTCTAGGTTGATTCGGGATCATCGAGCTGGAAAATTTCATCCGAGTCAGAGAGCACACACTGTTTTACACATACACCCCCCTTTAGACAGAGTTCAGCGCTCATTCATTAATTCATTCGTTTATTCAGTGATTCATTCTTTTACTTATTTGTTCATTTATTCATGCAATTGGTAATTGATTCATTTATTCAGTCTACTAGGGTGTTTCCGATGCAATGTGAATCCACAGCTCTGGTGGTGAACTCTGAAAAACTGCCTCATAGCCTTGGTCCTATAAGCTTTGTTATAAAGTCCTTTTCGCTGTTAATAGCCGACATCTACCATCTTGAACAACAATGATCTCATCCAACATAATTGCCTCTTGGTTCCTTCAACACTCGTTTTCAAATAAGCAACCTTGGGTCATGTTTCTGTTTGCCCATCATCCCAGGTAGTCCATTCAATTAAAACCGCATTTTAAATATTCCAATCTTCTTGCCAACCAGTTAAAGCCTTCTAATCTAACAAAAGCTCAATTGCCTCATTAAATGGGCGTTTTAAACTTTTAATTGCGAGCTGTTAAGTACCTCTTCATTATCCAACAAGAAGATTAAATCCATCTCTCAATCTCAGTTCAGGTGTCGTCGTCATTGAGAGGTAGGTGGCAAGTATACGTAGACATCTAGTTTGTGTGTACAACTTGAAAGTCTTTTCATTTCGGATTACCTCTGTCGTAAACTGCAATAAGCTTCTTAGCATTGCATTCTCTCTCTTCCTTCGTTTGTTCAGTTAGTCCTTTTTGTCGATATACTAAGAAACACTTTTCTCCTTCGATGCACTTTATTCATTGCTACGAGTTTGTAATTCTTCAAAGGATTCTTCTGGTAACGTTTGTATCCTTTTTCCTCTTTTTTTCTTTTTTTGCTCTCCAATCATATACGCTGTGTGAACAATAAAATAACCTTGCACCCCAATAGCACATGTCTATACTAGGACCTCTCCAGTGTGCTAGTGGTGTGTTGTTTATCCTTTTATGCAATTTTAAAAACCAACTTCTTCTTTTGCAAATGCGTAAGGGGTAATTTTGCACTTTGAACAAATATTCTCACTAGAGACTTATTGAGACGCGCAGAATGGATGCCCCCTAGTATATCCTGGTACAAAACTTTTCATGCGATTTAAACTTTTCTAAAGGATCTATCTACTTTTTTCTTCCTTTTCCTTTTCCTACAACAAGGACAACTTTGTGTCGGAGAAGTAATAAAAAATAAAAAAAATGAAAAAAAGGAGACGAAGACATTGCAAGGAATATGAAAAATATGATTAAATAAGTAAAGGCAGTGAGAATGAGGACGATGACTACGATGCCAGTTAGTAGGAAGATAGCGTCTCCTATTTAACACAATAACCGTGCAACACGCACGCACATGAAGATCCTTTTATGTTCAGAGTATTCCATCTCAATCAAGGAAAAACTTCCGCAGTGCCTTCCGTTGTGCCTCTGCGTTACCCCTTCCCATTGCCATTGCTGTGTTTAAGAAGGATCTAGGACATTCCAACTTCACAGTACATGAGAGAATGTTTTTTTCTTCTTACGTTTTCTTGTTTTCTTTTCCTGCTTACTGCTTATGTATTTTTTTTTTTGTTTTCGCAACTTTTCCGCTAATAGAATGAAAATGTAAGAGAGTGAGGCGAAACAAACTTTGTCGTTGTAAGTCTCGTCCTTTTGCCTTCACTGTCAGTCAGTTTAGTTATTGTTGTCCTCGGTAATGTTGCATCTTTTGAGGCATGTGTGTTTGCTACAAAAATGTTGATGTCTGTGTGTGTCTTCTTAAGAGTTTGATTTGGACAAACGTTTTCCCAGAGTTTTGCTCGGTGGTGAGCGAACGTACAGGATTCTTATTCTTTGCTTACATCCTTGATAATTTCCTCTTAGAAGCACTCAAAATGTTGTGGATGTTGAATGCGGCTGTTGAATACGACTAGAGTGGATGGAAGGATAAATGGAAAAGTTGTTTACTTACATGTGAACAAAAAGTTTACCAGGTGATATTTCACACTTCCTACCATGTAAACAGGATTCATTTTAGCATGTGTAGCAGAGTAGTGAAAGGATTTTGTTTCTTAATCCATTGATGGTTTGAGAACTGTAACTAGGATTGCTTGGCATAGAGTCCTTCCTGCGTCGGCATGGTGGATTGTCAAGTTGTATGGGAGTTTAACTGAAAAGCAAACTCGAGCACGTACTTAATGCTAAGTTATAGAGCGGACACGACAGGGGGATGAGTTCTGAGATAGTTTACAGGAAGTTGTAAAACTGACATTTTTTTTTGTTTTTAAGAAAAGTAGGCTGATTTGTGAGGCGTATTTTTGTCTCCACTCGTGGTGAATCTTTACCAAAGCGAAAGAAGTCAGGCTTGTTGATTTCGGGTGAACGAAATGATGATGGTTTTTGTAGGGTTTACACTTAGAGTTTCCTTTTTTAAGGTGGAGGATTCGCAGGCATCGAAGAAAAAGAAAAGGCAGACAATCTGGCGAAGAAGAGGTTAAACTCTGCTTTTGTTGGTCCTGAATCAGTTGCTGGCTTAGGTAGGGGATTAATGAAGGGCATGATCGGCTTTTGGGCCAGGAATGATCATCTGAAAAGATGACGATTTAAATGTCGAAGTTTGTGGTATGAAACTTTAGGGCGGTGTATCTAGATGAGCAGAAAACAGCTGCACTGTGTGAGCGTCCTACAATCGATTCAAACTCAGAGGGCATGGCAAATAATTTTAAAATAAAAGCCAAGGTTGTCACAAGAAATCGGCAGTCGGTGAAGAAATGCGGAGCCTAAGGACACCTCTGTGTGAGACGAAAAGGGACTCCATCTGGTGTTCTGTTTCAATATCTTTCTGCTTTCCTTGTTTCATCTTGCCGTGTTTTTTTATAGGCTACAAGCGTTGTGGAATCGAAACAAAGTCAAATCTGTAGTCTTTACCTTTCACCACTCCACATCAGTTTTCACTCTTAAAGTTTCAAAAGTCTTGCTACTACATATGTATCCCCATTACCAACACACTCGTATACCAATAAAAATTGATAGCTTCTGGAAATAAATTTAATTGCCTCTCTCTGAATGTAGGAAACCTTCCGATAAACCACTCAAAACCCAGGCGCCCCCATCCCACGGGGAATTACTTTAGTTTGCCATCCACACGCTCCAAACTAAATTGTAATTTCCTTAATTGGAATTCCAAATAAACTTTACTACCACACCCGAAGGCCGTAAAAAATCCTATTAATTTGTCTGCAAAAAAAAAATACAAAGTCCCCTCAATGAGCTTTAGCTATAAAAAAAATGAATAAAAAAAAAAAAAACAGGATCTCGTTCTACAAAGGCGACAATTGAATACGAAATTGCTTAAATCCTGTCACCACTGCAAAACAAATCCACACTAAGCGAATCACAAATTGAATTTACCGCTCTAATTCTATATTCAAAAGGAAAAAGGATAAAACTAAAAGGACATTGTGCGTTTCTCTACGAAAGAAAAATCGAAACAAATTAAAACACAGAAGAGGCAAAAAGTCGCGAAAACCAAAGAGAGCTCTCACGGCACTATGCCGCCAATCCTATGCAGTCTCTAATTTGAGTTTTTCAATTTCATTATCCTGTCTCCATTATTCTAGCGCAATTCTTTTGAATGAACTACACACAGCCATTTGCTGTGTCAAAAAATGTTCTCTTCCAAAAAAATTAGGCAGACCAAGTTAGGATGCATTCGGAATAGTTTCAGAGGCCGTTTTCAGAAAATTTTGCTAATGAAAACGCCCATCAAGAGTGCAAAATACTAGCGAGGGGAAAAAAAAGAGTGGTTAGCCGGAAAGCATTTAGGCGATTTTCAGAGTCAAAAGGGATCCTCTGCTACCGACAAGCGCGACCGCATGCAATTTTCATTCATCTCAGTTGGATTTGGCTTTTATGATGGCACTGGTTGCTGCTATAAGGGATATATGTTCAGTGCACACGGATACCGATGCAGATACAGATGGATGGTGGTGGTACTGAAAGTGAATGCTATTTAGAGGAAAACGAACAGTTGTTGTGGGAAGAAAAAACATTTTCGTATGCCAGTTCTGGGTTTTAGATGTTTTGAATTAAATTTGGTTAAGGATTTGGATGGCGGTATAGAGATAACCTAAATTGGTGTAGAAAGGTTCATTGGGGAGCAAGGTAGGTGCTGAGAAAAGATTGACCTGAGAGTGGTGGTCTCAAATGACCCCGATTATCAGATTGCTGGAGAAGTGCTTTGGTGCCTCTTGAGATTCTAGACCTGTTTCTACATAAATGACTAGCTTCAGAGAAATGAAATTGCCTTGTCGACTTATAGATGATTGTGGTGAGGGAAGGCTTGACATGGCTCAAGTTTTTAATGCGAAAATACGGATCCAAACTACCTTGCTATCTATCCAGTTAGTGGGGTTTGCAAGCAATGTCGACATCATAGCACGTTCGTAACGTGACGTGTTGGAAGCAGAGTTGGTTAGCTTTTTGGTGTCCTGGGACTCACTCGGACTTTTAGCGGATCCCTTGTACCATTGTGAACGAGGACATAACCAAGTAGAAGCATTCTTCTGTATTTGTCGGTTTAGGTCATTAAAGTGTGCTCTTAATTTGTGAGTTTTGTCAAAAGTCGAAATTCAAGCTCTAGAGGCGACAAGTTCGAAGTGACAACGAAGGCTGAGCCTCCTATTGAAAAAAAAAACAGACTGCGACCGAAAACCAGAAAGCGTACCTTGGGTAAGAGAGTGAGAAGCACTATTTTGGATATCCAAAGTGCCTTATAGATTTAGCAAATGCATCAACCATTTGGTAAGTTGGTCAAGCTGATTGTTAAGCAAATGTTTGAACCCAGAGTGTCTCTTTTAAGTTTTTATGATTTTACATCGGAGTCGGCAATAAATCTGTAGGTCCTTTCAATTCGCACAACGTGAATGGTTGTATTTGTATAATCTTACATTAGTCTTTTGAAAAAGTGTCTTCGTTGAAAGTGGTCCATTTGTCGATTGCCAGTCTTTTCCATTGATCAGTTTGAATTGGTTTCCTTTTGGACTAGTTAACCTGTCAGTCTATTGTTGTTCTGTCAGCCTGTCGACTCGTTTGTCAATCTGTTGAATGAGCACCTCTGTAACACCTACAGCAACTTCTGCAACCCTTTTTAGTTCCTCATGAGAGCACATTTCCTCTCTCTCACTCTACCAATTTGATTGGTGTTTTCTTTTCATTTCATTATTTGCCGCCCAGTGGTTCCATCTCAAATGATATGTGAAACACACTGGAGAGGAGAGTCAAACGTTGATGGCTGAGGGGGAAAATTAAACCAAAACAACCGACAAAAATAATTTTTTTTTTTGATCTCTCTCACAAAATGTGGGTGTTGTTACGCGGTGGCGGTCGGCGGCAGTAGGTAGGATGTAAGAAAATCCAAATCCTTTAGCCTTCGGGAGAATTTATTGTTTTTCGATTATTTTGCTCCTTTTTTTTTGTCGTGTCGTGATTCCTGTGAGAAGTGCCACAGCCACGCAAGGATGTTTGATGTTGCCCCGTCGTTGTTGTTGTCGTCCCGGCTTTTTGTGTGGTGGATGTCAATTACATCTTCGCACTTTGCCACAACGACAATGGTGGCGTTGTGCACCGCTGCTGGGGTGTAAACAAGGGTTCTGTTACTTTTCTTGCAGGATATTTGTGTTCGTTTAGGTTTGGTTTTTTGTCTATGAGTTGGTGGTGCGTGTGTGGGTGATCGATTGTTTGTTATTATTGGATGGGTAAGGTGTGAAGCCCGAGAAAAGAACGGTTTTTTTTTTGCTGATGGTGTAGTTTGTGTTTTTCTTTTTGGCACTTTGACACATAACAGGAGGAGGACGTATGTGTGTGTGTGGAGTTGGAAGGTGTGCAAGTATTTCTCATATGTCATTAGATATATTTTTCAGCAAGGAAACCAAAAAAAAAAAAGAAGAGAATAGCGTTTCGATACGTTTCGTTGGAGATGACGATGATGATGATGGCGGAAGTGGAGAAAGAGAAAAAAATTTAGTGGGTGTCCTTTTGTTATTTCGTTAAGCCTTGAGGTGTGTTCTTTTGATCTTGAACCTTTCAGTTCGAAGGTGTTTGGTAGATGTCAATGGGGATTTTTTTTGTTTGTCTTTTTCGATTGGGTGGGTGGAAAAGAGGTGAAAGTTTGCTGATGAATTCTTGAATTCATTGTACATACGGTTGTCGGAGTGTTACCGAGAATATTGCGTATTTTGAGAGTTTGTCAGATTAGACAAGTGGGCTCCATTGCAAAGCTTAGTTATTCACTGAAAGTTTGGCCTAAAAATGCCTGCCTGGTATAAGCCGAAGAACACGCCGGTATTTCTGAGCTTGTCCAGTGTATAAGGCCTTCGATCAGTCAACGTTGAAAGTAGATGAGTTGCATTTTGTATCAAATGTTGATTTAGTGAAGTTTCAATCCATTGGCTTGTGATGCATCGTTGGTTTACCCTGTCATAACGCATAAATGTCATCAATGGGTGGTCAGAAACCGCCCTATTTAGTGAAGTTACGGCCAAAAGTGTTGTCGAGGCATTTAACGAAACACAATAGCAGTCAGGCTTTAATTTTTGTTGTTGAAAGTTTTCACTTTTCCATCTATTCCAGTCGCCAAACCGTCGGATTTAATCCACTTATGCACGGTCTTAATTTTAAGTATAGTTTCGAACTGTTTAAGAGAAGCTCACCACCTCTAATTTCACTAAGGCTGACGCTCTTCGATTTCTGTGTGGTGCTGCCTTCTGTTGTTTTAACTTGGCAGCGACTTTTTGTGGAAGATAACATCCTTATGTCACCCTCCCTCTCTGCATATGTTTAACCTAGATTACAACCGCTTGACTTCTGGATACAACTTCTGGTCAAATGAGACCACTTAGATCCTTGCCCCCACTTCACAGACACATTTTCATAATCCTCACCCAATTCCAGTGGTTTGCAACATCTTGCACAGTGTGCATCTTGGGGTATTAGAACTTTCCCAAAACTTTGCTGAGTTCCCAACCCGATTCAACTTCGTGTCGCAGTTCTACTTCAAGAAACCGCAACAATTTCGTCACTTTAATGCCATTCTAATGGAAATTACTTTCAGGTGCTGCCCTGTCTCCGCTCTTAAGTCTAATTGGTGACTAACTTCAATCTAATGTACCGCAGGCATTCCTATTTAAACGGAAGACAACGCAAGCGTACTTCTCCTAAGAATCCATTACATCGACAAGGATCTCAAGGATTCTCATCTCGTCTCTTTGCTTTGTTTTGTTGTCCCATCATATCTTCGTGGTAAACTTCTCTCCACACACAAAGGGAATTTGGAAAATCCAAAGGGGGGACACACAAGTCTCTATGTACAGTGTGTACAGTGCCGCTTTGGACGGGGTGGTTGCATCCGTGATGTAAGTAATTGCTTCTGTACCGCATCGCACCCACCCCATCATACCTGCACAGGGAACAAGAAAGAATGTCACACAGGGTGTATGAAGAATCTTGTGTCTCAAGATGGAGTACACCCATTATACGCCACCCATCCACAGTTGGTCCAACGCCCTCTGTGTGTTTTGTCGAGAACAACTTTATACCTCACTGCAGTGCAATCACAAATTACAAGGAGCTTGATGGGAATTTTGCCGAGACGTGTGGTTATGTTACTTAGATATCCTTGTTAGCTTATGCGAGCTTAGAGCCAACCCTGCCGTTCCCAGCTGAAAGCATCCATCCCGGAGATGGATGATGGATGAACTTTTAATTGTACGAACGTCAGTTATTTTGTTGTTCGTCTTAGTTCAGCATAAAGGACGACAAAAATGTCGGCGAAAGGTGCCCGACTGGCTGTGTGCATTGCACCGAGATAAACAGCAAGTCGCCTCCCATCACTCGGCAAAAGGATGCGGTTTTTGGTTGGATGAGGGTTACGAAAGCGCGTCTTCTTCCCCAGCGGAAATCTCTGCATTCAACGATGATAGAATCAGGATGCTCATCAACTTTTCAGCTTAATCACTGTATAACAGGCGTATCGCTGTGTTGGGTGAATCCTTGTGAGTGAAACTACAAGATTCCTAGCGATTGCATTTAATTAAGGGATTTTTGAAATATTTGCAAATGGCAAATAAAAGGACCAAGGAGCACGAACTGTGACCCATGGAGCGAAGGGTTGCTTCTGTTTTACTTTCGCTGAATTGAGGGTAATTTTGTTGAAACTCGGGATGGTGGGCGGGGAAGGGTTTATGTTGTGAAGTGAAGTGAACTGATTGTTAGACATTTTTTTATTTTTTTATTTTTTGTTTATCCTTGTTCGTTCCTCATAATTATTCTGTTTTTCTACTCTCATTGCAGATATCGACGAGAATGCAATTACTCGGATTGTTTTAGAGGTAAGTTCAGTTGAAATGAACTCATAAAGTTTTGTAAGATTTTATTCCGAGAGGGGACGGACCCTAAGGAGGACTATTAACGAAATTTTTTAAATTTACTCAAGCTAATTTTATGTCGCTTAAGGTGGATTAAGGGTTTTTTGATTGCTGTAACTTGGCAGCACCTGATGGAGTGTTTCAAGTTTTTTTTTTACAGTTTCTAATGGACCTACATATGTCTTTTAATATCAATTCCACTATATATTCAGTACTTGATTGATCTGTTATCTGGTTACCATAAGTCTAGCCACCTGGCATGGTGCTAGATCATTAATGACTTCGTGACTACATTCTGCTCATACTTTTGATGGTCTCTCTTAGCCTTAGTGTACCTACAACGCAACGCTTGTGGTTGATATGTCGTGAATTTGTAATCTGTATGCGGATTCCATCCAGGTTCTGGTAGAACTCAGACCCTTGAAGCTTGTCACTGCTTCGGCGTGCATTTTTCATTTGTGTCAAATTGTGTTTAGTTAACACGGAGTCAAATGCTTTACTACAGCTTTGCTTTATAATTCTTTGTCTAACTCAGGCTTGCCTGCCGAGATGGTATTGTTACTGTCCAGCCTTGTGCGTACTCATAAGATGTTGACTGTGCTTCTCGAGCCATGATCTGTTTGACGTGAGCTGCTTTTGTCCTAAAAACTCATGTGATTACGAAGTTTAGGACAAGGACTACTTTGTCTTTTTTGCATTTTCGGATTAAGGTTCAGTGACTGTGTCAACATTTTGAGATGAAGATCTTCAATTAACCACTCAGTACGTCCACCTACCATTCAGTCCATCACTATCTTTCGCAAGCCTTCTCCTCAAATTCTCCGCGATTATACCCAAAACTATAGCTCCAGGTGGAGCATCTTGATTCTCTCTACTTCACTAGCATATTGTTGAGCACTTAAGGATTATTTTTGTTATCCTTGTGAAGAAATTTCAAGCCCGGCTATGTGCTGCATGCAACGTTCCAAAAAAAAAAAAATAGTTTTCCTCGCACAAAAGAATACATCCCGAAGCAGGACTATTCGTACAACAAGGAAAGGTGAAAAAATGGAAAAAGCATTCCGTTTATACTACCTGCATCTAGTAGAGATTAGGCCTGCTGTAGAAAAAAAAAGCCATTACCTCCCTTCATAGCAATTGTAAGTAGAAATCCTTTTTCCAATTTTCTTTCGAAACTTTTGCCCAAGTGCACACAGGCAGTATACTCGTGTTTCATTCGTGAATTATATCGAACGAGCCACGGACATGCTCATTTAACGGATTCAACAAGATAAAGCAAATGTCCTTAAGCACATTTACAATCGACTTTTTATTTTCCCCTTCGTTTATCCTTGGGTGTATCTCCGAAAATAAGTGTTACAACTCCATATTCGATCCGAAACTAGGATTAACTATTATTGTTGGTCGGTTGGTTGGTTTGTTGGCTGACTGGATGGCATAGCATAGCGTGGCAATGTTTTGTTCCTTATGAGAGAAGCTGAAAGGGACTTAGACCGCACACTAAACGTAATGGAGCAATTTGTTTCGGAGGGAGTTTAATGCCGGACAATTTGTCAACGAGCTGATAGTGATTTTTCACACTTTTCTTGTGGAGATCCTTAATTGGAATGTCTCCATGTATAGCGCGAGTGTTAGTGTGTTTGTTGTTTGATGGTAGATTATAGGGTGTGTGTGTATATGAGGCCAGTGGGTATGGAATCACTTAGAGAAATGAATTTTCTAGGAAGATTTTTCCCACAACAGATGTGCAATTGTTTATGGTTATGGCAAATGAGATGGATAGTGGTAAAGCCAAGGGGGATGGGGTTGATATATTAACGCATGCACGTCAGATTAGAATGGAAGGAAGTTTCGAAAGAATAACAAAAAAAAAAAAAAAAGGAAACAAACTGGAGATCAACCCGGAAGCGTATGCGGTATGGTGTAGGAATGGCATCATATTTTACTTCGCTTGGCCAGTGATCTATTTTTGGTTGCGTAAGTGCCTCGAAAGTTGGACAATGGGGAAAATGGGATGAGTACCTGAAACAGAGGGAGCGAATGGGTCTCAGGGGATTCGCATTTGAAATCAGCACTGCAGGCTAGTAGATTCCATTGCAAGGCTATCTTTGTCATGTCTGCCGTTTTATTTGCGTACTTTTCAGATCTCTTCTTTTGACAAGAAATACGGTTTACTGCAGATAGGACACACCTGTACGATAATGACCAACAGAAGTGCTTCATTACCAATGAGTGACACTTGCTTCTCGCCCTCGGCTTTAGAGGTATTGTTTTGAAATGTCTTGCTTAGCTGCACCGAACTTGATCGATGAAATTCCTTATAAGCTTTGGGGAACCAACTCGGAGCAAAGTAAATTATCTGGGAATGTACCAGATAGAAAGAAGACAGGTTCTAAAGTTCCTAAAGAAAACCAAGTGGTACGAGGTGCTTAAGCACGAGAACAACTTCGGCTGGCAAAAAGAGGACGTTCAATATGTACTAAAGGTCGCATGCATAGTTGCATGGTCTTTTGTGGTTAGTGGCTTATAGTGATCGTTACAAGTCTAATGATACCCACGAGAGTCTAGCTTAGGAGCGTATCGGTACTGATCTTGTTGTAGGTAGACAATGGATCTGAGGTTGACCATCGATTGAAGGTGTAGGAATATTGTTGCCAGTCTGGATGATGATTTTATCCACAAATGATCTATTGAGAGCTGTCTTGCCAGTTCCTCGGTCCGTTTCCATCAATTATGCTATAAAATAGAATCCACAGCGGTTCCAGTGCTGCATTGAGGTACAACCTGAGAGAATATCGTGGTCGAGCTTATGAACTTGGTTGTGCCTTGACTACCTGAGAAGGTTTTGATTTCTTTTTCTACTTGGACGTCGAATGGTTGTCTCGGATTGTTAACTACAGTCGCGCCATGAAACACGGACACAAATATGGAATGCTTTATGACCTCCGTGTTTCCTTTTACTTGCAGTGTGTATCAACACAGTTGACACTTCTTACCTTTGTTGAAATTACAATTCCACTGGAACCAGAAACTCAAGTCTCGACGATACTCCGATCAATTAACCATCTTCTTGTTGCTTATTTCCATCCTTATTATCCTGATAGTCTATCAAACTTTGCCTGACACCTTAGCACTATATCTAAGCACGCAATCAACCTTCTCCCACAGCTGGGAGCTGTGGTTTACAATTCCAACACGTGCCATCGCAACTAATTTACTTAACTGTCCAATAAATTGACACATAAAATGGAGTCAAATGTCCTCGACTAACCCCAAATTAAATTCATCCGAATTGCAAATTATGATTATTTCCTTGAAACAGGAACCAAGTGCGTTGCCATGTGTGCCAGTTGAGTTCGACACGAAACTCGAGGCGTATGTGGAACTTTTTTTTTATATTCCCTTCCGAGAAATTAACCCTACTCACACACAATACGCACACCCACAAATGGTGTTTATATCTCTTTTTCTCTCTCTTTGTGCGTATGTGTGTATTAAATTGAATCAACTTTCTAGTCACACGTTTTTTGACGTTTTATTTGACATCGAACTTAAGTGAAACAATAACATGTAAATGTCCTTCCTTACCTTGTCCTAGATACAATCGAATTTACTATTCGCTCATTTGCATAGTTTTCCCTTCCCATCTCACTCTCTCTCTCGCTCTCTCTTGTGATGTAAGATGTGACAAGGATAAGGAGTTTGAAACTGGGCTCTAGGATTGGGATTTATTCTCTATTTTTTTCATTTTAATGTTTTCGGTTCATTTGTTTTGGTGCGGTATTAGGAAGCGATTTAAGGGATTGTGTGTTTATTTGTGTGTGTGTGATAGATTGACCGTTGTCCTTCATCATGTTTAGGATTTAGGACACACAACGTGAGAGAAAAGTTAATTTGTTGAAATTGCTTTGACAAATCCTCACATTGGATGTCAATTTGGCAAAAACCAAGTCAAATATAATGAATGTCCTTTTTACTTGGTATAGTACGTGGTCGTAAAGTATAAAGTCGGTTCTGCGACTGACGCAAGAAAAACTGCGACGTATAAGATCTGTTGTAAGGTTTCCTTGAAGGAACTGAGGTGTTAGTTTCTCATTCGGCCATCTGTCTTCAGCAGAGAGAACGAGTTAAAGGATGACTGTTTACAATTTAAAATGGTTTATCTTCCACCATAAGTCAGCGATAAATAATTGCTTTTCACATCTGAGCACATGTAGTATATGTCCTTTCACAGTCCACAAGGCGACTAATAAATTCTCGAAAACAATTAAAGTTGTTGACTGTAAAATTCTTTTCAGTTTAAGAAGATATGAATCTTTTCAAAGCTAATCGAATATAAAATCATTCTTCCGTAAGACTTATCCTTTTTTTTCCACACTCATATCCACAGACACTTTTGACCACATGACCACTTCAACATTTCAATTTGAATCATAAACACAAACGACTTCATGAAGTTTTATGGAGTTTATCTTTTGATTCATTATGCACTTTTTCATATTCTTTGGCTTAATCCTTCCTAACCCTTTCCATGAAAAAAGGATAGAAAATGTTTGGAAATATCCTGTTTCCGGGGTTTTTCATAAAATTTCTGAAAATGATTGTTTTATGGTTTTTTAGATGAAATCATGCACTTCTTGTGAAGAATTTTCAATTAGCAAATCCTAAAGATAACTGAAGCGGGAGATGGCCAGGATTTCAGGTAATGTAAAAACTGATGAATGCAAATACCATTGTTGGGTTAGAACCTAGAAAGTGAATTGTGTTTAAAGATTGCTTTAGGAGCCTTCTATATAACTCAGTGTCCTACTGGTTATGTTATGTAAGTACGTTTCCAGCGAAATGTCGAAAGAGGGTCCCTTTTCATCTCTTTCCACGGTGGTGCCGCGAAAAAATGTCGATTTTTCTGGAACTCGAACCTACTTCAGCTTGCTCGGTAGTGTAATGTCCCAACCAAGGATCTACGGCTACAACCTTCAAACTAGTTATTCTAGACTTCCATACTGTATCAAGGGTTGAAACTTTATTCGCTTAACTAAGTCGATCTGTTTCTTTCTTTACATGTACACATGATGCGGAGGCCATCTCTCACAGTTCATTGAGGAAAAATGTATTCGACTTTAGAAAAGCCTTAGTCCCACTGCTTTTGATTCGGTTCCTTGCTAAGCAATGACTTACTTATCTTCTTAGTTGGTGCTACAGTTCGGGTTGAACTTGGGCCACAACCAACAAGCCTTTCCACTTAGCTATAGGAAGTATTTCTCCACTTGCGTCGTGGTTCTTGATAGCAAGAGTGTAGCGAACTTCTTACGTCAAGAACTATCCATTTGGTATGAAACTTGATTTGTGAAGAGATGTAGCCAAGTTCTCAACCTTGTTGGTTTGGGAATTGACTATTTTAATCCGATGGAAGATTTGGATTAGAAGCTATATTTAACGCGATCAGTGTCATAGTTAAGTTTATCTTTCAAACTCGAAGGTTCGATGGTGGAAAATGGACACTCACAGGGTGATCGTTGTGTACGTGATAAAGAAGTAAACACACTCTATTTCGTTTCAAGCTGGCCTTACGGCAAGGTAAATGATGTCATACCCTAGGCTTACTTTCTGTGAAAAAAAAAGATTATTTTTTGGAGGTCTAAAATTGTGAATTTTCTTTCTTACAGACTTTGTTGTGATACCAAACGGCCTTTAACTCACTCACCCTTTGGGCTATAAATCTTTCGAAGGTCTTTGTTTCTGACAAGTCACACAATTTGTGACAATTCATGAACACTGTTTCGACTTACCTTCCCATTTTCTAAAGTCTGAGCCTATCCGAAACGCCCCATTATTTCGCAATCAACTCTTAACTAATGACACATCGTTAGGATACAATCTCACCGCCAAACTTTAGTTTTTAATTTATGACACCATCAGTTACACAGGTTTCTGATTTCACAAAATTCATACGTTTGGACTATACATATCATGAATCCTCAACGAACACGCCAACCAACACTTACTAAACAAATAAACCTTTCAATCCTCAAAAAAAAAAAAAAAGTGAAACAAGTACCTCAAGGTTACGCCCACTAAAACAAAGAAATAACCGAACCGTAAAAACTTTTTCTCTAGTTAAGCAAAGTACCCTTTGTGAACCACGAAACCAAGGTTTTTTTTTTTTTTTCTTGCCTTTCACTTATCCTGATTGAAACGAAATTGAATGTTGGTGTCGGTCTGGAAAAAAGGACCCCAACCGCCATTAGCTGTGAACTCAACCAAAAACCGTATTAAATAGTTCGAAGCCATATTTTTCATTTAAAATTCTGAAAGCGTGGTAGAAAACAACCTCTTCATCCTCTTCAGCCTGTTCAACCGTCAAAAAGAGAAAAACCGTCATCTCATCACACCGGTCCAGTGCGTTACTTTTCAAAATTAGACACACTCTCTCATTCCTTTCAACGAACGATGAAGGACCTTAGACCATGAGCGTGATCCTGAGCCTTTTAGGTAAAATTCGGATGAAGGTACCATGTCTGTGTCCGATGGTCGGTCGGTGTTCTCACCGATTAATGGTATCTGCTTACCAAGCGGAGGGCTCTTAGCAAAAAAAAGGATGTTCCTTCGGTGAAATTGAATAAAGTTCACTTGTTTTTTTTTTTGTGTTGCTGCTTGAGAGGGTAAAGTTTCTTAACTTTATTTGATGCTCTGACGCCTACTTTCAATAGCCCACCTTGCCAAGGATCGCTCTTGTTACATTCTTTTTTAAAAGCCAATTTGCAAATGGGCGACTGTCTGCGGTGTGATGGTTTTATCCCTTTATGCCTTCTGTTAAGTGCAAGAAGGACACACAGACAAATTGGTTGTCGACTACAATGTTGTTATGGTTTGGCGGAAATTTATGCTGAGTTCATCAGACGATGACGGAGGGTTTTTGATTGCAGGTCAGGAGTTTGTCAATATTCTTTTACGTCATGTCATACGTTTGGGTTTGGGTTGGATGCTCCCGGTTGGATAAAAGTTTATGGAGCATAATATTTTATGACAGCATAACAGGATGAAGGATTTTTGTTTTCCCAAATTATCCTAATGGAACGTTTTGCTTTTTTTTTGTGGGATGAAAACTTTGTTTGAAATAGGAAATTATGCTTACATGATTCAATTTTGACACATCATCGGTTCATACACCTTTTGGGTTGTCAACAGTGTAACAAAAAATCCTTAAATTTGAATGATGGGTAGATTTACGATACTTTTCCTCACTTAGGATGAATGAAAAGAAAAATTCATAAGGCACAATGGAAGAGGTAGTAATGCCTCTAGGTTTTGAATGTTAAACATACATTCCACAGTCAATCTCTTGGTTCAATTGAAGGCGTACCCTCTAACTTTCCAGTAAGTAGATATAACAGAAAATATTCCAGCACATGGGTTGCTCCCGCCTTTATTAGATAAATGCGTATCCACAATCAAGATCCTTTTTCATAAATTAAATTACACTTTTCCACGTACAACCACAGCCTTCCTGCGATACGACTATATCAATTCAAAGGAACAACAAAATTAAATCCAAATTATCACATCAAAGTGGAAAACAATACCTCATTTGCCTCCGCTTGTTGTCAGTCTGTTTGGAGAGCCCCATCTTCCTTGTACCTATTTGTGTGTGTACTCTCCACCCGCCCTTTAGATGTATTTCTTTCGATTTTATCAAATCATTTCGCAATTTTCCCTAAACAAATAAACTAAACATTCATCACTGTGCATTCGGCTTTACATATTCAGCAATACACCGCCCTCTTTCGACTTTCAATCAAACTTCTAAATTCAGGTCGTTCGTCACTGGGAAGAAAGAAAAAAAAATTCATCACATCCCCATTGCCACTACAAGGATTTTTTTTTTTTTTTGTAAATCTAAGCACAACAATCGACGACAGAGGCAACAAATAAATTTAAATTCAAAAGAACTTCGACATTTTTTTGGTACACGCTGGATCGCTGAATACCTCTATTCAGCGTTTGCCATTGTTAAAAATGAATTTCTGGCAACGATGAGAAAAAAAAAGGAGGAAAACTTCAACAAAAAAAAAAATAAAAATACGAATTCGTATACATTGATTTGAAAATTCGTAACGAGAAATACTTTGTCAGTCACACACTCTCGGGCACGAACGAACGGGTGTGAGTGCGGATGAGGGTGCTAAAAATAAAAAAGCACAACCCCTGCCTCGCATTTACCCTTAGGTTGGTGGTACAACCAGTACACTCTCGCTGACTCATTGGAATGTGAGTTTTCTCTCATGCTTCTATTTTCTTTGAATTTTAGTTTTTTTTTACGCTTTTTTCTGCGTCCTGTTTTTGAGGGTGAAATGGAATTCCTCTACCGTCATCCGTCAAATTTTGCCATCCTTCCAATTTGTCTAGAGTGAGGCGAGAATAACCCCCGCGGGTGAATCGGTTGCACATAGTCATACAAAGCAACATCTGTTTGAAAAATTTTTGTTGGAAAAAAAACATTGAATTTTGAGGTTTCTATTTTTTTTTTTTTTTGTATAAATTTTGTGGATTGTGTTTTAAATCGAAATTTGGGGGTGATGGATGCGCATGATAGGGTGGAAAGTTTAACTTAAGAACGGCAGGTGGATCGCATTCCATTAATTTTGCCAAGAAGTGGTTGAATTTTGTAAGTTGTTGTGCTTTCAAGACCCTACGCAGGTGTTTCAAGTGAAAGGTGACGTAATCGACACTCAAGTGGATCTATGACAGTCAATTTGTTAGAAAGTGACTTGTGTTCGATTTATACTGAGTTATGGGCTAGAGACCTAGAGGGGTGTAGATGGTACAAAGTAGCAATTGTAGCGAACTCGCATCATTCATCGCTTTACTTACTCTGAACGCTATACTTTGAAGAAAGATTGTTACGATATATAGAGGTTCTTGTATTTGATATTCAAGACAAGCGAAGGGTTTCGTAATACAATCTGAATGTCCAATATGCTTTTGAATGAGGCAGTGGTGTACTGCACTCTTACCTACATACATCGAAGCGAACACCTTTGAGGACAAACTGCTTTGAAATATAGAGGTTGTTGTCTTTGATATACCATTTGTCTAGCTTACTAAGCTTTAAAAACTGTGATGCCGTCTATTCTTGTTCAACCTTGTGTCGCAACGCGTGTAGGTCGGACTGCTATGTACCTTCGCTCTGATTTCGCATAAAACCATTCGTGGCATTTTGCAGTTGCTTGTGCTATCCATAGCTTGACTGTCCTAGGCCGGGACCATCCCCTCAGATTCAAACCTAATTTTAGTCGATCTTTCTATTGCCTTTCCAAGTGCTTAGGTGTTTGTATGTTAGTTTATAAATCGAGACTAAGTACATGGATTTGCATTTGGCTTGTCCCTGTGCAAAGCTTAAAGTTTTGTATCTGTTATAGGTGGTTCGGTTCCAAGCCTTTTATCTTGTACGCTGAACATGAACTATTTACAATTCGTAAGACAAAGTAGTGCGTATTCGAATTTTAGAATGTTTCAACTCCTTCCCAAGGTTCAGCACTGTGGCGAAATGATAACTTCATCTGAAGTTGATTGCTATTCCAGATAAGGAGGCTTTTCTTTGTTATCTAGACTACTTCTTGCTTCTTTGACTTCTTTAGCGAGGGTTAATTCGTTTGTCTCACACCTTAATGCACTTCTGATCACTTAATCTGTGGCACTGAAACCCTGCGTCCTTTTTCAGTTGCAAACTGACTTTAGCCTTCCTTCTTTCATAATCAGCTATTCAAATAGAATTTAAACACCCCAGATTAAATGTTATAAAAAAAAAGTATTAGGTTAGAAGCTTATGCTTGGTTGGTCTCCAAAAAAAAAAAAAAGTCTCCACACGTAAGCTAGGCTACCAGCAATAAATAAAAAAAAAATATATATTTAATTAATTTTCCCCTTCAAAGAATAACAACACAGAAGTGTGTATAGAAAAATATTCACACACGCTTTCAACAGAAAGGATTAAAGGTCAGGAGTAGGATTTAATAAAATAAAATAAAATTAAGCCTGTGAGCTTGTGGACACGTTAGCGGGGTGCAAAAATGAATACAAATAGAAATTTAGTTGCAATTTTAGAAACTATTTCACATGACGTAACTGGAACGTAAAATAAAAATACGCTAGAGCTTAGGGTGGAAACACACAAACACGCACACTTATGTTTTTGTGTGCAATTTGCCTTTTTGGTTTTTTAATGTATTTATTTTAACGGGTGAGGAGAGCGAAAGTGAATGGCCTATGCGAAGGTGAGAAGAGGTTTGACATTCACATGGTAATGGTTCTGAGTGATGAGTTGGGCTAGGCTAAAGCGTCCTTTTTTGTTTCCTAAACACGTTGAAAAGTGATTTATCAAATAAATTGAAAGTGTCAAAGGATTTAGAAAGAGTTTCCAACAAATTACAAGGATTTTACGAAAAATAGTCGCGATTATCCGACGCACAAACCGAATTGTCTTAAATTGCAGCGAAGTCGAGGAGACACTATCGGTCATTCGAGCTTGAAACAGGAGAACTTATGGACTATATCTGTCTTTATTACCTGTGCCGTCGAGTAATTCCATAACAAGGCATCCTATCAATTTTGATGTTTGGGTAGACCTATCAGTTTCCGCATCAGTTCAAGGATGGTTTCATATTCTCGAGGTCTTTTGGGTTTGGATTGTCATTCCGGTCAAGACAGAAAATTTCTAAAACTCTCTGATGTACAAGTTTCAACCTAGAGGTTTCCGGGCTGAGTATCCCTAAGTCAATTATTCCTTTCGGTACTGAGATCGCTGTTATTGCCCAATACTGAAGCATTCGCTTTCATTTCTTCTCTTTGAACTCCGAAATTAGGTAACTTATAGGTTCGCTTTAGCTCACTTGTAGACCTCCTGCTCAAGGTTTGCTACATAGAAATCTTGTTAAAGGAGACAAATACCTCAGCAACCTTCAGCAGTTGGAGATTTCAAACTAGTTACCTCACTCTTCTGTTCATTGTTGGCATTGCCGATCTCATACCTATACACGCTCCAAACCGGGACATAATTCCCACCCACAATTCAATCGATAAGTCAATGAACTCCAAAGGGATTATTAATATCCTTTTTCAAAGTTCATTGCTTAAGCTTGTACCTTCTCAAAGCCAAACAAATAACTTTGAAGCTACATGTATCCACCCAAAAATATAACCACAAAGTCTCCTTTCCAAAAATAGGGTCTGAAATATTAATATCCGCCCCATTCACCCCAAACGCATTTATTGTTTCGAAAAATACACATTCATTCACAAATAGCATCATTATCCTTATCTTCCTCTGCGTAGTCCCAAACAGGAACGAACGTAAGCAAAAATGAAAACATTTTCCCTTTAAATTATAATCCTGATTAGGGCTATCTCGTTCGACCTCATTTGGAATGATAAATTTGTTGTTTTTCATGGTCACTTGACCTTGAAGGCTACCAACCCCCCGCCCAGTAGGCAAGCCACCTTTCACACACTTTTTTTTTTTTAAAGTCGAGACGAAGAAGCTGGACATTTTTACTAGTTAATTAATTTTTCCCTCCCTCTTGCTTCGGTTTTTCCTCGTCCTTTTGGAGGATAAATAAATGGCCAAGGGAAGGAAAACAATATTTTCACCCCGTTTTTAGGTTTTTTTTTTCTTTCTTCCTCATCCTTGCCTTGGTCATCAATTGAGTTGGTCCTTTTGTGACCTTTTCTCTTGTGGATCTACTTCTTCTTCGACGAAGGACATTTCAATTTTAAACGATTTCTTTTAATTACTTGACTTTTCTTCTCCCCTCGGATTCTCTGGGGAGGAGGGTTATGCACTTTAAATGTGGAACCCATGGGGGTGTGGAGACTTATTAGACTGGAAAAATGTATGGCACCCGACACAATGTGTATCTTTTTGTGTTTTTTTTTTGCGCTGTGTTTGTGCAGATTATTTGTTTTGTATCCTTTGTACCGAAAAATAATTATGCATTTGCGAGAGGAGGAGTTTTTTTTTGTTTGGTTATCTCCTGACATATGTGTCCACCTGAAAGGATTATTTAAAGGATACCATGAAACAACTGAGGGTAGTTGGCAAGGGGATTAATGGATAGTGTTCTTCTGCAGTGACATAGTTTCCGTAGGTGGGAATTTTCATATGGAATGGGCAAAGGTTTGGATGGAAGGTTATGAAAAGTGTCTGCGAACTATAAAAAAAATCCGAGCTTAGAGAAAAACAAAAAAATCACAAACTCAAGTCATATCAAACCATTCAATCAAATCATTCTTCTGTTTCCAAATCTTTTTACACTCCACTGTAGCTGGCATTTTGCCCTGAGTGAGTATATTTGTTGGTCGAACATATTATCGACCAAGTCAGCTTCTGGGAAAAGCAGCCTAGTGATAGATAGTCTATAACTGAACTTGACAACTTACGTTGGTCAGTAGTACTGTTTTCGTCCCACCCAAGCCAGACGTCTGTAAAAGGATCCTTCTTGAACCCATGCCTCACCCTAAATTCGAAGGAGAACTCCGTATAAGTCCTAAAGTGATTGAAGGCAATCAAGATCTGAATTTCATTCTCATGGTTGAGTCCTCTTACGACAATTAGTGTTGAGAAACTTTTTTTTTTCGAAAACCAATTACCATTCACTATCAACAACCTCTTACCGCCATCTTTTAGTCGAAGCCAACGTCTATTATTAAAACTTTCCCACAAAATACGAGTACGAGGGGAGTGCACTACAATCGAAATCGGATTGCAACGAAAAGGGAATCAAAAATAATCTGAAAAATGGTTCCTTTCCTTTTATTCCAAAGCAGTTATACCGTCGTCCTTAACTACCAAGCTAGTTTACCGCTCTCTCTCTCTTTCTCTTCTTTCAGTCCCCTCTCTCTCTCTTTCGAAATCACTTTTTTCTTCCTGCATAGTTTCTCCATCAAAGTGTTTCATTAAATCATATTTTTCATGCAGAAAAATACACGAAAACTGTAAGACGAGGAAGATGAGGAAAGGCCAAAGAAATCCGGGAGAGAGACAGAGAGAGAGAAAATAAACATTTTTCCATATTCAAAGGTAGCAAAACTAAATTGGATATTTTTCCATTCAACAATCTGGACAGGTATCAAGCGCGACTTGAGCGTCACCGCTACAATCTAAAGAACTATGTAATTCCATCGCTATAGCATGTGCCTGTATACGAGTATATCTCTAAATAAAAGCAAGCAGCAGTCCTTTCCATTACAATCCTCTAGGTTGAAGGATTCTATCGGAGCAGCCAACATTTTTCCCTTTTTTTTTTTTTTTACCAACAAAATTGTAATAAAATAGGAAAATGTTCAACCCCCACCCTACCAAAAACTTGAAAAAAAAAAACGCACCCCATAAGCCCTGCCTTTGAGAAGCTTCGGGTTTCGCTACCGCAGCAAATGCTTAAGTGGCAGCTTGTTAGTTTGTATGCAATAATGAAGTATTCAAGCGAAGGAAAGAGTGGAATATGAAAATGTGAAAAAACTCCCAAAAAAAAGGGGATAATATGTCCGGGAAGAGAAGTTCCACCTGGATTAAGTGGAACTTGGGTGGACGGTATGAAATTAAATGTCCAAATATGCGGAATCAAGAAACGGGGGACGTGGTTGCACTATGCAGATGAAGTTTGGCGAGAGAGTGAAAGACTAAACAACAGGCAAACTCAAAAGGGTTGTAAAACAGAAAAGTAGTTTACCCTTGTGTGATGGTTTTGTGTAGGGTGTCAAGGGAAATCTTCCTCAAAGATTGCGAGGATGTGTGACTGTCTCAGGTTGTCGTCGGTCCTCAATTCGAGCTAAGAAGACTTACACGCTACGTATGGAACAGAAACTATCCTCTAAGTCTAAAGGTTCAGAACACCGGTAATTATCCCAGAAAGTTGGGGAACAATGAGACTGTAGAAGAGTTACTGGCTCACTTAATGGGCAGGCTATTCAAGTTTGTTGGACCATTTTCTGACATTTTGAATCTTGGGGCTGAGATTGTGTCCATTCACTTGATGTGTGACACAACCAGGCGATCACTTGTTGGCTTAAGGTATCTTTGTTCCAGTCAACCTCTCAATTTGCAGTCTAACTAAAACTAGCCTTCGATTATTCTTTTTCAGTAACAAATTCTCGGAAAAATGTTCCTACTCAGTTCCTTTGAAAGCTTCATCAGCAAAGATCGCTAAATAGTTCGCATAGAATGTTCGACGCCAACGCAATTAGTCAGAATGCACACAAAATTCATTCAACAAATCGAGTATCTGACCTAATTTCTACAATGCAAGCGAATATACTCGTATGTGTATCTATGCCATTGTTCAGCATACTGATCGCATCGATGAAGTCAATGCTGTAGATCCTCTGCTACCTATGAGATCATTACACCACGAATGCATCTAAAAATATCTCACGATGTACAGACGAGTAGTTGTATGTTTCACGCAATTTGGTATCCCATATGAGGTGGTCCCCGGTCACCACCTGCTCTCGAACCTAATATATCCCAGTTCGACATTTAAGCGCCCATAAAAATGACATCATTCGGCATAGAGGTATGGTGGTGGCGGTATCGACGGCTATGGCGTCCATATGTCCTGTTTGGATAAATCGGTCTCTGTGCCAAGAAGTATTTTTTTTCGGTTTTTTTTGTTTGTTGTATTGCCTCCGTGCTATGTACACTTGACGGACAGAAGTGGGGCCAAAAAAGTCAACCAAAGGTTGACAGATAGGCTCCCTCCATAAGTGTGTGTGTTATACTCTATCGTCCGGAAGGAGGACTAGAAGCCAATTTCAAATGAACATTCAAAGGAAGTGATTAGGCAAAACTTTTTTTTCCGTTTTTTCGTTTTATTTCTATTTAATGGACATTACCTCATTGACAAGTTATTTACATTTTGTTTTGTGGTTTTGTGGTTTTCTGGCTGAGAAAAGTTTTCGTTTTTATGGTTTTCCCCACCGTCTGTCTGCTTTATGATTCTCTGTTGGTGTGGGACAGGGGACATGAAAAATTTCGATTTTCTTTGTGAATTTTCTTAGAAATTCGTATCTACACCCAAGTGGGCTGTGCTATGATGTCAATTTATATGTTAGAGCTTGTAGTTTATTTTTAAATGGTTACATGGTGGACATAGAAGCATATTTTAGAGTGTTCAGAATAAGAAAAATACTCTGACAGATCTTACTTATAAAATACCACCTCCTGTGACACGTCACAAATCATCGATCCATATACAACCTCAATGTGCACACGTTTGCCCTCAAATGGGGGGAACTTCAATGACCGAGAGTGGATTTTATCACCATCGCCCCTACACACTGTCACAAGAACAAGATAACCAAAAAGGACATTATGCCGTCCTGACGATATTTTCCAAGAAATAGAATTTATTGTGCCTCCTGAACTCACCACTGTGCCTGTGTATAATTTAATAAATTGACACCCATTAAAAAAAAAAAAAAAAAAAAACCCAATTGACCTTTCACCGCCATTCTACAACATGCTGGAGTTCTGGATCCCTCTCCAGTGCAGCGCGGTCACACACAAATCAAATTCCCTAGCGGAAATGCTTCAACATTTTAAT